>JABWDB010000013.1:6547500-7147500 GCA_019614645.1 Stratiolaelaps scimitus | reverse complement strand
CTCCCATAGAGGACACAGCTGTTGCCTCCGCCTCGCAGTGCTGTCCCATGCGTCGCGGCCGCTCGTGCGCAACTCTGTCTGGCTACAACTTTTAGCAAAAATTATATATATATGCACGTAGGCACATGTGCACGTACATACATATTGTAGAGTATATGCATCTCTTCCAACTAGCACGCAGGTGCAGACTGCATTTTCGAACGAAGTGAAAATATCTCTCCCTCTCTCCCCAGCGCAGGCGATCCCCGAAGTGGCCTCGTGCTGAGTGTCGAGTGTGTGCCACGCCCCATCGGATTTGCTCCGCCCCCGTGGCGGCCTCGCCGGCCTCCGGTCCGGCGGAGCTCGGTCCTAGCTCCTCGGGCTGCATGCTGTGGCTCGCGCTCTCGCCGACACCCGGTCTCCTCAGCCCTGCTGAACCCAAACGCCGTCGCTAGCGGCCCCCACCGTTAACTCCCACTCCCAGGCCTTAGTTCTTTGTAAAGGCAGCTTTGAGGCGGCAGCAGCAGCAGCAGCTCACAAGACAGGCTCTTAAAGAGGGGGAATTGGCAGCGGCAGCGGCGGGGCTGACGGCGGCAGCAGCAGCAGTTCCCTCTGACTCAGTCTCCCCTAGCCAGCCAGCTAGCCTGCCCGCCCGCCGACTTGTCTGCCGTCGAGGAAGGCAACGGCAGCTGGGAAGACTCCCACCGCTTTCTGCCAGAACTCCCAGCAGAGCAGAGGAGAATGGGAGGCAACTGAGAGAGCCGTTTGCTATGTGCTCCTCTGTTCCTGCAACGATGGCTAAGCGCGCGTGAGTACCAGATCGAGAGAGGGAACAGGGCGTCTGTAAAGGGCCAGGCGGTAGCCGCGATGGTGTAGTCGTTCCTGGGGCCGATCGCGGGGGTTAGTATAGCTGCAGTGGCTGTAGCTGCCGTGGACCAGGAGTGGGACCACGGACCGACGGCGAGGCCGAGAAAAAGGCCCATGCACATGGCAGCAGCTCTTTCTCTTTCGGCTTGCCCGAGACTAGCTTGAGCAACGGGCCGTTTTGCCGTTGGTCGGCCACCAGTGCCAAGCAGAACCAGCAGGTCGTGTGCCAAACCACCATTGCAGCCATCACAGCCCTACCAACCGTCCGGAGTCGGCTCCTGTAGCGGCCGTGCTCTACGAAGACGACGACTTCATAGATTCACTCTCTCTGTCCTTCCTCCAATGTGTCACACATGAAACTACGGAAGATGGACCTACGGCCTTCCTATCATTCTATCTATCTATATATTTGTATGTGGCCCTCTCCCAATCTCCCTCCGGTACCTCTCTGCAGGACGAGGAGCAGGACGGTCCTACTTGGCGGCACGGGCGGCCGAGGCATCGTTCCTCGCCGCCTTCGTCCTCGTCTCCCTGCTGTAGTATCATAGTTATATGTAGTAGTGCTAGTTGAACTAGTGAGTAAGTAGCTCACGTACGAGCTCCTCACAGTCTCGTATAGTGGGGCCCAAGCAGACGGGACCAACACCGCCACTACTACTTCATCTACTACAACTTCTACCAGTGGTGGTGATGGCTGCTGCTGCTGCTGCTGGCTGCGTGCAGTCGCCGGAGAGAAGCAGCCAACCATCGAGCACTTTAGCTAGCTACCGGCGTCGGCGGTAGCAACGCTAGCGGCAGCGACATCGGCCAGCCTTGTTATTGTATTTAAGCCTGGGAATGAGGCCAGCTGACTCTACGCCTGCGTCTCTCACTGCCAACCACACACAGACCCAAACGCACAAACGCGCACACAGACTCCTACAGACTCCGGCTAGATCTCTGTTTCGTTATTGTGCCCGCTCTGTCTTTATCTTTTCCCGGGAGTACCCACTGCCGTTCCCTGCTCTATGAAAAGGAGAGAGAGAGAGAGAGAGAGAGAGAGAGGGACAGAGAACAAGGAGCATGAATCCGAACGAGCGAAATAACGAACGTAGCAGCAACGACTACGACGAGGATCGCAGCAAACGCTGCCGCAATCGGACCGCTGGCTGGCTATGCCGCCCCCACCAGCGCACACTGCCAGTTCATCGAGAGGTACAAAGGCTTCCAAAGGCTTCCTCTACCTAGTCTCAACCTGCTACCGCTTCTCCACAGCTATTACTAGCGCCGCTCTGCTGACATTTTCTCCCACACATCATCTGACTGCGCTGTCCTCTAGTCTCTCGTGGACTCTCGTGTACTATGCTTCCGTAGCTGTTCGTTGTGCCTTACCCGAGCTGTCGTCACACCTACTCGAACTGTGGGGGCTTGCCCCCGCCGTTGGCTCGTTTCGTCTCCAGGGTCTCCAGTAGCAGGATGACGGCCACAGGAACCAACGCGCGAAGCGGTGCAATCGCGGAGAGAGAGAGAAAGATATATATATATATATAATATATATATATATATATATATAGTATTGCCAGCAGCAGAAGTAACTATTTCATCCACGAGCACCCGCGACAACAATCTCATCTATTTCACGTACTACTCTGACGAGAGGCGCGCCGGCGCACTTCTGCATCGCCAGCCTAAAACAAGTAGATGTGAAAGGCAGCCAGCGTCGCGAATCTTTAGCCAGCTGCCGGCGCAGCAGGTGCAAACGCCCAACAAGAAGATGCTGTATACTTATTTTTCTGGATTTCGAATACTTCGTCGACTGTTATTGTGTGTGTTCCCATCCTTCGTTGTCTCGTTTCCCTGTCGGCAGAGATCGACGAAAACGGCCTGTTCGCCTGATACACGAGCTCTCCCAAGGAAGGGATGGGGCGGGAAGAGAGAGAGAGACGATCGCGGGATATGGGGATATATCGAAATTTCGAGGGTTCACGAAGTCCCGGCCCACGGGGCGCGGTCCGGCGGGGCAGCGTGGGAGTGTGCTGGAGCCACATCGCTTGATCTACCCCCGCAACGAATCGGCACACGCTGTTTCGTACGGTGCGGACGTATCGCTCCAGTTACATAGTGCGGGGGAGGCGCGCAATGGCCTTAGAGAGGAGTATTACGGCGTGTACGGCGTCGAACGAGCTACGGCCGAGTAAGAATATCTTGAACCGCCGGTGAAGAGAGAGAGAAAGAGAGCGTGAGAGTGAGATGGAACATGCCGAAAGTAGAAGGGAGTATATTCTCGCCGTCCCACGGTGTTCAGGAGATCATCCACGGAGGAGAGAGGGCGGCGCGCGAACGCGCGCGCGCGCGTGATCCTGGAAAATTAAGGATAAATCCGCCGCGGCAGGGGCTCCTCCACGAGGAATCGCGCAGGAGCACTACTACTGAAAAGTGTTTTTTTTTCTTTTCATATAATCGTATACATAACGAAGTGTCGTTCGAGTGAAACGCCCATGGTCGTGACAGTCATAATAATGCTGTTCTGAACCATGGTTGGATTTTACAAATTTCCGTAACGACTTGGTGGATATGTATATGCACATTAGTAATACTGGTAATATACATATATATATATATATATATATATGGTGAGTTGTCATATTATCGATAGGCTCAATGTATGATAAGGCGTGCCATAGGTCTGGAGCTTTCGTATTTGCAAGCGTTCAGCCACCAGGGCCATCGATAAATTGACGAGGCGCATCTGCGTCGAGCTGTGCGCTACGCAAAAACAGCGATAAAGAACAAAGAATACTTCACTGTCGGATAGAGTTGACGATACCTTATGCATTTGCAGTGTAATGTGAAGCATAATCAAACCTTAATATAATATCAATGTGGAATAAAGCAATCATTGTGGAATAATAATTACACTAAAAATATGACCAAGTCAGATATGGAAGAAACCTTTTAGAAGCGCATGACAATGCCGGTCCCCTTACGAAACAAGCCCCAATTCGGAACGGTTCACGTATCACTGCAAGGACACGTCGGGTAACCTTGTCGTAGCTGGCAAGAATGCATAGATAAACAAATTCAAAGATCCTCCGCGTCTGACAAAATTCGAGCCCGAGCCATATGCTCCTGCCGGCCAGCAATCCAGGACTAGACGCCCACTGGAGCGTCTACGCGATTCCAAATCGACAGTGACTTATAAACATGCAAATGCATATAGCTTTCGCGAATACGTGGATAGGGGTATGCAGTGCAGGCTTTCCCACACGTCCGATGACATAACAACGACAGCGGCGGCAGCGGGCGGCAGTCGTCGCATCAGATCAGTCGCTCAACAATGCCATATCGATGTCATGTCAGCCAGCCCGCGCAACAATTGGGTGTCACTGCGGTCATTGCTGCTCTTGTCGTCGTCGTCATCACCATCATCAACTTTGCCATGATCGCTATTGCCGATACAAATTAAATGATGTGCTCTATCTGCTCGTTGCCATCGCTCGTGGCTGTTCCCCTCGTGTCCCCTGAAGCGGCACACGGTCAGCTCAGTCGTTCGAAATTGCCCGTCGCTTTAGCTCTTGCACGGACTCAACACAGCAACGAACAAGAACAAGCGCAGTATCGGTCAACGATATCGTTCGTGTTTTGTTTCGTCGTCGCTGTTCGGTTATTGAAGAATAATAATCATCAGCAGCAGCAGCAGCAGCATCATCATCATCCTCGTCATAGTAATAATAATAATAATGGCCACTTCGGCCTCGGGCCCTCAGCCCTCTGCTTTCCACTCGGTGGGTTTAGCAGCTTTGCCGAGACACTGTGCGCATGTGAATGCAGGTCCGTCTCGTTCGCTTCGTGGCACAGAGCGGGGTAGAGTCGTATCATGCGTGCGCGATCACCATAAGAAGCCAATTGAAAACTTAACGCCACCCAATGCCTGTAAGTCAGTCCGTCAGTCCACAAATGCAAATCGATCCCTCCCGCACTCACCACCTGCTTACCGGCAGCGAAACATCGCCAACGCTGCAAATGTCGCCGAGTCCCGGAGCACCGCATCGCTTCAACGGGTGGCGTTGTCGAAGCGATGGTCAACGGGTGTATCTCCCTGTGATTCTTCCTTTTCAACGTCACCCTCCCGGGCCCACTTTTGCTGCCGCTATCCGCTAACTATCCCGTAGTTGACGTATTCCTGAACGTATTGTATGCTTGTCTTTGTGGGGCTATGCGTCGTTTTCTTCCAGTGTTGCCGATGGCGACTAGAAGAGTTGCCTCGGCCAGCCTGCTTATTTGTCTGTCCTGCGGACGGTGTCTCGACGCTGGCGCTCTGTCCCCAGCTGCTGTTTATCTTTAAGCGTTCACGAGCAACGGGAGCTGCTGCTGCTGCTACCGTCGACGACGACGACTTAGATTCGCCTTTGCTCTCGTTGGTGTCCGTCCCGATGTCAGAAAGTCCGCTTGGTCGGTTACCCGAACGCATTGGCAAGCCTGGGAGCCGCGTGGGTGACGTTGGGTTACTGAATAGTTCCTCCGTCATTCTCGTCGAACCATTGGCCGAACCTCGCTTTCGCCTGATTGGTTTAAACAACAGCTGTTTGAACATCTATTGACAACAGCAGCAGCAACAACAATAATAACAACAGCAGCAACGATGATGATGACCAGCACCAAGACAACGATATATCTTCGTGCTACGGACGGCGCTCACGGATCAATGGCATGCTGCAGGCCGACTATGATGACGACAACAGCAACAAACACCACACATGATCTAGCTGCTGCTACTGCTTCGCCGAGTATTTGCCTAGCCACTGGCAGGTAGTACTGTTTACTGGTCCTACGCTAACAGTACTCCGTTAGTCAAGCAATCCAGTCTGTCTTGCTGTCTGTCATATTGCAACAATAGACCTGGGCAATAGCCCGACACGGGGCGATGTTGGTTTTGGCGTCACCGCAGAGAAAGGAGACCAATCGGCGCAGTATGCTGAGCGATTGTTGAGCTAAGTCAGTTGGACACCGTTCGATGGGCAAACAACGGTATGGGCTGTGGTTCAATCCGATGCTGTGGGTCAGCCACTGCTCGAAGCTGCTGCTACTGCTGCTAACTCCGTACGCAGAGGCAATCAATCGAGCAGCCGTGTTGTCGCAATGAGACGTACCCGAGACAGACGCCCGCGCGGGTCTTCAGAACGACAGGAGCTCTGACTCGGGACAGGGGGGGGGGGGGGGGTTGAGGAGCGAATAATATTTGGGTGGTGAGAAATTTGAATCACAAAAGGGCAAAGGAACGCGGCAGAACGACGTCAACGACGCTGAGGCTGCATCGACGCTCAGTGCAAACAGTCCGCGTCTGTCCATTGGGCCTGACCGTATTGGGTGAGGCAATACTGTCTGACTAACGGAGTACTGTTAGGGCAGCACCAACAGTACTACCTGCCAGTGGCTACGCAAATACTCGGCGAGGCATTAGCAGCAGCTAGATCATGTGTGGTGTTCGTTGCTGTTGTCGTCATCATAGTCGGCCTGCAGCATGCCATTGATCCGTTAGCGCCGTCCGTAGTGGCACCGATGACGCGAACCCCGACTCAGCTGACAATGTTGCTCGACAGCTGGGTAAAACGTGATGACGATTATACTGCTAATGAAAGAATACCGGCACTCTCACACGGGACAGGAGCGAGGAGCATCTTCTCGGCAGGTGCCAACGTGAATATCTGCAGTACTATGCCTTTGTCTGTTGTTCCTCCTGTTAATCAAAGAACATCACTGAGGTTTAACTGCCCTGTGCCGAGAGTGAGTCTATCCGCCGATTTCGAAGCTATTTCGAGGGCATATCAAAAATGTTTTGTCGGAAATCACGCGCAGACGACTCAACGTGAAGAAGAACTCGCAAACAACGTTTAATCTAATAGATTTACGTTAGCTCATGTACGAGCATTGGTTCGGAGTTCGGCGATGGCTGGCCTCTTTGAAGTTCACTACTGAGAGACCTACTGAGCTGCGACCGGTGCTGATCTTACAAAGCTCTTCTCCACAAATCACATGAAAATGCTTTGATAAATTGCATAGCGCACATGAGCTAAATGTGCTGAAAGGTGAGACATAAAATACAAATTGAATTTGTTTATATATACAGTCTATATATTGTTTGTGGCGGATCCCTTCAGTGGATAGCTTTGCTATTGAACAAAACATCCACAAACGCTCCAGAGAAGGAGGCCAGATGGGCCGGGGCGGGCCAATTCAAACGGCACTGCGTGGGGTAGCCCAATTGTAGCCTAGCAGAGCGACCTGAGAAAATCGTGGTGGAGGCGGTCGGCTGGAGTTTGGTTTGCCACTTCACAGTATACCCTTCATACCAGCGGTGCCTCAAAGCAGTTACAATGTGCAGGCAGCTCCTTTGCCTAAATCCACCTTAAGAGACCCCCCCAACTCCCCATAGGATGGGTACGCTTTGGCTCAATACGAGCGGTATCCCGAAGGAAGACACATTAGTGCCTCCTCCGATGAAGAAGAAAACAGCCAGCATCCACGCCAGAGCAAGCTCGAAAATAGAAGGTAAGCCTTCCCCGCTACAGGAGACATATAGTAGACATATGAAGAGCGTCGCCATCCACTTTCGCCACTACACGCATACATATGCCGCACTGTACTGATATGGCAACTCCATGTGGTTTGTTATACGATGTGCAGCGTATCTCGGGTTTGGTGCTATTCGAGTATCGTCGAAGGTGGTGACAGCGATCAATATTCTCTGCTATCGATATTGGTACATTGAGTGCTCCATCACATAAACACAACCAACAGGAAGGATGAGTCCTTAGATACTGGCTGCTGTTTAGTATAATCAAGGGTACAGATGGAACTTTGAAGATGAGGATTGTTTGACACGTTACCAACTTCGCTATGGCACTATATATTTCTGTAGTTCTTCTTGATTTCTGGCGATAGGGCGACTCGGACAGAATCGGCCAGTGTATTAGAGACAGCATTATTTATCCACCGTTCTCCGGTACGATTACCGTGCTAAACACCGATTGCATAATTGCGAAAATTACATAAATAGATTAGCTCGAGTTAGCGAAAATACTTCACAAATCGCACAACCATCAAGAGATTTCAGAGACCCACCTTGTACTCCGGACTGTAAGCTCGAAATGAAGTGTCAACCAATTTCCGACAATTGTCCACATGATGACAATACAGTATATTGATAAAACCAACTATTAGCCTATCTATCTATGTGTTTACCACATGGCCTGTGCCGTTAATTCGTTACACAGCACGACAGACCCCGCGAGACGCTGCTTAGCACATGCAGGTGGTACCCCCTCCCAGTACGTAACTAGGCCGACAACCGAGTCCCCTACAGTTGTGTTTGCCGCCCTGCGGCTGGAGTTAGCATGATTCAAGGACAGTCCTTTCAGTGTTATCATATTTGGTACCACCGCTGTTGTTGATATTATTACTGTTATTAATAGACCACCGGCGGTAGGCTCCGCGCAGTCACGTGCCTTGGCAGCTACTTACTCACACTGGGAGACGAGTGAGTGCATACGAATCAAGTAGGCCACATATATAAGAGACGGACGTGGATGAGAGGTGTGGGAGATCTGTAGCGACGTGTGTTTGTGCTCGTGCGTATATATCCGCTCAGGGGACATGAATATGGCTTGGTAAGTGGACGGGTGGGTACTTTGCGGGCTTATTCGAGATGGCGCGCCGACCCTTGACAAAAGCGTTTAGCTGCTCGGCCGCCTCAGTAAAGGGGTGCATGTCCCTTATCGTTCCTTCGTGCTCCGCGCGGTCCCGTCGTGCTACGCTAGCTGGCTTAGATCACTTGAGATGGTGTCACCCGGACCAACAGCAGCAGAGCCGGGGTGCGACATCAAGGCGTGTTGCGATGAGGCAGAGGGTGGCCAGAGGTTTCATGAGAAGGGACGGGCGGCGGCCCAACATCTGGATAAGTTCCCAGCGTTCTGAGAACGCATACAAGCGCGTCCCTTTCGTACAGGATACGCCGCTGGCATACAACAGCCTCCCAGTCTCGTAGTCTCCTACTTTGTGAGGCCTTTGGCGCTGGCCGGCCCTCCTTTGGCCTCTCGCACAGGCTCATGTCGTTGTGATTCGATACATGAGTGAGCAGCACACAGTGCGAGAGAAATAGGGAGGACGGTCTTGGTCGAGGGCCCATCTGTGCTCCAGGCTGTACTATACATAGAAGTCCACGGAGGCTCCATCGCAGTTAGACCGGCGATGGAATGGGCATTGCAAGGTCTTGCGGACTAGGCAAGCAGAAGCAATCTGATGGAGAAGGATCCCAGTTCGTTCAGAGAAAGAAAGGAGAGATCCTGAGCGAGACACGAAGAGAGGTAGAATAACCGTTAAGTCAGTTGGTGCCAAGGCATACTCCTCTATATAATTATGGATACATTTACCATAAATCCCCCCAATTATAATAATATCAGTGATTGCCAGACCTGGTGCGGTGTGCCGGAGTTTTCAGTTACAGGTTTTGTTGGTTCAAGAACCCCAGTGTATAGTAATTTCACTGCACTTCACTTGAATGCTGGTACTGGAGGGCTCAAGAAATCGGGAAAACTCGAGACACTTGCAGACCTCCTGGAGGGAGAGGGCTCTGACTTGCACGCGGTGGTAGTGAGTGAGACGTGGTTAAAAACGGCTGACTTCGACAGTTTTGGCATCTCGGACTTCACTTTTTTCGGGTCGGGGCGGGAAATGGCCAAACAGGGAGGTGGAGTTGGAATCTTCGTTCGAGATGGTTGTAGTGTTCTAGAGACTTCGGCAAAGAGCAGTGATGATGGCAACGTTCAGGTCATTCGGGTGCACATTAGGAAATCTGGATTTGAGGGTTACCTCATTGGTTTCTATTCCAGTCATTTCGCACACAGGGATACTCTACTTAACTTGTTAGACGATATTCTTCCTGCAGGAGGATCCTTGCCGTGCATAGTTATGGGAGACTCGAATGTAAACTTACTGGTTAGTTCACTCAGTGAGAATTATTCGCTGTTTTTTACCTCTAGAGGCCTTCGCCATGTCATCGATAAGGTAACGCGGCCCGCTTCTGGCACTTGCCTCGATCATATTGCCGTTGGCAACTGTGATGAGTTTCTGGTGATCTCACCTGTGGTCTGGTGCACTCCTCTCTTTTCTGACCATTATCCAGTGTTGCTCTCGTTTGCAGGTAGACGCTCTCATTGTCCAAGAGAATCCGTCACTCCAAATTTGGTCAGGAAACACAGCCCCGAGGAAGTCTCAAACTTCTTGGATCGCATGTCGCGCTTATCATGGCTCAAGGTTGTCGATGCAAACGATGCTGATGCCAGTTTTGAAGCTTTCAGCAGCATACTCCATAAGGTGTATGAGGAGTCCTTCACAACTTTTGTGTCTGACGCGCCTCGAAAACAAAAGAAGTTTCGTTTCTCGGCTTCGCTTCGCCGCCTCAGGCAGAATGTCAACAAACTGTACCGCTGGCATCTGAAAACACCTTCCCAAGAGTCTAGGACGGCCTACTGCCGTAGTCGATTCAGATATATGCGAGAACTCAGGCGCGCGAGGACCTCGTTTTATGAGAACCAGTTTCTTCATCTACGGGGCAAGAGCGGGCAGCTATGGAACTTCATCAATAGCTCTTGTGGCAGAGGCTGTGGTAGGGTGGAACTCCCGGATTCTCTCGAGAGCAGTGCAGGCCCGCTTTCCTCTCCACAAGCCATTGCTGATGAGTTAAATCATCACTTTGCGACTGTCGGCTCGAGAACGGTCTCCGCTCTCCACCTGGACGAGGACATTCGGCCCGAACTGCAATCGATTTTGCAAGCTTTAGAACCCAAATTTGAACTTCCCGGGGTTGACGTTCCAGAGGTTCAGAGGGCGTTGACTTCAACGAAAGCATCCTGGAGTGTCGGGGCAGTGGGTGTGCCAAATAAGCTGATTAGGTTGGCTGCGTCAACCCTAGCATTGCCACTGGCTCACGTCATCAATGTCTCGATGAGATCAGGTTGCTTTCCCCGCAGGCTGAAAGATGCCAGGATTGTCCCTCTTTTTAAAAATAAGGGCGATCGCAGGCTGCCTTCAAATTATCGGCCGATTTCGCTTGTCGACTATCTGTCCAAAGTTCTGGAAAAGATAGTCTTGTCTAGGCTGGCGGATCACCTCGCTTCCATAAGCTTTTTCTCGGCATGCCAGTTCGGCTTCCGCAGGTCACGCTCCACAGAACTAGCCCTGGGTCATCTTTGGCAGGAGATCACGGACGCCATCGAGAACAATCAATTATGTCTGGGTGTCTTCCTTGACGTCTCTGCCGCTTTCAATTGCGTACACCACTCGTTTTTTCTTCAGATGTTGGAACATTTAGGATGTAAGCGGACTGTTGTCGCTTGGTTCCGGTCGTACCTCTTGGAGAGAAGACAGAGGGTGAAAGTCGGCAAAGTGGAGTCTACCTGGAGGGTAGTTGACATAGGGACACCCCAAGGCTCAATTCTAGGGCCGTACATGTTTATCATCCTAATCAATTTTATCTTAATGAAGATTTCATCTGGCAACTTCTGTAGGACTATAGCCTATGCTGATGATACATCGCTCCTATTCCGGATAACCCCCTCGACGATCCAGGCGGATATTGAACTATCGATGTTAAAAGTTGAAGAGGTCATGCGCCTTTTTGAGAGGT
This sequence comes from Stratiolaelaps scimitus, assembly GCA_019614645.1. Classification (NCBI taxonomy): domain Eukaryota; kingdom Metazoa; phylum Arthropoda; class Arachnida; order Mesostigmata; family Laelapidae; genus Stratiolaelaps; species Stratiolaelaps scimitus. The sequence goes on along the minus strand of JABWDB010000013.1, from coordinate 7,135,991 downwards.
TTGGGCTTGCTATAAATGCAAGTAAAACTGGTATCACTCTCTTTCGAGCACCGCAGAGGTCAATCCAGATCCAGTCTGTGCAACTGCGTGGCTTATCGGTCCCCACGTCACGCAACGTCAAGTGTTTAGGCCTGACGATCCAGGACAGTTTGAGGTGGCACGACCACTTGACTGGACTTGCCCCAAAATGTTATGCTGTTATCGCATCACTTCGCCGTCTTAGGGAAGTTGGGGTGCCCGTCGCTGGGCTACTTCTAATCTACAAAATGCTCCTTATTCCATTGCTATGCTACGGTATCACAATCTGGGGTGGCGGCTTCAGAGACACGCTTCGCCGGGGTGAAATCATTCAGAATGATGCTCTGAGAGCTGTGTTCGGCCGCCGTCGTAGGGACTCTGTTGCCGATGTGTTTCAACAGTTTGACCTGCTTTGCCTCAAGGACATATGCACCTTTCAGACTGCTCTCCTGGCATTCAAAACATGCAGTGGTAAGATACCAGCCGACATTTCCTTCCCTATCACGATGGTGAGGAAGCGTTCGACCCGTCGCCCAACCACCTTTGAGGTGCCATTTACTGTCAAAGAGTCCAGCCGCCAAGCTCTGGCTTACCGTCTACCGGTCGTCTGGGGCTCGCTCCCTCGTGAGCTTCGTTCCCTCACTTCAGCTAAAAAGTTTGCAAGTGAGGCAAAAAAGTTCCTTGCGGGGAGGGTTTAAAATGTGAATATAATTACAATTGTATATTTCAGATCCCGGTTACGATATGTCTCAGACTATCCTGACCACGTTGTAAGTCAGATTGTCCTGACCGTTTTATAAGTCAGATTATTCTGACCTTGTTGTATATACACCTTTTATTCAAATTTTTTTTTTGCGAGAACTTAAGCATTGTGAAACTGCAGTTCCGAAAATAAACCACTAATGAAATGAAATGAAATGAAACCAAGCGTCAAATAGGATATAAGGATGAGAAGGAGGGCTCGAAGGTGGAAACTGTAGGAGACCAAGAAGCAGGCAGCTGACGATTCGGGAAAAGCCTAGGGAAAAGCAGATGACAGCCCAAAGCGACAACGGGGTCTATAAAAGTGGGGAAGAAATGGAACGATAGCGAGCAACAAAGGCAGAACTCTGTCTCTCTTTTTTTTTCCTCTCGAGGAAGAGCATAAGAGGAGATCCGTGCCGGCGGAGCCTTCGCCGAAAGCCTCTAACCCCATCATCGGGCACCAGCGGCCGATAGCTGCAGGGTCGAACACTCGGCCATCGGTTTCGTCAAGCGTTTTCCCAATGATGAAAGTAGGAGATTATCTCCTCCAGAAGGCAAGTAACGCAAGGAACCGAAGAAGAGGCGGACTAGTGGTAAGTACACGCGCGCCAAGACACACACCTCTCGTCAAAGAAGTGAAGGAGAAACAGAGAGAGAGAGACGAATCGCAAGCGGCTAAACGCCTTTGTGGCCACCGGTTTGCGCATATGCTCGACGTTGTGGCTGCTGTGCCGCAGCCAGGGTGAGCTCTGTACATATGGAGGAGATATTCGAGCGAGGTATTGATTTGGGCGGCTGGGAGCTAACACCTTGCGGGTACAGACACAGCTTGCGACTGCGCATAATACAGACAAACAACAGAAGAGCTTAGTCAAGTGCTAATCGTACCTAATTCAGGACAGTGCTACGGTAGATGTAACGTGTGTATTACATGCCCACCGGACACCTGGAACCGTAAGGTATTCGGTATCCTTGGAGTCCCACGGGACACTTGCGAACTGATGTGGTTGTGTACTTGCAGATTTTTGCCAATAAAGTTATCATTATTAGCGCTTGAGATACTACTCGACAACTCAGTTTCAAGTATACGGATTGACCAACAAAAACACCGTAAAATTTGCTAATCGATCGATGCGCCTAAATATGGAGCCACCACTTGTGATATTATAGTATTATGTATATATATATATATATTATAGTAGGATTGACTTAGAATCGACTGATGGGAACGGGTAAATTTCGTTTTTTTTTTCCGAAACAAAATAATTAAAAATGCTAAACACATTTTTAATGATTCGACATCACTCAAGACGGATCTAAATATAGAGCAAGACACGTCTTCCTTTTCGGAGGAAATCCATCAAAATGTATACATTTTTCTGAAGAACATCTACAGTACAGATGTGGTACCGTTCTGCTGGGGTCAATCCTCAGTCGTCATCACTCAGATGTAGGGATTTCTGCAGTAAACGTTACTTTAGACAGTTGTAACTATTCCGCATTTCATTTTAATCGACCCCAATCTGTTGATTTCATACCAAACACGTACACAGTCAGTGGACCCAAACTTCACTGGAACTAATCATATGTATGATAGATTGACAACGTGGTACCTTTTAAGTCGATCCAATAGACATTGGACGCACTCGCAAATAGTCCACCACCGCAGGAGATTCACGGAAAATACAGCACTCACCTGTAAAGTCAATGAAAACAATAAACAGTGTCAAAGGTCGGGGTATGAGATATTTGAAATAGGCACAAGTAGCCTTGTTTTCGTGTATAGCTATTACAAACTACTATGCTCAGTATAATTAAACACTGTCGAATAGAACAACATTCAGTACCAATGCTCAGTATTAATTGATAGCTTTTTAGTTTGTCTCTAATATTCCGTGTCGTGAGGGGTATTTCTTTTTCGTTCTTGAAACAGTACGATGGTACTGAACGATATAATTGACTCGGGTCGTACAGTCGAGATCACAAGCAAATTTTATGCTGCAAAAAAGGGACCATTGAGGAGGACTCAGGATTAACGGCCTATGATGTTCGAGGAGACGTTGTTGCCGGTAACAAAGTAGATAATTCCCCGAAGCGATATGCATAGATGTGCCGCGAGCTGATGCATTATCTGTGAATGAGTAGCATTTCGCAGGGAGAATCCGCCCCGAACTTCTAGCTGACAATATAGCATCCGTCAACCCATCACATCGGGCTACATATAAGGAATAGGCTTGATTCTGGTGAATATGGCGAACGCTGCAGCCAATGCAGCCGTAGTTATCGGTACGACTGGCCGCAGAACGCGCGCGACCTTCCCGATGAAGGAAAGCCCTTTAAAGTCCAACCCAGAAATGTGAGTTCTTCATCGACAAACAGCGATTGTCATTCTAGAAACATACTCCTGCATAAGCTGCTGCCATTTCACCTGTGATTACTTCGAAGTGAGTGAGTCCACAGCGGTCGTCATCGACTTTCGAAGAGTATGTCCGAGGAGGGGTGAACAAGCCTTAACCTTCGTTTACTGAGGCAGTAATGCTAGTATGTTATTGAATTAGGAAACTTGGCTATCTTTGCTACGTATTTATGCCACTAGGTATACTACAGACCAACGAACGGCAAGGGCGTTGCCCGTTGTAAGCGACCAGCAAAAGTTTAGGCAGGGTCTTAGAACATATCGGTGATATGTATTATATATTATATCATAGCATAATATATATATATATATTAATTTTGTGTTTCATCAGCTCAAACACTGCGATAGCGCCAGTGCGAGTGACTATAGCAAACGTTTAGCATTCTGAGCTAAATTTCATGTCGACGCCTCGTAGCGAGCCTCTCTCTCTCTCTTCATTACCGCCCATAGCCTTCCCGAACAATTCATCCGTTAGGGGCAACGCGACTACGGCAAGCTCCGTGTCCAGTACGCACCAATCGCTGCTGTTGTGGTGGCGGCCGCGGCAGTGGTGGCGTTCTCACGGTCAGAGGCCATAGTGAACTTCGCTTGAGCCGGCAAGTTGTCAAAGACTACATACAACATCTGCGTATGCTTAGGCTACCGTAGCCAAACATTGCAATGAAAGCGACTACGACAGTGAAGGCGTCCGTCCGCGCAGCAATCAGCATAAGTGTATATAATCGTCACTCCAGATTTCTTCATCTCCTGCAGCACCTGTACGGGCGCCATAGGGCCATCTAGGGTAGTGCGGCGCAATGCTAACACGATTGAATATCGCAATTATTGACATTTGTGTCAACGCTTGCCGCTGCTTCAGCTATCGTTTCATCTGGCAAACATTGAATGAGTCACGCACTCATTTTCGCCTGACACGGGTCGATTTCATTATTGACGAATTTAATTGGTGCCTTCCGAGCTTCCGAATCGACGTTTCTTTTCGTTTTTAGAGTTTTTAGAGGCTTAGAACTTGACAACTCGTTTTAATGCTGCTTAAGGAGTGCGCTCACTAGCAAACGCTCGGTCAATGACGACGGACAATCATAGGATCAATAAGCTCCGATCAGCATGAACCGCTCAGATTAAGCTTTGTCAGCAGCATGCAAAATGCTTCATCATATTGATATAAGCAATTGTGTATGGAACGAATATTGCTATGTTGATAAATCGAGGCAGAATATCATAGCGCAGACAGACGAGAACAGCCTTTACCAGACCACTCACAGCTTCCGCGCAACAACATATTGTCGATGGCCTCGAGGCCTCCTATCTGATTAACATATGGACGGTGCTTCGTTTGACCCGTACTCGGTCACACACAAACACAGCATGGATGTCAATGCATTTCGTTATGGCATGCGCTTCCCCGACAGCCGCTTGCTGGGGTGTTAGTACTGGATGTATTCAGGATACGAGTGGAGAGATGCGTTCTTCATTCTTATATAGCAAATCAACACAAGGCATCACGTTCGATGAGGGTTTGCGCCAGTGATATGTAATTCGTAAAAATTCAATTTATCGGTTGCTTCATCCTGACTGCAAGTGTCTGGGGGACGCCGATACAGATTCCGCAAACTCGCCCGTTCTCTGGCCTGCCGAATTTTGCGCATTAGTCCTCCCAATGATGGGTTCCGACTGCGTTTATATATGATATATATATATATATATATATATTATATAAACTTAAAAACGCATCTGGCTTGTCATAAAAGGACTGCGGGCCTGCCGTGATCGAATCACTTTAAAAATGGCCTCCACCTAGGGACTGATTTAAGGTTGAATTCCACCTCAATAATATCGTGTTACCAATGACATCTTTACAAGCTCAGATATAGGGAAGTGTTCTCTCACTGCTGCTGCTGCTGCGGACCCCCGCATCTTAACTTTCTCTTTATTTAAATCTGCTTGTCAGGTGGAGCCCCAATTCAAACCCGACTCGATATCGCCGCCCTCAAATCGCTCACGATTCCTAATACCCTAACGGCGATCCATAACAACCCCCACCTACCCGTGTGTTTCTTTCTTTCTCCTCGAGATCAGGTGATATCGGAGACTGCCCCTCATGTCAACTACGCAGCGGAATTCTACCAAAAATTCGCCACATCTTCTCCAAATGTCACCCACGCTGACCTGTTCCCCGCGAAAATGTTCCCGATAGCCTTTCATTCATGGTGACGTCCGCTGAAATCCCCTCACACCAAACTCTCAGGTCGCCTTTTAATCGTGCTCATGCAACTTTCAATTCAGTCCACCACGCATCATACCAGTCGATCTAGCCCCGACAGCGAGTCCGGAGCGCAGCTTCTGCGCTCCTTCAGCGAATCAGCTCTCGGTCCCATTCGTTATTGTTGTTTCTACCGTCATTCGCGAGAGCTATCATGATCCATCGTCGTGCGGTCGCTGCATCCACAGACAGCGAGTTACTGACGACCTAGCCCACGTTCACTGTTATCCGCTAACTCCACAGAGCTATTACACATCGCTCGACGAGAACCTCTTTTTGCGGCTGCTGGCACCGCCGCGGCCGCCGCCGCCGCCGCCGGTGAGGCGGCTGTCGCTACCGCTGTTGTAAGTTTCTTCAGTTTTGCCAGCGCAGCTGCTGCTGCTGCGGCCACCGCCGCTGCCGCCGCCGCCGTCGCCACCACCAGCAGCAGCAGCCCTACTTGCGTTCGTTCGTCCATCCATCGGTTCCCTGGTGATTCAAAATTTGCCGCGCGCCCGGCCGAGGGAGGGCACCAATGGGCGGGGCCTCGCCACAACACCGAATCGACTGTGTGTTCGCTGTCGGCCTTTCTCACACATAAAGCTGGCCTTTTTCCCACGCTATCATTTCGTGCCGACGTTTCGAACGGACCGGGAGAACCGAAAGGCCAGTAGCAGCGTAGCTCGCTGTTTGTTCATGTCGACCCGACGTCGGTCCACTCGTCATCGCTGTTGTGTAGTAACCAACAATCCTGGCATAGATGTAGCAGCAGCAGCAGGAGTCTCTGCCTGCTTCCCGCAATAGTACTCCCCGAGACCAGTTCCTGCTGGGTTCAACTTAGCAGGGCACTAGTAGTCCTCCTCGGAGTAGTCTCATACGGAGCGCATTTGCGTGCATCACAGCGTAGTGCGCAGGGCCACAACTCGGCCTGTACTCGCTACAATCTCGAGGAGGAACCCGAGTGAAGATTGCTACAGCCAGGGGAAGATCGAACTGAGGCAATCCTCTGTACAGCTGGAAATGGCTTGACTTTGTTCGAACACTGCGAAAGCGACAGAGTGGTGGAAAAACGTTGATGATAATAATTACCAATGATGATAATAATACTAGCAGCTACTTTGCCTTTCATCTTGATCAGTTGATAATTTTCATTAAACCTCTCAGCGGACAGCGCGCGCGAGTGTCGATGGACTCGGGACACTAAAGTTCCTAATCCATCCTGCTGAAGCTGGCTAGAAGTTTTGAGCAAGCTCGATTACACCGTGTCCCCGTGTAATCCTCTTCAATCATCAGCCCATTGACGTGAGTGATGATTGACTGTCGCTATTATTAAACATCCCGCGTTACGCTCAAGTCAAATCGCTCGTTCGCCCAACAGCATCTTTCGTCTGCTGCAGCGATCACATCACGGTTGTGTGCGGTGCCGTGCAGGTGGTGATCATCGCCACAGAAAGGAAATAATACCTCAGCAGGCCTCATAGGCCGACTTGTGTGTGCGGGTGTGTGTATCTCTCTGTGTATCCGTGTGTTTTTATGGGGACCACTGTACGGGCAGCCGATTCAGTCGTTCTTCAACCTGTGGCCAACCTCCGTCGTCAGCTGTGATCATCCCCGCCTTCCCCCCCCACTCTGTCTCTCTCGCTCTCTCGATGTTTGTTCTCAAGGCGTTCGAACAGCACTGAGCTGAGAGATAGGCGTCGAGTGGACGGCTTCGTATGCTACCGGTCGTGCACTGTATTCTCGGCCGCATCTCGGACCGCAGGTTCGCCGTCGCCTTCACCAGCACTGGCTAGACGACGAGAGAGAGACGCAGCGAACGAGGCCGAGACCGGCCAGCCGCTCTCGGTCGTCGCCCGCCGACGAAACGAACGATCGTCGTCCGTGTCCGGTATTATTGTGTTGGCCGTGTGTCGGTTATGCTCGGCTAGTACGGCTGCCCAGATTCAACCGACCGCCACCAACCGATGCAACTGCTGCCGCTGCCCGACTGCTGGCGTTCGATTGTGATTCAATTATTGTCGTCTTCTTCGTTGTCGTTGCTGCTGCCGCTACAGCTAACGCCTCTACGGCTCCCGCCGCCACCGCCGCCGCCGCAGTTGTTATTGTTGTTGTTGTTGTCTCGGTCCCACCGCCGCCGTCGTCGTCATCATCTTCTTCTGCCCATGAGCAAATTGCTCTAGCGTGTGTCGAATTCCAAAAGTTGTGTATGCATGAATGTCGCCGCTGTTTTTGTGTGTTCTGTACTGCCGCAGCTGCTGCTGCTGCTGTTGTTGTCGCCGCGACGAGCAGCCACACGGTGTTAACAACTCCTTAGCTGCCACTGGTGGTTGTGCTGCTGGCGGCGGTCCACAGACAGCAGCCAGCCAGCGAGGTGTACGTTGAGGCTCCCCCTTTAGTTGTTGCAGTAGTTTTGCTTGTTGTTGATCGCTGCCGCAGCTGCTGCTACCGCCGCCGCCGCCGCCGCCGCAACTACTGCCGTTGGCCGATGTTGTTGTGAAGACGGCGGAGACAACGACGAGAGTGCGTTCGAGCCGCAGCGGCTGTGCGTGAGTCCGGCCCGAATGTTTACTTCGAACTAGAGCGAGGGCCGCTACAAAACAGCAGCATCAACAAGATCAGGAGCAGCCAGCCAACGAACAGCAGGGGAACCGAACGAACGAAGGCTTTGTTTATGTTTTGATCGAGAAGGTGGTGGTGGTGATGCTTTTACAATAAGGAAGAGAGGAAAATAAAAAAAAATGAGAAGGCCACTGTCATCTACGGCTGAAAAAAAAAATAGCAGACCTATGTACGCAAACACAGATGCGCACGAGCAGCACCGCTCGACGAAGATTGGCCAGTAGGACCGCTACAATCATAAGGAGATCCTGCTAGAAGGCAACGCGAAGAGGTAACAGTGAGCCAGAAATCACACAAGAAACACCTCCGCAGCAGCAGGCAACAGCGACAATCAACGGCCTCGCCGGATGTCAGCCCATCGATCTCTCAATTCCCGTTGTAAATCCGTGCAGCAACGCGAGCTCGGACGACAATTTCACATGTGTCAACGCGACTCGTCCAACTGATGTCGAACGGCAAATAGTTAACGTCGACCCGTGAGCATCAACAATAACAACGATCTCGGCGAACTCGTGAAACCCGTAACAAGAACGCAGGAAATTCAACAACCATAATAAAGGAGAAGTAACATAAAGTGAGGCAACGTACGAACCGAAGGATCCCGAAGAATCCCGAGATGGAAAAATCACATCTGTAAAGATCTACTCGTATCCACGTCTTTTGGTGGTTTGTTGCCGCTTGGATCGGTGTGTCAATCCCTCCAGCCTGTCGTATCAGGCAAGCGACTGGCAAGAACGCCACCGTGATCTCGGGCCTCCTCTGTTCGTGTGCATTTCGATTTCGCCCAATCGGAACATGTGTTAGAATTTGGCTCGCGTTTGTTACCCAGCTGCCAGAAGCAATCACAATCAAAAAGCTAACTAGCTAATACTACTACTGCGACTACTGCTGGCCTGTTGCTTTTGCTGTGTGAATCATTAAGTTCATTTTTTTGTGCGGCTGCTGTTATCGCCGTTGTGCTACCAGTGAAACTCTACAACGAACTGCAGCAGCTTTCGAGTGGTGTTCGGTGTGCCCGTGGAACAGTGTGCCGCGTCTGTCTTGGTCGACCTAGCTCAGGCCAGTTAGCGCGGTATAGTGACAACGATACCCATTTATCCCTCGTGCTACGTTCATGTACAGCAGAAGGTACGACGGTCGACCCCTGCGGCCTGAATGACAAGAACGCGTGCGGCGACATCCGGATGCTGAAGGATACTGTGGCGTCAGAGAAGAAGCCAGACCCCGCTCTGAGCGGGTGGAGTGGAGCAACTGTGGGTTAGCCCGTAAAACCCGCTGACGAAAACATACTGCTAGGTAGAGTTTGTTGCCTTAGAGCGTTGACGTGGACGTGGGGAAGATTTTGATATTCGCGGAGCTCGGGGCCTTGGTCCCCTGGCTATCCGTGAGCTAGTTCACTGTTTAGGCCGGAGTCAACTTCGGCCAGCCTCGGCAGACGTCTGCCTAGCGGCGCCATGAACGATATTTATAATAATCACCAACATCATCTGACTGAGGAGACGCCATACGCAGCCGCCTATGGGCAGCACGCACCGGTGTCACTACAAAACAACAACTATGACCCCTCAGCGACGGCGTTCACCGCGTACACGATGGCGAGCACGAGTTTGGCTGGTCATGCGCCATCCGGAAGCCCGTTAGGTTACCCAGCGAATCCGCGCGACCACCACCTGGCGCTGCTCGGCGACTCCTATGGGGGACCTGACCGTAAGCCACTCGACATGAGCGCTGCCCATCGCAGCCACCCGTACTTTCCGGGGGCCCATTCACCGATGCAGCCCTCACACTACAAGGGCCATCATGGAGCTCCGCCGGGTCATCCCGAGGAGCCAGCGATGATGATCGGCAGCCTGGCCGGCTCAAACAAAGACAACGGCCTTAACCACAAGCAACATTTGTTAGGGGCGCCGAAATTGGCCGGGGGACATCTTCCACCATCACCACTACCCAGCCCGCCTGTGAGCGCCATTGCACGTCGCAAGGAGCAGCCGTTAACTCGCGAGGCGATGGCGCGGTATCTCCGAGAACGCGGCGACATGGTGCTCGTGGTCCTGCACGCAAAGGTTGCCCAGAAGTCATACGGCAACGAGAAGCGGTTCTTCTGCCCACCACCATGCATCTACCTGTTCGGCGATGGCTGGCAACGGAAACAGGAGCAGATTCTACGCGACTACGGTGAGAACACCGAGGCGGCCCATCAGGCGTCCCAGCTGTGTGCGTTTATCGGTATCGGCAATTCGGAGCAGGACATGCAACAGCTCGACTTCAACGGCAAGAACTATTGCGCAGCAAAGACGCTCTTCATTTCCGACTCCGACAAACGGAAGCACTTCATGCTGTCAGTGAAGATGTTCTACGGAAACGGCGAGGATCTCGGCGTGTTCCACTCGAAACGGATCAAGGTCATCTCGAAGCCGTCGAAAAAGAAGCAATCGCTGAAGAACACCGACCTCTGCATCGCGTCAGGTACACGAGTGGCGCTGTTCAATCGGTTACGCTCGCAGACCGTGTCGACGCGCTACCTGCACGTTGAGAACGGCAACTTCCACGCGTCGTCGACGCAGTGGGGCGCCTTCACGATCCACCTACTCGATGATGACGAAAGCGAGAGTGAGGAGTTCACTGTGCGGGACGGGTACATCCATTACGGGTCGACGGTGAAGCTTGTCTGCTCGGTGACCGGCATGGCCCTGCCGCGCCTCATCATCCGCAAGGTTGACAAACAGACCGCGCTGCTCGACGCAGACGACCCGGTGTCGCAGTTACACAAGTGCGCTTTCTACATGAAGGACACTGAAAGGATGTACCTCTGTCTATCGCAGGAGAAAATCATCCAGTTTCAGGCGACACCCTGCCCGAAGGAGCCCAACAAGGAGATGATCAACGACGGCGCTGCCTGGACGATCATCTCGACGGACAAGGCCGAGTACACGTTCGTCGAGGGTATGGGCCCAGTTCGAAGTCCGGTTACGCCAGTGCCTGTCGTGACGTCCCTTCACCTCAACGGCGGCGGGGAGGTTGCTATGCTCGAGTTGACCGGCGAAAATCTTACGCCTGATCTCAAGGTGAGCCTTAGCTGCTAAACTGCGTCTCGCGTAACGATTAGGTTCGATCCATTTGACTATGTAATGTACAACAGATACCATTGAAGGAGTGCAAAAGCAAAGATATAGTTCCTGCCACTGCAAGGTCAGCTGATTCATCCGCAATGGATTGCACTCTGTCAACCTTAGCCTAAGAATGCTCAGTCTTGAAAATGTCGTCCCCTGTAGATAGATATTTGTATGAAATATACATATACTATACTTAATGAACGTCCGTATAGTGCGCCAACAGCTTCGATGATTTCGATTCTACCTAAGTTTTCGATGCTTAACATGTGCTTCAACATATATATATATATATATAATGTATGTATACAAATACGCCTGGTATGTCTGTCCCAGCCGTTGGGTTGCAGCACCAATCGAACGGGCTAGCCAGAAGCAAGCCAGCTCAGCAACACAAAGATGGTCTCAATGTCTCTAACCTGCTACATTCTACCGTTTTGTTATTTGTTTCTCTGAACGTTTGCTGTTTGTGTTTGTGTGGACCTATCTGTCGTCCCATTGTTGTTTGTGGTGGCCGGTGTTCTTTCTGTATGAGCGCAGGTGTGGTTCGGCGATGTGGAATCTGAGACGATGTATCGTTGTCAAGAGGCAATGCTGTGCGTGGTGCCTGACATTTCAGCTTTCCGAGAGGGCTGGCAGTGGGTTCGGCAGCCTACCCATGTGCCCGTGAGCCTCGTAAGGTCTGATGGTAAGTGGCTGCTCTCAACGGGCGGACCCTTCGGTAGCTAGTGGTCCCTGGCCGTGTGATTCTTCAAAGGCGCTATTATATTCTCCACGTCACCCCTAGTATATATAGTGCAGCTTCTTAACGGCTTGCCGCCAATATGGCCGCAGTCGGGTCCGACCGGCAGAAGGCCGAATGACCACTTGTATCTTTTAGCTTTTTTTTGGTTATTTTTCTTCAAGAATCAGAAGTGCTACGCCAGGACCTAGTGAAAGTGAAGATTAGGGTATTATACAATATAGAACATTACAGCGGGCAGGCGGATCTGGTGCTTCCACGCAGAGAGTTTCTGTTTGCACTTCATTGCCAGAGATCTAGAAGAGGTTGAAATAGCCTGAGAGGAGCAGCAAGCCATGGCAATTGGAGGTGGCGTCGAACAACTTAAGTTCACATTGTGCGAGTCCTCATGGTGGCTAATCATGATAATTTTATACGTCCATTCTATCCTAACCATATCCACGTTTATATTTATAAATAAAATGTTTACCTTTAACCAGTTGTGGAATTTTGCAGAGAGTTGGGTTCACCCAACCCGTGATTTCAGGCTACAATTTGTCGTTTGTTGTTATAGATGATGACACGGGGGAATAGTAGAATCAGCATTTTGCGAGATGATGAGCCCTTGGGCTGGTCACGAGACAGAATGAAATCATTGAGTTGTTAGCTCGTATGCCCCTATTTAAGGCGCTATTATATTCTAAGGCTAAATTTCGAGGTGGCTGTTGAAGAATCAGTCGATAGATGTCGACCACTGACATTGTTGCCAGTTGACAGTTGATGATTAAACAGTGGCTCAACTAAAATGATGACATATACATATATATATATATATATATATATATATATGCTGAGCGTCTCAGGGACTTGCGCTATGCGTAGCATATAGGTCACCATTCCCGGAATAACCCTTTGTTCGTGACCGATCGTTATAAGTAAATCAGAGCTTACAGTATAAACAATCAGTTGTTTTTATATGAGCAAACTTTTCCACGCTGGCTGAATGGCGAGCGTCGCACTAAATGCTACTTGCGTCTTGAGCGGGTGCTCGACTTCTCAGAAACTGATCGTACCCTCCCTGTGTCCCCTTCGATTATTAGAATTCAATTGCTGCGTCCGCTGCAAATGGATTTATCGTACTCTAGATTACCCTACGTGATGTCGGTTCTCCTTAGGTCTTTACGTCACGTCGCTTTTGTGCCACCCGCCGTTTTGCAGACATGCGAGATAGCAACGTGGACTCCAATAGGGTGCCATGCTCTAAAGTAAAAATCTCGCACAGCCCAAAGTAATATGAAGTGAACTGGGATACTTCTTTGCGTGTTTGCAGCGTATTGGCAAGTCAATAAAAAACACAAAACGGTTTAAAGATGGTGTCTATTCCGAGATATTGCAAAGGATTCGTTCCTCAAATTTTCTGTGTTTCTTCGTTACCTCTAATCACTGCTGCCTTTCGTGTGTTCATCTGCTTGACGTTGTTTTCTCACCAGGTATCATATACTCAACTGGTCTGACGTTCACGTATACGCCCGAACCGGGACCTCGTCAACATTATCCGTGTGTCGAGGATATCCTCAGGCCCCAGGGCAACCCTCACTCTCCGCATCCCGACGAAGTCCAACAGCAGCTCTCGAATCAGCAGACAACTGCCAGCAACCACTACATGCACCTGCAGTGAGTTGGACGCCACTCGACATCGGCCCCGAAGGACGAAGATCAGCAAAAAAAAGTTCTGAAGACATTCGATGATGGTCGCAAGGTCTGGGACAGGGCACGAGCCTTCGACAGGACGCCCTGTAACGCTCGCACTCGAAGAGTTCTCAGAATGCAGTAGGCTACCGACGAAGGCGCTCACGACCGATCATCTAGCTAGTTCGATCGAACGCAGCCTCCACAAGGGGGTTTTCAAGGACCTAAAGTCTTGGCGAAGGTGTCCACGCTGCAGCTTATGAAGTGGCTGCTGTTGGTTAGGTTACTCGTGTTGTCGACAAACAAACAAACAAAAAAAAAACTTACGAGGAATGAGCGAAGTAGTGAATCAATATTGACTCAACGAAGTCTGCAAACGAAGGCGAAGAGCATTTAGTATCTGGAGGACTTCGGCGGAATGTTCGGGGCAGAGGGCTGCTTTGATGCGAGCCAGAGCAAGCACGTTGCTGAGCAAGATTGTTAATGTTGACAAAGGTGATAGGAAGGCCTGTTAATATACATTATACAACGTTGGCGAAAACCTTCGATACTTGGGAAGAACTGTGTTTCGTTCGGGAGAAACTGAAGACCAGTGTGGAGAAATTCAGTTGCCCGCTGATGGATGCGTATCCCACAGTCTGTCCGGAGGGCTCGAAGTGTTGTGCCACAAAAGGCGCCTCGACCCAGAACATCGCTAACCATCGTCAAATTGGTTGGCAATTCCCTGGACAAGGATCGAAGATTTATTTGTGGGGCCTTTTAAATCCATCTGCCTACTAATCTGCGGTGCTTAGTCGAGGTGTCTCACGTAGTCAAGGGAAGCTCGCGGAGTTCCGTTTGAACGGGACCGCGACCGGATCATTTTCAAATAGAGAATTTCTTGATATTACATTGGTTTAAATAATTGATGATTATAATTGTACAAGGAGATTGTCGTTCATGATACTCAGTGGAACGGCGGTGATGACGGCTGATACGGCGGTAGTGATAAGTGGGCCACAATGATTACTAATGAATTGTACCAATTATTACTTAATTAACAAGCGATTAATAGGTGAAATGTGTCGCCAGTTGGATTTTGTCAGATTGTAAAATGATCACCGAGTGGACTAATGCCGACTGAGTGAACTGGTTCATGTTGTTCACCTGCGATGATGAACGTGGAGCATTTTCTTTCATATGTTAGTGACCTCGGTGACTTTGCTAATTGTCCCTAAGCGGAATCACACAGCGAGAGATAGAGAAAGATATCGGCGGATGACACAGACCATAAGGGTTGCACAGAGCACAATATTTACTGCGCTGTTCCACAATCACGAACCTACATATACCTAGATATATATATATATATAAAGCGCGCCCATATATATGTCTTTATTATTGTGTGGTACAGTGTAATTGAGCCATGTACATATGGAAAAAACAACAGTGTATCCGTACTAGTTATGTATAACAGTCAGCGTGTGCAAAACCCATTGTGGCGAGGAACTATTTATTTAAACGGCAAGTACGAAAAGAGAGAGAGAGAGAGAAAGCGAGTATGAATTTGGGGCGGAGGCGAAATAAGGTAGGGACGACGCGATAGATAGTTGTTATAGGCGGGAATATTTACAACAAGTCTCCAAGAAGCCTTGAAAAGCTTAAGCAAAAGATGTGATTTAAGTGTGTGACGGATCATGACGAGATGGCGAACGGGGAGATAAATATTAAAATGGCAAGTACGACAAGGAATGAACGAGTCCCATCCCCGAGACCGCGCGGCGGTGACGTTGAAGGATATTGATTAGGTTGTCCGAAAAGCGTGAGGATAGGCTCTGCGAGTGAGAGAGAGAGAGAGAGAGAGGCAGCGCTCCTGAAAAGGACGCAGGCCAGGCCGTCGCGTATACTCGTGAGCCCCTATTTTTTGCTAAGACGAGAGAGAAAAATATAATATGTTATAATTGTCGTAATTTAAACAATCTACTGGCTGATTGCTATCAGTGTTGAGTTAAGCGAATCTCTCTTTAGCTCGAAAAGCAGCACGGACCAAAATCGGTGTATAAAACTATATACATATATATATATATATATCTACACATACGTATACATGACTATATGCAACACAAACAATGACGAACGGGAGCAGGAGAGAGAGAGGGAGAAAATGAAAAGTTCTATGTGTGGGCCCCCTATCCTGTAATCATACTGTAATTCCTTAATATCCTTGCAATTTATCCGAGAATAACACCCCACAAAAAAAAGGCTCTCCAACATGGATGTAAACGTAACGACAAAAAAGTGGCTTCCATGGCGTCACCCCCCATCGTCCACGAGGACAGACAATCGTTGCCTCGATTATTCCTCCGTTCAATGATCGATCGATCACAAGGTCGCCGTCTTTATTACTTCTTTACAGCCAGCTGGAGGCGATTACTACAATAGCTGTTTGCTGGCAACCCCTAACGGCTGGCTCATTCCTGTGCGCATGGCCGACACCTCTGGTCAATGCATGCGAACCCACTTGTGAGAGGTAGCTTAGCAAGTATACCAAGTATACGCCTGGTGAGTATAGGCAAGCGGGAGCGCGAGTTGTGCGTCGCTTTTTTGAAAAATGCATGTGATCCAAACGGGAAAGAAAGCGTAGCCAAGATGCGTGGAGGTTTGGAGCAAACGGTACGAAGAGGGAGAGGTTAGCCGACAAGGATGAGACAAATCTATCAAAAAACCAAATGCACTGATAGAATCATTCTGCAGCGTAATGTTTATTCACCTCAGAATGGAGAAACATGTTTTTCTTCCGGTGATTCTGGTAATTACTGTTTAATTGTTGTACATAAATATATATATATATTATTAAATAGATCTAAAACTGTATGTGATGGTATGGTGCAGCGGGTGAACTTGACATATAGAGATATGTGTTGATCGCCAAGTAACAGCAGATGAATCGTTCTCTGTGTTTTGTGTACATATTATGTGAGGCCGTGACCGAACTGATTGATTGACCGAATTGATTACAAGATAAATATTAAGATTAACTATTATTATTAGTAAGCTATAAGTATTGACAGCAAGAATTGCGTAGAGCGGCGAGAGGCTGCAGTTTTGTACCTGTTGGAATGACGTTCACTAAAATGTCCGTGGTGATCTTGAACAAATAATGAGAAACCGTTGTGTATCTATATATATATATATATATATATATATATATACAGGTAAATGTGAAAGAAAAACCCTTTTATATGAACACAGACAAACACAGATACACACACTGAAAAAAATGACAACAATAAAGAAAACTCCTAGATTTATTAGCTAATTTAAAAAATAAACTGGTGTATTTTTTAAAAAATGGAAATTTCAAAATCGTGTAATTAATCTAACGTTGTTTGTTTGCGATATTATACCAAATTTGTTTGCGATATTATACTGATATGAATCGCTAATAAAACTCGTAGACGTAGAGAGTATTAGGACGAGGCTGTAGTAAATAAATTTCGGTTCAAAGTCGAATCTCAGTCATATATAGATATATGTACATACAAAAAGGCTCGTGATCGATTTGTAGAGCCACCGCGATATTCATCAATAATATCGAGATATATGATATCATTGTCAAAAAACGCCAGTTCCACTCATGGAGCAGAACTTCGAACTGTGTTGTATTTGGTCATGTTTGAGTAAAAAATTGTGGCCGGGACAAAATTAAAAAAACAAACTCACGCTTAAGAATGCTTTATATGTCGGCTAAACAACAGCCATCCTGGACCCCATTGCACTAGTTAAATCTAGACTACATTCGACAAAAATCAATCGATGTAAAGACAGGCCTCGTCTTGCATTATAACCAAGCGATGTGATTGGTTAGTGTCCACTTTATTTGATTGCGTAAAAAACGTTTATCACCATTTATCACTTCAGTTGAAGATCGTTGTAAAAGGCACAACTGCTTCAAAGTCCAGCGATACTACCTCGCCTTCGGAAATCTAGATTGGCATAAATGCCAGTTGAGTTCATAGAGACAGCGTTGACAGCCGAATGCTCGCGGTCTTCAGCTAGCTTGTGCCCCTTGAGGTTGAGCCTCTCAACCAGTATACCAGGGAAGCGTTGCTCATAGAGAACTGTGTCGAGCTCACGCTGGTAATGCACCCGGGGTGCATCCACGGCCTCCTTTACGTTCTCGCCAAGGTACAGGGTGCGTAGCGCTACCTGCGCTTCTCCAGTTGTAATTCGGCTACCACCCGAAGCACCAGCGACT
Source organism: Stratiolaelaps scimitus (assembly GCA_019614645.1). NCBI lineage: Eukaryota > Metazoa > Arthropoda > Arachnida > Mesostigmata > Laelapidae > Stratiolaelaps > Stratiolaelaps scimitus. The sequence goes on along the minus strand of JABWDB010000013.1, from coordinate 7,118,195 downwards.
AGGCTGGGCTTTCCGTTCTTTGCATCCACAAAGATGGCCGGGGCCATTGAAGACATGGGACGCTTTCCTGAAGCAACCGCGTTCGGTGCAGACGCGTTGGTACTGAAATCGGTCATGTGACTATTTAACAGGATTCCTGTTCGTGGTGATATAATGAACGAGCCAAAATTGCCGTTTATCGAGCTGGATACAGCCACGGCGTCTCCGTTCGAGGTCATTACGGTGGTGTGAGAACTATCACGTTCCTCCTCAAGTGGACTACTCAGTGCGGGGTAGAATTCTGCGGGATGAGTCGCATTGTCAATGGCGTAACGGATTTGGCCGGTCAACTTCGCTGACATGATATAATCTAGCACGCTTCTGTTTGAAAGGAATGTGTCATCCTCAAGCTGAACTTTGGTGGCATACCCAATTTTGAAGCTCTGGACAATTTCGTGGAACATCTTGGAAGCTGAGTAAATATCGGTGAGATTAACCGCTGAATACCCGTAGCTATCGAGAACATCCAATATCAACGATAGAATCGCGCCGTTAGCTGGTGGCGGCGGACTATAGAGGGTCACTTTCGCTCGCGGCAGCTCCTTTTGCAGGGCTTTTCGCAACTCAACTTTATACTCTCGTAGATCGGCTAACCTCAACTTGGATCCCTGGCGAGCGAGATCACCGATGAGTTGTGCGCCAACTGGCCCGTCGTAGAACGCGGCTGCTTTGTGATCACGGATCGTCTCTAGGGTATCCGCTAATTCAGTACAGGTCATGGTTTCACCCTCGATGAAAATTCGACGTTTTTCTTTATTGAAGTAGGCCATTCGAAGGTTGGGATCGGCGCTGATCCTGTGCCTATTGCTAGCCAGTGCGTTGGCTAATTCCCTTGTGACCGGGAACCCCTTCCTGCAGAGATCGATTGTAGGTTGAACGAGCTGTTTCCAAGGCATCCTGCCGAACAAGCTGTGCGCCTCCTCGTAGGCGCGAACTTCGCCAGGAATCGCTATAGATTGCACACCTGTTGATAGATTTCCTATCGGGAAATCTTCACTGCCTATCGGCGCCGTCTCCCGGCCGTCAATGATGGTCGCTGTGCGCGTGGCATAATTATAAATGGTGAAAATGCTTCCCCCTCCAATGCCCATGGCGTGAGGATGCACCGCACCATTGCAGAATAAAGTGGCGATTGCAGCATCCACTGCCGACCCACCATCGGCGATAACGTTCGCACCGATCGGGGCGCAGTAATCAACGTCCGAGAGGACGACATAGCTCTTGAACGATTTCAGCGGACTGTCAGAGGCCGGAATCGTCAGATTGCAGTACAGTGCTCGCTTTCTCGCTAGGGCTGGCAGGCCAAATCCTATTGTGACGCCGTTCAACGCTAGAACGAGAACTAAGACGAGCACTACGATGGCACAGTCCCGGCGGGTGAGACTTGTCGCTGTAATTGCGGGTTCTTCCGGCTCGTTTTCGGCCTTCGATCCTCTCCGTGTTTCATCGTCAACGGTTCCGTAACGACACGAGGGTCCCGCTTGGCCCTCGACTAAACTGCTCGACTCTGGTGACACCATAGCTTCCCGCTGTTGTACTCGCGATTGAGATTACACTCTACATAGATTTATATAGAAGATCACTACGCATCAGTTAGCCGGGCGTTTCTCGGCACGACACTTGCACCGAGAATTGACAAGCGAACTCTTCACGTTAGGAGCTAGCCGTTCGCAGACGCAAATCCTTGTCAACAACAGTGGGCAATAGACGCACCAGGTAGTCAACGACGGTGAGTCTGTTGTATCGGATGGACAGACGAGTCACGTCTCGTCAAGTGTAGCTATGTTTCGACTAGCAAAGTGTCGCCAGCACGTCTCTCCACTGCGATTTAGACACAGAAGCACATACACACGCATGCATCCAATAAGATTCTACTTGGACGTGCCGGTTACAAGAGCGGTTGCTCTTAAAACAATCCGGTCTACAAATGGACACCGGTGCTTGCGTCAGCAGTGGGGGGGGGGGGGGTTTGCGGCTTCCGCGTTCATGCTGATGTGTATGTTAAATGCAGTGCAAGCGTGCTCCACCTCCGCATCTTCCCCTATGGTTGGCTCGGCGGTTGAAAAAGAAATATATGATAGATTTCTTTATCACCACCAAATGATAAGGACGCCACCGACATCAGCCCCGTTAATCCCGTACCGTTAGTTGAACGCTACGATGGTTACTGTTAAGTATCTTTATCTATTAGCTGATTCATCCCCGCCTCTATATGCGGCAATTCCACGGTTGAGCATGACACAACAAATACGACAGCAGCCCACAGCAGCAGCAGCAGCTACAGGACCTGAACAGCAGCGACGACACTGCTAGAGGGGCACGGCGTATTGTGACAGAGTCATAACAATAGTGCAAATTATATACGCATATGCCTTTTACAAGTTTGTTGTTGCATTTGTTTGCATTGCGATTGTGCAGCGGTAGATTTTCCGCGACGGCACGCGTCTAGTGCCAGCAATGAGATCATGCCACTACTGCTCAAGGCGGTACGGCCTCTATTCTCCTCTGATCGTGGTGGTGGCGGTCTCCGCGTTGCCGAGTAGCGACAAGCCATCAGCCGGAGATTGTCGGTCGAGCTCGTGTCGTCGTGTCCGAAATTTCCAATGGGGTCCCCTGTTTATCTCAACAAGTAGAATGGGCTGCGGCAGGCAGCTCGGGCCGGCTGTTGCCGCTGCTGCTGCTGCTGCTGTTTCTGGTGGATATCGGCGTCGACTCATTCGCTCACCACAGCGGTGCGCTGTTGCGGCCAGTTGCCGAATTCGCCGCCGAAGTTGGCCGAATCTGCTGCTGCGAGTTTGTCTGACTCTCACTTGTTTCGTATGTGGAGGGCTAACATAACAACCGTAGCATCGCAGGAAGAGCAGCGCGAGGGGTACCCCTCGGGGGGTAGCGTGGGAAAGTCGACTTTGTTTGTGGGGGGGCCCATGAAATGATGCTGATGTATGGAGAGGCTGCGGGGAGAGTCGTTTAGTTTAGTTGTAAGAATCACACAGCAACAAGCTGCCAGCGTCCAACCTGTCTCATAAGAGTTTGCGGTAAAGACTTTCGACCTGGTCGGCTGTAACTGGTTGCTGTTACTTTATATATATATATATATATATATATATGTATATAAGTAACAGCAACCCGCTACGCTTGTTATTGCTATGTGCTCATAAGAAGCACTAACTCGATACCGACTTCACCCAGGCACAACTACAACTATTATTAATTAGCTTGTAATTGATATAAGCAGGTCCCATTGATCTCGTCTCAGAGTAGCGGGCTGCAATAGCTAATTCGCATTTGCTCCAATCGATCGAGATGAACTGTCCCAGTAGTTATTTGGCCCAATGAAAGCGCTATATAGTTATCCCCACGGGTCGCAATAGAAACTACGGCGCACACATAAGCAATCCTCAACACGGGCGCGTCGATTCATCGTACAGAGATTCTTAATAAAAGGTGCCACCGACCGATGACCGGCGCTTGTGGGTGGCAAGTGACATGTTTCACTGTACGAAAATATAACGGCGAAGGAATCGCTAGTTCGCCTTGAGAACCGAAACAACCGCTAATCGCGTGTGAGTCCACCTGCAGAGCTGTAGCGGTTCGTACACAGAGTGCATCGTGCTGATAATTGTACTGAACGATGTTACTTGTATTTACTTCGCTTGTTCGGGATTCTCGCATCCAGAAGATGACAATGAAGAGTGGTCGAATGTCCGCACACTCGATGTTATATAATTACACTCAATTAGGCCAGTTTCCTATATTCTGCTGACTGAGCTTGTTCTCTTAACTTGACTTGGTGCTTGTAATTATAATTATTATAATTATTATTAACGAATTATGAGCAAGAATTCAATTCTCGCATATAATCTATGTTCGTCTATGATACGCATTAATTTAGCTTATCGGGCTAATCACTAATGGGAAGCTTATCACAAAATCGCTCCGCCCAACAAACATATTGCGTATTGCGGTCGGTATATCGGTCTTGTACACGTTCGCACATCCCAAATCTATCATTGGAGACACCTAATAATAGTAATAATAATAATGAATTCCGTCCCGTCGCTTTGCCACTCGAGTGGCTTTCGTGTCCAGTGAAAGTACATGAACACTGCGCCAGCGCTATCATACCTGAAGGTGGTACCACCCTGCACTTTGTACGTAGTGGTAACGCTGATATGGGAATGTTTGCTTGGCTGACCCCCAAGCAGTTGCACGATGTCGACCGGAAGAATGAAGCCAGCCTGTCTAAAATTCAGAGTTGTTAAACTCCTTGTCTCTGCGACAACGCCCCTATTCTCGAGGGAGCTGAAACAACAACGATTCGAGCTGCCGGTAACGCAGGCTTGTCCCCGGGTTCTTACGTGAACATTCGGAGGAAATCAGCGAATGTAGAGCCGACCTTCTAGCTAACTGCCGGATGGCCAGTGTCACTTGGAATAATAGTGGACATAACAAACGGCAATATCGTGACCTGCTATGCACTCCATGGGTGGGTTCCACTACACACACACACATAAATACAAGGTGTCGAACGACTGGCCATTGGACATCAGTGACAAGTTATATTCACAATTTCATGCTCCGATAGATTTCATACCTCAGCTTCAAACGACTTCGTCTGGAGTAGTCAATGTTCATGTTCTAGTATGCACATATGCACCTGGCAATATGTGTACATCGCTGTTGAACGATAACCTCGAGGAAAATCACATCGACCTCGACCACGGTGTCACCGAGTAAACCGGTGTTGAACACACGATCGGGTTCGTACAAGGAAACGACCTAAAGCCGCTGCCCTCTCCGGCTCTAATTACTGACCTTTACGTGCTAATTCAACAACGACATCGCTCCGTAAAAATAATCCTGTACGCAGACGATCTCTCGTGATGTACAGTACGAGACGACATCATCTGCGGCAAGTAATCGCTGGTCTGAATTATTACGTCACAGAGATATGTCTGGAAATTAACAAGGCAGTGACGGAGACCATGAAGTTCAGAAGGGGAGGAAGGTTCACGATCGGAGACTGCTTTCATCTGGTCGGTGCAGGTCTGACGCTTGTCAGATCGTTTACCTACCTCGGGCTAACCTTAGCAATAGCAGGAGATTCGTTCTCAGAACACATCGGGCGGACAGTCACAAATGAGATGGTAGGACTAAGTACCATCGATAAGCCACAGAAGTTGTCAGTAATAACTGCTGCGAATCTATTTGGTTTAAAGATCGAGCCGACAGCCTCATATGAAGTCCGAATCCTCTAGGAAAGATTAACCCTCCGAGACTTCGAGGTTCTGGATAAGGTCACCACGGCGTTCTCGATGTCCGTCTTAGGCTTCCATTCAACGGCACGGAACCGTCTCCTTATGGCCGATACTCATCCCATGGTCCTCCGTAAGGGATTTTATCTAGTCGAAACCCGCAGCCTACCACGCGTTCATTGAGAAGCAGGACATAAACATGCCGGAAGTAGGCCCCTTGTTGTTCTCCATCCCAGCGATGATGAGCCACCAAACGACTCACGCTGACCAAATTCGCAGCTGATGGATTCCATCATGTCGTCATCGAGACACAGAAATATCATGAACAAGAAGAACATGCATCTGCAATGTTTCCAAAACTCCGTGTTGGAAATATCACATTAATAAGGCAGCCATTTTAGATCATTGGGTTACATTGCAGTTTCGATTACCTAGTCCTTTAGACCTCAATATGTATCTATACACACCAACACACATCCATATATGCATATATATATATATATATATATATATATATTCATCTGTATACCGATTACACAAGATTGCACGAGCAATCTATCTAGTGATTTCGTATGCTTAAGAGAGACGTTGCTCGTATCAAAAAAATTCGTTTTTCGTTAGCCACTATTTTTGATTTTTGCTTTCAACAGGTTCTGCCCTTCTATATAACCCATACAACTCGATCTTCAAGGTTTCTTCTTTTAAACATTTAATTAATCCGGCTCTTGAACAAGCCCTGCACCGCTCTCACAACGACTCGCAGAGGTGTTCAGCAAATATTCCCACTACTAATAATAGTAATACTAGTTCTATTAGGTCTGCCAGTCACAACAGGCACAAATCGGGCTTCACAGCAATGGCAGCAATGAAATGTAGCTAAAACGACCGCTTCAACCGTTGCTGCTGCAATTGCATCTGCTGCTGCGGCTGCTGTTGAACGTTTGCTGTGTAGTGTGTGTGTGTGACCTGGGGCTTTCTCGTTCGTCTCAATAGTCTCGTGGTGGTGTCGATGATCTCCATGGCCGTTGTTTGCCATGCTGTCGACTGACTGACTGAATGACTGACTCGCAGCTGCTGCTGCTGCTGCGGCGAGTTGATCGTCAGTTGCTTCGCTGCAGCAGCAGCAGCAGCTGGCGTCCCCAGGCAGCCACGGTGCTCTCGCTCTCTCTCTCTCTCTGTTTCGCTTGCTTACCTCTCTATCTGTCTCTGAGTACGGCCGGTGGTGGCCTGCCGGCGGGAATTGCATGCCTATGCAGGCCGGTCGTCCCGGCCACCAGCACACGCGACTGGCCAGCGCCATCGTCGCATCTGAGCGGCCACCACGGCTTGCAAACGCGAGCGACACAACGCGACGGCGGCGTCGTCGTCGTCATCAGCGTTCGCCTGGTCCGAGCCCTCCGAAATGCTCGGGTCTCCGCCGTCGTCACCGCCGCCGTTCGTGTCCTGCGAAAGCGGACGGCTGCGGCGCGAGCCTCTGTTAGACTCTCTTGGTGGCTGCGCGGCCAGAACCGTGGCCGTATCCCCTCAAACAAAGCTTTCGAAAGCGAGAGGAAGAGAGAGAGAGAGAGAGAGAGGGCGAGAGCTCTGCTGTTGCTGCTGCAGCGGTTGCTTCTTCTATTAACGATATACTATACTCGCAAGAAAAAAGACACACTAGTCGTCGCCGCCGCCGCCGCCGAAAACTGCTACTGCAGTTAGCGCTCCTCCTGATACTACAGTTGCTAGCGTGTTTCGATCGTTCCCGCTCTCGGATACACTTACGCATAGCTAGCCACACGCAGCCAGACAGACCCTTGCACCCTGAACACGATCTCACAGAGTCAGCACCACTAACGCTGGTAGCGGAAACTCAGCTGGCCGTCTGGCCGGCTGGCGGACCAGCGCTGTACGACCACAGACGCGGCAAGGAACCAGACGCGACTAAAACCATGACCGACAACATGGCAGGCACGCGCACGATCGAGAGCCACTCACAAGCAGTCGGACGCGTTCATATTGTGATATCAAGCGGCGGTGGACGGCCGACACAGAATCACGGCATGAATTACACATGTTCATATATTAAATGTTTCACACCGTTCCGGTGGGTAGGTGCGCGCGCGAATGCGTTCTCTGCTTAACCGATTTGAAATGAACCCCAGACGATGATCGCGCCAAGGCACCGAGTAGGAACCCATATAAATTGATGATGATGACAACAACAACGACGACGAATCCGTCTCCGCACCACCAGATATTCTGGGGGGCGGGGGAGTTATCGGTTCTGACCGACTGGGGTAATGTAGTATCGGTCTAGAAGAGGCAGAGGCTGACCAATGAGGGTGGTTCGCGAGGCGTGGACGCGTAGCTCAGTGAAAAACTCCGCGCAGAGTGAGAGTCGATCTTCTTCTTCCAAATATATAACAGCAGTCGAGCGCTGCAACAGCTATCGCTCTCCGGAACGGGCAATGAGACTCGGTTGTGAATGCGCCACCAGTTGACCCACATCCGTGCGTCCATATGAGACACCTCTCATTCACAAAGGGGGCTATTCAGGCCGGCTGAGATCTGCTGGAGGGGACTTACACTTGACAACCATATACACGATTCTTTTTTAACTTCTCTGTTGTACACATTGGACTGGAAGAAAGCCATGGTGTGAATGGGTACATGCGGCTAATGTGGCAATCCTTAGCTCACTAATAATTCGCGAATAAGGCTTTCATAAGTATCACTTTTTGTTCATTTAGTCAATATGGCACACGTACAACACGAGTTTACGCCGTCGTGTGTCGGCAATTTCAATTGCACAAGTTGGTACTTGGATAAATCGTATTCGGCCTGAATGTAGATAGATGCCTGCTCATCTGATTCCCAGCGATGATTCGGCGTAGACACAGGCTCACACATGGTGTGTCCTAAGCGTTGGGTCGATTTGGGAAGGAAGTTTGCCAAAGGAATTGAAATGCACGACGAATCTGTGCGACAGATTGCGTTCAACTAAAATCATACGCGCTGAGTAACCCGTTAACTTTGCATAATCATTACACTACTCGTCATTTCTGGATAACCGCAGTTAAACATACAGTCAATACTGCCATCACCATATAGTCTTTCCGGTGAAGTTTGCAATGAATCGATCTCTCCGCCTCAGCATACTTGCCTTACTCCGAGGAAGATTCCTGGCGGTCCGCGTAGACCCGCCATGTTGGGATGCGCTCCCACCTGCTATGACACCTGCTATCCTCTGTTAGTCCCCATACACAGCGAACTGGTGAGAACGATTTTTTCCCTGTATCAGAGATTGCCGATCTTCACTACAATCAACACATCCAGCATAGCATCGAACCTAGCACGGATGCTCACCCCCACTCACGGAACGTGATACACAGCCTTGAGCAAATCCTGCAGAAATCCGGACACGCGTCACGTTCACCACGATCCCGATTGTGGTCGTTGTGGTAGTCGTCGCTGCAGCCGCCGTAACCGCCCTAGCTCATCTCGATCGTCGCCCCCGGATTCACGAGAACCTCACGCATCGAACACGCATCGAACAAAACAGGCTCGCACACACACTCTCACATCCAACTGTCGATTAGTCGCCACTCAGCTGCGGATGTTGCAGCACCGCAACATTGAGACCGCCGTAGAGCTAGAACCCTGCTTACTCACTTACTTCATATATATATGTGTATATATATATATATATATATATATATGTTTGTGTGTATATATGTACATACATATATACGGACACGTGCGATTATCCATTGGTTATTATTCCGTTTCGGTGGGCACCATCGCTGTGTCAAATCCACTTCGCTGAACTGGTCATCATCAGCTACAAACACATAGCCGGACGTATACATTGCACGAATACATGATGAACATGATGGTGAACCTTAGACTCGAGATTCTTCCGAGGGGGGGTGGGCTTGCTTTGTTGTGGGGGCTTCTTCCGTCTGAGGCGGTCGTGGCGGATCTGCCGACTACCGTGCTTCAGCTATCGAAGCCACCAAGGACTCCGTTGGTTACCTCTGCGTCCTCTGGTTCCGCATGAGGTTATTTCGGTTGTTATCTCTTGGTTGGTTTTTTGGTTTTCGTTTTTTTTTCGGCTAATTTCCTTTCGTTCGTCTCATCCTTCGGGTTGTCCCTTTCTTGGGTGCTTGTTCGATCCAGTCGTAGCGGTTTGGGCCCCGGTGGCCTTTGCTGTTTGGCCCCGTGGCTGCTGCTGCTGCTGTTCGCTTTGGTGGCAGCGCGGCGGTTAGCCGTCTGTTCCACGGGAGGCTTTCCGCTTGCCGGGTTAGTGAGTAGTTGGTCTCTCCTCGGTCTGGCCCGCGACAGCGATTCGGCGTCGGCTGCCCTGTGCTGTCCGGCCACACGATGGGCCAGCTGCTCTCAAGACGCTGCCGCCGCCGCAGCCGAAGCAACCCCGTCGAATCTTGCTAGTACCAACTCGCAGAGTGGTGGTGCTCGCCGTTGGCATCCATCGCTTCGTTTCACTCAGGACGCAGGCTTTACAAAGCAGCACAGCAGCAGCAGCAACAGGAGAACCCAGAGCCAGCACCAGAACTACAGAGCCGCCTGCGGTGCAGCACAACCGCAGCGCTGCTGTTGCTGCTGCTGTTGCACGAAGCCGAGAGGCAAGGCAAGCCACAGCAGCCGCAGGCAGCAAAAGCGCTCTCTGCGCTGTGCGATGCAACCGACCACCAGCCGAGCTCTGGCTAGGTGGAAAACCTGCGCCAACCAGTCGGGCAGGCCGGCAGGCAAGCTTGCTTGCTTGCCACTGCTGCGGCCGCCACCGCACAGCAGACCCAGTAGCGGCCTAGCGGCGTTCAGTCTTCGCGGCGTTTTGCTCGATCGACGGATGAGCAGGCGAGTGAGCGAGCCAACAACCGAGCGTTAGGCGTTGCCAACGGCAATGCCACTGTCGCTGCTGCTGCGCTTGCCGCCACCACCAGCAGCAGCACCAGTGTGGCCTCCTAGGCTAAGGCCCGTGGTCGGCTTCGTGCCTAGTGGCCGCGTGCAGTGACACACCGCCATACACACGGCTAGCAGAGCACCGAGAGCGGGGCTTCCACAGGACCGGACACAAACGGACGGGCCGCTAAGGGCCGGGTGGCCACGAGAGTTCGGCGATGGTCCTGGTGGTAGTGATCGTGGTGCTGCTGCTGCTGTTGCTGCTGCTGCTGCTTGCTACGCTGATGGCTGTACGGCGGCATCCTAATGCTGGCTGGTGCTGGTATCAGACAGCAGGCCTATACCAACGAATACTCGATGGGGCTGCCGGAACGAGATGGGAAAGCGGCTGAGCCTGAGGGTATCTGCTTGTAGATATATCCCTCTGACGAGGTGCGTATGGTGTGTCTAATGGCGAATGGTTTAATGATAGAAATTCACAGCCATTGCTGCTGCCGCCGGATGGCGCTACACGTAACTGCAGTCTACGATATAGATCGCAGAGTTCGGGTCATCGTAAAGCTGGGAGGAGGAGGGGGTCTTGAATGACGATGCTGACGTGGAAAACCTCAACTAGATATATATTCGGCTGACCCAAAAATAATGTCATACATATAAATTTCAATATCGACTAAACTAAGTGAGTCCAAACAAAGATTTTTTAGTATGAGTTAGATGTCTTAACATTTATTCAAACATACAATAATTAGAGATTATTTCTAGGGATTATCGGGGGGGGGGGGGGATTAGCTGCGGACCGGGGCTGAGGCCGACATTGTCCCGAGGAAGGCGATGGCATTGCCTCTCTGCACGACGAGGGAAATTGGTGTTTTCATACCTTTAGCCACCTATACCCCCTGTAAAATTGCAGTTCCGGAAATAAACTGTTATGTTATGTTACTTGATGGAAGCAACCTTAGTCACTCGGGCTTAAATTGGGAGTATGGGGGGGACGTCACCATTCAATCTTGTTGGCCTTAAGCCAGGACGTAATTTCATTTCCACGATGTGCCCTAGCATTGTCATCAAGCAGCCACATTCGGTGCTTCCTATAGCCATGCCAATTATTCATGAACTTCCCTTCAAGAACTCGAGATATCGAGCCGATTCCATGTTTCTTTTGGGCCCAAAATCTCGTAGTAGCAAATTCCGTTGAAATCCATGTAAAGTGCTACCATTACTTTAGGCTCGAATCTATTTGGTACTGGTACCGCCATTGCCTGTTCACCTCGTCGTAGCCACTGTTTCACTTGATCTTTTTCTAGTCCCCTATACGGGCTGACCCATGTCTCGTCCACTGCAACAGTATGTTCTAAGCGACTCTTTTGCTGCCTATATATCTTCAAATTGTCTCGCGAAAACTCCTCACGTATTTTCAGTTGACCAGGACCGAGTTAATGAGGGACCGATTTCGCACTTTTTTCTGCGTCCTGAGATTATTTTTAATAATTCGACGACATGTTCCACGAGGCACGCCAATTTCGGCCAACAAAGTCGTTAATGACAAAGATTGCTCAAAAGCTTTTTCGATTATCTCGATCCGTTCGTCGAATCGAGATTCAGGAAGGGGTGGGCGCCCTCGATGTTCATAATGTCCCTGTCACCTTGCCTAAACAGCGCACACCAGCGGCGCATCTATCGTCGACCCAGTGCATTATGGCCGTGCACATTAACCAACCTTCCATGGATTTCAGCTGGACATTTCTTCTCTTGAAACATAAACCTGGCACTTTTCTTCTGAGAAAGCAAGACCTGGTCCGCCGGTTGCCATTTCGAACGCCCAACGAAACCTGAATGCCAGAGGCTTTCGCGCCTCCTGCTTGCTAATTGTTGGGTCTCATTACCTGCCAAATTTGAATTCAAACCGGCCAATAATATGAGTACCGCGTAACCCGAATGAGGTGTCATTTTTTTTGGGTCAGCCCAATATATATATTTTACAAAACATCCTAGAAAAGGAACTCAGGGCTTGTGCTACTGAAAAATGTGCTGGTAGCATTTCCCGAACGAGTGGATACTAGGAAGAGCTGTCTTTCTGGATTACACGGAAGTGGAGAGCCCCTGAGAGATAACCCCCCTTCCTGGCTAGACGGATAATAATACAACAATAAAGATTAGCGACTAGCTGGTGAGTCCAGTTCATGTACAATGGTAGGCAAAAGCTATCGCAATAGAACCTTGAGGGACCACATCTTGAGGCAATATTTTTTTAACTCTCGTTACCGCTCCCTTAACAGTGGCTGAGATTCGACCCCTACGAATATATTGTAGGAGTCCTGTGTACGGGTCGTTTACTTCCATGGCTAAGTTGGTGGCGCATTTATAATATTAAATGTAATATATAGTGGGGCTTCCGGTAACAAAGGCGCTTCTCAGAGTTCTCTATTAAAATTTGATATTTAAAATTCACAACGTTTTATTCCGAGCCAAATTTGTGCATTGAGTACAAATTTCAGGCATATAATTGCTCAATCAAATTACTGAGGTATGACCTCCTCAAGTCCAGCTTAGAGACTCCACGCCTAAATGACATCTGCTGCAACGTATATTAAATAGTTCAGTGGTTGTTCTCAATGCATCACGAGTCAAATCAGAAAACACTTAATTTGCTGTTCAGCTCCTTCGTGTCGTGTTCTGAACGTGACAAAAACGCCCATTGAAAAGATTCGAGCTGCCCTTCTGTTGAACTGTCTGTGTTTGTCGATCAATGGTAATCGTTTATGAACATTCACGCACTTTGACAGATATCTATCGTTCGATGTCACTCGACCTGCAGCCACTCACTGAGATTTGATACAACGCCAACGAACGAACGCCTTGAAGCCGGCGAAATACTAGAAGAGCTTCCTTGGAGGGTGAAGCTCGCCGACTTTGCCGTAAGTGATTGTACCGAATAACATCACTAAACGACTGGGTGTAGTAGTTAAAGTCTCACCTGAAATTGAGCATGGGCGATATTTAACAGCTGGAGAACAAATCGAATACTAATATACTACTATTGCTATTAATAAGAATAATAGACTACACCTATCCTCCGAAATATTCTGCCTCATAGTCATCGTACACTATAAAATAGATGAATGAACTAATAAACTGATCGGGTACATCGCAAGAAATCAGCACAAATTATAATAACAAAAAACATAATGCACAAATATTATATAGAACTGTACCATCACTTAACGCCGATGGTGGCTGAACAGACCCGAACTCTATATAGTATTTTATCATCGTCCTTCATCCATAGGCCCGTTGAGATTACGAGACGTGTCAGCTTACACAAGGAATACGCGTTATTGCTGCTTGGTATTAGTTGACTCGAGAGAAAGGTCTAAATGCCTACAGAACATCAGGATCATATTATAACTTCTATATATCTACTGGGAGGTTTCAAAATGTACGAGATTGCCTTGCTGGCTGTGGGAGGGCGAACTTTCTGGCGAATCAAACGTTATGCTGTGTGTTTGGATCGACTATTTCGAGTGGAGCCATTTTCGAAGACAGAAGAATAGCAGCGCAGTACTAGCAATCCTAGAGTCTCAATCGAGACGTGTTGAAGCTCGTTTATTATAAGCTCGTTTCGTGACTCGTTTATTGCATTTGACGTCGCAGAAATATTTTCTGTAAATTGTGTATGTGTTCGTATTCAACGTTATAGGTACCATCTGCACGGTATGGATATTTTGTATTATAATTGAGATATAGTCCAGATATGTCTATTTTGTGGCTAACCTCCGCCGATTCCTCTTAACGAACTGACAGAATCGTTGGTTGCTTGCCCCCACGTTGCCACAAGAATTGAACAGTGACGTATCACTTGTGTAAGATCAACGACATTATCAGATGGTTCGAGTTTAGCGATTGCCGCAAATCGAAATAAAGCAGGTGTCAGCTCATCCTCAAGGATATTCGACTTAATCAAATTCTACCACCGCTTTCATCTACACTGACAGACGTTCACGGCGTCCACGAAACGTCATTAGAATAAAAACGTGGATTACCACAAATATCACCTGTCACTAATAGAGCACATCTATCGTCTGTCAACGTGGACGGAGAATTTGAGACAATATCCTCGGTGCAATACATTTTGGGCCGTTGAAGCAGGCCGCGTAATGAAGCTAGAGTGATTACTAGCTATTTAGGGTATATAGTAGTATATGTTTATTGCTTTTACAGTATCATACTATAATGATCAACGTACGACTGAGGTAAGCTTAATAAACAGATGCTTGAGACAGCCTAATGGATGACTTTCTGTGTTCGGTTCCTCCGCCGAATATCGATATATGAGAGGTGACTATGTTGTTGATGTTTCGCCAAGCCAGTGTATTATTGCGGGTCCAATTGCGTAGGCGCGTATCATCATTTGCTGTTAGGATGCTGTTCCTCGCTCTTTGACTAGGAGTAAGACACACCGTAAAAGGGAAGAATGACGATCTACGAGCGGCTGGAGAGGAAGGTGCACACCGCGGCAAAATGATAGGACACCCCCATGTTTCCGATTTTTTCTCTCAACCGTAAGTAACACTGCAGTTTCGCTTTCAGTCATTCAAGTATATCACATTTCAAGAACATCCCACGAGTTATTTGGCTATCTAGCCCACATGTAGACCCATGCCCCGTTTTGATATCGGAAATTGTCGTTTTAAGGGTGCGTCAAAATGATAGCCCATGGGTGTGCCAATCTGTTTCTCGAATTTATGTTCGGCACCACAATCTTACCTACTCTAGGGGTTTAGACGACAAAGTGGTGACGAACCTGTCGACACTTGCATTGAGGGCAAGCAACAAGCCCATTTAAACAACTTTCCATTAATCAAGAATGAAGCATATGCAAAATATACTGCTGCGAAACCCTCGAAGCGCATATATCTAACAAAGGAAGCAGATTCGGACCTTCTGGTTGTTGGCGACATGAAGCTAGTTGGATTGCTGGACGAATTTGAAACTCAGCTCTGCGGATCACGGAGCTGGCCCGAAGGAGTGTATAACATAAAGTGAATAATGTCGATTCACTGCAAAAGTGAAAGTATTTACAGAATTAGAGAGAAATAGAAACTGAACTCGATTGCACAGTCCTATTTGACTATTGTTCACGAAGGTATTCGTTGTTAGTTGGTTTTCAACCTATATATATATATATATATAGGTTGAAAACCAACGAACGTTTTATTGACTACTGAAACTGTCCACTTCAATGAATACAGCAGGGAGGTGATCCTTTCGGCGGTCACTTCTCTAGACGGCATTACGTGGCGTTCAACCATCATCAACGTCCACTCAAACGACTGAAAATAACAGGCGAAAACTGAGCCAAGTGCCGGGTAACCCTCAGAATACAAAGCAACACCCAAGCGAGCTCAATTGGGCAGCAACACTCTCTAAAATTTGGAACCGAGCACATTGACGAGAGGATTTCGTTGTTGGGATTAAAACGACCCAGCGCCAATATCCATCCAGCTCAATAATTATGGCCCGTCGCGAGCACTCGATATTTATCGTAGTTCATTAGAACTCGATAGATCTTTGATATTTTGTATTATCTGTGGTTGTACACCAAACGAATACGATTCTCGCCAACTTACTATATTGCATACTACGGCTCATACCCTTAAACGTCGATGAGCGCTCATCTGTTCAAGATGTTTAGTTACAACTTCAAATCTTCCCCAACCCCATTGCTGGCTGCTGAAAGTATTAAATATTAGTTCCCTCTATTTGAAGCCCATCGGGCAAAATCCCGCTCGGATATCCCTGCAATCAGTTATTCATCATGCGCTCATCTCATCCTCCAACTCACGTCGATCTTTCTCCTGCTCGTAATGTGCATGACGTAGCAACACCCGAGGCGTAATCACGTGCAGTCACTTTGAAAGAGGCCGCGTACCGGCGCAGCCGCGGTCGGCTCCTCAATCTTTTGACCAGGCACTTTCACCACGGACTGAACCTGTTGACGAGCTCTCAATCAAATTGCCGATGGTACAATGTAAACGGCAACTTCTCAGTTGCACTTTCGCTCGCATGGCAAGATTGGTAATATGTTATGACCACCATCACTAGTGCACCACAGTGCTCAACTCCCGTTAAGAGATCACAATTGCTAATTTTGTGAATGAAGCGTGAATCACACGTTGCATCAGATGCCACTTAGCCGACAATTAAGCTTAATGATAGTCGCGCCCAAGACTGCCACTGTTCCGACAACAATTGTGAAAAATAGGAATCAACTCGCGACATTCTGGGGAATCGTCAACATTAGGCAAGCTATTAGGAAATGAAACCCTTATCCGCTCATATATTCATTACAATCGCGATGATGAGAGATATAGCGTTTGCCACTAGCGCTAGAAACGAGAAGACGTTGAGCGGTAACAATTATGTAAATGTCTCGATACATTTGTTCTTCTAATAGTGTAGATATATGCAGATGTAGAAGTGGACTAAGACGTGGTGTACTGTGTGCTACGCGCTCGGCATAAGCAGGCTCGAGTTATCTTCAAATGATGATAGACGCAGCTATGTTTAAATGTGACTCAAGTTGCTGTGTATTTGCATAGAACACTTCGCAAACTTCTCCCAGAGCTGCGATATTTTCGACTCTGCCGGCATGGAAGATTTCTGCTTCTACGTTAGATTGGCCGTTATCGTAGGTCCGAAATCGAGAGAAGCTGTTGTTATTGGTACCGGTTTAATCTTGAGCTTGACATCGGTCATCCGCGCAAGGAACAAAGCACCCCACCGGTTTGACCAAGGGCACACAGCTCTGCATTGATTGCGCTACAGCTCGTTCATTGTGGGACCATCTGTCCACAGTCTCCATAATGTTGTACCAAAGCGCTCATTGACGTTCCTCTGTCAATGTCGTCGTCGTCGTCGACAGCGGTTTAGCGTAGCTTTGACATGTGCGTTTTATTGGCGTTTGCATGTGACATCGACGTGGCGAAATTCACGTTGTTTCGTCCACAGTGTTCCACAGTAGTTCATGATCCAAGTGCAC
Source organism: Stratiolaelaps scimitus (assembly GCA_019614645.1). Classification (NCBI taxonomy): domain Eukaryota; kingdom Metazoa; phylum Arthropoda; class Arachnida; order Mesostigmata; family Laelapidae; genus Stratiolaelaps; species Stratiolaelaps scimitus. The sequence continues at coordinate 7,100,963 of JABWDB010000013.1, read as the reverse complement.
TATCCATCAGTTGTTTACGGCAAGGCTAGGCAGAGGCCTCCTTTATAAGACGCTGGCAGACATCGATCCGTCCTTTTCCGCCACGAGCCTATTGCAGTTGTTGCTATTATCGAGTTAGCTGTGCCTACCGTTGGGAGGTGAGTACTGACGAGAAATGTACCGAGGCCTTACGCCGACTGGGCCCGACTTGACTGTTCGTGTTTTCGTTGATTTGTTGCTACAACGATGTAGAGCAGATGCAATGTCAGTTTGACGCGATAGTCTCGACAACGTGACTCGAAGATTGCTTGGTCCAGTGGTGAGGCACTACAGATGATTGAAGCCATTTAGTCTAGCTGGCCGCGCTATTACATTGGATCAATTTCAGTATGATTTGTCATACACAGTTCAGTACAGTTTCAGTACATCTAAAAAATTACCTGTTATCGTCGTCAATTTATTATGGCGTACGGATCTGAGCGGGGCCTAGCTTCGTCAGTCGAGTCGTTGAGGGTTGATGTATCGTGGGCTTTGTGAAGCGTCGGCTTGTTTTCAAATGAGTAGTCTGTCAAGTGTGTTCTCATAGCTCAAATTGTATTAGTATCCGTATATAGCTCAGCTCAGCTTGAGCAATTTACGTCCAATTACAAGAATACGTTTTCCGGCGAACTCCCAACCTTAAATTTTTAATGTTCACGATATTGCTTTTTTGCATTGCCTCGCAAGACCGGCAAGCCCTTTTCAATGCAAATGTGCAACGATGGAGATCTGAACCCTTGAGTGCATCTACGTCCGCCTCCTCCGATTGCAAGGCAGGCGAATGCACGAATGCACCACCAGGTCACCCGGACGCTCGACAGGTGCACACTCATATAAAATTGTCAGCATTGTTGAGTTGAACAGCTCTGAATATATTGATGCATGCAAAGCTGCGTTTATTTTGATGTGGATCATTGTGGCCGTTATGTTCTTGCCAAGAGGTCAAGGGATGCATGTGCAGCATAGTTGGGCAGGGGTAATGCAATCTTGAATTATGTGAATGAAGGTGACTTTGTGTAAAGATGAGTCACGTTGCGCAAAACGTCATCTGATCTTTTTCGAATCATTCTCGGGATTCATAAGGGACACCAGACGACTATCTAACTAAATTTCTCATTACGAGACAAAAACAATCGGTACACATCGTACTGCTGGACATCGTACAAATGGTTATGGCCGCGACGCCGCATAGAGATCGGTGATCCTAAAGAGCCCTCTAGCTGGCGCGCTGTCGCAGAAAAACGAGTTCCTTCTATGAACTGCGGGGCCCCTCTTCTTCTGGCTAGTTTCTCTAACCACCTGGAGAGGTGAGTCATCCTTGAAGAGCAACACGCTTCGCAGGGACGCTATCACTCAAAATGATGCCCTTCGAGCTATATTTAGCCGGCATTCTCGCGGACGTCCTAAAATCCCAGACGCTCTCGAATCGAGGAACTCCGTACGATCCAGACCGCTCTCCTTGCATTCAAGGTCTTCAAGGGAAGAACACCAAATGACATCTCCTTTGCCATCACTGCCGTTGAAAAACGCACGACCCGACGAAAAAACGAATTTTGCAAGGCCATTTACTATTAAAGAGTTTAGCCTCCATACTATGGCTGACCGCCTTACGGTCATCGGGGGTTCACCCCATTCCGCGGGAATCGGTCTCTCACCTCAGCAAGGGGGTTCGCCAGAGAGAACTGAAGTGAAGAACACCACTAAAAGTTGAACAATTTGTGTATAGAAAATTATACATATATATACTATGTGTATAATTAAACCCTTTTGTGTAATAATCGGATGGTTATAGACATTCTGTTGTATCTGTAATAATATTGGTTTCTCCATAGCATAGCCTCAATAGAATACTCCTGTTTCTGTCGATCCCGTGGTACATGCGTCTGTCACTACAGCTTTTAGGGTCATTAGGTTATTGGGCTGTGTTAACAATACCTTTATCATTTCTTTTCCTCGTCGAGCACGTTCCAATTGTTTTTTTTTCGAGCTGACCCTCAGCTGTTCCCCTATCTGACATGCCTCATCTCTTAACCTTTGGGTATTACTATAACTATGATGAATGAATCCTCAGATAAGAAAGATGATAAAGAACTCCAAAGATTCTCCACGTCTTACAGGATTTGAACCCAACACACACGTGTTTCTCCGGTCTAGTAGTCTAAGACGCTCACCACTAGACCATCCAGGGGACGTTCCCATTGTGAAACTGCAGGTGCGACAATATACAGCCGTTTGTTTGATTGATCACTAAGAGCTAATCGAAAATATAAAAAATAAAGTTTTCAGTCATGGTTGAACCGTAATTAATTTAAGTGAGGCGCTAATACTATACAAATAATTTATCGGGCAGCGTATCCTCAAACTAATCAGAAGATATGCATAATGTAGCATCATTCCTGCTTCAAACAGACACATTTCAATAAAAAAAAGTTCTTCACTTTTTTTTCAGGAAATACCAACTGGCATTACGATGACGACAACGCCACCAACCAGGGACAAGGAGGACATTTCCCCGGCTGAGAAATCGGAGGCCTTCGACGGGGCAGGTCCCGACCCCATTGAGCCCCGGCTTCAGCCCGAGCTCCGGAACCAAGCTGGAAGTGAGAGGCCACTGCATCGGAAATATGGCATACTGCCGGAGACTGTCAAGGCTGGGGGCAATTGGAAAAAGCTCGAGATCACCAACGTCGCTGCGGCCCTTCGAGCCGGACGGGGATGCCAAGCTGGCCCATCGGGTTTCGTGTGGAAGCGACCCGAGTCGGTGAACTTCGATTACAGCGAGGAGGTTTTGGAGCGATGGCGAAACAACTGAGAGAAAACGAAAACCAAGAAACGACAAGACGACCGAGGCAATCAGGCTACATTAATTTATCTAAAAATCAACATAGAATAATATATAATAGAGAGAACGCCCTGGACGAGCGACAGGCAATGTTGACGCTTGACATCACCGTGTAACGTGTGCTTGGGAACGATCACGTAATTAGGCTGACCAGCGTTTAACGTTGTTGAGCAGAAAGTTGCGCTTTCGAAATAATCAACAACAACACCACCTGATAGCGACCTATCTATCACAGAGGTGATCTCGGCGTACCTACGTACGAATGACGAAGTATAACCCTTCAATAAATTGTACAAAATTGCTAGATTTGAGTGTAGGGTAGGATAGGTTCTCGTAGTAATATCTAAAGGTTCAGAGCCTAGGCCTGTCACAGGACAGGGGAACAGCTGAGAGAGAGAGAGAGAGAGAGAGAGAAAATCAACTTGAAAAATGTTTTTGTTTTGGGGTCAAACGAAATAAGGAAAGAATCAACGGTGCAAAGGGCAATGCAACCCATCGCCTCCCTCTTGCGAGATGAACATGACGGCCCCGGCCAGACACCCTATCCCCAACTGCTTCTCTAATTATTCTATGATTTTCGACGCACGATCAGAATCCATAGCTGACATAGAGCAGATACTTGGTTGCGGTAATTTCTTGCATTCGTTCAAATGTGTAAAAGTGAAAGAGAGTTCGTTTGGACTTCCGGGCATAGTTGGCTTTACAGCCAACTGCAAAGGCAAGGTTGTATATATGGAATTACACCCTCGGAATAATACAGGAAGTAAAGGGAATAATGATAACAATTAGCTGTTTTTTTTTGTTGACAAACATAAATTTGATACGAAAGCTGACTCAGTTACACCAATTGAATTGCAATGATTGCCCAGCTTCATATTTCGTCTTTAGTTCAAAGTGCAATAACATTAACAGTGTCATATTGTATATACGAGGGGTAATCCGAAGTCTCACCGATAGAATTCCTGAACATAAATTTCGACATTATAAACATAAAAAAACATGAGAAATAAGCAGAGTATGCTTATTCGATAAAGGTACCTTATTACTTAAGATACGTTATTATATCGCATTCTACGTGTGTTGGATTGCGATCTCATCATTGCCATCGTGTCTTCGTTAGAAAATACTGTGAAGAGTGTGTGGGTTATCTCTGAATGTAATGCCTATGTGTCGGCTATGTAAATACGTGTTTCTTTGAGTCCTACCAAAAAGTCGCGGATGCGACAACGGCATCGTAATAAAGTCAAAAGCATGGGTCCTGCTTAAAAAATATACTGGCCAAGGATCCTTGGTTTGAGCGACTTCATCGAAATGTTAAGAAAGCTAAATTCTTGTTGTAATTTTGTAAAATTTGTTCTAATGAAATCGAAGCAAAACGGCCACCATAGCACACTGGAGAATAACATAACATAACATTTGCGGTTTATTTCCGGAACTGCAATTTTACAATGCTTAAGTTCTCGATTAAAAAATAGGGTAAAAGTAAGAGTGGATTATCACCAAATTGTTCATGCAATTACGATTTCACAATTATAATCGATTATTCTGTCAACAGATATTTACAATTCACAATATTCAGGTTATTTAATTCACACAATTATATAACATTATAACTGCAATATTTTCTTTATCTCCTTGGCAAACTTCCTGGTAGATGTGAGCTCCCTACCAGGGAGCTCACAGCCTAATCAGCAACAGAAGCTTATCCCAGTTCAGGGTGAATTTGAATTCATTTGTTCCATTTGTATGCCTGTTCATTTCTCGAGAAATAGTGGCGGGTTACGAATATTTGATCATACAGCTCATTGCATGCGGCTTGCAGCGAGTGCTATAATGGAGTAGCGATTTCAGCCGTTGATTAGATTTTTGTAAAATTGCGCTGTAGATGCGTCCGGGAAACTCTCTTCTAAAATTGCCCTCAATGCGTTTTGAGGTAACACAGCTGCACTGTACGGCGTTTACATAGGTGGAGGAGTAGTTATACCGTGATCTCTGTAACGGAGAGCACGGACAAATTGAGCCGGCAATCTGTGTTCCACTTGTTCGCTGTTGTAGTCGTCAAGAGTTGGTGCAGGCGTGGTTCATGACTGTAGTGAACAGAATTCTGCAGCTGGACCCTTGCTTCAATGCCAAAGGGAAATAATAAGCCTAATTCAACAGTTTGAAAAGTTCAATGTCTGTACGGGTAAGGAAAAGAATAAGCTTGTCTGGTACGAGTAAGGAAGAGAATAAGCAAAGGTGGCCCCGACAGGTCCTCATAGTAATACCTAAAGGTTAAGAGCTAAGGCCTGTCAGATGGAAGGGGAACAGCTGAGGGTCAGCTCAAGAAAAAAAATGTCTGTACGGGAGAGTATCAGAAGGATTAAAAACAGTTTGTGCCAAAATTATTATATATATATATATATATATATATATATATTAGTGCGAAACTTCGATGCACCCTAGAAAACGGATATTCTGCACCCATGATTTACAAAAGATTTCCACAGGTCTAGTCTCCAAAGTCTCCCAAGCATCGTTGTCCTTCAGGGATAATACAAAATTAAATGTTCTAAATTCTGTCTTAATCCGCATGCCTCCCAAATAAATACATTTCGTTTGTATGACTCAAATTCAAGGTGAGCATTTTGCGATTCTATTATTTTTCTGCTGATAGAGTTCGCGCGATTTTGGCGTAGCAGTATGAGAGATTGTATAGGCCTCTATGTTTCGTGTGGATAAGAGTATACTAAAGTCTGGTGAGGAAATCGACAAGGCTAATAATATCAAATAGATGACTTGTGTACCTACCCCCTGACAGAAATGAGACGAAGGAGATACCGAGCTTGTTTGTCTAATAGTAATTGATTGACGAAAACGACGCTGGTGGCCAGAGGCCAACTCGTAATGGTAACGCGCAGTCGGTTTATGGTTTTCGGTGGTCTTTCTAACTCTGTGTCAATTTCATCTACAACCAGTGCTGCCCAGAGCCTGCGTGCGTCGCACCAAGATTCGGGAGCTGATTCGCACTGGCCGTTTGTTAGTTTATGCCACGCGGAAAGCCTTCCATAGGCATCGACCTCATTTTGAAGGTTCGTGTAACCAAATCCTTCTTAAACTTAATCAGGAGGTCGCCTAAGGCGATCGTCCACACCCACGATCGAAGTGGCTACACTAATTACTCTCTGTTCGTGGTGAATCATTGCATTATGTAGTAACTCTAACATAGTTAGGTCATCATCGCTGTGCAAAATCTGTGAATAACCGGGAATTAATAGCAAACACTTCATTATTAACAAATAGGAGCACTATTATTCTAGTAAAAATAAACTGATCTTAACGATTAATGAGCGAGGATATTTTGCGCCAAGTTATTCCTCGAGTTTCTTCGTACAGGAAACAACACGGACACGAGAGCACTCTCAGCAGCACTACGATAGAGGGTCGTATTTGAGGATGGGAATGGATACCGATGTCGGGGGAGTTCGTCATGCCAGCCGCATTTTGACCACAACGAGGAGCCACCACCACCTGGGTCGAGCGGAGATGAACGAAAAAGAGCTTGCCATTGGGAGTATGGCCGGCGTCGATGACAGCGAAACTGGTCAGATCAAACGGGTCAGGACAGCAGCTCGTTGCAGTGTTCTACCTGAGATCGCCGGGGAAGGTGGGAACTGGAAGAAATTGGAGATTTCGAATATTGCCGCGGCGGCTCGGGCAGCGAAGGGTTGCATGGCTGGATCGTCGAGCAACGTCTTCAAGTCGGATACAGGAAGCATTAAAAGCTGCTTCGAGTACGGCGACGAAATACTCTCCTATTGGCGGCAGTAAGCAATGAGCTACAGCCATCGGAAAAGTTTGGTGGCTAAACAGGATCGGAAGTTCACTTATGTCGGAACAGGTCTGTACGAGGTGTCGACATAGATACCGTTGTACAGGAGTTTGGACTAAGGGAAGTAGGCCTACCTGAAAACTATAACGGGTTTGATTGGGTTTCCTCGCTCATTTAACGATGCAAAGAAGTACAGTTGGCCTAGTTTTCATAAAGATTTGTCGTTCCTAAGTATTGTGATCCGAGGCGTGATCTGACCTTGGCCCGCGCGTAAGTTCCCGTTACGTTGATAGGTGTTCAATATAATACGGGTTGTTATATGATCGAACAAACAAACGGAAGGTTTGCATACACTCTCAAGTGGCCGACGGCTATAATCGATGCATGCGAGTACTTGGTAACAAATAATGATTGCGTAGCGCCTGCTAATTTAAAGGTTTCGATCTCTGTAACCAAAGGCCTATTCGACTTTTCCTTCTGTACACGAAACATATTGGTGGCACATTTCAGTATGCAACAATCAACTGGTAACACCCCAGGAGGGGGCGGTTGTATACTGCGAAGCTATCAAGCGGTGGATTATAGGTATTAATTTGTTACAGTATATTTACCTTGATTGTCTCTGGACTCTTGCATTTTGCAACGTTCAATAAAGTGCAAGCCTTGCTGTACGTCATTGGGTTTTTTAGAAGGGTGGACGAATATATGAGGCCAGCTTGCATATTAAATTAACAAATTGCCTACTCAATAGCAATTAGTAGCGAACGAGCCTGCCGATGAGTCGGAATTTATCATTTATTAATTAATAAATAGGGTGTCTAAACAATATAACGTATTAGTAGAGTCCGTTGTCTACGGCAATCTAATTGTCGAGTTCAGTGGATCAACAGGCGACGCCGGATCGTCTAGGAGAGACTAACTCAAAAAATTCGATACGTTTTTCATAGATTGGATTGTTACGGATGCCCTCATCTTACTTTTTCTCTTTGTTTGATAGAGGATATTGCTGATGCGGACATGCAGGCCTCACATCATAGGTATTTGCCATCGCAAAGTAGGACTGACCCTTGCTCGATGTTTAGGTAGACTTCCCGACACAACTCCACCCTCCTCCCTTGAAACTTCACTCTTTGTGCAGACCGAATCTGCGTTAAATTGCACCCCGAGCTCTGTTAATTAATATAACCGATTCTGCGGTCGTGGCATCTAACTGTGCCCAACCCTGGGGTCTCATTCCCCGCTTAACTCTCCCATATGCCACGCGGTTAAAAACACTACGGGAGGTTAAATTAAAGGTCTGCCAGATGTCGATCGTCGGATCTGAATCAGTAACTGTCGATGCGTTCTCTTTGCCAGCCGTTGGAAGCGGACCGAGGAGAAAATCTAGATAGCATGTGTCACTAGAGGGATTAGTGGGCGAGCTTTTTGATAGGTCTACGTATCAGCGATCGAAAACACGAGACACCGTGCGAGAATGGCTCACTAACTCTGTTGATTATGCACAATCCGAGGTCACATCAAAAGGGGTCCGAGGTTCTGATTATCATCATTTTTCTCTATTTTTCCCGTCATCATTTCTGTCAGCCCCTTCTCTTGGCGCCAACGAACGGCGCCGGCCGCCAGCGTCAACCCTCCCACCTGTTATATTCCACTTGGATTATTTTTCGATCTATCCTCTCCCCGCTCGTGTGTGATTGAGTTTTGTTCCGTCGGGCCACACTCTGTGCGCAACTCGACAGGCATCTCCGCCTTGTGCTGACTGCAACAACGTTGCGTTGCCTTGCGCGAACGTGCACTCAGTGGTTAAAGAGGCCCGTGAATTGCCTTCGCGGATTTAGGGAACGCTTTCCTTGTTCATCGACGTGGATGGGCAATGAAGCTCATCTATCCACATGTTGATTTATTAGACAATTAGTTGTATTTGTTCTTCAGGGTGAGTGTGAACAAACAACCTCTCTCCAAGTCGCTGATTTCTCGCTGATGACAGGCCGGAGTCGAATGGTGTCTCCAGCTGAATCATCTCATCGCTGTCGCTGCAACGCAAAGCCTGGGGATACGTCACGGCAACCTTTATCGAATGCGGCTCAACGAATGAGAGCGTTGTTGATAGGCCTTTCTCTAGACAAAGTGCGATTAACACCGCGAGCGTTTTGAGCTAGACCCTAGCCGACCTATGCTTGTTGCGCTTCCTAATAAAGCTACCACAAACCCTTCCATTGTTTTCGCGAGAGGGTGAATGCACCGAAAGTATCGCTTGGCTCCGTACAAACACGAACACCAGCCTTCCTAATCTTAAACAGCGTATTATATACTGTATCAGTTTTGTCTCACCACTTCTATAATAGGTGTAACGATACGTACGGTTCAAGGCAAAAGCTGCCGACGAACGTTCTCGCCAGCAGTTTGATAGGAGAAATTTCGAGGGATCTGTAAGCATCCGCCGGACAGATGCTTAACCCGTAGAGTTTGACCCGTTTCTGTGCTCGAACTGTGCTGTGCTGTCGACTGTTTCATATACCGAATACGGTGGCGCCTCGAAGTCTCGTCTCGATTGCCACCTGTGGATGGAGATTGGCAAGGTGTTGTCAGTTAGATCGAGTGAATGTTGTGTATCGTTGATACTGTGGTGATTGTGGATGTGCTCGGGAAAGACAACGCACCAGCACACCAGCGAGGAGCGAATTGAGAATTGAGGTTGCGGACCTTAACGCTGTTCTCTGCGGGCCGTCTAATATTGCAAAGGGCCGGCGCCACCTCAAGAACCAGCCATCATGCTGGCAATCATCTACGTTATGGCACTCATAGGATTGCTCTATGCGGTAAAAGACAAAAGATATTAATTATTTTGTCGATTCTTTAATAACCCCGAAGTTCGTTGGTGATCTTCATAGGCTAAATGTATACCGTTTACAATGCAATGCGTATATTTTGAATAATATCCTGAAACTTAAATGTGGTGCAATCATAACACCAGCTGATTCTGAGACGCTAAAATTTTGGGTAATTCTCTTCGGATTGGGGTTCATTATTTTCCACAGCTACGCATATATTAGGCTGATCAAAAAAATGAGACACATATAAATTTCAATATCGGCTAAACTAAGTGACTTAAAACAAAGTGTTCTTAGTATGCCTATTTCCATGCGAATTATTCGTGAGTCCCTTCAAGAACTCGAGATATCGAGCCGAGTCCATTATTTCTTTTGGGCCCAAAATCTCGTGGTAACAAATTCCGTTGAAATCCATGTCAAGTGCTACCATTATTTAGACTCGAATCTATTTGGTACTGCTACCGCCACTGCAACGGTATGCTCTAAGCCACTCTTTTGCTGCCTATATATCTTCAAATTGTCTCGCGAGGACCGAGTTAATGAGGGACCCATTTTACACTTTTTTTCAGCATTCTCAGATTATTTTTAATAATTCGACGACATGTTTCACGCGGAACGCCAATTTCAGCCGACAAAGTCGTATATGACCAAGCTCTAGTTTTCTCATAAGTTTTTTCGATTATCTCGATCCGTTTGTCGAATCGAAATTCGAAAAGGGGTGGGCGCCCTCGATGTTCATTAATGTCCCAGTCGTCTTGCCTAAACTGCTCGCACCAACGGTACACCCTCGTCGACTCAGGGCATTATGGCCGGGCACATTAGTCAACCTTCGATGGATTTCAGCTGGACATTTCTTCTCTTGAAACATAAACCTGACACTTCTGTCTTCTGAGAATGTAACTCTGAGGGACCTGGTCCGCCGGTTGCCATTTCCAACACCCAACGAAGGCCAAATGTTAGCGGCTTTCGCGCCGCCTGCTTGCTAATTATTGTGTCTCACTACCCGCCAAATTTGAATTCAAAGCGGCCAATAATAAGAATACGGCGCAAGACGATAGGAGTGTCATTTTTTTGGGGTCAGCCTAATATTTCGATAGAAATCACTTCATCTGAGCGCAAAAGCAAGCAAACTTCTGCTCGTCCCAACCTAAATTTGATTCTTCCTTGAAGAAGTTACTTAGTATTAGATTAGCGTTGAAATGGGCCTCATTGGTCACATAATACCGCTCCGAACGACACACACATGGTAAACGATCGTGTTGTTCGTGTCCACAGGCCTGCATCAAGCGTGACGCCATAACAGGTGTGCTTCCTGAATCTCACCCGTTCGCCAAATTTTGCGCTAAATTCAAACGTATATATGCAATCATATTACATAGGATAAAGGGCATATGTTCTATTCACCCATGACCCATGCACATGGCTTTGTTGTTTCATGCTTGTCCAGTTCAACTCATGTCAAGAATATATTTCATTTCTACTAGGTATACCGTGTCTTAGTTCGAGCTTCTTAATCGAGATTTTATTTGTATTACATTCATCAAGTGTCCAAAACGATACATTTGGGAGGTACGAACTTGAAAATGACAATGGAGTGAGGTCTCCCGTCGAAGAGCCCGGGGCTCGCGGGAGAGGATGAAGGGATCACCTCGGATTGAAATACTACTTTGTATGTTCCATTGCAGCTGTTTGCTCTCCACATGATTCGTCGGCAGCTGCACTCGTGGCGTTATCCTCTCCCGGAGTTGGGCCCCATGAACGGACTCGCCGGCTTATTATTGCCACTATACAACGAAATAAGCTTCGCAATACACTGTTGGAAGATGCCCGAAATTGACTTTGTGGCTCGTATGTATTCGCTTTTTGAGGATCGGTGCATATAATGTAATCAAGCGAAGACTAACTCTCATTTCTCCTCATGATCACTGTGAGCGGGAACTTAAGTGTGAACGAAGAATTTCTAGACAACTATTACGCTTCGACTTGGCCGAGCTATCGCGATTAGGTGATATCTCTGATGTAGATTCTCTCCGATATACTGAAAATGACTCCAACTCGGTGTTCTCTTCCCAAACGATACTGGCCTAGCCGGGGCAAAAAGTTTGCAATCCAGGGTTTAGACTATAACCAGATCAAAGCTTTTAGGCTGTTAAGTTATTCTTATAACTGAACATTCGCCTGGTTGTCAAGATCCTGAGCGTACCGCAAGCCCCAACAGCTATTATTAAGTCCGCCCCGGCTGTTTATCAAAGCCGTGTCCCGAATTGCCATGCATATTATTCCGTTTCAGATGTCTACGGAGTCATCGAAATGATATCCATGATGTTCAGGCGTGAAGGAGTATGCCGAGTTTGGGTAGGCAATCACCCATTCGTACTTATATTTGAGCCTCACGCAGCCGAAGCTCTATTGTCCTCGAGTGACCATATCGAGAAGGCAGAAAGTTACGAGTTACTTCACCGATGGCTCGGCACCGGACTTCTAACAAGGTATTTAGTGAACGGGGTTTTTTTCCATAGATTTTCGCACGCTTTATATTTGTCATATAGATGAACCGTATGATGAACCGTGTACAGTATGTCCCGGCGTTGCATTTACACTTAACAAACTAAAAGCAAATTGGTCTTATAAAGGCTCAAGTATCGAATTAGGTTGAGAATATTAGGTTAAGTGGAAAGTTCTTTCTGCCTAGAAGGTGGACTCGTTGCCGACTCCGTCTGCCGTGCGCACGTGCGGTCTAAGTGGGGGAGGTTTGTTGTCATCGAATTTGGGCCCGTTGAACACGATGGTGACGCAATTTGCACGCTCAGATTGCTCCTTGTGGTAGTAAATCGGCTGTGAACATGAAGAGAGACAAATCGAAAATTCGCCATTTTTTTGTTTTTTGAGTTCAAAAAAGGCGAAACTGCTGCGTAGGCGTACAGCAACCCTATCGCACTACTTGGACAGGGCTGAGTGACTGAAAGAACCTGTAGTAATTGGTCAAAAAAATTCGTTCTGGTGACTTTAGTCCGATAGATAGGGAGGCCTACAGTAATCGACGACTATGTGATAAAAATGAAAATCTGGGAAAATCAAACGGTAACTACTCGAGAACAAGCTGCTGAACCTGGAACTAGCCACTTAAGTATCGTAAGCGCATTGAAACGGCTTGGATTTGAGAAATGGGTACCCCAGAAACAAAGCAGACTACAAATCTGCACATCTCTGCTCGAAAAACACAGTCAGTGTGCATTTTTGAATCGGACTGTAACGTGTGACAAAAAGTGGGTCAACTACGATAATCCGCGGCGAGAAAAGCGCGCCCCACAGCCAGCCCAAGCTAGACAAATACCAAAAGAAGATTATGTTGTGTGTTTGGTGGGATATCCGGGACAGCATTCACCGTGAGCTGCTGCCGATGGACCGAACACTCACTGCTGTCAGCAGCTGGAGCGGGTTGAAAAAACAAAGAGGAAAACTTCCTTCCAATTCTCGTCAATAGGCTGGGGTCCTGTTCCATGCGCGACCTCATGTGATTTCGGAGACCGAGCATAACATCTAGGAGTTTGGCTGGGAAACCGTTCCACATCCTCCGTATTCCCCTGACCTCGCCCCTTCAGACTACCTTTCATTTGGGGCTCGCGAACTATCTTAGTAAAAAAAATTTAACTCAAGAGAAGAGGTCGAGAAGCGGTTTTGCGACTATTTCTCCAAAAAATAAGAGGACTTTTACAAAATAGGTATTGCCGAGCTGGTGGAACGCTGGAGGAAGACCGTGGGGACTATTTCAATCAATAGGGGAAGCGCGCAGGAAAACTCACCGACGATACGAGGTTGGAGCAAAAAGACAGAAAGAACGTTCCAATCAACCTAATAGTCTATTTCAGGGGCTCAGATATCACGCTAAGCAAAGCTACAGGGCGCTCGAAAAGTTACGCATCCTATGTTTGACGAATGCACACTCTACTCATTGGTTGTCTTTCATTGTCAGGTCCGTAAAAATTTCGGTTTATCTCAACTATTCCCTTATGTATGTTTTGTCCCATATAGCCAAATCTCATATAGCCAACTAAATATAACGTGTTTTATTTAATATATACAACTTCAAACATACAATAATTAGAGAATTAGTTGGGGACAGGGTGTCAGGCCGAGGCCCAAGGAAGGCGATGGCATTGCCTCTGTGCCTCTGCACAGCGAGGGAAAGGCGTTGCAGAAGAAGAAATCCTGCGCGCTTGTCCCCAGTGGCGCGGAACAGCCTACAGCAGACCCGTTCGAGGAAGTTTGTAGTGAAGGGGTCGTGTCCGCCTAAGGTTTCAAAGGCAAGTAAGCAAAAGAGGTGAGTTGTCTGGAGTGCGGCGTACTTCCGTTGCTTTGTCCGCTCTGCACGGACTATCGCGTAACCGGGGGTGGTTGCACAGTGGTACACACACACACACACACACAAAACGAAATTAGTACCCCTAGTGATCGCCGAATTCTCTAACCACTAACCCGAACGTAATTCCCCGCAGTGCCGGTCCAAAGTGGCGTGCTCGCCGTAAGCTGCTGACGCCCACTTTCCACTTCAACATTTTAGAAGATTTCATCGAGATCTTCAACCGGCAGAGTCAATTCCTCGCACGGCGTCTTCAGCACGAGTTCAGCGGTGGAAAGAAAATACTCGATATCTCCAATGAGATCTCCCTATGCACCCTTGATATTATTTGCGGTAAGCGAAAATGTCGCGTGCTACGTGCCATAGTAAATCATCCCGTTTGGCTGTTTTGTTCACCGTGAGCACAGCCAGCACCAAAGCATTTCATATCATTCAAATTTTCTTTCTAAAGTCGATGACCTTGAAGTCGTCTACGTCAGTACAATACTTCGGACAGGTGAACCGATGGACGCTATATCTAGCTTACGTAGAAACGAGAAGGAAGGTGGCAAAATACGGTTAACAAAATATGTTTATCTTCTTATAATTATTATGTATTTATATTATTTATAGAAGTTGGACAATATTGTACCCTGCGAAGATGTATTAATAATGAAGAAGGGCATATCATTCCATCGGCCCAGTCCCTAAGCATACTACCTGAAATGGTGATTGCGTTGCCTATTTATATATTGATTAAAAACATTTGCATTAGAAATTCGCCTTCACGAGCATATCCTGTAACAGAGAATGTAACTCTCTCATTTTCGTTGAATGTCGATAGTTCGAAGACTGAACTCCTGCTCCTCCTGGTACAATGATTCTGATCGTTGTTACCATGGACAACCCACGTACGTAAACCACTTTCTTGTGAACTGTATCCTTCAGAAACTGCAATGGGAATCCAGATAGACGCTCAGCAGGCGTCTCAGTCTGCTTACGTCCAGGCGATCAACACAGTAGGCGAAACTTTCATTAAGCGAAACACGTGTCCGTGGCTATGGCCCGAATTTATATTTCGACTGTCTCCCGACGGAAAGGTTTTCGCCAAAGCACTCGACGTACTTCACAGCTTTACACGAAAGGTAGACTATCTGCTTATCTGTCAATGTCTGTTCTTACGTTCAAACCACTAGCGAGTGTCACAGGGCGGCTTGGCGATAGCTTTTTGAATGTCACTATGTCGATAGAGCCAAAGACTACTTAAATTGAGTCCGGTTCGTCTATCGGTGATATGATTTCAAGCTGAAGCGTGCTTTACTTCAAGCCTAACCGAAGGATTTTCTGGACAGGTTATCAACGAGCGTCGCGCATCGTATCAGGCAGATTTTTCGCCTCTGGGGAGAGAACAAACTGACGATGTAGGTTTGAGAAAGAGACGAGCCTTTCTCGATCTGCTGATTGAAAAACACATGGAGGCTCCGGAGGCCTTAACCCTAGCGGATATTGCAGAGGAGGTTGATACGTTTATGTTTGAGGGACATGACACCACAGCTGTGGGTACGTTAAGACTATGAATGAACGCAGCTAGCGTTTGCCTTCTTCACTTCCCTTATTTGTTTTTTCTTTAGTAGGGGGCTCTTGTGTCAAGGAACACTCCGTCGCTGTCGTTTGAACCTTGTACCCGAATGTCGTACAACAACCTCTGCCACCTTCGTAGAACTCGTAGAAGTAAGCTGTTTGCTCCTCGAGTAGGCTGACCTCCGCACAATAACCAATCTGTGTTCTGTGACCACCAGTCTGTCTCTTTCTCTCTCTCTCTCCCACCTTAGGTGTCTCCTGGTGCCTGTACCTATTGGGCCATAATCCTGCGTGGCAGCAAAAGGTAGCTGACGAGATCATTGATGTCGTTGGAACCGATCCGTCAACACCCGTCACAAGTGACCACCTGCCCCGACTCAAGTGGCTCGAGTGTGTGATTAAGGTAAGCAACAATCTTCCCCTAGTCGATCAGCAGAAAGTTGCCAGAGAACATGATTCCGTCGGTGATCTACACACAGCACACGACCCTGACCTATTCTACCTAGAGTGCCAATAAATCATAGGATCTTCTGCGATTTACATAAATACCACCAAAGATGTAGTCTTCGCGCTTCTGGGGGTGCGGTTTCCAAAGCAAATTCTATTGCTTACTCGGTCCTATATTCCGTTAGGTGGTACGCAGGCTTACGAAACATTGTGATGTGTTGTCATCACTGTATTATTTCAAATTCTCAGGAATCCCAACGGCTATACCCGTCTGTTCCATTAATCGGCCGTAGACTTCGGCAGGATTTGATCATACGTAAGTGACGAAGGCCATCGCTTTTTGTTTGTACTAGTTTAACACCTATTAGCTTTGCATTATGAAACGTTAAAATATTATGTGTTGCTATTTTGCTCTGTTTTTGTCATTTTTTAGCTGTCAGAGAGAGAGAGATAGCGAGAGAGAGTGCTGATCATGGAATGGGCAGGTTCCATGTATGCAGCATGTTTAGCATTATTATTATTATCTCGAGTTTCATCGATACAGTTCTTTTTTATGGCCAGCGCTAGCAATACTTGCATCGTCATGTAGGCGGTCATAAGGGATCCATTTCACAGTCGACCGACTATGAGATATACTAAGATGAATGCAGTCACTCGAGTAACTTTATTTTTCGAAGTTCTGTGTAACATACATATGCATGTTTTCGAGTTTGCTTTATAACAATACAATAGCAGCTAGTGCAGTTCCTTTGATAAAGCAATAAACATTCCTTACCCTTTTTCAAAGGATATCTCACTTCGTCGACCATGATTATGGATGCGATACATCATTATATATATATATATATATATTTACTTCAACAAGTTAGTGGGATTTACACTAACAATATCTCTATTGACACGCAGCAATGAAAGGCATAGTTCCCGCTGGGTCAACCGTTTTACTGTCGATCATACACCTCCATCGGCGATCTGAGTCCTATTATCGACCTGAGATGTTTATGCCGGAACGCTTCTATCAACGTCACCCAAATGCTGAGGCAGGATCGAATTCTGACCTTGCCACCAGACATCCGTATGGTTACGTACCGTTCTCGGCTGGTCCACGAAACTGCATCGGTTAGTATTTCTGTATGTGTTCTAACGTCGATATGAAACAGCGATGATATTAATTACAATAATAATATTATTACAATAATAATGACCCGCTTTCAGTTTACGACCTCTATGTCCCGATAATGTTTTTAAACGGTCTCTACGTACTAATTACTGTTAATTTGCAAGTAGTCAACTAGTTTCCGTATCAGCGCGGCGGCACATTCGGGGCCACGTTACGACAAACGAGTGCATCCAAAAGATGTGTGAAGCAGTTTCCCCAACGTAACATACACAAGTCCCGTTTTCTATTGTGATTTTTACCGGTCAATTCAATATTGCTTCCCCTTCGTCTCGTGCTGAAACGGTGAAGCGGTCATCAGTGATCTTTTGCTGAAACGCGAATGGCGTTGAGAGATAGGTGCGGGACCTTTGTAGAACTCTCTAAATCGTTGGAAATAACGAATACAGGATTAAGCGAATGTACAATACTATATTTTCGATTTTGGGCGCGCTTAAGGACTGTTGTTCTAGATATTCTATTGAGAATATATAGACAAATGCGTTTTTTAGATGTATTTCACGTTGAGCGGGTATCATTGTCGTCCACTTTTATACCTGAATAGATTTTATATTAACACACGAATACAGGTAATCGTTGAGGTGTCATAGACACCGGCGATTTGCAATTTACTAGAGAAAAACCCAATTTATTTTTCTGAGGCATATATAAATACGTACAATCAACATCTGCGATGTCGCCTCCTTATTCTAGGGCAGAGATTTGCGCTAATGGAGGAAAAGATCATCGTGGCCAACCTGTTACGACACTTGGAGTTTCGGTCGGCGACTCCGCGGGATTCGTTGCTAATCAGCATTAATCTCGTCACCAGAGCCTGCGGCATGCTGAAGATGTGCGCGCGATCCCGTCAGTGCACCAACGACACTAGCACTCGACACTAGGCGCGCATTAGTTCCACTTTTGGGCATTTTTTTAGCATCTTACTCTAGACGGGGAGAGAAAGAGAGAGAGGCGTACCCCTCAAGCGGGAAGTTAAGGAAAACCCGATATCGAGGCACCATTGAGGGTTTGAGAGCTCTCTCACTACGCGTCTTTTGTCTATTAGTTTTTCATGGCATTTCAAACATTTATAGCCCGAATATGACCAGAACACAGACAGAATCCCGATGACGAAAATTACGCTTCTAGTCCCGAAAATTGCAGAACGTATATCCAGCGAACAACAAACAACGTCGATTCTCGTAATCTCATTATAACGAGTGGCTTCGTAAAAGCATTTGCAGTTAATCATAAAATGTTGGTTTAGTATATAATATAATATCTGAACTTGGATGTCACTAGTTCGTCGTGTAACAGGCCAGAGTTTATCCTGTCAACGGGAGCGTACCGTGGATGAATTGTCATCTGCGAAAACTACGTGAGCCGCGCTTATACTGTTTTACTTGAGTTCCACAATCAGTAGATAAACAGAAGCGAAGGTTTTCCAGGCTTGTTTTTACCCCGAAATCGGCAACTACACATGCCACCAGAGCACATAGCAGACAGGTGTGTCTAGTAAGCTTTGATAAAAGTTTTTCATTATTACAATTATTTTTTAAAATTATAAACGGACAAGGATGTGTAGTGATTACAATATTTAATACAGCAATTAGAAGTAATTAGGAAAAGAAAGTGACCGTTTACCATCCTGATGAAACCACTTGAAGATCTCGTGTTCAAAATTCCTCCAATGATCTCGGAGGCGGAGACAGAGGCGCACCTCCGTTGTATAGTTTAAATTGATCACAGTGAAAAACAGCAACGAAAACATAGTGAAATAATAATTGTATATAAACGAGCGAGTTGGTGAACGAGTGGATGACGGACATTGTCAGTAGACAAGACTACCACCAATTTGAAGGAAAACCCATTTTATTTTCGTTAGTATTTTGAGTACGTGGATAAACTCAAGCTGTCACCATTGCGCGTCATCACAACGCTCCCCATGATGATCCATTGGTTGACGTGGATGTCGGGTAAGGTGGAACTGGGGCAACAGCAGCGGCGGAGGCGGCAATCGCTGGTGGTGGATTGGTAGTGTCGCTCTGTACAGCGCCCGGCTTGCTATACTATTGTTTACAAATAAATACGAGTGATGGATTCGCGTGCCCGTTCAGACGTGAAACTTTGTGTCTTCACTTTCAGTCGATGCCCTGTGAATATCACTAATATTCGTGTGTTAGCTTTGCATGTCTTTTTTGAACGGACCTCGTAGACAAGCTTGGTACAAGCCGAACGGATGTGTTGGCAACTTACGGTCCAGAGTTCGCAGGTTTTTCCGCTGTCAATGTGCTCCAACGTAGACTCGACGATGATCAACAGCACAATGTATACACCCAAGATTACATATCTATGGAGCAACTGCTGCGCGTATCAGAGCAACTCGTATAGATTGCTTGATACTGGTTACAATTGGTCTCATCCAGTCGATGCACTTAAACAACAGACACATATACACACACACACGCCCATAGTTGCGTCACCACAATTCTCCTGAGAATGCCATGAATCTGGCCGGCAGAACCAGTCGCTACCAACTCCGGCGAGAATCTAGTTAGCGCGAAATTTTATTAACAGATGTCCAGCAGCAGATGTCGGCAGCATCTGTTATCAAACAAAGATGATCATTCACACGAGACATTTACATCGGGCGCACACAATCTTAACAAAAACGTGAGACGGTCAATTTACTAGCGCCGACCCGTTCGTCGATCGAGGGAGATTGCGGCGGAATGAATTATCCTTATACGATCCTTATATCCTTCCTTATAAATCCTTATCCTTATAATTCCTTATACGATTTTTGCTGCGCTCGACCGAGCGGGAAGTTCTCTTTGACAGCTGATTCTCATGGTTTTGATAAAAAAAATACATAGCCGGTTCAAATTCACCCTTACCTGGTGTCCCGGTGCCCTGGCACGGATCTCGTGAACGAATATGACTCTACAACTAGACACTGGGGCATACATACGGTGTACAACACGGACGTCTGAGGATGTCATATGCGGGTGATACAACGAATACTTAAAAAAAATCAAACAAATACTTTATCTCGTCTCGAGATAGCCGAATCGTAGAGATGCCATTGATATGCTTAACGAAAAGCACCACATATTTATGTCTATGAAACTCGCTCATCCGACCACCGTCCAATTTCAGAGAAATAGCACCAGTACATCTTGGACCACCATGTCGAACGGGGACGTGGCTTCAAGCCCAGTGTCGTCAGCATTCAGGCGAGAACGCCGCGATCCAGCGGCTGCGGCAGATCGCGCAATTCTAGAATAACGACACGTCTTGAAGGTCACTGATTCTAGCATTACGTTATACTGGGGATATCGTTTCTGCGATGAGGTCGCTGTAACAAAGGAGCAATTCGTAATATCCGAAACAGTGATGCTCGAACGTCGAATTTATGAATTGAGAATCATTGTGTGAAAGACGATCAGTTCTCATTGTCTCGTTGACCGTTACTTTTTTTTTTTTTAAATTAAGATGAGCATGAAAGCAACGTAAATGACGTATGTTGTGGATACGATGTTTTGCGCTACTGGACGAAAGGCGTAGAAGTATATATGATAATTTATACGTGCAATAATATAATCAATTAATAAAATCTGCATTTGTCATGATTTGCCAATAAGTTCATATTATATCACGCGTAGCTAACGAAAGACACACAACGTATTCAGCCTGTAACGCGTGTAACGAACAAATCATAATCAACTTCTCTTCCGAACTCACAAAAAAACTGCTTCACACGAACAAAATGCATTACTTTGCTCTAACTAAGTCAATAATTAGCCATTCAATAATTCAATAAAGGCAAAATGTTCAAACAACATTAATTGTTCCACCATCTTTGGCATCTACAGTGAATAAGTTCCATATTTGAGTTCATATCATTTATCATCATTATTGTCGTTATTTATTTTTTGCTTATTTACAAAACAATATTTCTTCGATCTCTAGTTGTCGTCGTTTTATGGCATTCGGCGAATGTAACAAAGGTTTCGTCATGTAGAATGACATTGTGTTAGGTCGAAGTTGTTGTCTTATTGAGTTAAATAAATATGTTTTTCTCTCATTTCATCGACAGCTTTCAATTATCGTCGCCATCATTCAGCGTCATCATAAATGATGCCTACAATAATAGTAATATTTGACTGTTACTGTTCTTCTGTTTCAGCACTTTGTCGTCACGACGAGTTACAAGGCCGTTGTACACGAGCGTTGCAAATATCTCGGCTGGTTGGCGCTTGATTGTCTCCGAATGAACCCCTCGTTGCTACGATATTGTCTAGCGCACTGCTACAAATGAGCCCCATCGTAATCTAGCTCAGACAAACTCGCCCTTCCAAATGGTCGAATACGCGAATTTCTTCCAATTTCACATTGTACGTCCGGGAGTGATATTTCACCTTTGTCGGCCGGATAGAATAAGCAGGCCTTCGCGGCGCTTAGACAGCGACTTGTGCGGGGGGATTCGGCCCCCACCGTGTTCGTGTGGAAATGCTATGTACAAAATGCGACTATTATAGTTGTTTTTTGCGTTTTTTGTTATTGTTGTCGAGTGACCTTAGGGACGATTCTGTATATCTATCGACTTTTCTGCCTCGCTATCGTGTACTCTTCGCTAATGATGTGTGGTGTTAATAGCGCAAAAGAAGAAGCTCAATTATACGATCTACTCTGAATGCCCCCCCCCCCCCCTCCCCCGCCCCCTCCACGTCTGCCGGCCCGTCCTCGTCTTTCCCTGTTCTCAAAAACTCTTCTCACGTCATTAGGCCCACGATCCGTGGTGGCTTACCGGGCGGCCTGATGTAGCTTCTCCAGAACTTCGACCCCATCTATCGACCCCATATCTGCCTCTGGATTCGTTCGCCGTTATGTGTATCGCGTAATACGCATCTGCGTTTCTCGTCGTATTTCTGAGTAGATGCCGTGTGACAATGAGTACTCTCCTCGCCTCCCGTGTTGTCGCTCCCGTCTCGAGCTCTGACCTTCCTCCGAGGACAGATACACACCGATGTTTGGACCAACAGCGCTTGATCCGGTCTGAGCTACAAATCAGTTGGCGAAAACCATTTGCTCGACGCGCAAGGGTACAGATCCGGTGATTCAGCAGCCGCTGAATCGTCACTATTGCTGCTTGCCGTTGTTGGAGTTTCATTCTGAACTCCTTTGCTATTTGTTTCTCTGTTGCGTTCTGCTGTTGCTGTTATTGTTAAGTTGAACGAACAGTCGGTCGAGTGCAGGCACTGTGATCAGTGGACACTATCAATCAACGTATGCATATTGTAGTAATAATAATGGCACCTATTAGAGCTTGTAATCGGGGTTGTCAACGAATACTCGGACCACCTCGCCCGAGTACCGCCGTTGCGATGGCATAAAGTAGAAATCTGGATTGCTTTCTGCTTGACTCGTCGGACGTGATGCACGCTCCGCAGGGCGTGGCATTGATCGCTCTCGCATGGGATAGTCCCGTGGCCCGGGCCGGGATGGCCCATCCAGACGATCTCGGCTCTGGTGAGGCGGGCGGCGATCTTTAATACGAGAGCAAACGGTATTGACAACAAGATACTCTTTATTCGAATAAGCTCGCTGTTCGGCGTATCATCGTATACGGTGTAGCATGCGTATGTGTGTTTGTGTGTCTGTACTAAGAACACACATGCAATTACAGCTATAATATATAACTCAGTATCTCCTAATATCCTGTCCTGTTCTAAACAAAATAATCGTCAATTTGGTTTTACTACAAACAAACATATGTTGACCTTCCACCTATTGTACCATCTCGACAGGTAGCATCTCAATTGGATGGCCGAGCTCGGAATAAGAAAATTCAATCAGGAGTGTCGGCCAGCATTGACTGGCCGGAAAGTTCATTGAATAAATAATAATTATAATTATCATTATATACACAGTCGAAGTATCGCACAGCGTCTGCCGGATCGTCAAGGCTATCCACCGTATTCGCAGGAGCAATTACAACCACACTGTCCTTACTTAATGACGTACCGTGCGTTCTGCTACCATTAGCTGGGGGATGCTGTGTGCCCGATTGCGGCTGCTGCTGTTGCTGCATGTGTCCGTTACCCTTGTGGTGGCCATTTCCGTTGTGCCGCATTGGCGGGGCTTCCATTGTAGGCGAGTCGTCCTTTACGGCAAAGTTCTCGTAGCTGTAGTTTGATGTGGCGGAGTAATCCTTCCAATTGGGTCCCATTAGAAGTTTTTCCTGTAACATCAAAATTATTCGCATGCGACGCGAGGCGCATATGAACGCAATGAATTCTGAGTTCAACTAATGGGTGTCGTTGCATGACATGAAATTACTACTTGTGAGTTACTTTCAATATTCGTAGATTTTCCAAATCTACGTATCACAATGCCCAAAGTTATGCTAGATAATTTTCAATACTTTTATGAATGAATTTCTTTAGGGAAAAAAGCACGATTTTTTAAATGATTACTGCTACAGTTGCTTCAGTTCGATACTCCGATTCCTGAAGATATTCATATCTCACTAGGGCTCTTGTAACAATTGCACTGAAAAAATTCACAAGGCCAATGGTTTCACGACCGATAATAATATGAACTGCTTATTTCAGGACCACAACATCCTCTTTCTCTCCCTCTCTCTTTCTCTCTTTGGCATCGTCACCGCGGCCGCAGTACACAGCAAATGTACAGCAGTCATATTAAGCCTTTGATTCGTTTTCCTTTGAACGGCGACCTTGCAAACACACATACCCGATTGGCGACTTTGGCGCGATTTTTGCGTTCTCTGCAGAGCATGCAGCACGCCTGAAGGAAAATGAGCAACAATAGTGCTCCGACGCCGCCAGCGATAATGATGAACTTTGTTTGCTCGATGCCCGCGATCGTCTTCACAGGCTCGTCCTCCTCGCGGACTGAATCATTCAGGAGTGTCAATCGTGGTTCAGGAGTGTCGAGACGTGACGATGAACCATAATGGAATGAGACGAACAAATTAGAGACCTTTTAAGGTTCGCTTTCTATTTAGTAAAAGCCCCCCGCCCCCCCCCCCCCCCTGAACGAATGGCCTAAATACAATTATATTACGATTCCCAGCTTTTCAGCCACATTCGCTCTACGCATACTAGCCGTATACATCATTGCATGTGTGGTAATCTATCAATCTATATATATATATATATATATATATATATATGTGTGTGTCCTTCAAAATGTCTTTCATATTGGTCGGTTGTGATGCAGGTCAAATGTTGTACGCACCATTTTCAGTGAGAATAGCATTGTCTTCCTCATCTTGAACGAGCTGCTGAACCACGAGGTAAGCCGGATCGACATTGAGATTTCTGCCAAGCTTGCCACTTTTGATGGTTTCAGTGAGCACGTTGCTAACGGCGTTCTGATCTTCGTCGGGCTTCACGATAACGCTCATTTCCGCATAAATCACCTCGTTCGACGGATCGCCCTTCAGTGAGGTGAGCTCCAAACGTACGAAGCCTGGAATCTGCACCAGAGCGGTTCCAATCTAGAAAGAAAAGATTTTTCACCAGTGTTTAGTCAAGTCCCATTAGCAAAATACGTGAAAAAACAACAACATTTTTATAATACATAGCTATATTAATGAATTGAACACACACGTTATCATGATTCGGACTACAATCGACGAACTTGTGCTATTCTCACCGAATTGGTTATTTGCTTCGTGAGTCGGTCGTATTTATTCGATCCTTGACTCTTGTAGTCGTTGAGCCATCTTTCAGTTAGTTTAACCTTGACGAGATAGATATCAGGCCTTTCGATATGTACTGAGCCTGATGGCTCCTTGTAATCGGGCTGTGCTACGGGCGGCTCCGGAGCTGGCTCGGGAGCACCCTCCGGTTCTGGAACGGGCTCTGGTTCCGGCTCAGGCTGAACTGCGGCCGATGTCGCCTCTGCAATATTGATTCCACATGTAAACAGTTGCTAATTGTCGAAGCATCGATGATGTGTCGTCGAGTAGATTTTGTCAATATGTACGAGTAACAGCATGAAGCCAGCTGGGATTATTCCCATTTTTTTGTGATTATTATTTGTCAACATCCATATATCGATTTCGGGCATAGCCGCTTCAGCATGATAGATGCATTATTTCACTGTATGAGAATACGCCATACGGGAGTTGCTTTTTCTCGTTGAATCTGATCAGAAAATTGAGAACTTACTGCAGGTACGAATGCACACCGGATGCGGTGACACAATAGGCGTCACATCATGCTTGCGGATCTTCTTCGACACCGCGTTGAACACCCCACCCTGTGTGGGGAACATCATATACAGGCATTGGCTATCGGTAAACTGTATGTCGTGAGTACGATCGCCTGACGTCCTCTTACGAGAGAATTTCAATGTGGTAATGCCATTGACACGAGCGCCAGATACGTTGGCAATATCTTGACTCGGATCGAGGAGGGGAACCTCGTAGCTGTCCATCCAAACATCCATAATGAAGAAACGGCCAGTCTCCTCGACCCAGCCAAGAATTGCGTCCGTCTCGGACATCAGCCGGTTCTTTGAGAAGCCTATACCCGTCCATTTCTTGCTTCGGGTCGTCACGACGAAGTCGATCATGTCTGTATCATCGTTATACTCCCACCGTGACGTGTACTCGCAGGCGTCATCCGCGCAGTGGGCCGGATGACGGAATTCACCGAGACAGTCGCCACTCTCGGTGCCAGCCTTCGGTTCTGGCTCGGCACTTGGTTCCGGCTCCGATGTTGGCTCAGGCTCGGACTTCGGTTCGGACTCGGATTTAGGCTCAGGCTCGGATTTAGGCTCAGGTTCGGATTTAGGCTCAGGCTCGGATTTAGGCTCAGGCTCGGACTTCGGTTCTGGCTCAGATTTCGGCTCGGGCTCGGATTTGGGCTCCGGTTCAGATTTTGGCTCAGGTACAGCCCTAGCTTCGGTATCGGTCACGACACTTGTGCCTTGAAGGCAGGGCTTGATACAGATCTTTTCGTTGGATACAACCGGCGTACTCTCATGTTTACCGATACGTTTAACGACACTATTATAAGTACCTCCCTTGACGGGATACATCATGTATAAGCATTCGTCCAGCTGCAAGTCCTGGCCTCGATCGCCGGTGTCCCGTTTGCGAGTAAACTCAAGGGTGACAACACCGTTTCGATAGCTACCCGTTGTATTGTAGATATCTGATGACGAGTCGATTGTCGGCTGACTATAGCCAGACATGAATCTGGAATATAACCGACAAAATCAAACATAGCTTTGATTAATGCTACAATACTTCTAAGAAAGATGTACGAAATTATATGCGCAAGACATAAATACATTTATGCTCTCTTCCTCTCTATCTCTCTCTCTGCGGCTATCGCTCTTTAATTAGAACAAGGCTTTCGAGTGCTATGGGACGACATCGCGTCATCAATGGCACAGTTTATGCGGTGGCTTTCGTAGGCGGACACCTACGATTGCTTAGATTGAAGAGGCGTATTCAATGGCAGCTGTTCGTATTTCTATTTCGGCTTTGCATTCCGGACGTTTCATGACCATGCTACATATTCTGGTTTACTGACGTTTGGGAGTACGACAAGTAAATCCAATGGCAACAATCTGTCTGGTTCTGAGAGGAGTATACGATATACTATTAATGTGTATTTATGCTAAACCAAATGATTAGGCTGCGTAAGCAGTCCTCTAGTTGTTGGTTAAAGTTTACGATTCAATCCTCCCTGACACCAGCCACTTAAATCTCTCGTCGCGGTAATGATCACTTCTGCCACAGTTGACCAAACATATGTCGACTCTGCTGTGGCGAAATGGCCTCTACGAATACCAGAGATGCGATTTGTGTCACGGAATTGTTTGACGTATACGAACAACAAATTAGGTCGTAAACCATAATAGCTATTCTTGTTACTGAGGTTTGTTTCACCATTGGAGATAAGGTGCCTCTGATTCAAAAACCCAGCTAAGTCACTTTGTTAATTTTTAACCAAAACAGCACACGGCAACGCAGTTCCCTTCAACTACATTGGTCCTATGTGTCGTGAGCGTCAATGGGAAGACGCCGAGATTCGTTGCCATGAACAATCCACTTGCTCTGCTGTAAAGGTAAAGGTAAAGCTTTATTTGTTTATTAAAGGAACTGCAGTTTTTACACTGCTTAAGTTCTCTTATATGTCACGACACATGTAGGGTCTAATATTCCCTTGAGTTTTGTGGCGTCGTGTTGTTTCTTTCATGCGTTTCCGTTTCGGTGCTGCGCCGGCTGCCGTCAACATTGTAGATATTTCCATAGGGACTCAACAAAGTACCGGTTGTTTCGCCCGGTGATAATCTCGAGTATCTCTCAAAAGTGCGGCCGATATTATTACAGGTGACCACTAACTCGTGTGCATTCGTTATTCATTCTACGGGGTATCCATAATACCGACGTAGGTATCTGTAGGAGTCGCTCCAAGGTCACCAATCATGGGATGAGAAAGCAAACTCACGCATCGTAGATGTAGAACCTTCCTGTTTTCTCAACCCAGCCGACGATTGCGTCACTTCTTGCCATCTTTTCATCCTTCGAGAAGGCCACGCCCGTCCAACGGTCGGGGAAACGGGTCTGAACACGGAACTGAATTTCGTCTCGTCCACTCGAGCCGTCAAGCAGCCACTGGATCTGGTAGTCGCACTGCAGACCCGTGCATCCTGACGGAAATCGGAACTCGCCCTGACAGCTGCTTCCTTTAGCCTTGGCATCACCTGATAGAATTAATAGAACAAAAGCTTGTATTTAGGTCGAATCCTCAGAAATATAGGATATTATATAGTATACGACAATACACAACGTTCCTCTATACCAATTCTGTTGTGCGCTACCCCGAGCTGACATAGATTGGTCTCATCGACCCTGCTGCGCCGCCGTAATGACAGCGACCTCTCCTTGATATTGCAGGTTGATATTGTCATCTTTTCACGTCAGCACTCATGGCGTCACAGTCCACCAAACGCTCGGTAAGGATATCCGCAGGCCACCGTTCGCCGAGAGTCTCATTGGGAACAGTAAGGAAATAGGAACCTCTTTGGGTCGCCCTTCCCAGTTCAATGGATATGTACGTGGGGAAACGACCTTTGGGAACTTACCAACGTCCCTATTGGCAAGAGTAAATTACAGGAAACGTGTGCACATTTGCTCTATTTTGTATATTATTAAATTTACAAGGTTTAGCAAAGGCCTGCTTTAACGACTACCAACGAGCCACTATGGCGCACAACGGCCAATAGCAGAATATTTTCAATGACATTAATGGCATAACCGTTTCAAGTTACGCAAAACAATTAGCGAAAGCAGCGAAAATCATCTCGAATGTGAAAGAATTTGTTATTCTTGAAATTTAATTAATATTATTTTAATTAACTGCGTACGTTCATATATTGTTTGTGTTTTACGGGAACGTATTTAAAAGCTCAGCTGAAATTACTGTCAAACAAACTCGATTTTGAAACTTAAAAAGCACTGAAAGGTGAACGAAGGTTAACTCATGCAATGCATGGATTCTGGTTGATCATATTTGCTTGCTCTTCAAAGTTTCATCTATTGTAGAATGAACCGAAAATAAATGACGAGGGAAATTTTGTATTGTACTCGGAATTAAACGGCTAACACGCTCAGAGCTTGATTTTTCACGCTGCCTTTCGGCACGTTCACATTTATACCAAATGAGAGTGAGAGAGTCCAATTTCGAATCAAGAAGTTGATAAACATTTTCATAGGCATATCATAAAGTGAAATGCACCGGTGACACTCGATGACAAAGTAACGAGCTGTCCACTACGCCAGTTATTGATAAAAGGCTTCCAGTGACGTCAAACGGCAATTCCACTGCTAAGTTATCCTCGATTTGGTATTTTTGCGTTTCCGGCTCCGGAAAGCGAACCCAAACACAAATGCAGAAATACACGAAAGACAACGAAAATAATCAGCTCGCACGCGGCCAGATTTCAGAACACTGAAAAGAAAACCCTTCGTTGAGTTGCTGCTTGATTCGGATTCGTATTGACGATCTACGTGGAACTCCCCCGATACTCGAGGGACGCCGTCTCTAAACATTTTCCCGTCTCGTGATAACAGTGTGAGTCAAGCCAGCGTGCGTTTGTACTCACTTTATCTAATCATTCGGCTCACAGCGATAACATCGCGCAGTGATCGTCGATAGTGGTATCACACCTTGAAATTATCCTAACGATAATCAGCCTACCTATGATAACGATCGCTTCAACAACCGCACAGATTTTTCGATTAGATACCCCTCCGATAATCTTGACCGCTGATAGTAGCAACCTGCGGCGGCGGGCGCATGCGCGCCCACCTCTGAGTGTTTGGGGAGTCGGGTATCCGTCTCTTTGTGTGTGGATAACACCACAATAATGATGGCGTTCCACTCATAGGGGTTAGTATTTAGTAGTAGCGGGTAGAAGATGCATTTTTGAGAGAAAATCCACGCGACGCCAGGGACAGCTCATATCTTTCTCCGGACCCTGGTACGTCAAAGCGCCGTCAAGTATCTCTTGGCAACAGCAGGCGATGGTGTTTAGCGTGAACAGGAACACATGACGGGGCGGTGAGGACACCGCTAACCACTCCCAGCCTCGTAGATAATAACGGCGATACTAATAATGAGGTGAGATCAAGAAATGTTGCCTTTGTAGAAGATATTGTAACATTTTGCGATCAAAAAAAGAGAAGGGAAATAAGTACAGTTTTGATGTAGATAAATAAATTACAGTTTCTACAATACTTATCGGGGTTTTGGTTTCATTAAATAGGTCGATTAATTAATCTACCTCCACCGTCTCGAGGGAAGTGGTCACCGGCTCAGTTTAAGTGATCCTATTGCCTAATTATAGAGAACGATGCCGATTTTTTTTACATATCCATCAGGGTTGTATGCTGTCACATTATGTCAGGTATTCATACTAAATGAATATGTCATATTCAGGTGCATCCAAGCATCCTAAAATGTCCGGGTTCATCGCGCTCGGAATAGTCGTATTCTTCATTAATACGTTATTTCTTCGTGTCAGCTGTAAATGTGGTCGTTGAGCGTGGTCAGAGCATGAGATAACGAAGAGACTTTTCATATAGAATGACCAGGTCTAATGTGAGCACCATCGCTCATGGCCAATAGGCTGACATCAGTAGGCGTAACCATACGCAATATCCTTTCAGTGCTTGTTTGTACGTTGCGATGCACCGAGATCATCTAACGACAGCGCCAGCTGGTGGTAATAGATCTGCTAAAGGTAAAATATTACCGGGACAGGAGTGTTGCGGGAACTGCGATGGCGGGCAAAGTCGAATAGACAAATTTCGAATTCATATGATTATGCGAGTGAAAAGTAGTCGGACGAGCGACTGAATGAGCTCAGCTGAGTCTCAGATGAAATTTTTGAAGTCGTTGGCAGACGACGGTTAATGGCATTTTCGTCAGTTGTTGTACAGGATGGCAGCGCTTGAGTCTCTGATCCGTTTAGTGATCAAGTCCACTCTCGATCGGATGTCATTTTATTCGTTCGGAATAGCGCCTGCTAACGATGGAAACCTTGAACTCAGGAAGAATCGCGGCTAAGCAGAACGCCACCACGCTATACCAGCTACTTGGCATTTGCAGAATATTTTTATCAATTTTGGCTGCTTTCAGCTATTCAACCAGAATGTTGCTAGAATGTTGTTGACACATTTGTCAATTCACAGTGGATAAAGCAACATAGCAAACAGTCCAGAACGAAACGCTCACGGAATCCAATGAAGAAAAAACGGGCTAAAATTGTCCCATAATCCTGAACTAAACCGTTTCCATTCGAGCCGCTTATTGGGTACTGCCGACGAGACGGCGGCTAACAATCTCCGAGGCGATCTGTTCTAGAAGTCACTGACGAACTCTCATTAATTGAATGTAGTACGCTGCATGGGCCTGCGCGAAATTCTCGAAGATGTCTGAGGTCACGAGTAATGAAAAACCAAAACAGTATCTAATTGACAGGGCAAGTCAAGCTGAGATCTGTTTGACGACCGTAATGTCGCTGACGATGCTCTGCTAACGCTTACGTTGCTGATGGGAAAGCTGTTAGCGGGAGCCATAGGAGTTAGGCTGAGTTGGCGTGACGCAGTCGACCCACACGTGATTAGCGAGACCCGTGCCTCGATCGCACGATTCGTTGCACACCAACGACACCACTCTCACGCACACACACACACACACTCGCTTATAAAGACTTACATAGATGGTCAGCTTGTTTAGAAAGGGGGGGCGGTCGTGATCAGGAAAATTTCCCGATGCAAGACGCAGAATGAGCCGGCGATACAAGTGGTCGCGATGTGACCTCACTGGATTCACATGGCCTGTTCGCGAGATGATCTCGTACCCGCCTACTCATCCAGCCGGAAGATGCAGAAGTCTCTGAGGTGAGAGCGAGCAGGAGACAGTAATGGTGGCGGACGCCGCAGACCGGATGCAAGATGATCTTTACCCTTGATGCCCTTATCCCTTCTCCCGTATGCAACATAACAACACCATTCCTCTCCCACTTGCTTAACACAGAAACCGACCGCCGCCCCCCCCCCCCCCCCGGTCAGACCTTGTCCCACACCAATCAGAGTTCCATCATGCATGCACAGGCTACTGACTGCTATAGCCTGCCGTACTGCCGATAGCTAGCGATCTGTTCGGACGCGTTTGACCGAGCGCATGGACTGACCTAGGCTGGCTGGGCAGACGAGTTGGTGAGTGTGACGCATTTGTTAGGTGCGGTAGGCAGTAGGTCGTAGGCGCAGACGATAGTATCATATTGTACATGAATATCGCCGCAGTAATGATGCCACAATCGAACTACAGACAACTATTGGACTAATCTTCTACTCTCAATAATAATTACAGTGGAATATAAAATAGAGTCGTTATATTTTCTGTCACTCTCCCTCTCACGCCATTCGTATATATATATATATATATATATAATAAAATATATTATATTTATATACACAGACATAGTGCATGTATGGTCTCCTAGCCAGCAATCGAATACAAATCGGATCGCGCCCACTATATTTGGAGTTCCCTTTGTGGTTTCTTCTCATAACACCGCTCTATAATATGGACGATATGAACGAGTTACGCGACTCCGCCGTCGTTGTTCAGTGAGCTGTCAGGTTCACCGCAGCACGCAGGGCGTCATGGACATGTCTGGAGAGAGAAAGAGAGAGAGATACAGAGATGGATGGATTGAACATAAGCGCGAATGGTTTTCATGTCATTCCGTCTCTTGGGTTGAGTGTCCCCAGTGGACACATTTCCTCTCTCTCTCTCTCTCTCTCTCTCTCATCTGCCTGTGGCTGGCTGCTACTGCGGCCGCCGCCGCATCCGCAGCCGTCGGCAGCAATGGCGCGCTTTAGCGCCGGCGAGACTCGATTGCCGGCGCAATTCAGCGGCCTCTCGGGCATCTATGCCGATGCGTGATAAGATAGCCACGCACCCAACAGGGACATATACTCGGGCACGGCACCGACGAGCAGCACTTGCCCACGAGTTTGCGACGAGGACGCACGGACTACATTGGCCTCCGCGAATACGTCTCCAAGTGATCGCCGTGATTCCTAGTCGACCACTAGGTGACAAACTAAGTGACAGTTAGGACAACGAAAGACTTCAGCTCAGAATAGTTTCAACTGTGTTTGGTACAGTGCTTGCTTCCTGTCCCTGTTGGCTGCTGTGAAAGATAGGGGGTGCATTGTGACTCTCTGAAGAGGCTTATCTATCTGCACACGGTGATCATGACGCAGGGTGCTCGAGAGTTCGGGACGACCGAGGTGAAGGTGAACCGTGTAAAGAACGAGGTGACAATCGATGATCTCCGCGTCCAGGACATCGACGGTCGGCTGGAAAACCACGAAATGGCTGTGATCGGTACCCATGTTGACAGGCGGGTGATTCCCGGCTTTATGTACCGCGTTCGCGTGATCGGATCGCCTAGCTACCTCTTCAATGGCCAGCCTTTGCTGCTTGAGAACGTCGGCAGAGGCTACGGGAAACGTATCACCTTCGAGAGTGAATCCCGAAACGAACCATGCAACTATTTCTACTCGGATACCGCTCCGGAGGGCTACGCTTTCACGCCTGTAGCGGTGCGCGTTCGCGATCAGCTGGATATTCTGCCGATCTCCGGAAGCTCTCACGGCGACAAGAGCTGCGGGCGACTCCAAGTCGTCAACCTGACCAGGCCTCAGCGCGAGATCAGCATCCGACTGGGCGAGGATGGTCGCACATTGTGGAAGTCGTTCGAAGTCCACTTCACTGCCAAGGTCCTCTCGGCAAACGACCTCCTGTTGTCGTGCAAGGTCCGCTCGTGGACCAGTATCGACTGCATCGGTATCTGCCACGTGGTAAAGAAGCGCGGATCGAAACGAGCCGAGATCGATCACGTTGATCTGAAGGTCGGTAGTTGCCTGGCAGGCTTCAAGCTCGTACCGCCATCGACGAAGCCGCATCACCATCATCCTTGAGCAGACCGCCGGGTCACGGCGCGACACAGGGATGCGGAAGACGAAACGAGCTTGCTTCTCCGTGCTGATCGCTGGTCGCGTGTCCCTGTCCAGTCGCTCCCTCACTATGTACAATGGTTTGCAAGCCGCCCTTCGCTGCTCAATCGTTAGCCACTAACCGCTTGAGCGCATTCGGGCCCTGGGTGGCGGGGGGGGGGCAACTCAAGGGGACACATCGAGGAGTTGTTGGTTGTCAGCGAGAACAACTCGGCAGAAGGACAGAATGATGGACATCTAACCGGTCAGAGTTGATTGTGTATCAGCATCATTCACTGGCATTCCAGTGGTGCCTTACTGGGACCGAGAGATAAGATGGATACGATCTTACAATCTCGAACAAAGCGAGTGGAAATAATTGGCGATCGTTATAGTAGGAGGTCGCGGACGAATACTCGCGGACGGTTGACGGCGGAACAACTTGTTCGATTATCGCCATTCGAAATCATTGTCGTCGCCGACGGCCTCATCACCAACGTCATTCGTCATCTCATCGTTACATCAACTGCTGCCTGCTGCGTTTTTGAAAATGTTGTTCACTGTTCTGCGCAAATCGATTCTGAATAGACTGAACGCCGTAATTGTGATCGTCACTGTCCACGCTATCGAAGAGATATTATATAATATATATGATGATATTATCATCATCATATAAAATTATGATGCTTAAATACTGTCTATATACTGCCCGGATTGAGGATCAGGGCCGATGACTAGTCGTTGTATACTTTTGTATATTCAGGCAAGTTTGTTTAGGTGCACATCAGAAGCAGGGTAACATGAGAGAGGGAGATAAGAGAGAGCTCGAGAGGAGGCCACAAGGATTTGCTAGACTAATCCAAATATTAGCGACCGTTGAGTATGTTACTGCTTTAATGTCGTATTCACACGAGTCGATGATTCCATATAGATGTTCATACACCGTATAAATCATCGTAACGTAATAATTAGCAGTGGCATGGAATAACACCAAAATTACTGTGTTATTAGGCCATGAATCTAGAACAGTGTGTTTGTTGTGTATTATAATATGTCATTATTCGATCCTCCAGGGCAACAAGGTTGATGATTAACAGACAGATAGTGCGTCAAAATACTCACAAAACCAATGCGTATTTTTGAGGAAAATAACAATATATATATATATATATATATATATATATATATATATAGCCTAATTATTTGTATTTTTTCCGAAAGATAATAATAAATATCATAAAGTTGGTCAATCAACTCACGATTCGATTGGCTAGCTATCATTGATAATCATCTGCGTGTTCTTTTAGTCATAGACGCTTTCAATGGTTTTTCTCTACATAGACATATGCGAATAGGAAGTTTTGTTCACATCAATCCACCTTGAATATATCAATTTTGAAAATACAGAGACGAAAAAGGAGAAGCTTAATAAATAGATCGTTTTTAGAGATTATGCCGTCGCACTGTTTTCGAACAATATCGATATTGAATTTATAGCGTCAAATGTTTCAGGGTGATATGCCTAATACATATGCTATAATTAGAATAATACAAATAGACGCTATAATTTCCAAGACAAAGATACACATTAAGTAGTAAATTTGATGGATCTGGTTGTCTTGTTATAAAGTGTTGACGTTATAAAATCGCAAGCATATATCTCAAATATGTTACATGACGTACTAGACGCCAAGACTAGTGCTTATAGCTAGTATTAGGTGCTACCTGGATATTGGATTGGTGTTGTTGACTCGCATGTACACAGAATCTGCCTGGAGGCAGATCAAGTAAAGAAGCATGGTAAAATAATCAGTTCATTTCATGTTATACTTGTACGAACAGGTGTGGACCTGTTGGGTCTAAATTTGAGTCGTCCTTTTGTTTCTCGATGGCCGCTGAAGGTCCCCAATCCTTCTCCCATCAACTGATTCTTGTCGAAAGATACTTATCGTCAAGAGGTATCTGTATTATTGTCGAGATTACTACCAAAAACTGCATTGCCAATACAACCCCCCGACTATAGCCGCACTGGGTTTGCTCCCAGATAATCGCTGTTCGGAAGACCAAACAATTTAGGCTTTAGGTCAGAAAGCAAAACGCTGATCAGGCGACAGAACGGTAAAAACGAAACACATTTAGGCTTAGTCATTCTCCCGAGCGAGAAAGTTCGAAAAGACGCTGATGATCACTCCACTTGATATCCATCTGATGTTTACACGTTTTTTAACTCATTCTGGTAAACGGAATTACATTGGGTGCATGTACGAGCTTCTCTATTGCATCTCTTATAATTAGTTCGAATTGCTATGAATGCAATATGGTTGCCATACACCCGAGGCAACCTCTCAAATCAAGCCTGTCACGTCTTGCAAGCGGAGCCACAAACGGAGCTCTCAAGTACGGACGAATAGGGATACAGATAATCGACAAGTGTAATACCCCACATTACACTTATCGATTGCCTAATGATCGTTCTATGCGACAACACATGGTCAGACAAAGTCTCCGAGCCAAGTGAACGACGGATTTCCGAAAGTACACCGTAGACCACACAAGATTACTAAACCGCTGCGAGCCGCTGAGAGAACACAAACGTTACAGAATACAAGCGTTCCTGAATCGACGTGTACAGACGTGTCCCAATATGCCAACCGCAAGAAGCTGGTTGACCATACGTCTCGCTCGCTCTTCGACTTTCACTTTGAACCTGTGCACCACCATGCGTGAGCGGCCTTTGGCATCCAAACGACCAGAAGATGTATATGAATCGCGCACGCCTTAGGAGATGGATGAAATAAAACCTCCTAATGCGGCTAGCGACAACTTCCACACATTGTTTGGGACGTTCATAATAACGGAGATCTCTGTGTGACAGGTTTGGACTGGCTGATGTCGATAGGCGGAGGTCCGACATGGTCTAGATCGAGTTTGTATTACAACAGCTATTTATGTACTTCCTCAATACGAAAACACCGGTGATACGATGATAGACTCCGGTGAGAGAGCATAGAAATGTATCATCTAATCAAGCGACTGTTGAAACGGCAAGATGAACTTACAAAACTGATCATAAGAGCGCGTCCTTCAATGTCTGGAACTCTTTGTCTACATATCTGAGGAACTTGGCATCGCTATCACAGTTCAAAGGTAGACTTAAGTTGTTTCTCATAAGTTCCCAATGATAATCTCAACATACGCGAAAAGACAATATAAGTATCCTGTTTAATACTTTGTGATAAATATTATAATATATATAATATAATAGATAAAACAAGATATATTTGTAGCAAGTTTGAGGCAGTATCAAGCCCAAAATAAGCAATGGGCATTAATGTAGAAACATTAATGCACTCATTGCATGATATTAATATATTATTATATATTAATATATTATTGCATTATATTATATATATATATATATATATATAGCATTGTCGCAAGCATCGGCGAACGATCAATCCTTTAGCGTATAAGTGGCTGATATAAGGAAAGAGAGTATGTTTGGACTGAACGTTGACTAAGTATACATTTTCAAACTATTTTTTTAAGCGTTACATATTTTAAAATACTCTCTATTTTTAAAACAATCAATAAACAGTCAATATTTCAACATAGTCAATAGACCGTATACATTGGAAACGCC
Organism: Stratiolaelaps scimitus; assembly: GCA_019614645.1. NCBI lineage: Eukaryota > Metazoa > Arthropoda > Arachnida > Mesostigmata > Laelapidae > Stratiolaelaps > Stratiolaelaps scimitus. The sequence goes on along the minus strand of JABWDB010000013.1, from coordinate 7,063,728 downwards.
ACCTTGAATACAGACACATCCCTTTTTTTAATAAGTAAAAGTATACCTGACATACGACCTGCGTTATCCTACACCGTGTCCCCTTCCCTGTTGTGTCCCTACGCGAAAACAGCCCCTGCGTTTTATGAAATGTCACCCGAGCCACAACATAAACGCACACACACACACATATAATATATACGAAGCGACGGAGGCGATCTCTTGGAAGCTACCACAACGACGGCGAACCATGAAAACAAAGAAATTCTCAGCTTAAATGTTCAATGGCTTCCTCACGACGACAATGCACTGGAGGGACGTGTGCACATGAGTTTCGTCGGTACCATTATCGAGAACGTTGCCCGCCACCGCGTCAAGGGGACGAAGTCTAACAGCGGAGGTAATCGCTACAAGAATCATGCCCTCCCCTGAGTCCACGGTGTCGCGAAGCGCCACTTTGTCAGATACTGACAAAATTTTGCGCAGCAAATTAGACAAAACTTTAGCGCGCATCTCGCTAAATACTGTCTGCTTGCCCCAACAAGTATCGACGAGAATCTCGAGTGGTTAGAGCTGATGAGCACACTACGTAGAGTAAGCATTATGCCTATTATGGAATCATAGCTCACTGACGGAGGAGAGCGCTTCGCCGATTCCGGAACCTTGGGCGGTTGTGTTACGTCCAATTGAGAATCGTCAAAAGAGACGGTCAACGAACCTTAATAATGTATTAGCGTTATTATTTTACCTCTAGCTCATCACATGTCACTTCGAAGCGTATAAGCGTTTGTCGACACAATAGTAAAATAAAGAACCGTGAAAATAGATAATGGTGATAATCATTAAGTATACTGCAATTTATGGTGACAATTGTTACGATATATAGATAATTAGCATAATAAAGCATTATATTCGTATAAATGAGACAATGCGGTGCCGGATGAGAGGTTTGTCCCGGACAGGTATGTAGATCTGTGTCACGATCGGTGCACCAGATTATGTCTATATATATATATATATATATATATATATATGTACATGCGGCACATATCTTGGTGTGCGTCTGTGTCACACCGCGTAAACAGAACACAAAGTGATGAACGGCGAACAGAAGATAGGTAGGTGGGACAGAGTCGACTGTCCAGTTGCTTCCCGAGGCTTGCGGGAGGCGCTGGACGAGCGAGGCCTTCGCACGAGCGAAGGCCTGTGCGAAGTCATCGCACACAGTGAAATAACAGTATCGCTGTGCAGTGGCAGAGAGGCAATGCGATCGCCTCCCTCGGCCTACCACTCTGCCCCCAACTAATTCTCTAATTATCGTATGTTTAAGTTGCATAAGTAATCAAGACTAAATTCGATCGTAATAGCATCGAAAGTATCATAAATATATATATATATATATATGTATATAGTATTTGGTGTTGTTACTTACTGAGGAAGTTGATCGTTGTCTTTCCGCGCTGGCTTTTGTGTCCATGGTATTTGATCTCGTCCTCTCGGTAGAAGTCAAGAATTTTCGCCTTACCTTGGTCGAGACCGGTTTTAGGTTGATGAATATAATTACCGTGCTGTTGACCCTGTGCCCAAATGACGTCCATAATCTCATTTTCGAAACTGTGATCCGCCATATCGTCGGATACGAGAGGCTTCCTGAAATACCATTATCGAATGGATCATGAGTTCAGTGTGACTAGACTGTCAACTGTGGATACTAACGTCCACCTAATGACTGACCTCTATGAGGGATCCGCTATACATGATAGGACTCCACTCTATAGAATAGTTCAATTTCAAAATGGATTGACGTGGGGTTCAGTGTGTAAATTCTGAAAATTCACACGGATGATACTGAGTTGTTACACCCTCATCGCCTCACGATAGATGACAGAGCCATCTTCGGCTGCTCAGATTCACCTTAAGATGTCATTTAATTAGGAATAGGACAGGCGAGTCAAGAAAGCCCCAAGAGACAGAAGATAATGAAATGTCGAAATTAATGAACAATTATCGAGAGCTCTATCTAGATAATGTATTCGACCAAGGAACATCACGAGTACTCTGCGTAGGATTCTATTTTAGTAGGACTTTGGTTTCAGCCAAATGTTCTCGCCCCTATATCTCGATCGATGGTTTTCATAAATACAACAGGCGGATAGCATAAACCGCAGAGTTAGCTAAGTGAATCGAACTAGTTGTTCGCCCCTATATCAGCTTTGACACAGTGTTTACCCGGGCCACTGACCGCTTACACGGTTTTATATTTGAACTGATTTTAAAGCCATTTCTCTGAGGTGAACAACCGCCTCTTTCATCCAGCACACGACCTGTTGGCTAATTTTCCTTGCAAATAAAAAACACACGCACACAGCAAGCTCCCACTGCAACGGCCTGCAGGGAGCGATCATGCTCTTAAAAGACCAATTATTAGTATCAGAACCTATATCATAGATAGAGTAGAAAAAAAACTGTTTCCGCACTCGCCAGATGTGCAAAGTTGTGGCTCGCGAACGCCCAGATCAGTATCGACATCAAACTGCTCTGTCTCTATTACTTCGTCTTTAAACAGCGATGATCGACGAACATGTGTAGATGTGCCGCTGCCATCGTTTCCCATGTTTGAATTTCACAATCATTTGTAGAAGCGAAATTTGCCCAGCTAGAATTACGATGTCCCGATAGTTCAAGATAGGCGTCGGCACTACCCGTCATCACCATCTTATCAAAAAGTTTTTTGAAATGGAAGTATGCGTGCGTGCGTTCGTCTGTGATCTCATCTAGACAAGGAAAGCTGTTGTCAAACGTGATCGGAGGCCTTGATGTCGTCAAACCGTGTCGTTAATTGTTACCAGCTCAGTATAGACACTATGCCAGGCCCGTATCACGTGGAACGTCAAAATCTCCAGATATTGACCTAGGCCCAGGTTAACTGTGCCAGGAAAAGGTTAGGCGGCTCGCAACAACTGACGCTTTTTGTTCTCGGGTGTCAGTAAAAGCCAATAATATGGACGCAGGTAAGGGAGGCGCGTTCTAGATGAACTTAGTAGCGCACAGTTGACCGACGGCTGCTGCGTTAGATTGCACAAACCACCTGTGCGCAAGTCCATTTCTCTCTCATGTTGAAAACGACGCGATGGATGACGTGGCCACCTGCCACTACGACACGTTGCGTTCAGGTGATCCGTCAGTCGAGAACGTCGCATTGGTCTGACACTCTCGGACACGTGGGCTGTGCGTTCCCGTTCATGGAAGGATCGTTTTGACAGAGCTCAGGACCCCGGACAGCGATTTCCTCTTTCACACTCTCAAGATGGGGTGGTATTTTTCGGTAGTGGTCTTCGCCAATGTGTGCTATGCGCTCGGCTGTAGTGTCGGCTTCTTGGATGCGTTCGTGCAAACTCTGTTCGTAAATGACGGTGGGGTCAATGCCCGGCCAATTGCCGGCTTTATGTATCTGCTTCTGTCTTCAGTTCCGTGGCTCTTCACCGCAGTGTCGATGCATTTTGCTGAGAGATCGGTGTTGAAATGGTTCTCAAAGAAGCTCTTCGTACAGCTTCTCCTGCTCCTGTTAGGCGGAGGAATCTACGTCGGGTCGACAGTGTCGCGCGCGGTACCCATTGCTGTCGCCGCTCAATTTGCTGGACTCCACCTCTTGGCTAGTATGATCTTTTCTTTGCTGATGTCAGTGATTAACGATTGTCTGACCACGGAGGGTGGCATTGGCAAACAAGCGTTCGCCTGGGGCGTCTTCATAAAGGCATACATGCTTGGTGTCGGCCAAGGTTCGGCTTTGGTCGCTGGTATAGCTACCTACAGGATGCCGTTCATGGTGCTGTCTTTCCAGGGCTTTTCACCCGTTTGGGCACTTATTCTTCTCACTCTAAAGAGCGTTCCGAGGACAACATCGAGCGACGCTAGCAAAAAGACCGACGCAATCAAGGATGGCAAGAAGCGACTCGAGAGTAAACAGACCGAATCAGCACCCAAGGAGCAGGAGAATGATGCCACCGATGGAAGCGTTGTTAAAAATCGCACATCGAGAAAAAGCCGCGAGACGAAAGACAAGAAAAATCTGAATGCCAAGACTAGCGATGACAACAAGGTGGAGAATAGTGTCGCTGCAACTTCTGAGCCCGCTGCCGATGAAGGTGATGATGGTAAACACGAGCCGGCAAGGGGTGACATGTTGCCGCTTTGGACAAAATTAGGCCACATTCTATGGATGTCTGGCCCTCTCCTCTTTTATCTCAGTCTAAGACACATACCGGAGCTTCTTGTGAAGTCGGAATTCGGACCTGTGTACCTCACCCGTATGAACGTTCATCCAGTCGCCGCTTTACTGGGCTTCATCATTGCGGGGTACTCGGTCGCTGGTGTGGGCATTCTGTTAGCAGCTATCATTGTATCGCCAAAGAAGATCAGCGCGTATTTGAGATACTCAGGTAGTGTTGCTCCACTTATTCTCATCTACTTTGTGTTTGCTGCACTGAGATTGGTCCCTGACTCCGCTTTAGCACCATGGGCGATCTTTGTGATGGTCCTTAACCAGATCGTAGCCGCCATTGAGACGTGCATGGTGATGTTGTACTTCCTGCAGCAAAATGCCCAGCTCCCAGCCAATATGCGGCTCACCCACATCGCCTTGCTCGGAACAACACACAAACTTGCCAACTGTGTCTTGTACCCAATGATAGGTACAGCCGTGGCATTGTCCGGTGCCGAGATGGGCGCTATCGTATACGCTGGAGTCGTGGCCGTCGTTGCAGTAACTGCCCTCCTGATATAAAAGATGGACACTCAAGTGGGCGCTCGACTGGAAGTTTAATAAGCGCATGAAAAGGGCGAAGTCATAGCCGCAAAATGGGGTGTGTTCCGTACAAGGATCTGCGGATGACTAGGTAGAAATTGTACAGATAACAGTGTCGCAATTGACAACTGAAATAAAAATAATAAAGTGTGACTTTGACGAATGAACTATAAAATGTACTTTCCTTATTAAAAGTAATTACAAACCTGAATACGATGACGGTCTCGCCATTCTCTTCGTAGGCTAACGCGGCTGTAAGGTGGTCTTCGCCGCCCCAGAAAGAGTCGACCTTTGGTGTGGACCGGTCTCTTGTGTAGTAATCGTAAACACGACTCAGGTTGCCACGGGCAACTCCTATCACGATATCGGTACAATCCATTGCATGGAAGTCGGCTCGAGGAGTATAGGGTGTTTTCTTTGGATAGACCTTTTTCACAGGAGCGGAGAATGAACGACCCGTGGCTGCACTCTTCAGGCCAGCAGATGGCTCAGGTTCAGACTTGGCTTCCGGGTCGGATTTCGGTTCAGGTTCAGACTTGGGTTCTGGCTCAGACTTGGGTTCTGGCTCAGACTTAGGTTCAGGTTCAGCTTTAGGCTCGGGCTCAGATTTTGCTTCTGATTTTGAATTAGGCTCAGGTTCTGATTTGGGTTCGGGTTCCGATGTAGGCTCGGATTTGGGTTCAGGCTCCGATTTGGGTTCAGGCTCTGACTTAGGTTCAGGCTCTGACTTAGGTTCAGGCTCTGACTTAGGTTCAGGCTCTGACTTAGGTTCAGGCTCTGATTTAGGTTCAGGCTCTGATTCGGGTTCAGCTGATGCCGCTGGTTCAGGCTCAGATTTTGGCTCGGGCTCTGACTTGGGTTCAGGCTCAGCTGATGGAGAAGGCTCAGGCTCGGACTTGGGTTCAGGCTCTGATGATGCAGAAGGCTCAGGTTCGGATTTAGGTTCAGGTTCAGACTTTGGTTCTGGTTCAGATTTGGGTTCTGGTTCCGATTTAGGTTCAGGTTCAGAGTTAGGTTCTGGTTCAGAGTTGGGTTCTGGTTCAGAGTTGGGTTCAGCATCCGCCTCTGATTCAGCATCCTCATCAGAACGAGCCTCTGCAGATTCTTCCGACGATGAAGGTTCAGGTTCCGCTTTAGGTTCTGGTTCAGATTTGGGCTCTGTGTCATCCTTGGGTTCAGGCTCAGAATTGGGTTCCGGCTCACTATTGGGTTCGGGTTCTGAACTAGGTTCCGGTTCGGCCTTAGCACTATCATCCTTCGATGAAGGTTCTGGTTCAGAATTAGGCTCAGGCTTAGATTCATCGGAGGACGGCTCAGGTTCAGATTTAGGTTCAGGGACGCTGGCGGATTCGTCACTCGATGATGGTTCAGGCTCCGATTTGGGTTCGGGCTCGGCAGAAGATTCCTCGGAGCTATCTTCCTCTGAGCTACTAGTTTCTAAGTCACCTTGAGGCTCTGGTTCTGCCTTGGGTTCAGTCTTCTGTTCGGCCTCACGACGGTTGCGAGTCGGAGCTCCGATCAGCGGGAATGCCTTACAGTCTCGTGAGATACCTTTCGGCCTCCATCCTACAGCGGCATAGCTATTTCCCTTCACCTTCATCACAATTTCGATCTCGGCCTTATCCTGAAAAGACAATAAATCGTCACAAAATAGCAAAAACAAATGTGCATCAGTTTAAGACATATTTGGCATGTACATTTTGAGAGGGTTTGTTCGGTGTAAAACCTTCCCAGGTTACATCCTGGTTTCCATAGACGATAAATAATTTAAGTAGAACTCTCAGAACCTGCTTCAAGGTATTCGCGCGCATAATCTCGTCTTCTTGAAGCAGGACAATCTCCTCTCTTTATTACGTTTATTTAACATGATATGACTGTTCACATTTGAGAGTTTTTTGTAAAGGTAATCCTTTTTGAGGTTTGGGTTTAGCTACCATTGCTTGGGAAGTCGGGAGAATCTTATTTTTTACAATTGGTGCCCATTACAAGGATGACCGAAAACGACCTGCAAGTCAGAGTACCTCGTGAGGTGACGGTGACCGACGCGAACTCAAAGTGAGGAATATATTGGCAGTTCAGGATGTATCGTTTTCATATCTGTATCATGAGCATACTATTACCCTAGAGAACGTTTGTGGTTCTGCACCACTGGGTAGCAGACAACAAGCTACATATAGGTTGACTAAGGTGTCCACGTTGTTATGAAAAGATGTGTGGTTTCACTTCAAGAACCCAGTCGTAATAGTGAAAACAATAATCATCATGGGGATCGCGACAGAAAATGGCGATTCGTTGAGTTCAAATGTGGCAGAGTTGCCACGGGGACATCTTCAATGTCAGTTTCTAAGTATTTTTATTCTCGTATCGGATATCTAGGTAACCTCTGATTGGCGAATATTTCTCTAGCTTTCACGGTGAAAATTTGATCGAGATACATCCCGATAGTACTAATGTATTTACAAGTAAAATCTAGTAAATAAAAATAACACAAAAGTATATTCGTCATTATATATATATATATATATATCAGGTGCTACCATTAATGGCGAGACCAATTATCTCAGTGGTAAAGAAGATTGCTAATTCCCTTTACACACAACATTAAAAACCATACTTTATATTTTGTTTCGCATCGTGCGAAACCTATATATATATATATATATAAGTAGCATACAAAAACCTTCGAAATCATCCCCCAATTTCAAGGTTTTATAGTTTTTAAGTGGTGAGTGGTGGTACATACTGGTATATCCTCGAATTCGCTCGAATTTGACTTGCCAGTAAATTACAGAATATTTTCACCTGTTTTTAACAACTAAAAAAATATATGTATATATAGATGACTAAGATAGCTGACTAACGTTTCTAGATTCGCGATATGTCAGTAATCGGTAGCGCAACCGATTTTGCTGTACTAGCGTGTGGATATCGCTCACGATAGCTGGGAAATTTGAAAATTTGATTCACAAATAACATACGCTGTAAGCGTGAAATATTTTGCCCCGCGTCACTGCACCTGAAGGTGATAGTTGAGGCATATATCGTTGGTCCCTGCAGTTTACGAGCGTATGTCTTCTGTCTCGTGTTAGCATAAAAATGCTTGAACATTCCACTGTGATGAGAAGAAAATTATATTTTCTTTCGAATGTTAGATATATATATATATATATATATATATAGTGCATGGATTACGATCTGTGCATGATTCAGAGACTCGGAACAGGCGATTCTAATCATAGGACATTCTTGCTGTGAGAAAGAAGCCGTCGAGCCGGGAAGGCGTGAATGGCCTGACTAAGAAAAGCTCCGGGCAATTCGAATCGTCACACGTTGAATACTGGAAAGTAGTCATGAAAACGAAGAAATGCGGAGAAACATCCTACATCGCGTCTGATAGGCGTTTGTACTAGCACCACTGGCCCGAGATGGTAGAGTAAATTTTCCGGGGGGACGCTCAACCAACATCTATCGTCCACGTCTTCGAGGTTCGAGGTGAAACTTCTTTCGGCCGTGCCGACAGTGATATGACAGTGCCAAGTCGGTACACCAAGTCGGTCTACTCTAGATAGAATTAATTCATCTGACAGATTTATGCTGAGAGAAACGCAAATATGGCCCATTATGTCGCGCACAGAGTAAGTCCCCAGAGACAGGTTTGTCGTAAATGTTTACCTTCGAGTCCTCGATAGTTTCTAGCTAGTGCAGCTGCAGCCGAAAATAATAATAATTATCGGTGTAAAAAAATCTAGGTAGAGGATCACTACGATAAGTGAGTAGGCAGATCTGTAGGGACAAGCAGGAGAAAAAAATAGTGGGCACAATTAAAAATTACTCTAATTTCTCTTGCTTGTCCCTCCAGAGCCGCCTACTCACTTACCGTAGTGATCCTCGACCTATATTTTAACACTGATACATATATATACTACATTATCACGATGATAATAATAATAACATTTATATATATATATATATATATATATATATATATACCGTATCGTATATATGTATCACGATGATAATTATAATAACATATATATATATATATATATATATAACTTGAGGTATAATGAAGCATTATAGAAATATGAAGAAATGATCACACAAATCGGTAAATGGTGAGATAGCTTGGACGCCTTGACATTGGCCTTGTCGACCATCCTCGACAGCTTCAGGGCTGGCGGTAACGAGTCGGCGTACGGTCGAATACTGAGAAACGTCTAGAAGAAGGGCTCAGGGCCAGCCGCAAACGAAAGTCCAAGCTAATAATCTATCTACCAGCCGGATAGCTCTTTCATAGTTCTACCGGCTAGCTTGGGACCAGCAGACTCCAAACCATCACCATTGGTGGTCTGAGCGATCCGGCTCGTTTGTCGATTACATCGTATCCCTACGGTGGCATTCTTGGCCACAAAGATCCCTGGTGAGAGGCTATTTGCCACCTGACGCGGGATCCGCGCAGGGTTTCCCGTAACTGCCCGCCAGACAGCATTTAAACGAAGGCCACATGATTCCCTATCCAGACGATAGCATAAACGTAAAGGACTGACGATCTTGTTGATGGAATGGTATGAATTAGCGGATAAGCCGCTGCGGGTCTCTTTCTCTCCCCCCCCGCCGAAGGTCACGAAAAGATGCCGCAAAAACGCCAGCGTCTTCTTAGGAAATCCCTATCGATAGTCGGGTTTATTTCAGGCTAAATGCTGGTTTACCTCTCTAAAGGCAACGCATGCAGGCAGTCAGCCAGACAAAATGAGTCCCTGCTAGCACAGCAAATCGGTTATGCCATAGCACGGACGGACGGACAGATATCTTTTTTTTTTATATATATTGAATGTTACGTACGATATTTCTTTCTAACTGATGGCACGCTGTAACGTCTAACGTGGATATGTTGTCAGCTTATGTATTTATCAGCTCGAGCAGTAATTGTATTTGATATTGCCCCAGGGGAGAAACGGTGTCCCGCAAGGTCAGCACAAAAGTCGAGACAAAAGGCCTCGCCTTTAGAAACGTTGAAAGTCGTCAAAAGGCCAAAGGCCTAATATGAGTGTGTCTTATCGTTGGACCAGAAGCAATTTTCGAAGTGGAGATGTTTCCATCACAATTCAAATGTAAGAATAGCTTACGTTAACTGGTGGGCTCTAACCTATATTGTTAACATGTCTAATATAGCATACTTGGTCAAGATCCATCTCAACTGCGCTGGATCTTCCCGCCTGGTATCTAGAAACCAGAAAATCTTCCTAATAAACAACACAATCAACTTCACACCGATTGGCTCACCAGGTGTCTGTTGGGTAGCGATGGCGCGTTCATTCAATCAACACGCAGACTCATACTACGACACAAATAGTTATTATAGACAACAGGCTCGAGAGAAACTCAGTCAAGTACCCTTCGTGTGAATCCTTCATCGAATTCACATCACCAGCATATCCCGGGAGATCGCTCATAAATCCGGTCAATGGTGCACACAGGGCACCAGTGCAACGTCTCTCCCGATTTAAATCGTATTCCAATATTGCTGAACCATCCTGAAGCACTTCAATTTGTTCCAAGTAAAATAACTAAACACTGAATACTGACCAATCGCTAACTGGCAAACGTTCAGCCAACGCCACGTCCTGCTGCCGGCAACATTCCACGATCGTGTTATTTCATGGGCACATATACACAAACGAATAATATATATATATATATATATATTAGTCAGGGGTATGCGATATCATATGATCGATCTAAATTGTGTGTATCGTCAGCAAAGCGAACATCATCTTCTGTTCGCATCACTCACTTCGCCGTCCATTCCGTTGAATGGGAGAGATGAAGCCGCACTTCAAGTGCTTATATTGTATTATATATTGCAAAGCAATTACTTATGAAGTTACAGTGCTATCACCACCACCCCATGCCATCACTACCATTACTGCCCCACTGTTCAATCATGATATCAATGCGTCACTGTACATACTACGGCGTCACCAGCTGCGATTTCTCTATTCTCAACCGGTTTGCCGCTAGTCGCTAGCCGTTCTTGTTATGCCTGCCGTCTTGTGCGTTCATCTATACAATTGAATAGTATCTCAGCAAATTTAAACAGGTTTGTTGTTGCTGTTGTTGTCGTCGCCGCCGCCGCCGCCGCCGCCGCCACCACCGCGACCCCTCTACCACGGCGCTGCGGCCAAGTGTGAAGGCCGACGGTTGTTTCAGGGTTCGACTCGGCGAAGATCGTGCCATCGCGTAAAGGATAACGGTGCATTCTGTTCGACGGACAGCTCAGCCGGCTTCGGTGGACAACCCTTCACGCAACAGATCGCTTGCTGCGATTCTTGATCATGCTTGATCTATACTATAAAGCATTATTATAGTATAGATCTAGCATGCTGCTGCGGTAGCTGCGTCGTAGAGGAGCGTGCAGTATTTTCTTATATTGCTGGTGCTGCTGTTGCTGCTGACGGCCGTGGCGGCTGACAACGGCAAGCTAAATAAATATTGCGTGAGATGATGCCTAGTGCCTAGCGAAATGTGATGTTCGGCGGTTGTTGTTGGCGATAGCCGCCGATAACGGTGTGGAGAGACTGGCGACCCACCGATTCCCTTGGCTGATTATGCGGCAAACGACTGAGACCTTTATACGCTTCGCCACATGTCATTATGACAATTAAGCTGCCATTGAATACAGATAGGATATTCATCTATGTGTGTTCACACAGATAGATGGATCTCCTCTGGGTCAGGCTCACAGGACAGCGAGCTGCACTGATGTCCAGCATAGGGGTGACAAAATTTGATGCTTGATCGACTTTGCCGTGTATAACGGAATAGCGATCATATTCATCGTCTACAGCAGGCTGTATGTAGCTCCATATGGATTGAGGATCACAGCGAATTGATGTTACAATCGTCTATTAGCAAAAAGATAATTAATGACTAGTATCTAGGTTTAGAGTATTCGAGTGGTGGATGATGGTAGACACAGGCAGCGCTCAGTATATGATAGAGAACCATGATGAACTGATATAAAACGCCCGTATTGAGGAGTTGAAGTGTCTTACGACTGCTGCTGTTAGTGATCGTAGTTGTTGTTATAGCTGTGTACGATAACGACACGATTATTACCATTAACAGCAATTGACGCGCTTCACTCAATTTGACGCGTATTGTAAAGCGAATTCAAGGTTAAGTGTCATCTCATACAGCAAATTACAGGCGATACTATATACAGTCTATATACGGTCGTAGCTAGAGAAGGTAACGCTGTGCAAGAGGTCCCGTCAAATTATCGATCAGTCCACGGCCAGCGTCATATCGTGAACGACCACCGCCACCTTTCAGCAATATGCTACTGATATCTACTTTTCTCTTTTGTATCTTTTTTTCGTATTGAACGGAACAAAACAATTTATATTAGGAAACAATGAATGGAAATAACGATCATCCTGGACCCGCTAAATTGTTGCCATCGGCAAATCTGTACGTTGGGAATTGGGTTACACCGATCTCATTCCAACGCCACAGAGGTTGATCGTCGAGCTGAGACTAGACTTTAGTAAAGGGTGATGATACACAATGATGCGGATTTTTGACGCATTCCCGTAGAATTTATAAGATGTATAGGTATTGTGTGTGTCGGATACGTAAAAGTATGAATGTTTTCCGCCGAACAGATCCATTGAACACCGGACTCCGAAACAATGATTTCATTTAACTCGATATCATGACCTTGACCCTAAGCTCAGGCCTCCGAAGAAGCCATTATCGACATGGATTGTTATAATGTACGCACGGCTTCAGCGGACCGTGCCACTTGTCCGATTAGTGAGATGTGGAATCCTCTTGGTGTAATAATCTATTCTATTAAGGATATTCAGAAGAGGCTGTTCTTAGATGTACTCCACGTTCAGCGGGAGATACAATTGTCACCCACAGTAACCATTTAAATAATCAATAATATGCTTATCTATTCAATTCAATTTACCTTATGGTACCGTCCTGAGCGCAATTAGCAATCATCACAACCAAAAGTAGATCAAATGTTTGTTTTTTCCAAGGTCATATACACGTTCTACTTTCGCGGCGACGTGAGGGGGATGGGGGTGGCGGCGGGGGTTTAAAGCCATAATCGAAACTGGGTAACATTTCTGCTCGTGGCACAAAATTCGTCTATGGGCCATACACGACGCGATCGGCCCAGCCTTCATACAGACGCCATCGATCCGATCAATTCTGACAGTCATCTCTGGCTGAGCGACATCAACCTCTACGATGATTGCCATTCGCGTCTCGTCACGGCATCAACGTTATCCTCGTTGTACAGACACAATCGTCCCGTACCCCGTCCCGTCCCCCGCCCTTGGTCGAGGTTTAGGCTAGTGTAAATCCTGCTCACCGACCGGCGGCCGTGGCAGCCGTTGGGAGCAAGTCAAAATGGTTGTCATCGTCTTGTTGGCCAACCAAAATATAATACATAAGTAAAACAAGTGACGTCCAAGGCCAGTTAACATATGTATTATATATATATATATATATATATGCTTGTACGTAGGAAGTGACTACGCAGATCCGATTTTGTCGCTGCCAGCAAATCTGCCCGTTCAAAATTTAGCCAGCAGTCCCTCTACCGTTGCGTCCGTTAACCAAACAACCAGCCGACCGTAACCGTGAGGACAAGCCATTGACTACTCGTCACCTACCCAGCCGCTACAGCTTATTCCTGATGGTGGCATTTCGAATGATCTCTACCGTGTGTCGCTTGTGTCACGGCCGCTCCTACTGTTACGCAGGCAGACAGGCAAGCTTAGTACGTGAAATGTTTATGCACACGACCCCTCTCTGCCGTCCTTCAGCAATCGAGCTCGTCGTGAGCCGTGAGCTTGACGTCGTGCGATTTCAGAAAGAACATCTGGGTGTAAAAACGCCGGTCGTATATATGATGATCCCGTTCTCTGTTTCGTAAGGTGTTGAAATTTAGTGGTGAATTGTTTCACCGATCCAAGCGGTATTGCCGTGTTGTTACTGCGGGCCTCGAATATGACTAAGCTGCTATTGTTTATATATATATATATATATATATAGCAAGAATCTGGAGAGAATCGAAGAATGCTGCACACCGAGCCATTCATGGTTGTGCAAGAACTACGTGATACGTCATCTTGTCATAATAATAATAATCACAGCTACAACCGCGTCATCATCATCAGCGGCAGCAGCAGCAGCAACAACAACAACAATCTTGGCAATAACAATAATAATAACAACAGTAATAGGATATAGTAAGGCTTATCAATGGTGTAAAAGGGTACGCGGACAGAAGGGAAGGCGAACGTTATTCGAGCGTGTAACGCACAGTCACGTAAGGTAACAATTTGTTATGCAGCCGACGATGACGGCGACAAAGCTGACAAAGACATCGGCCAGCGATCGGATCGGCCGACGACGCAAGCAACAGCCAGCCAGCGACTATCGTCTCTTTTCAGAAGATCTCAGCCCATGTTTATCCCCTGGTGTTGCCTTTACTAAGGCGGCAGCCCTCAAGCCGCTTTGAACGTTGTCATCCGTTGGAGTGCCAGCAATCGTGTGTCTGTAATGACACAAGCGACAGTCTAAACAGTAATAACGGATCTGACGGCGGCGGCGGCGACAGCAACAATGGAAATACCCTTTGCGGGTATTCGAACGCGCTGAAGAGAGTGGCGATAAAGGGCCGCACAATAACTAAGCTAAGGTCAAACAAATAAAGAAGTAAATAGATTGATATAGCTGTATTGTACAGATTTGAATAGTTAGACGGACACGAAATCGACGACGAACGAACAGCCGGCCGACGGACAAGCCAACGACAACGACTTTGTAGTGTGATCCCTTCTGTAGGATTATGTAGCGTAAATAACGCAGCTAGGTTGTTGGTTGATACTGTCTCGTATGCGCAGCGGCCTGCTTTGATCGGTCGCTCGCTCGCTGGCACGCGGGCGGGCTGGCTGCTTGATTGATATGTAGATTGAAGAGAATCGTCTTCGAGGGAAACTGCAGCTGGAAGCAAGGTGATGATTTGCTGATAGATATTGAACAGAGTCGCCATTTGTCAAGAAAGAAAAATCACGTAGATATTGATGGATAGATATGCTATTAATAGGTGATGTATCGTATTATCGAGCTCGGTGGTGCATTCGCATTGCAACCGGAGGAGACACGAGTTTGATCTCCATCGTTGCACATTTGCATTTAAAAGGGGTCCGCCATACCGAAGTAATGAAAAAGCCAATTCCGTGGACGTCAGACGTTATCTGAGAGTCAGCCCAAAAAATCTCTATTTTAATAGATAATATCAATATCGAAAGCTAGGTGTAGTCGTTAAACAACGTTGATCGGTTAAGCTCCCGCTGACAGATAACGTATGCAAATCAATGCGATCAACCATTTTGTAACTAGACCCGATTTCTGGCGATGCGTCGAGATGGATTGCCGATGACAGGCGCGTTATCCGCTTGAAGCGTGGCTTTTCTGCATTGTACGCAGAGACTGCTCAGGTCCTCGCGGGTTTCGTGGTTTAGCTATCGCCAGAAATATCGCTTATTGGGATTTCTCGGCCCTTCTGATGCTGCATGAGAAACAGGTCATTTCATGATTCAAGCATCGCTTCTGCTGCACCCACCGATAGAGCAAGCCATTTCGGGGGTCCACTCAACACATCAATGGCGACAGCTGAGCCCACTGTGTCCGGCTCAGCCGTTACAACTCTTATAACAAGTAAGTAAGTGCCTTGTGTGTGTGTGTAAACCGTTTGTCATATCTTTAAGTAACACTAACTGTTGGCGTACGGCCGTGGGTCGAAATCGATCGGAGCGCGAGTCCCCAACGACGAACTGTGTCGCTTCTACCTCGGTTCGCCACTGAACCCATTTGACAGTTCGATCCCGCTGGTTTGTATAAACGTTACTCAGTTTTAGCACACTCGACAATGTGGTCGGTCTACGTCGAACTTCAATGTCGAACTCCGGCTCCCAAGCAGACAATCTCGTTAGGGCACAATATGTAGCACATATTGTGCTCATAAGAAAAAGAGGGATTATGCCAGGCCATGTCATATCACCTTGATGTTCGACTGTCGGCATTAGCACGAGATTTATGCTAGATATCGCTCGCCAGCTGAAGAGAGAAGCTCCCTTAACTACAGGTAAGGTGAAAGCTGTCGCGGTCTCAGTAGAGGAAGAGCGTAGCACTGAATGTGTTTCTTATGATCAGCACTCACGGGCCCACAGTTGCCTATCATGGGACAGCTTGCAATCAATCATGGGACACCGTCATGGAGGAGAGGAAGCAAGAAACCCTAAGTGAGCTGATGGATGTCGTAGGCAGGACGCTTCCTTGTCTCCTCGACTATGTGGTGAATTCGATCAATGAGAAAAAGAGAAGAGAAACTATTACTTCCTCACACAACCCTTTTAGCACGCCCCTTTCGACGGGTAGGGTAAGGTAAGGTAAGGCTTTATTGATTTATTAAAGGAACTGCATAGAATGCTTAAGTTCTCTTATATGTCATGCAACGGTATTCGAACCTGCGGGTATGACTATGCATTCGCGATTTGTGCAGGTTTTTGCGAAAAAGACACAAATTCGAACTCAAAACGAATGCTGACGGAGCCCAGGGGACGTTCAGGTATCGCATGCAACCTGGGAGAACACAAGATGACTCACCTCAAGCACTTTCCAGTAGAGCATGAACCGATCAGAAAGTCGCTTCGAATTGTACTCGGTCAAATCCACCTGTAAAAATCGGCGGATGCAGTCAGTCATTATTAGGCCGTCATGTCTGTGCTTAAACGAATCAGCAAAATGTTCACGATACGATTGTAGGTAATGACGTTCATTATAAATGGAGGTACAAAAGGCAACATTATTTTAACATTTAGCCCAGTGGAGGCATCACGGCGTGCCCCCCAGGTCCAAGACAATCGAATCTGGTTATGTTCACTTCCTTCGCTAAGGTGTTATCTCATAGCGAATAAACACTTTGTTGAGGTTTCACACAGCTGGTAAGCAGAAATGCCACACCGATGACTTCATCTTCGATACTTGAACCCCCATGAAATCAAACAGGTGTTATTTATTGGCTGATATCTATTGTCTCGATAATATAACCCTAAGCACGAATAAAACGGATCAATACGAATGTAGAACTGTATATGAATATGTTTGTTTCTTTGTGTTTTGTAATGGTCAGTTAATAGTTCGGTGGCCGTTCTCAGAGAAAGTTTGAACGTGAACAGAATAGGCTGAGCTAGGCCTCAGGCGAATTCACCGTCGTCCTGATTAGCTGCTCAGTGAAGGACCCGCTCACCAGTCCTGGAGTGGCGATGTCTGATTGGCGATCGCATTTCGGCCCGTACCATCCCGGCTCGCAGAAGCACTGCATCTTCGGGTAGGTCGTGGCATCAAGATTGATGCACTTCCCGTGTGAGCCACAGTCTTGATCTTGCCAGCATTCATCCTGCGAAAGAGAAAATATGTTGATTCATAACGGGACAACGAAATGAATTAGTTACCTACGAAATAGATGCATTTAAAAAGGGGTCAATCTTATGAGGCAATGCCGTAAGCAGTTGTACCGTGGACGGTGAATGTTAGCTTGGTGTCGCCTGGAAAATGTACCTCTCAATAAATGATGCACAATATACGTTACATATATTGCATCACTTATGCTATAGAGGTGATCATTGTCGTGGTGCAGTTGCGCTTGAATGCAGATAGAATCCCGTAGCGTAATTAACGTGTGCACGACGCTATCTGCCTTACCTAGGGTAGCTATCGTCAGCCGTAGAAGGTGAGATCAAAAACGATTAAGATATAGGATTTAGATTTTAGATTATATTTTATTTATTTGTTAGTGTGGCCCCGATAACCTCATTAACAAACGCTGACTCATAACATTTTATTAAATACGTCTCGCGTTCAGCGCTGTAGTTCATATCCAGAAATGAGAGGTCATCTTCATCGTCGCACGAAATGAATTTCATGTTCTGTTTGTGCGTTGATATGAGAACACCTCACTGGCATGAACTTCTAGGGTGAATTTGACCGACTACATCTCGTTTTGTCAAACACATCGGAGAGGCACATTACAATATATTGATATCCTGAATCTGACTTAGTCAATGTAAACGCCGAAGCCCTCGAAACCCCCAGAGGAGCCGACCGCTCTTTGTACGTTTCTCTGCACAAGATACCACGATTCCATCTAACGATCCGAAATCATTACGATCGGAGTTCATGTCCTCACCTATTCTCTGCTATAGTTACTTATCTACAATATCTACATTTGTTGTGAGCCGATGATTGTGAGTGTGATTTGTGTCTGTGACATGAGGCCTCCGTGGGTGAGGAAGGGGGGGGGGGGCAGCGTTTTCCAACGAAGTTCACGCCCTCCATTCTAAACAAGCGCGTGTAGAGTGGCCACGTCGACGCCCAAGTTTGTTCACATTGGCTGGCAAGCTGGCCGCGTCGCTTGAACCGCCTGTTCTTTCGCTCGATTGGGCTCTACTGCCGCTGCTGCACCGCGCATTCGTCACTTGTGACGGCCAACTCCCACACGCTCGTGTTAACGGCGTCGACTCAAAAGTTCACCAACGGCTCGCGCTGCTGCTGCTGTCGCCGAGGCGACTGCAACGGTGGCATTGTCCGTGACATTGGCTGCAGCAACTGTTTGTCCGCTCTTCATTTTGCCAATGACAGAGGCCGTTGCTGAGCAACAACAACAACAACAGCAGCAACTATAGCGGTAATTGAACCAGGCGAACGAAACAAATTTCTTCATAAATTTCCTTCCCATCCTTGGGCTATCTATAGATGCATACGAGCAAAACAAACAGCCCGGACAAAGCCGAGCTGTTGTTGTTGTTGCCGTTGTTGTTGTTGCTGTTGCTTGCCTTACAGGGTGTATAAAAATGCGTTCACCTCGACGGATATGGAAATACGGTGCATAATGCAATGGCGAGCAATTCGATAAGACTCTCGTGGAGGAGGAAAGCGCGGTTAATTATCTAGTGCTTTAATGATGGCGATTAGCGTGAACTGGTAGAAAGCGGTAACTACAACTTCTACAAGTTTTAGAGAGAAAATTTTTGCCAATAGTTCTCGAGGCCTGCACCCCATCGAAGATAGAAACTGTCGATAACTGTTATAGATATTTCTGCTTATAATTAGTATATCCATTATGTTTGCAGATACTATTAAACGTGACGCTTGCTAGCGAGTACAGTTTATCATCAATCAATGACCACAATGAATGATTGCCATTTCGAGTGTGGTCACCGATGGCAATGCACTCACCTTGTACTGGCACACATTGCCTGAGTATAGATGTTCGCACACGCAGTGACCCTTCTCGATATGGCCACGGCCCGAGCAGACAACGTTGAACTCTTGCACCGAGATGAGGTCGATGTCGGCGCAACTCCAGAACAGGTAGCTCTTGCCCCATTCGCCAGCTTGACGCACCAGCCGAATTGTGCAACCCTTACATGGGAGTGAGCGTGGCATCTTTACCGTCGACACCTGCGCACTGAAGAATCACAAGACATTCACGGAGGGGTTAGGTTAGAGTGCTTAAAGCATCGATAAGCTCGTTATACAATATTTCGTCAAAGCTTGGTTGACTAAATCGGTACCGCGGGCGTGTTTCCATCATAAATCTTCAATAAACAGGTTGGCTGATGTTTACGCCGCGAGATGGGTGTTACTTCTCGACTTGTACAATGTCCAATCATACTACTGTATATTAAATCATCTTTATTGATTTATCTTACTGGTCTATTTCTACCGCGGAATGCAGATGATCTTTGAAATTAACTTCTACAGGAAACATGATAATCTCTCTCTCTCTCTCTCTATATATATATATATATATATATATCATATACAATATCTCCATGGATACGGAAGAAATTGAAATTCGACAGCTCTACAAGTTTCGTGAGGAAATAACACCACACCACGGCACGCCGCCACGGATCGTAGCACCTAAGACCACGCCGAAAAGGGATCATACGCAATTTCTCACTGGTTTCGATCTGCTAGATATCGATGCGGGCTCTGTCGTTACAGTGTTCGCCATAACGGAATCACCGCCGGCAGCCGAAGCATGTCGTGCTGATCTGAGCACTCGCGTGGACTGATGTGTATTTCAACTCGAAATCGTCTCCCATCGATCCCGTTATTGATCAATGTTACTCCCTGTCATGTGATTATATTGATGCTCGCTAATGATCTTCTATTCTACGATCATTATTTTGGATTATTATTTTTACCCACATCAAATCCTCATCGTCGTCATCACCACCGCCATCATCTGCTTCAGAATTATCATCATCATCGTCGTCAGCCAGCAGTCGTGTGGAATCACCCAATTCGCATGGAGGGGAACCACTTTATCTAGCACTACATATAGCTGCACATATCTAACGGTACTTTTGATGAGTTTCGCCGATCTCGCTCAGCATGACCAGCATCCAAGAATCGCTGGCGAGACGAGGACAGAATCAGCTTCGCCTTCCGGTCTCGTCCGCTTGAACCTCACCCCCTCACCGCCCCCAACGACTCAGTTACACCTCAGCCAGTCCTCGCGAGGATCATGAAGAATATATCATCTTGTTGTTAATAGCTGGCCAGCTTCGCCTACTCATGACTTATTGAGCGGGCGTCTGGACGCTGACGTCTGAGGCGAGACGCTGGATAGAAACGAAGCCGAAGTTCTACGAAGAGCACGACCAGCAGACCATCACTGGCAGTAGGCCAGTGGCAGTATGATAGGCTTTTCAATCAGGACCACACCACCGTTCATCATCGCTCATTCTCTTCCCGTTTCGCCGGCTCCTCGTCTCAGCTGTTCACATGTAAGTCGCTTGTTGTTATTCTGTAGCAGTAGCACCAGTTGTAGTTGCCACAGTAATGAGATTTAAGTGGTCGAAAACCCTTCGCCAGAAACAGAACAGAAATGATTTGCGGGGCGGCAATGCCGCGGGGCCGTTCGCCACGTTCCTACATTTGGGTAATTATACTAATAAATAGAAAATATTACACAAAAAAAAATCGAGAAACGCAAAAGAAAGTATAAGCAGAAAGTGGGCCCCGTCGTTGCGAACTGTCATGGGAGGAAAATCGTGCCGGCTGATCATATCGATGTGTGGGGGGCTGGCGCTGTGTGGGCGTGGATGCGAAAATTAATTCTGAGCGATTTATTTTTATTTTCTTACGCTAATTACAGTAAGTAGGTAGACGTGTGTGCTTGCTAATTCGTAAGTGTAGTAGCCCACAATCTGGTCGATGAGTGAACGCTGTCTTGTGAAAATTGTAATGAAGTGTGAAAAAAATGTATGTATATATATATATATATATATATATATATATATTTATTACTAGAGTAGATATGGTGCGTAGATAAGGGGATAGCGACACAGCGGCGGCAAGTAGATGCAGAACAGGATCTTGCCAGTACACAAAGATAGGCAGAAACAGAAATTCGGCAGATATATTTGGTATTTTTCAAGCGGCGCCGAATGAAATCTGTGCATGAAGCATCGAACGCCTTCGAGACGTCGAAAAAGGGGGGGGCGATAATATAATATTAAGCTATAAATATATAGAGATATGATACAACACATTGCGTGTTAATTGCTCTTACAAGGTAACGCCTCAATACCGTTTCGAATACAGCGAGGCGAAGCACGAAGGTCTTTTTCAATATAGCCAGATAGCCAGTATGGTTGGTTCGATTACGGTATTTGGCAGAATTGCCCAGAGGTTGCACAGGACAGTCTGTACCGTCGTACATGGACATACCGAGATACTCGCACATTCAACACTGTGATGAACATAGAATATGCGATAGGCATTGAAGTAACAAACCTCGTTAATATAAGCATTTGGCGAATGTTGATTCCAAGCCGAGTGGCAGTGCTTTCATAGGAAATTATGCTCGCAGCGATTTCGAGAGTACAATCGATTTTAACAGTATTTTCGATCTTGGGTTAAACTTACTTTAACTAAGGTAAACTTACGTTGCATCGTCGAGACCGAGCCACTGATCCTTCGGCGTAAGGTCCATGATATGTTTTTCATTTTGATCGAGCAATTCCACCTTGTAGCCGCCCTGAAATGCCCAGACAACGAAACGAAATTGAATCTAATTGTCATTTCGAGGTCGAAGATCGTATCGTCAGATAAGAAGATTGTATAAAAGCGAGCATATTTTGATATCTTCAGTGAACGATTCGACACGTCGAGAAAGCGGGAGTATTATTCCCTAAGTTCCTTCGTCATGAATTACCTTGCAGATGCAGAAAGAAAACCGTAGTTATTATAGTCGTTAGTGTAAAAATATCATCATAAAATTACAGTGAAAACAATAATCAAACAATGATGCGTATATATATATATATATATATATATATATATATATATATATATATATATATATATATATATATATATATTTATATGCGTATATTCATCATTTTATTCGCATTTTCGATCATACCTGCAGTTACCTCAGATGTCATTACAGATGTTCTATAAAACTTACATTATTTTCAAAGGGTTATCTTTCAAAGCCAAAACAAGATTTTTGTTTGCTGGTTGACTTGACCAATATTGCCAAAGTCAATATTTATATATATACATATATATATATATATATATATATATATATATATATATATATATATATATATATATATATATAACCATTTTGTAGAGCCGTTACTTAAGTAAATTGCCACTCATATTTCGTAAACACATTTTTTTTATCTGAAAGCTTCAACAGCACTGCTCGATAAATAAACCTTTCCAATCAATCAATTCCAACAAACAAAATAAATGAGTTTCCGTTCGAACGGCACTTGCACAAGCCTGCTCGATGATAACGGCTAGTGCATATGTTTTCACATGTACCACTGTTTGCTGTATGTTACCACGACTCAGCCGTAACGGGTTCATTTCAAATGTGTTCTGTCCTATAGCTGATACTCTATATGTATGTCTCTGTTGATGATTGGTCGGTTTGTCGCTGTGAGTGAATAACTGAAGGAAGATAGGCGTTTAGGTGGCCTTTGAGCAAGATAATACTATAATTATACAACGTATGTCTACCAGTCTTTATCATTGTTCCGTATCAGTGTTTTACAGCTGACACAAGCGAAAAAACACGAGCTTCTGGACCTGTGTTCGATGCAATTTTCAAGCGAGCCAGCCATCTCTTGGAGGGCATATGTATGTAGAAGCACTCTCCCGCATACAAATGCATAAACAAAATCGATCGCTTCTTTTTTCCACATTTACGTGGAAATGAAATGATTCCAAGCCGGCACAGCTATAGATGTCAATGCAATGTAATGAGTCAATCATTATTTATTTAACGTGCCATGCGGCCTGGTACAAGCCGGGTAATAAATGGGTAATTTCTGTATTCTGTACGCACGCTATTGCTGAATTGGAGTGGACACATTTGACTAGCGCTAACGCTAATATCGTTGGTGGTTTTGGCTCCAGTTTTTTTTCGTGAGTTCGACGAACAACCTGATAGAGAAGAATGGATCTAATTATATCAGAAAGGATTTCTAAACGAGAGTGTTTAAGAGTGATGTTGACAGGTGGGTCAGTCACAGATTTCATCCGCGCTAAGTTCGATGTCGTTGACGTTACAACAAGGCACCATGAACAAATTCAGCTGGGACTTCCGGGCTTGCGCAGGCTGGCCTCGGTGGCTCCTAGCTGCGGACAATACTGTCGAAGAAACTAGAGGGCCTGCCTGTACAGATCGCAATGGAAATAGTCTCGAACGCCTCCCTGGGCGGCAACAACGATGATGGGAATTGGCTATTATTAGTTATCACCTCAAGAACCTAAATACACTAGTTCTGAATGACGTATTGTTTGGTGCATTATGATGGCCCCGAACAGAAGAGAGACTCCTGTGGTTGAAGTCTCTAAATAAGAAAGCATAATTTTACAATTTTTCCACTCAACGTGAGCAACTTCAGAGGTCTGTATCGATGACCGAATTGAGGGTTCAACTCAATCCACAGCTGAATCTCTGTGCCAGCTTGTGTGGTCAACTGTTCGGTAAACTACGGATTACACACCGTGGGGCTGTACCGTCCCAAGTTCTGCATAGTTAAAGCCTCCAGAAGCAAGTTCCCAGTGAATCTAAAATAAATGCATCTGCTGTGCTCTGTGATCTGGGAGAGCACTAAGGGGAGCCCGACACCTGTCGCTTCCATCCAGCGCTGCCAGCACCAACTTGAATACGCTAATGTCGAATAGCGTCGTTGCATCTTGCTTTAATTAGCGACAAACGAATGTGGCTTTGTCAACAATATGTTCTATGTTGTGTACATTGCCATTTGCGCGATTTCGGCTCCATTCTTCGTATTTCATTTTTATAATTGGACCTTGGCAGGGCCAAATCACGATTTCTGGACCTCACGCCGGCCGTATAAATGACTTTCGACATGGTACGCATGTCTCTGTATATATATATATATATATAGAGAGAGAGAGAGAGAGAGGGAGAGAGAGAGAGAAACAGGGGAGATTCGGTGAACCGGAACCCTACACTAAACTGGGGCGAACTCAACATGCACATTAATGGCAACCACCATATTCACGTAGTGACAATAGCGCCAACTTTAATTGGGCGGACGTACCAATGTGCCGATAGTGGAAAGCTGACGGAAAATGTATACCAATCATGCACCGCTTCATAACGTCGACGTCGATAAGCGGCCGGCCATTGTTTTCAATTCGTTGGGCAGAGATCTCATACGAAAGCGTAACAGAGTCAGAGAGCGTTTTATAGAATTTCGGCTCGGATCCAAAACTTTTCATTGGGTGTTGTGTGTTTTTTCGGCTTCATACAAGGCCACCTTTACCATGGCTAGTTGTGGGCGAAAACGCCCCTCTAATTGTTGCCGTGGCATATCGTACGTATCGTCGAAAATATATCTCGTCCTTTCGAGGGAAATGTTATGTTATGAATTTCCTATTGAGCCATAACCGTTTTGGTTGATTTTATTCTGTTCACACACACACACACACACACATATTGCACTTTCTGGTCAGCGACAACATATGAGATAT
The DNA here is from genome assembly GCA_019614645.1 of Stratiolaelaps scimitus. Classification (NCBI taxonomy): domain Eukaryota; kingdom Metazoa; phylum Arthropoda; class Arachnida; order Mesostigmata; family Laelapidae; genus Stratiolaelaps; species Stratiolaelaps scimitus. The sequence continues at coordinate 7,038,815 of JABWDB010000013.1, read as the reverse complement.
TGGGTGTGTTTCGCGCTTACCACGTGGATACCGACAAACCTTCCCGATTGGCCATGCTTAGAAGATCGTTATCAATTGAATATCACGAATATAATAATCATAGCATATGTGTTATACGATTAAACTACAAATCGAAATCTTCACGATGCTTTCAGTACTCCGAAGCCGCTGGTGTACGTAAGTGAAAAGTGGTATGAGCTGAAGTTGTTATATGATTACATGTCACAGGAATATTTCAACGATTGGATCTTTTGCTATTTCAATTTTTAGTTCATTGTTTATAGTAACGGCTGAAAGTCGTCATCGATATCAATCGATGGCAAAGCAAACCACTGCGTGTGGCGGGGTAAACGCCACTTTCCGACATAATCACCGACGTCATAGTCTATCTGACGCTTTGGAGAATCGTTGGGGTTCGTTATCATTGTTTTTTATCTGGGGATTCTTGCCAGGTACGAGTCAGGTAGCGCGGAAAGGCGTCCTCGACAGGGCCTCATAGTAATACCTAAAGGTCAAGTGCTGAGGTCTGTCATATAGGGGTAGAGCTCAGGGTCAGCTTTTAAAAAAAGACGGTAACTCCGTGACGAGTTGATACTAAATAATGGCAGATAATAAATAGGAAAAATCGAGGTGGTCGAGTCTGAGACAACATGTTTGGTGCCCGAATATCTCTCCAGTCAGCGAGACGGAGTTAAATGTTCGGGTCGTTTGGCTTATTCTCTGATTCTTGATGATGTACGCGTCTGTTTTGATACAGGTTTATGTTTCACACTACGAAATGAATGGACGTTTCGCACTGCTTCTACTCGAAGTTGAGTCTACTCGTTATTAGATCGAATTGGAAGTGCAGCTTGTGGTGACTTTCTCCATAAAACTATGTACATGTATGTAGAATACAGAGAACGTATACACAATGATCGACATATTGAATAACACTAATGATAACACTACTAGAGTATATATGTATGTAGTATGTATATATATATATATATATATATATATATATATATATATACGGAATAGTCTGCATCGAATCCACTGTGCCCCTCGCATTTCCTGCCCAGATGCGCCGACGCCACTGTTGTCTTTTTATGGCCCTGTGTGGCCCTTTGACTCTGACTGCGATTTAAGCAGTGATTCATCGTCGAGCAAATACCGAGGCGTAACCATCCCCAATGTTCCGACTCCTGCTTGGCTCGATTACTTCAGCCGACATTACAGTCCACTGATCTACATCTACAGTTCGAACTAGTTCACTCACGAAAATTCTCTTTCAAAGAGCTATTGATATTTCAAAAAAAAAAATCAAAGCCAATAATTTTTTTCGCTATAACGTATAGCTGTGGGAAGGGGACACTCTCAGCTTGGTCGAGCCACTCGTTCTTAACCGTCTTCTCAATCGTATCCTACACATGCTGACCGACCAAGTAACTCGGTTCAGCTGAGCTCAGCTCAGATTCCCAATCGATCGTATTCCATCTGCCTGTGGAGGGCTGACTAGTTATTTCTCGATTTTCGATTGTGGCCCGCAAGAGCCGCAGCAGACGAGTTCGGGTCCGATTCACCAGTTGCGGGCGAGTCAGATGCGGGTCAAGCCATTGACGACGACGACGGCGTGTGTCGTTTTATACAATTTACACCCCCTTATGTACTCTCTTCGTTATTTACCTATCGGCCTATTGTCGCTGCTGCTGCTGCTCTTGTACTGGTAGTAGTAGTATTTGCCGCCTCCTGCGTGCATTTCGTCAACGACGACATCGTAGCGTTCTCAAAACGTTGACTCTATAGAATCTACGATATTCTAAGGCTATATACATGTTGATCTGTATAAGAAGCTGGTGCCCAGTCTCGTACCACAATCTCTCTCTCTCTCGCCCTCTCGTCCCCTATCTGTTGCTTCCATAGGCATCTGGCCGGAGCAAGCGGTCTGACGAGAGGATCGCCTTTATCTCATCGTCCATCCCGGCGCTCCTTGACAGACATTTCGGCTATTTGCACAAGGTTGCCAGCTAGCCAGGCAGCCAGTCAATCAATCAATCAATCAATCACTCTCGTTTGAGCTGCTGCTCGAGCCGGTGCGCCGCTATTTCTTCCACGTCTGAAACCGACGGACGCAGCCGCAGCCGTGGAACATACTTGCAAGCGGCACCGGTCGATAAATCTAAATAGTACAACAATGATGATACACTGCTGCAACCGAGACGACTAAGCCTACAGCTGCTATCACTGCGATTGAGAGACAAGCGTGACGGTTACGGCCAAGCTGTCAGCACGCGGAGTCGGGGAACAGTGGAGACAGCTCGAATGGAACAAATCACGAATCACGGCTGCTGCCCCTGTAGCAGATCAAAAGCTTCGATTTTCCAGCGTTAACGGTAGCAGTTGCAATGCAAGCAGCTGCTAAAGCTGGACAAGCAGCAGACGAAGCGATAGCCAACAGTAGAAATGATATTTTGTCGAATGGTCACCGAGGGAAAGGAGATGTCGCTGTTCGTCGATCGGCCTCCGGCATCGAAGCCGCCGTGTAACGCAGTGCAGCGCAGGAACCATGGATCTGCTGATCTAACATATACTCACACACACACACACACATACACCCAAAGAGACACAGTCAAACGTATATACTGTTGGTGAAAATGTGAAACGATCATAGTCGTCACAGCAGCAGGAACCGGCAGCAAATTTACTTGCGCTAGAGGAACAAGAGTGGGTAAGCAATAATGATGCGATTTATAACGATATGGCACTACAAGCGACAAATGCAACATCGAATTAACGATCAACAGCCATCATCATTTCTACATCACCGCCTGCTACGGCTGCTATAACGTCGAATTCTTCGGGATCAGTTTCCTGCTGGCTAACCAGCAGATGGCGGCTGATTACATGGTAGCGAGGTGGTGTGTACGACGGCCAGGTGTGTCATTGCATGGTTCGCTGGCCGCCAGCCCTGATTCGTCAATTGGCTGGACCGTCGTCAATTGGCGGTACGGGGCTGGTCCAGCTTGACGCTAACCACCAGTGATCATAGAGCAGCTGGCGCGAAAAAGCGAAGCGACTTTTGTCTCGGCTGGCGTCGGTGGCGACAGTGATTGTGGACACTTCAGGGGCCGAGTTGGACACAGCTATATGCCTTCCATACGGCTGAAGGACCATACGAACGCGCAGTTGGTCTCAGACGCCGAATACGAGGCGCGCTAAGGCCGACTGACGAAGATTTATGGGCGACAGCATCGTGCCATAGATCTATCGGTAACATGTAGTAGCCATACATAATAATAACGTTAGTATTATGGTAATAGTAAACATGACAAGGTTGAAAGTTAGGTAGCGGGTTAAGACAGCCTCACGGTTCCTTCCGCGGTGGCGTGCTGCCGAAATAATCGTCAATAATCGAGTTGTGTGGTGTCCTTCGCAATTTGTTGCGTAGTTTGTTATCATTATCGTTGTTTTTGTTGTTGTTGTTGCTTATCGTCACTCAAACAAAAAACAGACGCAGGTTAGGCTGGGGCAGCTGCCAACTGAATTCGGCAAATGCTGCAAAGCTGTCGCCTTGAGAAGGTTGGGCCCTCCCGGCCGACGACTGCCGTCTAAACCTTCCCTGTTATAGCCTCTTGTGGTTCAGGACATCATCGTCGACCGGGTGCTCGCACGACAGCGTTTCAGCCTAAGAGATCCGTCTTTGATTCTGTGGCGGCAGCCAGGTGTATGGTGCTGTCAAACAGTGCACCGATTCCAGTTCGACGTGACTTTTTTCGCTGCTTTCAGAGCACTGAAAACGAACGCGGCCGAAAGCAAATGTGAATGACATAGCTGGAACTGATCGGACAGCAGCAACAGCAACAACAGCAAAGACTGCTATTCCTACTGCCCACGACAAGGGCCGATGGTCGTCAACGTCTTCGCCACCGGTGACGGTGACAAAGCGCGACCTTGGATCAAGGTCGATCGCATTTCGACTGACAGAAGCCACCCAAAGAAGTCGTCTCGCATACAGCCAGCAGCAGCAACAGCAACAGCAGCAGCAGGCATTAGTGCAGCGACTGCCGACTGTGCACCCGGTGTGCGGCGATGTCCGCCTTCGACGGGCAAGGCATGCCGCACTGCTCTTTGGCACAGTGTACGATTATCCGCCGCGACCGTCCTGCCTGCGATTCGGTCCCAATCCAGCTCAGTTCCACCGTCGCCGCCGTCGCCGCCGTCGCCGCCGTTTCCGAACTACAGCGGCAGCAGCAGCAGCAGCAGCAGCGACAGTAGCCGCATGTTCGAACACCGCTGCCGGCAACTCGAAAGCCATCAGTTCGGGGACACAGGACAGAAAACCGTCAAAGTCGTTCGCGTCGTCCGACCGCGGCCGCAATTCACGACGAGCTTTTTCATCGCGTGATGATGTTTATTATAATGCTGCCGATTTGGATGGCGATGATTATGATGAAGTGATGGTCAGTCAGGCGACAGCGAACGGACGTCACCATTGCTGTTGCCATATTTGTACGAGCTAATGCGATCAATGCATATACTTCGACAATAATAATAATAATTCTAATAATAGTGAGTGCAGTGCACAATAGTAAAAGGAGGTCTGTGAGCCTGTGTGTGTGTGTTTGTGGGTACAGGCGAACTACTGTTGTTGTTGTTGTTGTTGTTGCTGTTGCTGCTGCAGCTACTACTGCTGTTAGCTAATCCACACGAACTGCTGTAAATAGCCACATGAAGAAGTAGTATATATGTGTTTCTATGTATTCTTCTACATGTATATGTATGTGGTGAGTGTCGCTGTGTACCTTTGTTCATTTGCCCATGGGTCGGTATGGACAAGAGCGTATCCTCACACGACACATATTGATGGAAGCAGGCTGACAGAGACACTTCTAGACAGAGCGTCAGGTAGACTGGCTGTATGACACATTCGTAAACGACGCCACTGCCTCTGAGCAGCACCACCACCACCACCATAAAAACGCCCGCCCATGGGCAAATACGATTCGCCGATGACTGATCCCGTAATGCTCTCAGTTTTCGTTATTGTGCTGCGGCTGCTGTTGCTGCCGTTATTTTTGCTTCTATCCTTGTAGCTGCTGTTGTCGCGACAGCTGCTGTTAGTGTCGTTGTTGTCGCTCCTGTTGTGTATTCACATCCTACTCGATCGTGTCGAGACGTTGCGAGGGGCGGGGGGCCCAGGGTAGAAGCGTGAGCAAGCTATTTGACTGAATGAAAAACCGCGTCATCGCCGTTTGCTGTCAGACGCCTGTTTGTCACGCTTGTTCAATTGATGTCGATCTCATTTTGCTGTGAGATGTTGATCGCGCGGTGGCCAGACCGACCGGCTAGCCGGCAGAGGCGCTCCGAGCCAGCAGCGCAGGCATAAGCAGTGGCGTCCGCGACGCCCTCCCCGCACTGCAAATGTCAGGCGACAACGAACGACGGAGACACGAGGACCACTGTCCGCTTGTCCCGTCGATAATAATTGCCATTGTCGCACCCCGCGAAAACCCTCAGCCACGCCGCTTGCCCCGTGCTACTCAAGTCGCCTCGCGCGCGCGCTTGAGACTGACCCACGTCGCCGTCTCACGCAGCAATTCGCACTGGCGACAGCCACAAACAAAGCAACAGCTGAATCCGGAAGACAATTGAAGAGAAGGGACCCTGCGCCGCGTACGCCGGCGACGCTGCCTCTCCTCAGCTTTTTCTGATTTCTGCATTCTGGTAAAAATCCGCCGGTGCCGGCAGCGGCGGCGGTGACCATTCGCTTGTCAGTGCAGTCGACAGCATATTAATATGACGAGGCGTGGTAGTGATAAACGCCACGAGCTGTGTGTGCGGTTGTTGGTTCCCCCCGGACTCTGGATGTCTATTGCAATCGAGTGAAACGGCACACGGCGTTGTCGTGCGCCGTAGCAGTATCGCCGCATTGCGTACGGTTGACCGCATTGACACGAGTGAGGTTAGGTTCATCTCTGCGACGTGAGCCGACGTTGTTTGCTGCTCACATCGGCTGAAGTGATTCAACCGGTTCAACCTGAGTCGGTGTATTGTACTAATGTATGAAATTTCGTTTTTGCTCGTCAGGTCCGATGGCGATTCAGGATGTCGATAATGAGGAGGATGAAATTTGCGCTTAAATATCGAGATTTTCAGTTATATGCGGCAGAGATCATAGTGAATTTGTTATATGATATATCCGCTTCTGCGACTTGCAATTGATAACTACGAGCGGCAAGCTGAGCAATCCCATGCTTGATCGCTTTGAGGAAACTTATGTATGAGTGTGCTCGAAATCTATTCTTCGCGGGTTTGTTAAAGTGACAGACGAAGTTGTTAAAAGCCGACCAAATAGATTTGTCTCGTCGACACTTGAGTTGATACCACCTGCGCTTCACTTATTCACCACAAGTGGACATGTTGGATAGGTCAGACCCCTACAAGGATACCGTGTTGTCCTTCTAGTGGCGTTCTACCGGTGGCCTACTGAACCGGTGACAAGCATCAGCTACCCTGGAAACACAACAACAACACCTCGTGTTTACTGCTAAACCTGAAGCAAGTAGAAGAAATTGGCGCGAAGATATTACAGCCCCACACACAGCGTACCGATATCATTGAACGAGCTCTGTCCATGACCCATGTGTCGCCCACCGCGGGGCTGCCCGCTTCGGCGACGTAAATCAAAATCGGAACGCACAAATCGGCTTCACGTAAGGCTGGAACGTAAGATTACGAGATAATCTAACTTCGCTCAATATAGCTGCCTCTGAGCTTTGGGTGACTGATGCTGTTTTTCATTACACATGCCCATTATATATATATATATATATATATATATACATATATATGTCTATCCGTAAGATTTGACAAGTGTTTGGCTTCGTGCGTTTAAAGAATAACAGCTCTCTATCTCAACGTTGCGAGCGACGCAAGTATTAGTAGCTACCTGATAAATCAGATTTTCGGATACAGCTACGTTAGGAATGGGTATTATGCATATCTACTTTGAGTGCTCCTGCTGTCATCTCACAAGTGTTCTATTTACAAATGATACCCTCACAAAATTCGTCCGTATTTATGATATCAGGTTAGATGCCTTGGTAATTTGGCGCCTTGCTGACGCTACGGCGGTGTTCATTGCCAGATAGGTTCTACTAACGGAAACAGACCTGTTTGGAAGCTTGTACATTTATAATAATCAATCCTTGAATACTCAACGTACACCGCCTGTACAGACCAGATATGACACCAGGGGTTATTATCTTTACGCCACAAACTACGGAGAGATAATTCATCTTAAATAATAACATTGTCGTTTGCGGGGCCTGTGAAAGCAGAACGAACGGAGAGCTTTCCCGTTATTTCGCCCAGCTGGAAATAAACTGTTTCATTAGCGACCGAATGCATACGTGGTGCTCATTTAACCAGCATGGTTGTCCTGTCACCATCTAAGCCATTCGTTGGCAGAATCAAAACGCCATAATTTAAGTAGGGCTATCACGAACAAAGTGCCACGAACATGCCACTATAACGAAAGCAGAATGCTGGAAGTTGGAGGGTAACTCGACTAACTACACTTAACTTCATGCAAGAAATAGCAGCGATGCTTAATGCGGATATACACTGCCACTTACATTAGTCGACGCCACTTTGCCCGAGCGCAGAAACTGCGCGCGTCGCCATGTAAGAAGTTTGGGGGGCTGAAGTTCCCCCAAGAAAAATATACGCGAGACAAGAAAACGCTTTTTTGACACAACCGCGGGAAAGATCTGGTGGAAGCGCAACCTCTCACCTGAGTATTTCCTTATTGTCGTTTGGTTGCTGCGATGATGCTGCTGCTGCTGCTGGATGATAGAAAAAAACATAATGTTTTGGGTTTAAGGTTGTTTTTCAGCATCACGTTGAATCACGCTACGATCCCAGGTAGCGATATACGATACCCTACAACGACGCACCACGAATTACGAGCCGTGTCCGGCTCGTTTCTCAGGAGTGGTCGCCCCGCCGGAAAATCGTCCACTGTTCCGAGTGGCAGCTCGGCAACAACACGGACACGAAAGGCTGAAGTGAACCAAGCCGACGGCGGCGGCGGCGGTGGCGGCGGCCGCGGCACCACCGTGCACAATTACCCACGCGTCAGGTTGGTATCATTTTGCATCCTCATGCGGACGTTTATTTTCGCGCCTACCATCGCCGCCGCCGCCGCCACCACTCGCGATGTGGCTGTGACATGTGATCGCGACGTGGCTGCTTTTTTATTTTCCAGTAATTTTGTCGTATCTCCCCATTCCGCCGAAGCCGCGATTGCCGCTGCGAAGCTTCATCTTCCAGCTTGGGCAGAGCTGTATGCCGGGGCTAGAAGAAGAGCCGCAGGGAGCAACGGCGGCAAGTCAAGCAATTCTTCACTCAGCAGGCGCATTACGTTTTGAAAAACGTACAACAACCACCACAATCACTAGAAAAAAGATGATGGCGACGACGACGACGACGAAAAAAAAACACGAAGCTCTAACGACCAAATGAACTGAAATGTGATGACGATGCTGCTGCTACTGCTACAGCAGCGGATACGTTGACGCTGCCCGTTGATATGCGCAGGGAGATGTTCCATTTCTTTGTAGTTTCGTCTTTCGTTTTGGCTGTTTTGCTTGTTGTGGGGTAGTTGTCATTTTGTAGCTGGTATTCTTTTTCGCTTTGGACGGTGACGGTCTGCGCGGGGGGGGGAGGGCAGGGGACTCTGTGGGGATTGGGACGAGCTGTGCTTGGCCGAGGGGCAAGCGGCAGCTTCATCGAACGAGCGAGCCGGCTTCCCGATTCGATGTGACCATCAGATATGGTTGGGAGGGACAACACAATAAACGACATTATCCTGCTTGTCAAGCCTCGCATGGGGGAGGCGGGGGAGGGGGGGGGGGTTGTAGCAATGAGCGTGAGAGAAAAGTGTAGGTATCTTTGCGTCAAAATTGTTCTTACACTGTATATATATATATATAGTTGATTTATAAAATTCGATTCATGCAGTGCCATGAAGTGTCTGCTCATGATCGCCCCAATTTCTCCAATCGAGTAGTTGTATCGCCATATATATATATACGTTGGGGGGCTGACTTCTATATATATGTATATATATACTGAAAAAAAACGCCTGTTATGATGTGAAAGCCACCTGGATATAATTCTCATCGAGAAGAAGAAGAAAATAGCAAAGCTATTCGTCAAGTGTCAGATAAATTACTCCGGTCTCTTCATTCATATCAAAGCGCCCGTCAATTCGATCGAGAAAATCCACCTCTTCGGGAGAGACAAAATGACCGCTACACAGAAGTACGTTCACATCGAGCAGCAAAGTAGAGAGAATAGATGATGCTTCGAGCAGTGCTCTGATGGTTGCCGAGGTGTCACAACTTGAAATGAACCGGCCGTGATAACGCATTTTCCCACCGAATTTTTCGTCTCGTAGAAGTATCGCTTCAAATTGTGAGGAACAGGATAAATTGATTCTCAGACATCTCCGTTTAAACTGTTATAGTGCAAAAATGCTCGTGCTCAACTCGTCGTTCCTCACGGGGCCGACGCCGATTGCAATATGAGAGCAGAATTTATCCTGATATATATATATATATACTAGCGAAACCCTAACAAGCTCACTAAGCTCCCATTTAAACTTAAGCGTGACTACCATGCTCACTCTATAGTAAGGTGGTGATTGCGATCTACGATATTGTCCACAGCTGTTTTTGATAACTAAGTAAAGTTATGCTATCGTCCCGTATGATCAAATGAATGATCTATTGATGAATGCCTTTACTACGAACAACGATTGTGCTATGCACAACTCATTGCGAATTCTAGGCTGGCTGGTGTCCGCATTAGGCCATTGTCCGATTCAACGTTTGAAACAAAATGAATAGCTGTAACAATGACGTCGTTCGATGCGCCACCTTATGAGGGTCTCTCCTTTATAATTGCGATTAAGTAGAGGGCCGAAAAGATAAAATGACTTTGCGGTGCCTCTATATTACAGATCATAGACCAAATTGCAAACATATATATTGCTATTACATCATTTCAAATTAATTTAGACTTCACGTCACTAATCGATCTGGTTGGGCCAGAAGTGACTCGATGCAGATATCTACATCTAATGACAAAAAAAAGAGACCTCAACGTACGACTATATGATATATCATATAATAATAAAACTATCAACAATAACAATCGTAACATGAATCATAATGCGAGTCTACCAGATCGCGGCTAGATAGTTTTCTGATTAGCTGTACACGTGTGTAGACATGCCCTATATTATGGGTAAGCAGCGATCAAGCCATTAACTAGTTGAGCGAACTTTGAATGGAAATAGAAACAGTATTGAAAAAAATGACCGTAATTGTTACTAAGTCAGTGTCGCCAATTGACGTCGACCGAATCGAATTTGTTGAAGCGTCCGACCAAAAGTGTCCGACATTTTATATAATCCAGTCGACGAGGGCGACACCAACTGGACGCTATCGAACACTAAGAACTGCTGGCAGGCGGTGCCGGTTTTAGCCCATAAAATAGCACGAAGGCCATGGGAATGTTGAACGATCTATTTTGGCCGACTTTCAAAGTCGTTCTTCGACAAGTCGGTTATTTTACCCACAGCTGAGAAAATCTACGGGAAATGAGATAGCGAACGAGCGTGCGGGTATCCACAACAAGTTTCATTACAACTTAACTTAAACTGATGTGAAGTCTGACGTGAACGGAGGCATTGACAGGAAGGCAATACAAATAGATATGCAGGGAAACATATAAGATGCGGCGGAGCACAGAGGGCTCTGTCCCTAATTAGCAGGTGCCGAATGAAGATCAGTCGGCAGCAATAATAATTGCAATATCCATACAACGGAGAGTAATACTTATAACTGTAATATAATAAGTTAATAATAAAAGTGAGTGAAACCCTACCAGCCAACATGGTGAAGAATGAATATATATATATATATATTCATTGCTCGTGGCTGTTCACAGGGTATGATGTTGCTATTCTTTGTAATAGAGTGATTAACTAGATTAGCAACGTAGCGTACGTAAGTGACGCTTTAATTGCCCCATCAGTCTACTAACAATAATTAGCATCATGATTTGAAGGCGCAGACGAATCACACACGTACTATCGTGCGGGCGGGTTGGCCTTCTTGGACTTCTCCTCAAACGGATCTGTCAAGGATATATGCGAGCGATGCATACATCATCGGGACAGTTTCAGTAGAGCTTCGTCGCGAAAGTTGCTAACTTCTATAAACGCTTATAAGCTATTAGCACCGAGGAAGCGCTAGACACGGCGTCGCGTCGCGCCCATCAGCCCCGAATGGACTCTGTTACATGATACAGAGGTCCAGCTCCGTAGGATATAAGTGACGGAGTTCATACCGTGTATCGTATCTGGGAGACAACTGACAACTCTCAGTAGAAGAGAGTTGAAACATCGAACAGTACTCACGCTTTGGCCTACCTTGGAGAAGCTTGCGGATGATTAAGCTAACGCAAATCAGCTGGGGAGGAATGGCAATTTTGTCGCCTCTGTTGAAGACTATTGCCGGAATATAGCGTTGATACATGTCGGCAATGAGCAAGACAATCTTTTTTTGCAATAGCCATTTGTCGTATATGGCTGTAGCGAAAAAGCGAACCATTCCATTAAGCTGTGCAAACCATGGATTGCTCGTCGTTTGGACGAGGCGGCCGTCGCGCTCGAGTCCCTAGCTATTACACCAATAGAATACTCGAGTAGCAGTGTGTGTTTTCTTGTGTGTAAACGCTTGCTTCATGAATATATTCCATATTTAATAAATACTGGCCGGTCCATTCGAATATGAGCCGTTGCATCGTGCTGCAAAGGAGCAAATGAGCCAATAGCGGGTACAGCGTCCACGTTTAAACAGGTCCACAATTAACACAGCCATATATGTGTGGAAGCACACATATCTGAACATGAAATTGCTTCGGCCGACTCCGGTAATCGGCTGAACACAGTTATTCCTTTCTCAGCGAGTATCCTCTCTCTCTCCCCCCATCGAACCAGTGAATGTAGATAGGGCAAAGAGTTGCAAGTGACGTAGACCTCGTTCACGCTGCATAGGCCAGGACAGTGGCAAGCGACGTCGTTCGAGCCGTCACTATTTATGCGTAACAAGCTAAACGACATGCAGATTGACAGATACATAGATCGATAGATATACGAACCCTGTGTGGATACGCGAGATGCCAGGTGACGTTAATTGTGGCTCCCATCGGCAGTGATGTCCGTACATTTCCTGAAAACCAACACAAATTGAACAAAATCGTCAGCACGGCATCATCGTCATAACACGGCATCAATAGTCAGCCGATGTCTGCGTGAGTCGCTATATAATGTACATCGAATAGACAATAACAACAACAACTGCTGCCGCCGCCGCCGCACCAGCAGCAGCAGCAGGACTGGCGGCGGTGGAAAAATCGAAGATGGCCAAAAATACGATTACGACCAGTGCAACTAGCCTTACTGCGTATTGCGCCAGCGTCACCTTTGCTGCTGCTGCTGCTGCTGTATCTGCATAAGGGGAGACAAGATGCCCCCAACCTCGCAAACACGAACACCGAAGGGCACGACTCGAAATTTCAACGCAGTAACAACTGTGTGCATTCACGCTGACAGCGCTGGCTGACGATGGGCTGCTCGCTGGGAATGCGGAACACCAACTGCCGCTCTTCGTTTCGTCTCGAAGAAGATCGGGCCACGTAGGGCCAGTTAGCATCGGTGGCCAGTATACCATGGCAGAGTTCGGAAATGGCGCGGCAGCTATCAGTTGCACTAAATTCCACAAACTGTTAGTGTATCGACTTGCTATCAATACTAGAACATATATATTATTTTATCCTAGAATATTTTTATATTTCCGAACGATTGCGATTTCATCGGCTGCGCGAGTGACTTGGCTAACAGGAGCAGCGGACTCGATAGAGCCCTGCACGGATCACTGGCCGGTTGAGTCTGCGCCGTTTAGCTGTTCGAGACAGGGGGGGGGGCGGCGATTGTGCGATGTTCCATCGTCGACTCAATCAAAGTGCGCAGCAAACGAGGAAGCTGTGCCAACGTTAGGCCCTTATCTATGCCCTATCCTACTGATAGAATTCGTTATTAGTGTCTATTTGGCCAATTTGTTTATAGAATAGATCAGCCCGTTGCAGTTGGCAGTGGCAATCCACGTCGCTGACGTCAGACACGTGAATCGTGTCGAGCGGCAGGGTGGTGATTGTGGTTGTGGCGGTGGTGTTGTTGCTGCTGCTGTTGTTACTGTCGTTGGATAGGCATGTCACGGGCACACACGTTATACTCGACAAGCCGCTTGTCGAATGCACGCAACAGAAATTGATCCGTTTATGCTCGCATATCGACTGTTCGCTGATATGCGCGAAAGGCGGTCGGGTATTCGATTTCCGAGGAAATTTACGTCCCACACCATTGTACACCACACACACACACACAGATGACATTTCTGCTCTGTTCTATATAGAACATTCATGGTATATCAACATGTCCTTATTATAAACATCGTTTTACGACCATTGAACGCTGTCTGAAATTGTTAATTAAATATAGCACATTCGATGATTTGCCTAGAGACAGTGGCTGATGGACACCGTTATGTTTAGCCGCATTCTAATTAGCGACATGGCGCCAAGTGGTAGATGCGGTTTGCTCGTACAGACATTAATACATGATAAAAATGTTCGACTCAATGAATGGTGATGACGAGGCACCCATTGAGTCCAACGTCTTGAGAAGTAATTTTTGGTGTGAGATGAGATCGATCAGTTTCGATCGTCGTGAATAACTTCATCACCAGTAGAGCTTGTCTTGTCAACGTGCGAGCAGGTTTTCCTTCCATCAACCTCCATCAAGCTGATTGAGAAGACAATTTGAGGCAAGTTCATACTTATTATATGTATATATAGACGAATCTTCTCTCTTACGCTTGCCATGAACGTTAGATCGGCCGAGTCCTAAATAGGGGCACACACACACACACGCACATATATATATAACATAAATGTTTTTCTTTAATGTGAATCCCCACCTGCTAAACCCTCAAACATTGTTACTTTTCTCAATTGGCCACCATACTATTCCAATTCCGTCTGATCGTTTTCGATTCCAGCCGGGCGCTCTCGTCCGCAGTGACCGAGCACAAGGGATCCAGTGGCGTTCGTCCGATGTTAAGCGCTTCTCTTTTTTCCAAAAAAAAACAAGCATTTTTCAAATCCATCACGAATTTTCGAGCGACCGTTACCATCATCGTCCTTCGCTGTCAGTGCTGTACCGTGAATGGTGGCAGCTGTCTGGGCTCATTTGATGATGAGGTGTGGCTCGCTCGCTCGCCTGTGCCCTCAGTCCACTGACCAACATCCGATATAGCGCTGAACACTAAGGCGTTAGCTGATGCTGCTGCTGCTGCTGCTACTACCAATACGGCTTATCCGTGCAAGCCTATGCAGCGATAATCAAGGCACCCAGAGAACACAGCCAGTGAAGAAACGAGAGCCGAGCGGCTGCTTTCGCAGCTAGTCCGCTACACCAAGACCACCACCAGCACCACCACCGCCATATCCTCGACTGCAACTACAGCTGCATTTGCTATTTACTCAGTAGAGCGAACGAGCCGGGGTTGCCGTCTCCACCGTCAATCGGTGGAGCGACTGCCTGCCGATGTATAACATACCCGGACAGCGCCCCTCTTTTCAACGTAGCGACCCAAGGTATCTTAGCTGATTTCCCTGCTTCGACGGCCCTTTGTTGTCGGGTGTCCGAACGTCGCACGGACGAAGTAACGATTTTTTTTTCGGGCGGGAGCAATAGTTCTCGCTATATAGTAACAATATCGTAACTCCTTCGAATATTGTAACAACCAGCAACGATCACAACAACAACGACTACAGCAGCAGCAGCAGCAGCAGCTGCTGCTTCGGCGGACCAGTTGTTCCCCCCTGATTTCCTTCACCGGACTGGCCATAGCACCTTATTTTTTCGACGATGTGTGTATATATAATATATATCGCATATTGACGGAAAATATCGGAAAAATGAATCGTTCTTTTCGCAGTACACATTATACACTAATATAGTGCTATATTTCCATGACTATTACTAGTTGTAATACGACTACGACTATTACACTCTGGCAGTTATCACACGGCGCCGTTCTTGGTTGCATTATTCCTCCGTTACGCCGACAACAATTTATCCGCAGGGAGAGATGCATCCAGAGCGGCAGCAAAACGGTGATCGCCGGCGATGGGAGAAGACGGAATAGCTGTTGGGGTTTTGGGGAGGCCAGGGCAGGTAGGAAGAAAACGTCGATTGGGAAATGGTTGAATCAATCGTGTGTCGTCACGGTCCCACTTACAAGCAGACACCCAGACAGTGGCACACACACACACACAAACTGTATGATGCTAGATGCTGCAGCGGCCAATTCTTGCCTGTTTGTGTGTGTGTCGCTTCGTGTATACGAGATGCGGCGGCTCCAGCGATCCTGATCATGGTTCCGGCGGTGGCGTCCGTCGTTGAGGCGGCGGCGGTGGCGGCAGAAGCAGGGGCTTCGGCGCTGCACGTTCGACGCATAACAGCGCAGGATCGCTTCGCGGATTCGGCGGCTATCAGCGGATTCTCCCGTTGCCGATCGTCGTCGGCAATAGGTAACGCTGGCGGGCGCGGACGAACGCCTCGGATCGTCGTTGGCCGGGGAGCGCCTCGTTGACGCTTGGGCACAAACAACAGAAATGGGCCGATATCAACGGGCAGCAGCAGCGGACGACGGCGGCAACGCCGCCTAGAAACCGTGAAGCCACTCGTCGGTCGGTCCACGCTGCTCGTTGAGGATCAGCAATACTGCCATACCCTACCCACCCCCACCCCCCGCCCGGGCGGCGCTGGCGCCATTCAACGGAACGCTTGTAGCGCAGCGGACGTTCACGTCGTGCGGTACTATTTACTAACGCTGTGTTCCGTGTCCACCGCCCCCTGTGATAGCGTTTCTACCGCAGTAAACGATGAATGCGGTTCGAGCCGCGCCAGTGTCCAGGTGACGAATCAGTCGATGGTGGAGAAATGAAATAGGCTGGCCGAACGTCCGCTTCTGCCGATTCTACCCGAGCTATGTAGCAGCATCGCTTGACTACAACTGCCGCTGCGGCGTCAACCACTTCCACGACCCGCGGAGCTATCGGACCACTGCTGTAGATCAGACATCCGTTGCCACCGATAAAGGGGTCTGATAGCTGCGCGACTCGGGCGCTAGTCATCGCAGCGTTCGCCCGGTCGAGTCACTCCGGCGACGGCATAGCGGTGCCTCTCTCCCTACCCGACTCGTTCATCTGGAGCGGGGTGGCATCAAACGCTGCATTTCTGTCCAGAGTAAAGCGAATTCGCTGAATGCGTGTGCTCCTTTCGTCGTCCATAATGATGATGATGAGCGGTAATTAATCGTATCTGTGATCGTGCCGGTAGGAGCCCTCGGCGAAACGAACGAAGAGAAGAAGATTTCGGCCGCAGACAATACGTTGGAATGAGGGAAACAGGGGGGGGGGCAGACATCTGTACGTATGTTATATGAACAGATAATACCGTAATAACGAGAGGAAATTGTATCGGGAAAGTCGGTTTCGGGCAATACCCACTATTTTCAGGGGATCTTGATCCTCAATCGCATATACATAGATACATATATATATATATATATATATATATATACATATATACGATCTATGTACATTCAGGCTTACGTGACGAAGCGAAGCAGTTGCCTGTAATACGACCAATTTTATATTGTGAAGACTGCATTAGAAGAAAAAATTACTGCTTATAGCGACAACAACTGTATTTCACTCCCGTACTAATTGCGAAGCCACTACGAGGAGACAGCCTCAGACAACACTTCTAAACATCATTTGCACATCAGAGAATGCACGCTGCACACGTTCTCATCCATCGAATGAAACAATGAAATGCGGATGTAACGCAAAAACACCAGCGGTTATCGTCTACGTGAACAACTCACGTAAACCCCCTCGCGGACATGCATGCCCTCCCCTCCCGGCGACTATTCTCTGTGGCTGATCCGATTGGCCGACCCGCTAATGCCGACAACGACATCGTCAATAAGGGCGGCCACAAAACACGTTACGTCACAGCGCACGCGGGGCAGAACACGAAAAGCTCTACCTTGTCCCCAGCGTCACCCATGCGACTCGGTATTTAGAATGAATTCCTGAGCTGGCGGTTCCCTGAACAAGCTGCCCCCTGATTTGGGCAGCGGGCGCGGACGATAGATGATTATATGATTGAATGAGTTGAATGGCTGGTGACAGCAGAAACACCCGCGTCATAAATGCATCTCTGGACAAGCCAAGTAAATGGTGGTTCTGTTCAAGGTCGCTCTGAATAGCGACGACCCGTTGCTCAGGCTGGCGAAACAGATCGCCTCGCCTCGCTTAGCTGGAATACTTCTGTTCTGTAGATTCGCCGAGCAGCTGATGCTGTTTCTGTTGCCGTTCGTGGATCGAAGCATACGGAATGAAGGGGCGAGCGCTGTCGAAAATTTCCAACTAAATCTAATGACGCAGTATGCGCACACAGTGCTGAAGTGTGCAGTTCGTGCAGAATAATAATCATTTGGGACAGTGCATTTATCACGTGCATCGGCTAGCTAGCTAGTTACCTCTTGAACGGGCAACTCCTCGTGTCATGACAACGAAGCGATCTGGTCGACACCCTGACTTCGAGCAGGAGACGTGTTCGATATCGCGTCACCGGTGTGAGCTGGTGCCAGCACCGATATCACTTCAACCGCGGCACATGTATCAGGGTGCATTTCTTGAGAATGAGTTCACGGTGGTGTTGTTGTCATCGCTGTTGGTTGTGCCACGGAACGAGCTCGGAGCTGTTCGCCAGCGAACGCGGCTGCTCTTGTTATTATATCATGTGCGATTAGTCACACCAGTTTTATCACGACGAGCTAGTTGAACAGTGAAGC
Organism: Stratiolaelaps scimitus; assembly: GCA_019614645.1. Classification (NCBI taxonomy): domain Eukaryota; kingdom Metazoa; phylum Arthropoda; class Arachnida; order Mesostigmata; family Laelapidae; genus Stratiolaelaps; species Stratiolaelaps scimitus. The sequence goes on along the minus strand of JABWDB010000013.1, from coordinate 7,020,768 downwards.
ATCCCCCCATATATTATACAATCTGTAGCACCCTGCGACTAGTTAAACGAGCTCTATGCTACGCGCAGCTGTGAAACCACAGCTGCCACATTGAACCGATTCAATGGATACCTCACGTTCTTTATCCCCGACGATTATTATTATTATTACGAAATTTCTCAAATGGTAATCTACACTTATCTACTAACTACATATATATATATATATATATATATTTATATTAGCCTGCCAAATCGTACTATGCTACACCTCACTGTCTTACAGAGCTGACTTGAAATTCTCCGAATGGCGCACTGGATTAAAACAGGGTCCGTGCAGCTAATTGGACAACAACCAAGAACTAAAACAAGATTCCACGGTGACCTGCTCTCGTCGCGAACATCTTCAGATGTAATCGGTTTTTTTCTTGTCGTTGCTGGCGAAATGATTCATGAACCGAAAATGCCATCTTTCCTTTATCCTTTTCTGTTTACATGAAATGATCATGTGAGCAACATGTACATGCTTCTTTTTTTATATCCTACGATTGCAGATGTCTCGTTAAATGTATCACTGTATTTCCCGATCTACTTTTGCATAAAAATTCAACAGCGACACAGTGGCTGCTTCCCTCATTGTAAATGATTGAGTTCGTTTTGTTCGTCTACCCCTCCAGGCTACGTCGGTAATTGTTGTAAAGACGAACTTAATATAAAAGTAAGTAGAGGTATGTTTAATTAATATGTTATTAATTAATATATCATTGGATTGTCCTTCTGCTCGTATCTGATCGACCAGATGATCTAAATGATCATTTAGCTTGGAGTCTTTCTCAATAAAAATATCGAGTGACAAAAACTAACGAACACGCTAATTGGGTGCAACCGAGATGAATTGTAAAAAAAAACACTCAAGAAAATATTAGGAAACACTCAAATATTTAGTAAGGACGACAATTACTGTTTGAGTGCCTTAGAGGACCTTACATCAGTTACACGTATGGAAAGTACACTGCACGCGGAAGATACAACCATTTAAGCCATAGAGTTGACTTCGATATGTGGGCACAGCTAGATTGGCCGGCTATATCTGGGGGCACAATTTGCGAGCACGAAGAACATCATTTGGTGTTGCTTTTGCGTTCAGCTCACGCACACAAACAATGAGCGGCAACTACTTGTATTCCTTCCGTCAGACTGCTATGGACCACCCGGGCTCAAACGTGTTTGCTTGCGTAAAGACAACGTTCTTCCCTCGATCGTACAATATGTACTGCTGTTTAATGCTGTCAAACTGCCCCTACGCTGTGTTGTATACCGACACCACCGAGCATGTCATGTAGGCGAGAGGTTTCAGCTACTTGACATCTTCCGTCAGGATTCGTCACTGAAGTCACACTGACCTAAAGCACCTAAGGCGCCTAACATTGTTCGTTACGCCCTCGCCAACAGCTTAGGTTGCTCGGTCAACACCAGCCCGTTTCGGTTGAACGGCTACAAGACCAGCAGCAACACAAGGTGTAGATTTAAAGCGTCGGGTACGACGTTGCGGCTGCACCTGCTGCTCTGGAACCATACCAATACTGAATGATGCATAGACCACATTTTGATTCGTAGACGTTAGAAAATAGAACGAAATGATTCGTTTCATCAGGAATAGAATAGAATTTCTCATCTTTTTGCTGCCCAATATACCTCCGCCGTCCATTGAAAAATCGCCCCCACTTTCGAACGCCCCTGATCAGCAAGAGTCTGATAAATCAACGAAAGTGAATAATAAAGTTGATCATTGTCGGATCTAGCATCTAATCAAACTCGATGCCTATTTCAGATGTTTTTCTGACGCACAAAAGCTCCAATTCGCGGGTGCGTTCGAAATTGTAAGCGACGCCTTATACGGCGCCACAATCCATTTCATAAAATTTTTTTTTCAGCAAATTTCAATTGTTGTTTTGCGTTACTCATCAATTGACAGCGATTCCATTCTCTCTCTTTCTCTCTCTCCCTCGCTCGCTTTGTTTCTCTGTATCTCGCCACCGTTCCCTGAGACACCTTTTGTCGGCCTCCTGAACAACGAACCAGCTTCTGTGCATCGATATATTATAGTAAATCAATTATAAGCAGGCACTCACGCCGCGTGCAATCCACATATCTACAGATGAAATCACTTAATAATGCCGACAACTTTCTCCGTCATCGGCGACTCCATTGGCGCCTCGCCTGCTCCAACCAGCGCCAGCATCGTGCCGTCAATATGTGACACGCAGAATTTCGCAGAGCGCAAAAGAGCGGGTGTATAAAATATGAGCGTAACTACCAGCTGCACTTTGTAGTATAATAGAAACGGCATATGCCGAAGAACGAGGTTGCTGTCCCGCAATTCTTCGGTGATTTCTACTGATGCTGTTGCTGTCATTCAGCCTGTGCCGCTTATTGTCTGCGAATTGAGCTGCCGCCTCACGCCTTCAGACTCGTCATGCCATGACGCGTCTGTATCGTCTCCGTGGTCATGGCTTTCCGGTGCCTCCCTTTACAACGACGAAGTCATTTATTGTGTCTGCCCAGGAGGAGTGTTACTAATGAACGAGTTGTTATCCTTCTCGTCGAGCGTCGAGTGTGCGGACAAATGGATGTACGAATTGTCTACACGTCGTTGTGAGCAGGCCTCTGCCGTCTCTAGAAGTCGACTCTGCGGCAACGGCCGTTTGCGGACAAATGGAGAGACAAATTTCTATTATACGATCGAGGAAATGATTGATGAGCAGCACCGATCAATCAGCATGATCAAACAGAATGAAGGCTTCATGGCGACCGGGTGCACTCCCCGAACGAAGACAGCCTCTCATTCGACGACGATCAGACAAACTGAGGTCAATCACCTACCACCCGGCAAATTTTCCGTGTTTCCCGACCCTTCGTTTACTAACCATACCTTCAATATTTTTCTTCTTCCTCTTCTCCCCATTCCTCTTCTTCTGCTGCTAACTGTCATTGCCCTCGGTGAGGCTACTCACTGAAGGCAAGCCATGCTGCCCGGATCCCCCATAGGAACTTCCCGCCTAGTCTAACTCGACACGTTTCACGTCAAGGGCTGACCTCGCGGCAGCACATCTATAATATATATGAGCGGCAGCGTCCTATTGTATAGCAGCTGGAACGCCGGCAACGCGCAGCAGTTCCTGTTTCAAAATTTCGCTTCGACCACTCGCATGTGAACATGTTCGCCCGCTAGCGAGACCATAACGTACAATCAATATTGGAAATAGCTCAGAGCATCTCGGATGAACAGGATCTTGTCGACAACAACATCTAAATATCATACAATAACCATTAGACAGCGGTCGAGACCATAAGACACGCCTCTCTGATGTTCAGCGTAGAACGACTCTGTCGAGATCGATGTTGCTAACGACTCGAACGGTTTACCGGACAACAACCTATAAGTGGCGAAATCCACTCCTCCTGCAAGTATTGCCACTTATGGTAAGTTACGAAAAAACAGGAAACAAATAGAGGAACCTCGCGGATAATTGCAACGTGATCAGCTCGCGGCGGATACAAATAATTCTAAACACTTTCATGGAGATTGGAATATCTCTGGCGGTGTCCGTGCGTTTGCAGGAAATTTCCAGCTCCCAAAAGAAAGAAATCATTCTAAAATAAATACAAATATATATATATATAAATATGTCTAACTGATTTATCGGAAACTCAACCGGTCGACGATGAATTCGTATCTGAATTCAGCTGAAATGGAATTACAGCCGTTTGCCCAGACTAAGCAGGGCCCCCCATGTAGAGTCGTGGTCGTCTTCGTTCGCCGTCGTCGATAACCAAACGTCCCCTGCAAAATGCGCCCGTGCATATTGACGTGATGCATTTATCAATTCCACCCATGGAATATTCACATTGTATGTACTATTCATTTCTCCATTGTAACAAAGACGCATCCTTTGTCTCTATCACACGGACGCTGCTTTACTAACTTTTAACTTTCTCGGGCTGACTCTCAGCCAACATTTAACGGCATAGCTAATTGTATTATTGAACATTGTTATCTTTATCTAATTAGCTATCATATTGTCCATCACTTCATATTGCTAATCAGCGCCTCGTCTCACATCCTTCACTCCACTGTAGTTGCGCACTGACACCTAGAGACTCGCCCCCATCCACTACACAACGATTGACCTTTCATTTCCTGCTATATCTCTCATCGTTCTTGCACCCAGTATCCATACACCTTCGTACAATCTGCGAGAGGAACAGACACATTCGAATTAGCGCGTACCGGGCGCTAACTCAGAGGCAAAGTACGCTTACAGTGGGGTCAGTGGATAGGTAAGGTTATAGCTGGGAAAAATACGACCTTTCCTCCATTCCAGCTCGGCCGCCGTGTCATTGATCTTACCTTTTGCATATCCCTTCAACGGTTTATACAAGGCGTTTAATAGGTTTGTATATCTAACCGTACACGATGCTCCCAATCATAATACAAAAGCCAATCCTTCGATCCCGTTTACTTTTTGCCATCCCGCACAATTTCTCTTTTGACTATATCCAATTATCAGCGTTTTGCGCATCTGACGTGTCAGTCCTCGCTTCGTGCACTATCTCTGGCTGCGTTGCACGCGACCGAAAACTCAACACTCCAAACTCCCCATATATGTACTGCGTAGTGTACGTATATCGATAACACAGATGTTGTTGCTTACCGCAGTTCTGCTACCTGTCCCAGATCGAATGTATTATTTTCCTACTTGAGCTCAATTCAACTATGGCACAATGCTCACTTCTGGTGGCTTTATAGTCAGATGCAGAAAACAATATCATAGCAATGCACGAAGCCTTGCGTAAGCATCTCCCAAACAGAATAGCTTAGCAACCGGCCAAGGGCTTCGTGCCGGCTTGTTAGAACAAGAATACGCTAAAGTCGAATCACATAATACAACAAAATCCCATCTATTCGTTATTTTTTACATTCGTGTCTAATTGACATGATCTTTTGTTGTTGGGCAGTTTCTTTTTTTTCGGTGTTTCGGTATTAACAACTTGCTATTTCTGAAAGCTGGATTATTGTATGTGGTGACCTTTAAAGAATATTGTATGTGGTGGCCGTGTCGACGATTGGCTCATTCTGATGATAATTGCGACTGGCAAACGAATCGTTGTCCAGCAACAACTGCCGCCATTAAGCGTTACTATTATATTATGTGTTTTTTTTCTTCTTCTTCTTATTATTATTATTCTTATTATTATCATCATTATTATTATTGTTATTTTATCATTATTTCTGAAAAAAAAAAGGATTTTATGTTCAAAGTCGCCAATCGTTAGATGTAATCACGCTTTTTTTGCGTCTCCGGCTAATATTCGTAGTGAATCGTATTGCACGTTATCGCGGTGCAATCTAGCCACACTGCTACCGTCTCAGCGATACGAGCGGCTTGCACGGCAGTTCAACAGCGAGAGGCGAACAATCGCGAATTGGTTGATATTCACAGGTCCGCCTGATACAGTTATTCCCCCCCCGATCGTCAAGACGCATTGTGATCTTTCCCCTAAAATTCAAGGCAATTATTATGTAAAATACAATCAAAAGAAGACAAGGTCCTCGGGTGTTCGCCTCTTCATTCGCCGAGCTTCTCTATGTTGCAAACGAAACCTCGATCATTATCCATCCCTATCGACGCTCGTCGTCAGGCTGGCAGGTGTCTCCCCACACTCGGTATAGCGCAAGATGCGCTTGACTCAGCCAATGTGCATTGAAGATGAGCATTTACAGATAGACATTAAGACACATAAACAGAAGGCGAGGGAGAGAGAGCCTCCCTGTTCCTTTTGCCCTAGTTAGGTACTTAATCTTGCTTTGGCTTCTTGTATTCTTTGCCGCTATTTCGACCGTGGTACTCGAATGTAGCTGCTAGTACTACTAATACTGTGGTAGCATTGCCATCAGAGCTATATTTCAAACGCTGCTACTGCTGTGCCGTGACGACTGACTACGATTAGTTCGCTGTCTGTTATTGCTGCTGCTGCTCCTCCAGCGTCACCATGACCGTTTTTGCTTATATATATATATATATGCGTGTCCACACTAATGCTGCTATAGCAGTTGCAGCTACAGTTGTACTGGGCGGCATAGGCAATTATGCTATTTAGCTGCGACTACTAGATACCCAGAAACTAACCAACCACGACTGTTCTAGCCGCCTTCAAAGCTATAACACTATATAGCTGTATAAGACGAACACAGACCTATCGCAGCAGTCGAGCAGCAGGGTTGAACCCACAACTCGTTCGGCGGTCCGCTTCGGCTGACCGCAGGTGAACGTGCTCTTTCTATATACATCGTGTTGGTCGTTCTGTTGCCCGGTTGAGCCGATGACGCCGCTATTGCTGAGCAGTCGACGAGCTTTTCTACTCAGAAGGCCCCTTCTTCTAAGCGATCCGCAAAGGAACGCCGCAAGTACCACGGAGACAGGCGACAGCGAATCCGCAACGATGGTCAAATGGCCGAACTGAACGAGTCTACGGCTAGTTTGTTCATTGGTGTTCATTGCTGCAGCGGCTGAGGAGACATTGCAGTTCGTTTTTGCTGGGGCCTGCAGGCCATCCGTTTTCTCCTCGAGCTCGATGACTCTCTCATTTTATCTATCTCCCTCCACGCATTTGACGCATCTTTGCGCCGAACAGCACCTGCAGCAATGGGAACGGCACCGACCCTTCGCACTGTGGACTCGCTGACCAGCGGTCTCTGGCACGGGCACGGCAGGGGACGCGGCGACGCCAGCAGCAGCAGCAGCAGAACTCTCATATGTCAAGACATGTTATGTGCCCAGATCGAATCGATTTGTCGCAGTCATGAGGACTCGACTACTTCAACCATTTTCCCCTCGCTATCTCTCTCTCTCTCGCTCTCTTTTTCGCAAAGGCAAACCGCAGTAGAAGCGGTGACGACGATGATGGGGATAGGAGACAAATAGAAAGACAAAAAGGGGCTCAACGCGAGAGCAGCAGGCAAAGGTGTTCCAGCTCCCGTTCGATGACGCTAGCGACTACGCCAGCGTCAATGACGATCTGCCTTGTGGTTGTCGGTTCTCACGCCGTTGGCTACCGCGACAACAATAACGATCACTTCGACGTCTGTAAGTATCCCTCGACTACTGCTAGCACGACTACTAGGACTACTCTGCCTGGAGCGGGCCAATGTATGAAAGGGCCGGGTAGGCGACCGAAAGGATGGAGGCAGGAAGGGTACGAGTTAGATGGAGCATCGCCCTTCGATGACGTCCCTTCGCGGTCGACAGAGGAAAACGCGCAGACAAACTCTTTTCCTCACGATTTCTTCTTCTGTTCAGACGGGGAATAGCAGCAACAGCATAAGAGTCCATCAGTCAAATCGCAGGACAAAAAAGGGGAAAGATATCGGTTGGAATTCTGCTTGTTGATCAAGTAATTTTTCTATGAACTCGTGCGGCGCTTTCTCTCACGATAAGACGATATATATATATATATATGTGTGTGTGTGTGTGTGTGTATGTTTGTGTGTGTGTTTGTGTGTATGTGCAGGCTTGCACGTGTCTGGGTTCACAGGATGAACTTATATATATATATATATATATATATATATATATGTGTGTGTATGTTTGTGTGTATGTGCAGGCTTGCACGTGTCTGGGTTCACAGGATGAACTCGGCTATGATCGGGGCTGGCTATGCCGTTAGACTTGATGATCGACAACGTGAACGACGTCGATGTGGACGCTGGCCGAGAGCGACGGCCGCCGGCCATCGCTGAGGAGCTTAATGTGCTCAAATGAACTTTCTGTTTGGTCTACCCTCGGGCGACTGAGGTAACGTTTACTGGGTGTGTATCACCAGGGAATCAAGATGGAAATGTAGTCAATCGAGCTGCGCAGTGATGTTGAACACAGACTAATTGGCAGAAATGACAAGGTACTGGTGGTAGTCTGGTGAACGAATGCAGCCGATACCGGTGTCTGTGCATGCACAGTATATCTGTTATCTTATGACCTGTGGTGAAGTGGCTTGGAAGAAATCGGAGAAACGGCCCCTGATTAAAAGAAAATAGGTATCGTGCCAAGCTCACAACAGGTTAACCATCTAAAATATAGTATATTGTTAGATATTCGCACGCACAAGGTCTCAAAAACCGCTGCATTTACCGGGACCTCAGTTAAACATATGACCATATTTCGAGAGTATTCACCTACAGTATAGACATTAGACGTCTGCGCGAGTTACTTCCAGTTCAATACCAGTCTATTCCTCAAAGTATGGTCAGTTGCTTGATTCAAATGTTTTCATTATGCGCCATCGTCGATCGCTGCTATTGCGATTCTTTCAGGTTTATGGGATAACGATGCACTGTTTAAACTAATATTTTATTTCGAGCACAAGAAGGTGTACACCTACTGTGAGCAGTAGATGAGAGAAAAACGCCTTATACGAACAATTATCTACCATACAAAATAATGCATCATACTCCCAGGAGACTGTACAGCAGCTTGCACGAATTGATTTGCAAGCACGTGGATGCCGGCAACGTGGAGCCAGGATACTTTCACCAAGGAACTTCTACTTTGGCGTTTTTTAAGAGGGAGGAGACCATTTTCTCCTCATGAATGGTCACCATTCGTACGTAAATGCATTCATTGCAAGCCAAACTATGCTAGTACGTATCGTTCGCTGGATGGATGGAAACAGCCTCTTCACACTTAAACCACCACGTTCGTGAGTAAACCCGCCAGCTCAAATCCATTCAAACCACCTAACTAGCTCTCCACCACAATCCTCCCTGTCAAAGTTCACACCTGTCTGCATGGAACCACTGACCGATGCATTAGCTAAATACTCGATAGCCAATGCCTTTAACTACTCGTCGTTCTAGGCACCAGGCCACATCCGAACCTCAGAGCACCCCGCTGCTAACGATGCCGAGGCAGTTCTCCCCTTCTCGCCGTCTACTGGCGAAATGTGCAGACACGCGAAAAAACGGGTCGCCTTCGTCGATCCAATTTTTTTCTGCAACGAAAAAAAAACCACTCATAAACACGCGTTCACCCCCTCGTCCTCCCACCCGCCTCGTTCATGTTTACTCTACATTGCTTACATTGCGACACGTGATTCTCTCACTTCTTTTCTTTTTTTTTATTGCGATCGTCTCGCTGCGCCTTCCTTTGCCGTTTTCTCGGCCATCGCCCGCCCGTCCGTCCAACTATCCAACTAACACGACTGTGAAAACGTCGACCCGAGGCGGCGGAGCGCAACGACGCAACGGTGGTGGTGCCGGCGGCGGCGGCGGCTGCTAACAATATGCTACTGGGAGGTGGGGTAGAATAGGGCAAGGAAGGCAAGGTAAGGCGAGGCAATAACAACGTCACGCCACTGGTCTGTTTATCTGTCTTGAACAGAGGCAAATCCGCGGCTTGTCCATATGATCAGCAGCTCACGGTGCGATCGTCTCCTCGAACCCTTTGGGCTTCTAGTTTCGTCTTGATTTGGCCACAGCGGGCTGCAGTACCGACGGCTGTTGCTGCTGCTGCTGCTGCGGTGGTGGTAGTGGCGTGCGTGAGCGAGTGCGTGCGTGCAACTCAATGAGTGCGCCCTCCAGCTTTCAGGTGATTGGGTTCGCGGGCAGCGCATATCACAGTACATGAAATTAGCGTAGACACTAGGAGCGCACAACTAGCGTGTATAGGCGTCCGCCTTGCCTGGCGTTGCTATTGTGCTGAAGCCACATCATCGCGCGGCCCAGCAGCAACAGCAGCCCATTACGGTTCAAGTGAGTCCTGTCGGCCGCTGACGGCAGGCAGACGCACAGCGGTGCTATCCTCCTACGGGCGCAGACGCGCTTTCTTGAGGTTCGCCTTTTACATGAACAACAACACCAACTGATAACATGCGGTGACCGGTGCGCTGTAATGCACAGCTGCCTCTCCATGAATTGCGGTGAAACCACGAATGTGGGCGCGGCGCCTCGGTGCCGCTCATCAAGCGAGCGAACAACGAAGAGGGGCCGACCACTTCGGAGGACTGATACGCGCTTTGTTTTCGCAGAAAATCGGAAAAATGACCGCCAAGCGACCAGGCAGCAGCAGCAGCAGGATCGTCAAGTAGAAAGTGCTCTGGAAAGAAAGGTCCATAACGAGACTGGCTCGGCTATGAGTGCCGCAGTTGTTCGGCATAACACACGCCTGTGAGCCATATATATATATATATATATATATATATCGGCCTGCTCTGTTCTCTTGGCTGAATCGTTGTCCCACCAGCACATTGGCCACTTATACCATACGAGCATAGCGCGCTAGAACACCAGCTGGAGTAGGCAACTGTAATGCCGTGGGGCGCAACACAACAGCAACAGCGTAACAACAGCGTCCGCGCAGCGACGGAAGAAACGAAATAAAGAACAAAATAAAGATGATGCCGATGCTGATGACGCAGTATTATTAGTGAAGAGGCAGCGGCATCAAATATATATCCGATGATATATATCCCGAAACACGCGTAGGTATTAGATACAGTCTCATGACTCAAAGCTTGAGTGCGAAGGATTCAAGGATTGGGTACTCTGGGGAGCGTGGAGTAAAGTCGAATACGAAGTCGTCTAATCCTGGTTCGTTCGTTCAAAGTAAAAAAAGTTGCTTGGCAGCAGCAGCAGCAGAGCCAGCAACTCCCTAGATATAGCAAAGAAATAAATAGGGCGAAAAAAAACGCCGCTTTTGCCGAAGTGGAAGGACACATAGGTTGAATTCGGTTACGGAGATGAAATATAATAATCTCTGCGCCATCGTCGTCGTCGTCGCCGTCGCCGCCACCAACGACAACGATCGCAGCGACGCGTCATTCGATCGGCAATGTTTGTCGTTGCTGTTGTTGTTGTTGTTCTCGTCCATAATCAAGGCGAGCTTTGAACATGATGCTGATATCGGACCATCGATACCAGCTGCGCAATCGAAACAAAACAGGATGACGCGGAGAGATGCTGGGAAGAGCTTTTATGCTTGGCAGAATTTTGCGCCTCATTTTATTGGGGGTTTTTCTATCGTTGTCAAGCTCGTTGGCGATTGACGCTAACGTGGGGTAAATGTTGATTGCAACGAGGGCAGGATAGAGTATATTCTGCCAGCTGTAGCGAGAAAAGGCTATGCATGGATTACTCTCATGATAGTAGACTTTTAGCGCAAATAATAATCAATACGTAAACGAACATGCAGCCAACACGTGAATAATGCTTTTATATAATATAGTAAAGCATATTTAACATGCTAAAAAATAGATAACGATAATGATTTATTATAATAATTGTCAAAATTCTCCCACCATTGTTTCGAGAGAGGGGCAAGTTATGGTGACGTGATACAGCAGTTCAATGAAATGTTTTCTGAATTTTTCTCTCCAACTGAAAGTTGGCCACTTTATAATCCGCGACGTAATTACTATGGGGATTGATCGATGCTAAGCGGTGAATAACGAACGCTACGTGGATCTGCCTCAATTGCAGTACCATCGAGTTGACAAGAGCACCGTAAACGCGCAACATACCACATCGGGCTGATGGGGCAGGACATAGCCTGTAAATAGGAGTATTTGCGACTGTGCACGTATTTGTACTATCCCCTTTGCTTCTTGAGCAGAATAGCCCAGGCAGCGTTTAATTGACCTTGTACTTGTCTAAACGCAATCTGGCCGGTGTTGTCCGCATTGACAGAGCACAACAACTTACATTCGAAGTCGATCGGCTAGCAATCGTTCGTGTGCGGTAAACCATCTCATAAACAGCTGATTATAGATCAAACAAAAACAGGCTCAGGTGTTACGAGCTTGAAGGCGGGCTACCGAGCCAAGCTAAAAATTGTCAATGTTGACCACCCAGACACACAAGCAAAACCAGCGAAACAACAGTTCACTGCTACATATCGCGGTGGCAATTCGTCGCCAGGCGAACACTATTCGTATGTAGGTCACCTGGCGACATTTGCCGCTGGCCCACAAACGAGTCAAGCGAGTAGTCACTTCAGAAGCTTTTTGTTCACCTCTTCCATAATTACCAGTGGAATATAATTTTTTTTCTTTTTGGATTCTCGACGGCCACGCTCGCTGACGCTGCCGAGAGAGCTAGCGCGGAGCTACTGTCGTTCGGGCGAATCAGTACTCGGGCAAATCTGGCCCGGACCATTAGCCAGTCGAATGAACGGGTCGTACCTGTAGTTATCAAACATGATTTATGATATGTATTGAAGAAGCAGTGGTCGCAGTAGTAATAAAAGTGCTATATATATATATATATATATATATATATATATAGGTAGGGGCTGCGCCAACGCCGCTTAAGGGGCTGAGCGAGAATGAGACGATGGTTCAATGAGCCTCATTTTTTGCCCCAAGAAATAGGCTCAGTCCGGTGATTTTTCCATTGCGTTGCTTCAGCATCGTTTATAGGCCAAGCACGTTCACGCTGTCACACTTATACAGATGCGCCACTGAGGCGTACGCGGCGGCTCCAAATCGACGTTCACATTATCTATACACCAAGGGCTCGGTGACTTCGATGGCCGTTGAGCGTCAAAAGCCACCTCCCACCCCAATCATTTCTCGATGGTGCCTTCCCGCCGAGCGCCTAACTCTCACTCAAACGAATGATCGCGTTTCTGTTCGAAATTCAAATTGAAGAACCATAAAGAGCGACGCATATCGCGTTACGTTGATCGTTAATGATTACACTATTCTTGCTTAAGGGACGCAGCTGTGGCTGTGTCGTTGTCGTCACAAATGAAACCGTTGGAATCACTTGAAATCGAGCCGCTCGTTATCGCGCGGAGCTCGCTCCCCCCGCGAATTCAACCGGGACCCGCTAACGGTAAAGGGTGAGTCGCTACAAAGCGAAATGACAACAAGAATTGGCCGAGTGCCGAATCGTGCCGGAGGGCTTCCATTAAAAAGGTGAAACATTTTTTCTCAGATATAATAGAATCGCTCGCTCGCTCGTTCTCTCGATCAGGGGAAATTCTTCAGAAAGACGACGACGGCGGGCGAGGCGAGGCGGGGGTTGATGTAAATTCGACTTCTTGCTGAGATCTGTACACTTCATCATATCGTATATCATATAATAGCTAGCCATGAAGCGGTTCCTAATGATTTCGTGAAAGCGATTTGTCTACCGGCTATCAGCGGCGACGGTATCAACGGTCGATCTTGTTGCGCACCTGACGGCACACCCATCCGCGTGGAGTGAGTCAGTCGCTCGGCTGCTAGCCCGCCAGGGTATTACGCTATAAGCTATAAGTAGATACGGGATGCGTTCCCTCACCTCTGGGAACTCCCCAGGGGTCTGTCAGATAACCAGTTGGCTATCTTGTCATCACACTGGGACGATGTGCTGCACATGATTGAATGTGTGGGGACAATCGTAACACGCCTGACGCATTCGTCGAGAGAAATTCTACCGATGTGGCATTTGCATATAGCTAAATTCATTTCTGCCTCATACTGTTCGCCTTCTTGTTGCTGGACAACAAATGTACGCCTTCTACAAGGTCTTGTTTACAAGGTCCGCAAATACTAGCCTTGCTCAGCCTCTGTTGAGCGGCCACCATTTTCACCCGTTTTAAAGACGTGAAAATTGACAGAGGGTGGATGACGTCGACAGCCGTGGTTTGCTTTGTCATTTTCTTTCGCCAGATTTTCCAATCCCGCTGAAAATGGCAGGTGGTAGATCGTTGTTGTCTGGGCTATGAGTTTTCGCTCGGCCAGCGCCGACCTCGGTTGTGATACCAACCGTGTCTCGATTGACCTCTATGTACAATCGTGATAGCACCAGTTCTAACTATAGCAAATACCGTTTGAACAATAATCATAGTAATTCTAACCTTCTAATCTGAACTTATCGTCTGATTAATTGTCTAGAACATGTTATAAGCAGATTAAGTGGACTTCACTTATTGGCAATTATAATTATCATCATTTTGATAGGAATTAGTTGACAGTCTAAATTTAACATTTATCTATAAGGACAGATACCAGAGTTAAAAATCACAGGAACGTGGTACCCGGCATCGCTTGGTATCGGCACCATTTTCATATCATTTATTATTATTATTATTATTATTATTATTATTATTATGATAATGACTATGATTATTATTATTATCATTAGTATATTGGATAAGTGCAAAATCGAAGTGATCTATTAAATGGTGCATGAGCGTCTGTCCGGGTTGATGAAGTTTTTGTATGCAGATCATCGAGGGCGTAGAAATTAAGCTGCAGAAATATACATAGCTCTATTCAACTAGCGAGGAGCCACTGGCCCAAAGTGACGATCCAAGTGTCCGTAAGCAGATCGTCATCCGGCATTCCTTCGTCTAATGAGTTTGGCACCGTTAGATATAATAGATACAAACGCCATCGTTGTTCATCTCTTTGTTCATTGGGAAACTCATTAAAAACGGCAAACAAAAAAATCGAACAAAACATCACATTCGGCGTTCAGCTGTGCTAAACCAGTATCGCGCATCGATATTAGGGAACGGCTGCAGGAGAATTCACATGGAAAGCGATCCATCCCATGCTAGCTGCGTAGTTAATCTCAGGCAATTAATTACCTCCGTTTGTTTAAATTCGGAAATATGCCGTTTGAATCTTCCGGTTTGAATTTCTTGTGGGTTGATTGATTTTGTCAAGCTACGATACGTAGTATACAAACGATTATAGATATATTGCTCTTCTAGAATCAAATGCTCGGTATCGAGTATTTCTCGCTCCACTTCGAGCCATTCGTTGTTTTCACTGATTCGGATAATGATCCAGCAGTGTCGTACGACGATTGTGCGATATCGTCAATAGCGTCCCATTCCCTCGGTAGCAGTCGTGGGCTTGACCATGTCCGTCAGTAAGTCGGCCAGACACACGATGGTAGCATTGATCACCTGTTCAACCCACGTTCGCCAGCTCGCGATCTCTTCTCCCACAGATATTGAAGCTCGCTCCCGTTATTTTTCTTCACTTGGCATTGCGGCGCTTGCGTTTGCCATGTGTGCGCCTCATATCTTTAGAATCTTGTTTGCTCTCAACGAGCATCCGTCTCTCCGCCTCACCCTGGCCCTGGTGTCAACACGGAGCACCGCGAAGCGTTCTTTGAGCCAAGCTCAGTAATCAGCGGCGGCGCCGGCGACTCTCGTAGATATCGGAAACCCAAGAGAGAGAGCGAGAGCCCTGCTTAGTCATCCGATAGATGATCATCTATAATATCTAATCGTTGCTGTTATCATTTTTAGTACCGGGTATCGGTTGTTCCCGGTGGGATTTTTGGAAACTGTCACCACAGTACGTGACCACTGCTGACCAACCGGCAGCTGGCCGCGAAACATGTAGCAGACTCCAACACTGCTAAGCGATAGCAGGGGATGAGAGAGTCCAGCAGTAATAGCAGCAGCAGCAGCCGCCGCCGCCGATAGCGTCAGCCGTAATCGCGTAGCGCCTACCGTGTGGCCATCGTCGAATCGTTTGCCGTACGTAGCCTATTGCATGACTTCAAAGTCGACGATTGCGTCGTCCACAGCGGCTGTTACCACTGTCGCTTAGGCGGGCTGAACGCTGAACCCCAGCTTGCCGGAACGCGCCCTGGCTCACGCGGACCATTAGTGTGGTAGTTATAGCCAAAAACAACGTTGGTAACAAATTTCGCCCCCCCAGCGGGGCGTCGGTGACGAAGAGACCGACACACAACGCGCGATAAGTCGCTATGTATCCTTGCTATCATTGACACAAAGCAATGAAAATAGACAGATTAATAGTGTAATAGCCTGGCGTAGTCTTCAATCCAGGAACCTCTGTGGTCGATTCGATTAGGCTGCTATTTGTACTCAAGCTACATTCGTTCGATGCATAACACCCTGTAAGAAGCGAGGGAGCGCAGAGAGAGATACTAACAGTAATTTTTCTTCTAAGATGAAAAGCCGCCCGGCGTCGTTAATGAGTATCGCAGTTCGGTCACGGGTCGGCTGGGAGAATGATCATCGTATATTATTCTTGGGGTGTTTGCATAGATCCAGACCGGACGAATAAGAGAGAGAGTCGAGCATTGACAACGTGTGTGCACAACATGCGAGTGCCTTAAGTGTATAGCACAATGTCACTGAGGAGTACGCAAATGACTATTTAATTTGTAGATCCACACGTTAGCGAAAGTAGTATGGATATAGATAATCATAGTAATAATAGGTGTACAAACCTATGTTTATATGTGGCACGTTTCGGTAAGGTCTCTAATGCTACAAACAAATCCACATATACATGTATATATTATATATATATATATATAAATTAAAGGGATTTGCGTTTGGTACACATCACTATACTCAGCACCATTACTCTATACTAGTTTGATATAGACATGTATTCCCTAACGTGACGAAAATATCAGAATTCAGAGACATCATTGAATCACTCAGCGTACAACAGTATCTAGCACGAGCCATCATTAGAATCTCCAAGATCGTCCCAGGCGAGCGAATTAAGCTGGAGCTCTTCGAAATACGTAGGCGTCACTGGTGGCGCATTCAACAAAAAAACGACAAGATTTCCATTTTCTGTGGCCGCTTCGCCCTTCAGCTTCGTCGAGTTCTCCCGCCGTAGCGTTCGCTGGCACCGAATGACCCACCACCAATCAGTGGTCACAGCGACCGTCGCTTTGGTTGCTGATGAATTAGCGATCAAATGTCGCCATTCATTGACTCAATCTGTTTGCGACCATCGGACGAAGATGGTGGTCCACCAATCGTCCGCAAAGCCAATCACGACACTGATGAACGAAAAGCAGCTAGACTGCTTCTACGAAAGACGTTGTGGACGATCACAGAAATGAGCTACGAATGAATAGAGAAAATATAAACGACAAGCAAAAACTAAACGGGAGTTACCCCACAGCCGCAATCGGTTTCATCATAGACAACTTGGGGGGTAATCAGCCACCGTCGCTGGTGGTGCTCTGCCACCGCACTCGCGGGGGGGAGGGTCTACTGCTGCTGCTGCTGTTGTTGTTGTTCTTCTTGTTTGTTGTTGTTTGTTGTTGTTCTTGTTGTTGTTGTTGTTGTTGGTGGCGGTACTGTTGTTGTTGCTGTTGTTGTCGCTGTTGGTGCTATATTGCCTCTGCTGCTGCTGATGCCGGCGCTCAGCTGTTATTGATAATGACTACGACTGCTCGATGGTTTGCACCGGATGTCGCCGCCGCCGCCACCGGTAGCGCCATCGGTACCGCCCCGCTAAAGCATCACCCGCTGGCAACGCCAGCCAACCTACCCTAAAGCATCCCCACCAGCAACAATCACCGCTACAATGAACGACAGCATCATCATCATCATCATCATCACCTTTTTCTTCACCATCATCATCAGCCTGATCGTCAACGTCACTGCATTACCAAATTGAGTTGAAATCTTTCCGCAATTTGATTCGTTCGTCGCCACCGCTACCGGCCATCGTCGACGGCTGTTGCCCACGTGTGCTTCTCCTCGGCGTCCACAACGCCGCCGCCACCGCCGCCGCTGGCTTCTGCAACGAGTGGGACTTTTTCTTTTCGTTTTTCCTGTTCACGTTCGTCCACCACCGTTGGTCCCTCTCCCTTTCCTTCTCTTTCATCCATATCGTTATCATCATCATCATCATAATCATTATCGCCCTCATCACAAACAGGATCGGGCAGCGTCACCGTAACCGTCAACCGGTTCAACGTCAGTTTTCGTCGTTTTTATATCACCTCACTCGTCTTCAGTTTTCCGTAGCCACTTACGGTGGTAATAGGCAGGTGCCATGATTTCTCTTCAGTTCGTCACTTGTCCACCGACGTCAGCGTCACCACGCGCAGCCGCTGCTGCCGCGGCCCGTTGCTGTCCTGCATAGCGGCACCTCAGCAGCAGCAGTAGCAAAAGCCTCGATGCCACTGGAAGATGACAAAACACGTCAAAAATCGGGTTGTCGGCGACGGCGGCGGCGCCTGCTGCGGCACCAGCAACAACAACGACACCGATCACAGCAGCAGCAACGGGCGAGACGGGCGATCGACGATGAAGCTCCTCCGCGCGTTGACAGCACTGAACTGTTGCAGCAGTGCCGACGACCGCGATGAAGACTTCAGTGGAAAGAATAAACGGCGAAGATAAAGAAAAATGATCATAAATTCGAGCCATCACGTCAACACCGCACACAACCGTCGCGTCGGCCCCTTTCTCCGCCAGCCCCCCCCCCGCCGCAACCATATCAACGTAGCCACAACGTCGTAATTGAAATCACTGCTGTCAGTCGGCGGCGGCGGCGGCGGCATTGCACGCGAGGGATGTAGCGATCCAGCCGGGCGTCTGGTCGCGCTGTGCCGGCGAGCAAGAAGCAAACTGAGACCTTTTGTTTAATTCCTGTATCTGACGTTGCCGCAACCGAGCCGAATAGGTGTAAACGCGTCAGTCTTTCATCGGTAACTGATCTAGCCTCGTTTTTTTTTTTATGTCGCCTCTCCTACGACCACCGCAGCAACCAACGTTACGCGTTGTCTTGTCGTCAATTCTTCGATTTCGTTCGTCTTTCGACTCCATCTCATCGCGTTCCGAGCTCGCATGTGAACTGCTATCGCCTGCACGCCGATGTCACGCCACGGCAGTCGGAACGGGTTGATACGCGCTTCCACATATACACACACACATACACGCACACACACAAACGTTTCACACGCTAATCACCCTCTGCCTATAACGTGAACATGGCGAAATTGACTCGCTCTATGCAGTGTCACTTTTCGAGCGATTGCGAACCATCGGCGCTTCGCTAAACAACAACTTTTATCGGAAGTTGTTTTCTTGCTTTGCGACCATTCAAATGCGCATTGAGCGTTTCGGCGTCTTGAATCAAAGACCCTGCCCGTGCTCCAATTTCTGAGAGGTGCAGAACGACGCTGAAGGCACTGGGGTGATTTGGGCAGAACGAGTTGAACCGAACGAGCGCGGAAATCGCCCAGGGACATCGGCGCGTTTAGCCCCCGCCCCACCTGCCTCGCACAGCGGACAGGGTTGATACACGTGGTTCGGTGCGTCGGCGTCGGGAACTTTAACTTGGTCGGCTCTGCGGGTGCAGAAAGCATCGTCATTAATTGGAAATCATTCGATGTCTATTCCCCCGCTCTGTCCTATTTATGGTGGCCATTTTTCGAAATGTTGTTGTTGTCGTTGTTAC
Organism: Stratiolaelaps scimitus; assembly: GCA_019614645.1. Taxonomy (NCBI): domain Eukaryota; kingdom Metazoa; phylum Arthropoda; class Arachnida; order Mesostigmata; family Laelapidae; genus Stratiolaelaps; species Stratiolaelaps scimitus. Next base: position 7,001,542 of record JABWDB010000013.1, on the reverse strand, counting down.
TACTGCTGCTGCTGCTAACATCTTAAATATCAAATGGTAGCTCCTAGGATTTCACTTCCTTAACTAGTATCTCGAGTTCACGCTTGACAGCAAGCACAGTTGTGGATGGCAGAAGATAAGTCGAATGACAAGGCTTCGGGGTCGGCTTCTGCGTTAATCTATTCGTCACTCGTGCGTTTCTCCCCGTTCGCACACAGATATGAAAAAGTATTTAAAATAGTGAAACCATCCCGTTCGTCATTAGCCGCACCGTTGCGCTCCTACTCACAAACACACACATACTCCTCCGATACTCCTGTTCAAGTAGTCTTCAGTCTTTAGTTTTCCTTCTTAAAGGGGGCTTGTAATGAAAGTGAGATACGCCACAGTTCCCACCGGTATCTATATTCAGCCAGCTGTGATTCGTTGTTACCCAGAAAAAAAACTGAGAAGATTGAGCATTTTCGGATCTGTTTACAGCCACCCCCAATCCAACTCTCCTCTCTTTCTCTCTCTCTCTCTCTCATCTCTCTTTATGCGTATCTCTCGAGCTCCTCTGCGTTGAGCGGTTCGATGCCAGAACAGGTGTGCGAGCCCCGACGGAGAACGCGCAGACGTCTAGGAAAGATATGGGGGTTGCTCCATTTCATCTCCCGCATCGTTTACTGCGGCGGCGGCGGTGGTAGTGGCGGCGGGAAATTTCCCTCGTTCCGCCCAGGTGGAGCTGAAAACGAACGCCAGTCGCGAGCTGCAGAAGCGCTTACAAATTATACGACTGACCGTATACGAAGAACGCCGACAGTTTGAATGCATTTCCCGAGAGGTAGCTGCGCTCTCTGTGTGCCTGTGTGGGTATGCTCGTGCTCGGGAGGTTCGTAGAGGCAACGAAAAAAAAACAAGGAAGTACAACATTGACATGCGCATCTGTCAAAGGCAAGGGAAGTGATTCTGATAGGATGTATATGGCTAAGCAAGCTTAGCAGCTATTTCGGTAATTAACGTATTGAATGACCGACTTGTTGTGGGCGTGTGGCTAAATAATAATTAACGAAACTACATAACCAGTTTAACCCCGAGTTTAACTAATAAAATAGCGTTGACTAGTAACCATATTGCCTCTGAGTAAACAACGACATTGGTATACGACAACAGTTTGCTGGAACTTGCCAAGTTATTTGTCAGCTCTTTGCAATGGAATGGAAGGTTCAAGACAAAACTGTTGCGGAGTTTACAATTGTTACTCGATAAACAAAATTGCTTGCAACGTAACTACAGATGTGGAGCTACAGTACCTGCCAGCTACTCTGAGACGTACGAACTGTCTAGCATAGAACACGAGCCATGACTACAGCTACTACTACTACTAATAATAATAATATATATATATATATATATCAAATTCACAATGATACAACGTTCCTGACGATACGTACGTCAATGGTCAACGCTTTTTTTTATGTCTGCTTCTATAACAATTCATCATTATGTCAAATAAAAGCAGCGCAAGTCAACTAAAGTTCTACGTTTGCAAAATCGTTACGCAACTTTAATTTGTCACGAAATTGTGCACCACCGCCATTTGACTAATGAAACCAATTATAATAAATATTCTCCATTTTATGATACACATTGCAACGCTACATAATTAAACCGTGGCGCACGGTTTGAGATTCAATGATCACGTCTGAATAGCATATCTTCATATCATCAGCGACTGACAGCAGATAACTATCTCCCTCCCTCTGTATCTCTGTCTGTATCTCTTCATTCCGTTCATTCTCATGTGGGGAATCTTACGGCCTCTAATAATTTGACCACTGAGACTAGTTAGCACCTAGATCGTCTTCACTTGGATCAATACCATGAGGCGATTATACAAGCGCATTTCAAAACGCCGAACAACGTCGTCTTCAGCGTTCACTCGTTCCCCGATAATGTAGCAGCTGTGAGCTTTGTTTTGAAGGTTTTGTCATTTGGCTGGTGAGCACCTTTGTCCCACTTCCGATTTATCCAACCCCCGACTCCGCCGCACCTCCCTCCCTTCCCGTTAACACATAAAGCTAAAAGGGGTTCGTGTGGCCGCTCGTCACCATCTTCCAGATATCACCTGTTTGAACGAATACACACATGCCTGTCCAGTTCCGGTGTGTGATTGTGTGCGGTTGTGCGTCTGCCCCGGCGTTCGTCAACCTGCGGCAGGCACGGCGACAGAATGGCGAGACCTGCAGCAAATGGCTTCGAGTTGCTTCCGTTGCCGAACCAGCTTGAGATTGCTGCTACTGTCCGCTGTCAATCCTCCGCGTCGCCGCCGCCACCGCCGCCGCTCATATCCAGACTGCTTAGCTCATTCTGCACTCACTTCGCAAACCACTTTGGGGCCCAAGCCTGGACGGGTTGGAAAGACCAAACGCTACCTCGAACGTTCCCTTGGGACGGCGACGAGAAGGGAACAAGCAACAATCCATCTATCCATCTTACCACAACAGTTCTTTTTCGATTTAGCTGATACCGACTGTGAGGGAGGCGACAGTCACAGCCTTCACCAACGAAGTACAATCGGCGGTTGCCGCAGCGGCGGCGACAGCGGCAGCATGTGCAAATCGTCTGCTCCATTCATTCGGTATCATTTAGTTTGGTTTTCGCCTCGTGTTGCCTTTTTTTGGTTACGTTGGTTTGTTCAAAACGGTGTGGACAACCCAACCGGCCGAGCAGCGAACCCGCCACTAAGTGTAGGGGAGGCTGGTCGCGGTTGGTCGTATGCGTTTTTTCGCTGGTTCGTCCGTACTGAGTTCTGCGACGGCGGCAGCGGCGGCGATAGATCCGGTAGAACTAGTGGCATGTGCCACTCATCCCATACGATACGATGAGAACGGTCGGCCTGCTGTTGTTCCAACAGCGGCTCTCGCCTAAGTGACGAGGCAAAGTAGCGTAGCTCTCACTCATCGCCCGCGTTATTATTCATCCATTCATTCACATTGACTTATCCTTAACAGCAGCCGCAGCAGCAGTAGCAGCAGCAGAATTGACGTTGCAGCAGCGTAGTGAATGCTGCTCTCTTGCGGACGTGCCTGGTGATACTAAAGAGGCCAGACGGTGAGTTATCGAGCGGCGGCATTCTCCGGTACCCACTCACCGTGGACTGGTACAACCGACTGGACCAACCCACCGCGAATTAATGACAAAAGGTTCATCTTCTATGTGAGCGAATCCGAGCAAGTCAAATCGCCTCGCTTGATCGTCTATCTCGCCAGCGCAGGCAAGAATGGCGGCTCGGTCAAACGGCGGATGAAGACTGCTGCTGCTGCTCAGCTACTGCTAAGGGGTGGGCGTACTACGAACAGACGCTGCTGTGAGCACGACGGCGGCCGCGGCGACCCCGACAGCAGCGATAACCAGCAGGAATCTATGCCGATGTTCCTGCAAACGTTCCCGCAGGGCGCGCCTGCGACTCCCTACGATGCCATTGCACCTTAACACAACGATGACGTGGAAGTCAGATTGGTGACATTTAGTCGGCTAGCCGGCAGAGCCCACGAGCGGGGTAGGATGGGGTGGGGGGGGGATTGCGGACGCGGCAATGGCCTTCACGCCTTTCGCGAACGTGGTGTTTCCTCTTTTCGTCGGGTCAGATCCGAAGACGCTGGTCGACGCGCTGCAGACCGTCAACATCGTTCATTGTTGAAACGAGCGACGGCGTACCGTCTCACCCTAACAAGCTAGCCGCATCCGATGGTCATCGCGTGGGGGAATCTTTAAATGAGACGCTCGTTGCAGTGAGACGTGACTCATTGAAGCATCGGCTAGCTTGCATACCCATTTAAACATCTAGAGATTATGTTTCATTAAAATGGTGAATATGAATATGGACATGAATATTACTTTGTTTGTTCGTAGTAGGTAGCGAACGATATAACAATAAGTACACACACATATATATATATATATATATATATATATATATATATATATATATATGTAGATAGCTGGTGGTATTGAAAATGGACTCGCTGGAAAAATCGAATATTATCACACATGATATTTGAACGATTTAATTCGCTTATTATGTGCATCTTGTCTAGATCGCAAACCTTACCAGGTCGTCTCAACGGCTCTAGAGATACCGAAACTCCTTCGTTCGCTGCTTATTCTCGTTGCGAATTTGGGCGAAAAATGAAACACAGCAACGCAATAAGACCAAAATGTCAACCCTTATCGATTGATTAACCTTGTTGAAGCTCTTCCACCTATTTGGATAGCATTGCTAGCCGCTGGTCTAAGTGGAATAATCGTCGTTAGATAGTGTGACAGTTTCTGTCTCAACAATTGTTACTGTTCGGCAGCTCGTGCGACCCGACTCAGCCCAGCTCGGTTGGCCGAGTTCCGCATTGAAAAAAGCTGTCTACAAATGCATAGATAATAAAAACAACGGCCAAAAGTGTACAGTGCCTTGGAACAATTGTTACCCCATATAGAAGATAGATGACCTTAGTATACTTTTGCACCATAGTCTAGAAAATGACGCAAGAACGCCTCATGCAGCTAAGGGTATTGCAGTCAGTTCTCTAGCTGAGATACGACATTTCTCGATATCTACCTTTGACAGATGAAATACAAGCCAAATCCAAGCCTATAAGGGATCTGTTATTTCATTACGTAGTCGGATAGTTGAATAGTCGTATTCGAAACTCACTATTTCAGACAAAAACATATATTCTCTTAGTTCACGTGGGATGATGCAATATATGGATCATTATTGATTTTAGCGATAATCCCCTCTCCCTTGTGCCACATATTATAAAGCCAGCTATTGTTTTCATATTATCAAGTCTAAGTAAAATTGTATTTGTTTTCGGAACGACGATAGACATCCCAATCGCTAAATGTTGCTTAATCAAATGGATGCCTCAGTTCAGTGGTCGCGTTCATTGGATGTTATATATATATACATATATAAACATTGGATATTATATATATATATATATACATTGCTGTACTTATATTACTGCGCCAGTTGGATCAGTTGGAGGCCATACAAAGCATACGACCTTTCAGCTGCTGCAGTTTGCTCGCGATCACATTGAAGCGCTACGCGGTGCCGGTGCGCTTGCCTCACTACGCTTTGAGCCGTCCGAATGTCCTGTAGGCGACTCAAAATGAGTTGCATCATTTCGACGATTAACAAGCACCGCATTGAGCACAAGCCAGAGCCAGGCAGTAGATATTTTCAATACTTGCCTTCTAGATGCAATTAGCCGTAATTCTCTCATCAAGTCCTCGCAACTGACCGTGCTGCTTTTCTGGGCGCGCTTTTTCAAGGCTGTACAAAGCGGTGTAGTGCAAATACGTCGGCCATCTAAATCAACACATATAGATAGCCACATGTGCAATTACGGCGACTGTTATTTTTTTTGTTTCGTTTCCAAGTCAAATCCATATATGACGATATGTAATATGTATCTGTATAGCGTGCGCTTCGAATATCGTCTATTTATAAGCAAACTTTAAATGTATCAGATGTGACTGGCACGGCTCGTTCTTCTGTTAGCCAGTACGACCCTTGAAACTCACGGTTTGGCCGTGAGATTTAGAGGACATTAATCTGCCAGACGCAGATTGTGTTGACCCCCTAAAAAAAGGCATTGAAAATTGCCGCTAAAATCGACAAGAAAACAAAACCCCAGGATTCGGCTGCCACGACCGAAGTCGCCCAACGTTGGCTGAATTGAAAGTCGTACAAAGGCGTGTACTGTGCAGCGCATTGGATTACCTACATTGCAATAACGACCTTCATTCCATAGGGATAAATAGCAGAAAAATGTGCAGGAAATTACTATTATATATGGCAAGATGTTAATCATTGCCTATATAGCTCGTTCCAAGGTGTCCAGTTGAAAATATCGAACCCGATGTGTTACATTTCCGTGCACTGATGAGGAACGAAGGTTTGGACGCAGTGTCCAATGTTGACCACAGCGTGGACCCTTTGACACAGGTAGCCAGCAAACAGTCCCTGTCAAGGACGGAACACAATTCGCTTGTTCGTTGATTCGACGTAAAAACCAATAACGTTGTATTTACCTGAAAAGCATGAATAAATAAAACGTGCGCTTAGATATTTATGAGATATGGTCTTTATTTTATATTCATCTACACAATATTTGCTTTCAACTGATTTACTGATTCTAACGGCACGTAACTTAAGCCACAGTCGTGATGATGCCGATATATGTGAGATCAGCCTACCTGGCACATCATGCCATCATGGACAATTTTTGTAATTGCACAGGTGTGAAGACTAGCATCTAATTCCCGAATGTAACGGTATCTAAATAAAGAAATGTTCAAATACTATCGTGGCTTGAGTTTCTCCTTCATTGCTTATTATTTCCATACACACCGCATATATTCGATGAGAACAAATTAACGTTGCATGCGCCAGACGATGAACATGGATAATAATGCTAATAATAATAATAGCGACGGTAACGGCAGCGTTAACCGCAGTACCATATATATATATATATATATATATATTGGTCCGCTAATATATATATATATATATATATGAAGGCATCCAGTTGGTTCTCCCTATTCAACTCCACTCAATATCAAATTTTCATAATACAATAAGACGGGTCATAATATCTGGTGCACTATGGCGTTTCCTCAAGGCGGGCACGCGATTCCCTTCCTAACCACAGTAACTGTATCTTTATCGAGATGCATTATACTTATGGATGAATAGTAGCTCAGCTTAGCTTCATCATTTAGCTGCAACCTTACCGTTCCCCATTAAAGCACGAACCAGTATTTGTCCTAACCATTAAACATAAGTTTCACCCAACTGAAAGCCTACTTTTCTCTCGGCCCCGCCTCGTATCCGGAGCCCGGACGTGAAGGGCGTCTTCGGATGACGCATGCCTTCATCCCTTGCCATCACTTTGCGAAACTTTCAAAAATAGAGCGTACTGATTCAACTGTATTGTTCGGTATTGCAGGGTTGACAAATCGCAAACGTATCGAAATCCAGAGGTACAGACTGCACTCTTTCCGTAAATTGGAATCATTTACGTGTTCACCCCTAAGAAGGTCTGTCTACCGTCGATAGGAGACCGAGCAGATTTGACTGTCAACACAGTGCCGCACTCAACTCGATCACAACGGCGTCACTATCATTGGTCATTGCCACTGGCGACACGAGCGGCTGGTGGGTGATATTCATATACATCAGTTCATGCCAGCTAGGGCGTTGTTGAGCTCAACAATTTGTTGCTGCCATTACCGCTGTCGCGGCAGTTGTTGTTGCAGCAGCGAAACGGCTCTCCCAACCGACAAGAAGCACCATTCTAACAAACACCATTTATGTAGGAGGATTCCTATTAACTCTGTTGAATAATCATCTGGGCATCTAGTATTTTTCTCCTTGATCCCCTCTGTCTGTCTCTGTCACGACCAACACAGGACTGAGCATCGGACGAACGCGCAATCCCTTGAAGTTTTCGTATTTCGCTGCCGAACCTCTTCGTCCCGCACGATATTTTCATCTCGCCGTTATGTTGCCTGTCCGTGTGCTGGCTCATTGCGCTACCCCTGTGCCACGTATTACGTGCGCTATCACCGAAAAACCGCTCAGTTATTCTCGCGGTTCGGACCCTCTTCGGCGTCTTCTGCAATCGCCCGGCAGGGCTTCGTTCTCATACCGAATCGACGGTCAGCAGAAATCGTTCCGGCATGCTCGCGCATGCCGCTGCATTCGAGTTATTTGCCTGGTCCAGTCATCTCACTCATATCTCATGGTAACATGGCATCTAGCTGCCTCCCAACGGTCGAGACATAAGCGGCAATCGAACTCAGATTCCATCATCTATGCCGTCAGCTCAATCCACAGCGGCACAAGCTGCGACGACGCCTTGGCGGCCGTCAACGGCATTCTCATCGCCGAGCGACTTCGCCAGCATTTCTACCACTGGCTGATCCTGTCCGCATATATCTATTGTCATTTCTTCTGCCACTGCAACAACATCAACAACAACTACTACCACCACTGCTCCTAAGACTACAAACAATCCTTGTTACTACTGTTACTTCTTGAAGGAAGAAGGGAGTGCTGAATGCATACGCTGAGTTGTTCGTCCGTTCGTTCGTCCATTTGTGCTCTGTCAGTCGCTCATGCATGCAATGACCGGCAACAGACCGATCCAGCAGCCCACTGCTGGTCATGGCTCCTCGTCTGGCTCCAGCTGCGCGCTATTTGTTCTCTTATTTACGAGCATCATGCAAAGCAATCATAATGTGAACTAACGGTAGTTGTAGTTATCGTTGTAGTCGCTGGAGTTGTATACGAGGTATTACTGAGTGGTGGTACTAGCCGCCGTGGTTGTGCCATTGTGACAGTGGCTGGTTGGCCGGCCGACACGGCACTCGAGGCTGGTGGCAGTTTCTCATTGTTGTTGTTGCTACTGCTGCTGCTGTTGTTGTTGTTGTTGTTGTTGCTATCATCATAGCACAACTGCTTCGCGATATAAGCTGCAGTAGCAGCGGCGGCAGCGGTGGCAGAATCAGCCAAAGGCGTACAACAACAGCAGAACGTCAGCAGAACGTCAGCTGAACGTCCAGGCAAGGGGGCACCACAAACGGGGGTGGATGGTATAGGGGATGGCATGAAGAAGCTACTCCCCATCCTCCGTCAAACCTCCCACAGCCCCGGGCCGCCGATGCCGGGACGTGATCTGGCCGCGCGATATGTGCACAAGCTAAGCTGTGTCTATGTGTGTGTGTGTGTATGCGTAAGAGCACACTTGCCGTTATGTCAAGGTCAAAAGGCGTTCGCTGGCCAGCCGACCGAAGTCGGCTGCTACTGGCGATGCCGACGACACCGTTTACCACAGCCAGCGCCGACCTCAACAGCCGCCACCACCACCACAGCCTCAATCTCCCGCGGCCGCACGCCTTCATAAGCCTCTTCGTCGCGACCGCTACCGCCGAGTCGCTGCAGCCGAGTCGTCCGCGTCAAGCCGTCAAGATCTTCTTCTTGAACCGGCGTCAAGATCGTCTTCATTTCATCGCGATCTTCGGCATCATCTTCACGACTGGCGGCAGCTGCAGCGATAGACGATGAGCCGCTGCTGCTGCGTGGACGACGGTTACCGACCATGGTCGTCGCTGTTACGTGTGATCGTGTGATGATAACGCCGGCAGAGTTGCTGCCGTTGTCGAGACAGGTTAAGGGATATGCGGCAGAATAGGGACAGCAGTAGTAATAGTCCTGTGCAGGGCGAGTGCAAATGATAGACGGCGGTATGAGAGGAGACAAGTGGATGGAACTTTGTTGGATTATTGCCGATCGCTGCACACCAACCGATAGGGGAGCTTCCAGGGAAAACATGACGTGTACGAATTAGATCGAATTAGTCGTAGCAGAAACAGTGGCTCGTAAGCAGAAAGATGCTGCTGCTGCTGCTGGCCATGTTCAAACGGTGGCATATGAGATGTGATCGCAACGCAGATGAACGGTAGAAATCTATCGGGTTTTTGAACCCCTTTGTTTACCACGCAACGTATTACAATGTGACTTTCCCAAGTTATCTGCTGCCTTCGGTAAAAAAAAAGAACATACCGACAGAGTATCTATAATAGTAAAGGGCACCAGGCAAAAGTCGTTATGGAAGCGCGTAAAGTGAATTGAAACGCTGTCCCGTACAAGGAGCCGACGGCGGGTCAATGTCAGCAAATTGCGCTAATTACGAGTTTGTTTCCGATATCTGAACGTAGAAGAATGGGCCATGTTTCGCGGACGGTTTTCAGGGCAAGCAGAAGCCTACGACGATTATTGGACCAAGCTAACGATGTGCGTCCCCGAATCAGCCATGAAGAGATTCACTTCACAGTAACATGAATAGTAGCATAAATGATTATTTAACGGCCTAGTAAGATTGCATGAGAAATTACTGCTCAAGTATGAAAAAAAACAACAGCTAATTCCAGCAATGCCGGTTTGCCTTAATTATGCTGCTTTGAATAATTGAGCGATGTTCGCATAAAATCACATTCCCGTTTCTATTAGTTGAAGCCATACCACAAACACATATTGAAACAATGAAGCTAGTAATATCAATTCGTATTTGTTCGCTGATGATTCAACACATCATTTAGTCACTCGTCTGTTTGACGCGTGTCAAATCATAATATGCATAAAAGAATTCGGCATCCATATATATATATATATATATATATATGTAATTACGCTAAGTTTCATTTGCTGAATATGAACGGCGACATCTCAGGGCAGCATTCCACTGAATGTTGACGTTCGAAACGCCAACGTGGCAGCATAGGGTTGCATGACAACTTTGGTAATCGCCTGAATGTTCTTGTTGACCTCCAGGTAGAAGCTGTGCAGCAGCGCTGTCACTGCAGGAGGTACGAAGTCTCCATGATGATGGCTCAAGTGCAACAAAAGCAGCTGGACGACTGTGTTTAACGGACGCCGAAGACGGATGTTTGCGTTCGAACCATAGTGTACTTTCGTAGAAGACGACACACAGCCGTCGAATCGGCCAAAATGATCAACGTAAATGGTGATCGGAGAACGCGGCCGACGCTGCATTCGTGGCCGCGATATCCGTGCGACATGTTTGACGACGTTACGTCAAAACGATAGTTCAACGCGGCTCTTGACATCAGTTTTGTTCATCATAGTGGCCGAAAAAAAAAACGGCGTCAGCGAAGACCAGCATGGCATGGTCGAGGCACGCCCCGCTCCCCGAGGTAAATGAAAGCGTGTAGTTATAGCAATATAACAGCTGAAAACCACGTGGTGGTATGGGTTATGGGTGACCGTAGTTATTGGTGCCGAAATGTGAAACAGACGGAGCCAACGGCGGAACCGATTCCGATGTACAAACTGAAGAGGGGACGACATTGGAGGCTTGGAGAGGCAAATAGAAACGAAAAAATAATCTAGAGTCTAACTATTAAGAATCTGGCCGGTGCCTACTGAAAATACAATTATTTGAGCCAACTCCCTTGTGTAGTGAAGCCTGGGAGGACCTATAAACAAAAGGTCAGTTCGGGTGTGGTTGCTATGGCGCCAGTTATAACAGGCATGCATTGGTAAAAGGCAAATTTGCTACATTCACCCATTTTACTTGGCGTTATTCTAGCGTTCTCATATCGTGGAGACTGTCATAGATGTGTACAGATAACCCATTTGAGGTGTCATGATATAATAAATACTCACAAATAAGAATTCAAATTTGCCATTTTCGTAACGTGCACTATTGAGTCGGTAGACGAGGAACTCGCTACAAGAATCGATTATCTGCACTTGAAGTTTTCGCGATCACGAGTGTGAACTCACGATGAGACCGCTTCTAGGGTCAGTGTTACAGTTTGTTGAACAACTTTACATCTGAGTAAACTGTCTGAGTTATATAGTCACACGCTTGGCGGGGAGGATGGTGCCTCAACCACGCCTCACTCTTTTCATATGCGAGCATCCGCTGTCGTCCCGCTGTTTCACGTTGGTTCAAAGACGTGTTACGTTTGATAACTTCATCCAAGGAGTATAAACGCGCTTGCCCCTACGATGGCACTGAGGCGCCTGTTACGATTTCGTCACCAACTGCCGACCGCGATTTGCTATCCTTATACCAATATTAGCATATATCTGTACCAAAATCGTCGCAGATTTACGTGTGCCCAATCCGGAATGCAACAGCTGTTTCAGTAAGCGTGTGTCACTCTCGAGAAACACGATGAATACGTGTTGAGGTCGTCTGCAACGAGCTTGTACGTTCTCCCCTCTAGAAGAAGTTCGTTTGTCCTCCTATTGTGGATTTTTTTTTCCTCGCTACTACCCTTTGGGGGCCTCTTACTATCTTGATCCGTGTGGAGTACCGCCGCGATGAGAACGTATCTGCTCATCGGGGAAGCCTCTGGGGTAACAAATATTGAGAGGAATAAAGTCCTGAAGGCTGTACCGTTTAGCCCGTTATCAATTGTCGTGGTATCGTGCAGCTTGAAAATCAGTTCCGTCTGGCGTTCTCGGATACGTTCGTTGGCATATCGAGGTGAACATACTTTGACGTACCTGAAACCCGAGTTTAGACTACTCTATGGGGCCGTATCTGCTTTAAGCCCTTTGTGTTGTGCAATTCCTTACGAGTTCTACGTGTTGTTCGATGACTTTTTTTTACTTTACCTGCCTTCGAATTTGCTTATTATTTCGTCAAGAACTCCGAACGGGTGACGCACATGCCGCACATCCTTGTTTGACAGACACTGCGTGTATGGCAGCTATTTAATGCCAGCGCAGGCGTTTTTCGCAGAAAGGCACACTACATATGATTCCATTCATTTCTCGATATTACCGAAGGCGAAGCCAGGTTCACATGTCATCTTCGACATTCGATCCCTGCACGAGTCTGTTGTCAAATACTACCACACTGAGGCGCCTCATGTTAAACATATCGACGATCGACTTTTCGCACATGTATTGAACCATAACTAGAATAGCTGGGTAACAGCTTCAAATATGCATCGCCCGCATAAACAGTTATGCATTATGCGTTATGCAGACCTTTGCGGTTAGTCGGCGTTTTCGACGCACGCAGAAATGAGAAGATCGTCACATCATTTAACCCGTTCTATGGGTCGCGCCTGTAAGGTCTGTCCAGCTGCATTGTAGCTGCATGACCACCCGTTACCCGGCATCGGTCAAATATTGCATTTGCTCAATTCTCGCGCTATGTGTGCCCACAATCACGCGGCGTCTGACAGGGCAGCAAATAGGCATGAAGCTGCGCTATCGTTATCTCTGATCATCCCAGGCCGTCACCAAATTCCTGTCCCGTTTTTCCATCATGAGCTTCCGTGTCACTTTGCTTGACGGCGGGGCGGGACCGTCCATCGCCGCTTCTCCAGCTGCTGCTGCTGTTCATGACACTTCGACCGCTATATCGCCGGTACTTCGTGAGGTTTCTGATGGTGGAGGGCGCTCGAGCGCCACTCCACTGAGTAGCGACTCTTCTGTAGTAGTGGCTGATGCTAGCTGAACCCAACGGCTTTCGGCGACGTTGGGTTACCGCGACGTTGGGTCGACGTCAGACATCACCGACGGCGAGGTCAACAAACGACACCACCGCTCCTTGTGCCGCTGGTTGATTCCCAAAAAAAGCAGTGGCAGCAAGTAGAGGATGATACGCGCTGTGAAGCCGCCTCGGCGAAATCAGCGACTGTGAGCAAAGCGAAGAGAGAGAGAGAGAGAGAGAGCGGCGAAGAGTCAGAGCAGGAAAAAGATAGAAAACGCCGAATGGAAATTTCAAAGAAGAGGAATCTTCTTCCTCTGGTCTTCATCCTTTTTCGACTGTTCCCCCAACATCCTGGCGCTCGGTTCTTCATCCGCGATGGCGGCAACCCTTGAGCGTTGTGTCATCCTCGTCTCGTTCGCTGCTTCGTCGACGGTCACCTCCGCATTTTGTTGTTCGCTAGACTACTACAGTTCGTTCAGGCTACACACACGTTCGCGCAGAGAACAGCACGAACACAGCACGCCTCAGACTACATAACGTCATAGGCCACTCCCGCGAAGCGCGGACGCAGGCGACAGAAGGGCGCGCAAAACGGACCAATGAATAGAGTCCCAGGGTAGAGATAGAGCTGTCGTACGAGGGGAGACCAGCGAAGATTTCTGACGGTTCCTATTTCCTGCGCAAACGTCGTCGTCGTCGTCGTCTCTTTCATCGTCTTCTTCTCTGAACGAGATGCGTTTCTATCAGAGCCAGCAGATCTGAGCGGCTGGCGAGCAGAACGGACAGAGCCAGAAATCGGAAGGGAGAAACAGGGAAGACCGGGCCGGAGTGGATCTGGGGGTGGGGTGACAAAAACAGCGGCGCAGCCGCTGGCCAGCGGTTGGGGATCCCCAGCGAGCGTTGAGCGACAACCAACACCCGTGTGTCAACTCGACTGACAGTGACACTGCCGAGATGGGACGACAGCGAGACGGCGACACAACGAACTCTGGGACCCACAACACCGAGAATGGAGCATCGCGCCATCGCGGAGTCGACGACGACGACCAGCGAAGAATGAGGATCGGATGAAGGAGGCTGAATGCTTCTGTTATCTTTCGCTTGTGTCGTTACGATTTGCAAGTGTAGAAAGAAAAAGCTGTTAGTTCTATAGGACTCACGGTAGTAGACTAGCTAGCGAACCTTTACTCGACCATACGCAGCTCATTTTCGAGCTTAACCATAATGGAATGCCAAGGTATGATGGACCGTTTTAAAGAATCACCAAGGAGTGCTCGTGATGTAAACTGAACATGATACTTATTCGATTGTATTCAATGAGAAAAATGACTACCAGCCAATCGAGCTTCAAGATTGCTATCCGCAACGAATTCAGAATGCAGTATCCACAAGCTCAGAAAATTCGATAGAGATTGATAAATGAAAATAATTTCACCACAATCGTTAGAAAAGATCCCACAAGAATGTCTGAGTAAAATACGACCGAGTATTATGACAAAATCGACGTAATGTTATATTGCAAAGGTATAGAATCTATTTCTAGCATATCTGGTTGCTTGTTCTTTGTATACAAAGTCTGGGAAGCGATGGAGGACGTGCGACGGGGTCCTCCTCCTCCTGCCGGATTTTTAATGCAAAGATTTTCCTTAGATATCCAAAGGGGCAACGCAATTTCTATTTTGGGCACCCGCTTAAGAATTGGGGATTGATAAGAATATATAGAGGAAGGTGTCTTTAGATGTATTTCACGTTCAGCGGGGGATACAATTGTCGCCCACTTTTACGATTGAATAAAGTATAAGTAAAATCCAGATGTAAAAAATAGTTAGTTAGTTACAATTCGTTATATTTCAACAATTGACATCGAACGGTGGATACGTTTATTTAATTTTATGGAAATCTCGCTGAAGATAGCGTTCTAGCGGAAAAAAAATGAGATTATGCTCTATCCAGGAAATCAACGATAAACAAGGAACAGTATTTTTCCAATTATATTCTGGTACGAACTTCAGCAACAGATGCTTCTTAGCCACATTACAGATGTGTCTGACACGTCTTTCCTTATTGACGCAGATACGACACAACAGAAGCGTCCCCTACAATGCCAATAATACGTGGCGTTGCAACCAGCGTAGCGGGCGCTAGCATCAGCTTCGATGTTGACCTGCCCCTTCACGCCAGCAGAGCGTGTTCGGTGTTAGGCATCGACGACCTTCAGGTGACGTTTTTGACAGCGGTGTCCAAAGCTGGCTTCAAAGCTTTGGCTACTAAGGCCCAATTCATTACTGCGTCAACCCACTTTAGACCCAGTTGTCATGCAGGGAGTACCGCATTATTCCGAGTGTGCCAATGTGTAACGGCTGATGTTGGAGCACGACAATCATTCAGTAAGGATGATGCACTGAGCCAGCTAAGTCGAACGTGTAAGTATTACATTGTAAGCAGCTCGGAGCTAACCGTGTCGGTGAATACTGCATGGGGACATACGGTGTTCCTCTTCAGAGCGTTCCCGTTCGAAGTTGGACCAGACCAACCAAGCCGACGTAGGTAGGTCACAGCGAAGCCTCACTAGCGTCACGACAGCGTCTAGCCATACCTGCTATCCTTTTGAGCATTGAAAATATTATACATTCAAGAAAACGCGGCTAGCTTCGAGCGACTAGCACGGGCAAGACAACAAACGCAAGCGCGCCTTTGTTTTTACTTTACACATGCCTTGACACACGGTACAAGGAGCGGTGTTACACCGTCTGGCGGGGGTTTCGGCGGGAGACACTGCGCGATCACTTCTGTTTGACAGTTAATCTGAGGGACGTTGTCGGACTGGTTGGTGGTAGCGGCGCTCACGAGTGTGAAAAAGAAATCAAAATGGCCGATAGACGGACCATGCATCTTCAGGACATTTCGCCTTTGGCTGCTCAACAGTGTGCCATAGTGAAGGTAAGGCGACAAGGGGAAGATGCAAAAATGCTCTTCAGATTTTTATGCTTTTAGTTTAAGGGTCAGAGTTACTGACTGGACGAAGTGTCACTCAACGACTAAATCATACGGGACGAATGGTCGTCATTCTGTTGTTATGGAGAAGAAGATCTATTGCTGTCTGCGAAAGACAACGGCAAACGTGTCGTCTGGTGAACATTGTGTTGGCTGTGATCACACGTACGATAATGATGATGATCATGATAATAATAATAATAATGATACTGATAACGCTGACGGAACTGATAACGCTGACGGGAACAAGCAAACATAATGAGTGATAAAATTACCTTAAACACATTTTCATATTTCAATGTTTCGTTTAGCTTTAAGCAAGTCCCGAGGTTGCGATGATCAGTTTATTAGCTATATCGGAGTCCAAACGTACAACAACTCCCGATAAACAAAAAAAAACAACAACCATTATTATTAGGGATTACTCGAATAGCTAGAAAAATACTTTGGTATTAATAAAATATAAACAATATGTAGACTTATTGTAACTTACGTAAACGCATCATTAACCCCCAATAAGTGTCGTATATGATCGCTTATCAGCTTCCTGCCAGCCTAGATATTGATTATACGCAGACGCCAGGCTCGCGCTTCAGCTGGCCGCCATAACGGGAGCGCTTAGGAGCGTTTACTTCACAAATGCTTGAAAATCTCTCTTCGTACACTCCACGTGTGTGGAATGGATACTTTGTAATTCAATTGAATTACAAGCCGTATCTGCTGCAATGCCCCACGACCTCGCTACCTCGAGTCGATGTCATTCGCGTTTCACACAATCGCATACGATATTCGTTTGTGAGCCATTGTGCGTGCGTCTCCCGTTACGAATCCCTTACGTCACAAATCTGCTCATAGATTTTAAAGCGTCTATCGCGGGGTGCCTGTCTATCCCTCGGTCTGTATCTCTCTCGGCGCGTTTGAGACAATGAGCAGTAGAAACAATTCTAGATATTGCATTGATATCACAGCCGTCCGGCTATCAGGGTCGATATTCGCTTAACGGAATCACTGGCTGGCGTCTGTCCATGTTATGCTGTTTCGCCGCCGATGCTGCTGCTAGAGCAGCTGCAGACTCAATTTCTTTGAATTACGAATTTTATCCGATCGGATCGGTAGATGTGAATGCTTGGGTGGGGTTGAACCTACGCGGTAGAGAACCTACGCTCATGGAGAGCTCGTGGGTAGATTAGGCTATCCACCGCGTCAATCGAAGTCGTGAGCGAGCCTTCAACCAACTTGCTGAAGGCGGTTGGTTTCAATGGACCTCGCGCAACGCCACCAGACAGTGCGACCAAACCAACGCTGCTACCGTGCGTATTGCCGATGACAGATGCTCACCTTTGCAGCGCACTTCATTGAAGCAGCGAACTACACCACCTGTGCGAACTTGTGTGGCCCAGACACCGCCTACCTCGAACGCTACCCGCCGTCAGTTTAAACGAAGCTTATTAATTCGATTAAAGATTATTAGCTGAAATTAAGGCCACCACTAATCATCTACCACTGGATGGATCGTTCTTGCGCGTCTTGCGTTTTCTTGCTGGAGGTGGCCTTTATTTTATTTGCCTTCTGACAGCGGAATAGGAACATATGCCTATTTCTGTGATACAAATGTAGTAACGAAATTCATGTAATTTTTCTTCAGTTCAATCCAGTCCCGAGACCCAATCGATGCCTTGCTCCGTGTCTGTCTGGTATTGATGCTGGCAGCCATCGTGAGCGCATGATATCGTGCGAATGAGAGGTGCAGGCAACGGACAAAATACGACAGGACAAAGCACCAGAACGCGTACAGACTCACACGCCAAGTATGGGATAAGTATGCGATTGTGATACGCGAATGCAGTAGCTATCCTTCGAATGGATCGAGTACTCAATGCGCTGCAGTCCCAGTCGATTTTCAATCTAGATCGGTGGTTTAGTATTTATGTATAGTATTGCTCGATTGGTGGAGACCTACAAGCGGTGCCGTTGCTTTTTTGCTATTTGAACATTTTTAATGACAACAGCTACAACGACAACAAGCAAGACAACGATAAACGTATGACAAACCCGTACTTCACTTTCGGTGCTTTGGCAAGACTGGATGCTGTTACATTCGATTACGTGTTGTGTATGCGGGTCCTCGGATTGTTGACTTTAGCAAATCAACTTTATAGACTGGCCTTGATCACTGATGGGCGGTACCTTAGTAGGAGATATTGGGAGACGCGAAGGATCTCTGCGGTAAAATATAAGAAAATATATGGACCTATATACATTTTGCTAATAAGCTAATAAAATAGCCTACTTAACTGATGAGCTCGTACAAACAATGAGCTACCCTGTGGGCTGCACGAGCCCATAGAAACGAATAGGGGCCGAGTGAATTCTCTAAAAAAAATGAGCGCAAAGACGGTGTGTTCCACAGAGAAACGAAATCCTTGAGCTTTTTCTTTGTCATTTTGTTAAAGCGTTTTTAGTAAAACAGCACAATCAATAAGCGACAACAAAATCCACTTGTGTTTGCCGTATGAACAACTTGATGCATGCACACAAACAGCAACGTAGCAACTTCTGAATTCAACGAAATATCATACAGCTGCCCGTGTCGACTATGCACGACGAAATGGTTCAATAGAAGGGCTTTTTGAAAGGTTATTACGTGTACGCATGTATATATATATATATATATATATATATATTAGGCTGACCCAAAAAAATGACACTGCCATCGTTGTTGCGTATTATGCCGTATTGCGCTTATTACTGGTCGGTTTGGATTCAAATTTGGCAGGTAGTAAGACACAACAATTAGCAAGTAGGCGGTGCTAGCATTCGGCTTTCGTTGGGCGTTCGAAATGGCAACCGGCGGACCAGATCCCTCAGACTTGCATTCGCACAAGGAAAGTGTCAGGTTTATGTTTCAAGAGAAGTAATGTCCAGCTGAAATCCATCGAAGGTTGGTTAATGTGCACGGCCATAATGCCCTGAGTTGACGAGGGTGTACCGTTGGTGTGAGCAGTTTAGGCAAGACGACTGGGACATTAATGAACATCGAGGGCGCCCACCTCTTCCCGAGTCTCGACTCGACGAACGGATCGAGATGACCGAAAACGCTTTTGAGGAAACTAGAGCGTGGTCATTGAGGACTTTGTCGGCTAAAATTGGCGTGCCTCGTGCAATGTCGTCGAATTATTAAAAATAATCTGAGGTTGCAGAAAAAAAATGCAAAGTGGGTCCCTCATGAACTTGGTCTTGGCCAACTGAAAATGCGCGAGGAGTGTTCGCGAGACAATTTGAAGACATATAGGCAGCAAAAGAGTAAAGGTAAAGGTAAAGCTTCGTTGGTTTATTAAAGGGGCTGCAATTTCACAATGCTTAAGCTCTCTTGTATGTCACGCAGCGGGCCCCGAACAGTCGCTTGGAGCATACCGTTGCAGTGGACGAGACATGGGTCAGCCTGTTTAGGGGACCGGAAAAAGATCAATTCCATCAATTAAAGAGGGCTATAGGTGGCCAAAGGTATGCAAACATCGATTTGACCCGAGAGGCCTTAAATAACGAAGTTATAAATGGGAAATAGTGCATACCTAGACGTCAGAAGGCTGCCAAAACTCTGGGGCCAAACTAAATCAGTTGAATACCTCCATCTCATACTAAAAAATCTCTGTTTTAACTCACTTACTTAGCCGATATTGGAATTTATGTGCGTCATTTTTTGGGTCAGCCAAATAATACATATATATATATATATAGTTATGAAGCAATGCCAAAAGCAGTACCGTGGACGTTAAATGTTAGCTGTGGGTCAGCCCGGAAAATTTGTATATATATATATATATACTTATAATACATAGCTAAAAATAACAATGACAAAAGCTCCTCAGCTCATACACTTATGTCACTCGGCAGTACATCGTAGAATATATTGTGGCAGATGACGCATCCGTCAATTCTCATTCTCATTCGCTTGTGTCTTAAACCGAGGACGATTGACTCCTTCGATCACCCCACGCGGAACGAAGCCAACGAACGGCGTAACCACCCAATCAACCAAACCCCCGTTCCTTCATGGTTCGTGACACCACCGGTAGATCGATCTCAAGGTCGTTAAAGGACATCACCAGTTGTGTTCTTGCACATACTCGTATAGATGTTGTGGCCGGTGCTACCGCATTATCTGCGGCTGCTACTGGAAAACGCCCAACGTACCGAGCGTCTCGGTGGGCCGAAACGGTTAACATGTACAAAACAATATCGTCTCTACATCTGCTATACGATGGGTGGGATTTTATTCAGATCCAATGAAAAAAAGCCGCGCAACACAGACGCTCCGGCGCACAGACAAACGAACCCCTCCCCCGCTCCCCACAGCAGAGCACAGCACCGGCTGGTGACGCCGCAAACGTCCTTTGGGCTGACATGGCCTGCCGGATGTCGCCCTGCACCGACAAGCTTATCACATAGGAACAAGGACAAATGGCGACACTACAACATCACCACGCATGATCTATATGTGTGTGTGTGTGTGTGTTCTGTTGAGAATTTTGAACAAAGGAGTTGAGTGGAGCAGATGATTACTATGAATGGGAAGGATTTGTTCGTTGGGAGCCAGCCGGTGCAGACGTTGCTGCAATGGACAGCGACAGACCATTGCCTTCGTAGCTACGATGTCGCCTTATCAGGACGTCGTTTTAGAGAAATGTCTTCGGTTACAGCGAGTGGAACCGCTGAGACGGAATGCTGTCTCTTTGAACTAGAATAATTCACTTGTTGTTATTTGGATTGTCCCTTCGTTCAATTTGCACTTCGGACTCATTAATTAAGTGGGCAACTGTCACTGGGGACGCGTCCCGGGGCAGAGCATTTTTTAAGTTTCAAATTTACTGAGCTAACTATATTTACTCGTATACACATCGAATACCTGACGGCCACGATGGCTCGATACTTCAGTCTGATGCACACACACACGAGGCTAATATATTATACCTCACCTCATATAAGTGACGCCTGTAATTCTCATTATTATCATCAATTGATAGTAACATCAGAAGATTGCCAATATAATTGAAGCTAGGAGGGTCTGCTTACACGGCTCAATATTACTCATGCAGATGTTGTTGGGGTGTATCGCTACCGGCTATCATGCTATGTACTTCCCGTTTGGGGTGATGGTCACCTAGGAATAACGCACAGCGCTTAGATAACCCAAAGGTGATGCGCTGAGAGCCGCATTTGGCAAGGGCCGCAGAGTCTCGGTGAAAAGTCTGTATGCTTGCAACGGATTGCTCTCTGACGATAGAGTGCGTTGCCTGCATGCCACCTCTCATGTATTTAACACTATGAGAGGTCGAATTCCGCGTGAGATCGCTTTTCTGATAAACACCACCTTTAACCATCAAATTTGCCATCAAAGAGTCTAGCCGCCGTGCCTTACCTTATCATCTACCGTTCGTCTGGGGCTCGCTCCCTCGCGAGATTCGTTCCCTCACTACAGCTAAAAAGTTTGCCTGTGAAGTGGGGAGGTATTTGGTGGGGAAGGACTGATAGGTATATAATGCGTGTTAATTTGCGTGCGCTTAAGACGGCAACAGGAACTAACTTATGATTATTTTGATGATTTACTAATACTAACATACACAGTGGATGTGGTGTATATATGTACATATTGTATTGGCTGTTCGACTTCACATTCTGCTCGACTGCGTTGAGGTTACACATTTGCGTCAAATGGCAATAGCCAAACGAGGTGCAATCAACCTTTTTACCTTTTTTACAACCTTTTTACTTTTTTTTTTACCGAGAACTTAAGCATATGTATGTATATTGCAGTTCCGAGAATAAACATTTGATTATGATATGATAACTGCTCTAATCGCCGCCTCTACCTCGTTCAGAATTTCCTTACACGATCTAGCGTACGACTGCCAACAGCCTAGCGCTCGCACCTTCCGGAGGTTCGTTTACTTAGAACAATGCGAAAATGGAAGAAAGAATTTGTAGAACACGTATGCCGATCATGATATGAACTGTGTATTCATTATCAATTTCTGTCTTCTAGCAAGAGTTATAACTGCGATGCTGCCGTTGTAACTGGGATGAAATGTGTCAAGCTTCATAGCTGTTGTGTGACAGTGATATGTTCCAATATTTATTGTGTACTGTGATATTTTCCGTGGTTATTGCATAATGTATATACATTTTGATCATCTACGCTCCAATTGTTCAGTAGCTTGTGAAGCTCCTGTTGCTTAAACGAGAACTTAAGCGTCCACTAAGAACCACTAAGAGTTCGGTCAACTAATCAAATACTGTACCGTATTGAATCATTCGATAGAGTTGTGATCTGCCGATGTGCCAAATGATCTAAGTCCACAGCGTGAACGTGAGTCGACGTGAAGATCCAATAGATCTGAAGATCAATAGGTCAATACATAGCCTGGCTCAGTTTCACTCGGAACGCAGCAGGTTGGGTGGCATAAGCTGGCCAGCTGGCTCGTGCCACTTCTGATCGTTGGATCAAGGTGTCCATTGAGTGGGTGGTCGCCCTCCTGCCCGCTCGGTCAGTCAGGCTGCCCCTGGCCAAGCCGAGCCGAACCCAATCACTATTCCTCCTTTGGCAATCTTCACCAACCGATACCGTTTCTGTTCACGGCAGTGTCTACACACTGACCTAGCCTGGCCACCGCAGAGCTCGTCTCCTCTCTCCCGTTTATTCTCTTCGTGTTTTTTCTGGGATTACTGCTGCTGCTGCTGCTGATGATGATGTTGCCACAATGTTACGATACAAAGTGAACACAGGCCATAGCGGCAACAATGAACGTCATGTTGCAGCTCGTTTAGCTGTTTACAGTTATCAATGTATCGCTCTATCCGTCTGTTCATTGATTGTAGTTTTGTTGTTGGTCATCAGAAATAACAGCAACGAGCAACAACATCGCAGCGCCAGCACCAGCAGTACCAGTAACACACGATTAGATGCCAGCCAGCCAGCCAGCCAGCCACCACCATTTGCCTACCATTACAAGTCAACAGACGCACGCGGATACTGATGCCGATTGTTCCTGGGTTAAAATTGCGCGTTGGTGCTTGCCCGACCCCGCGCCCGCGTCAACAGCTCACTCGCTCACCAGCCCCAATGTGTTACCTCGCGTCAGCTCTGTGTTTCCTTTTCTTGTTTGTGGTCCCTTCATCTTTCTCTCCTCTCCTCCATCATCGCATCCCTATATAATTATAGGACGTCGATCGTACGTCCGTGCAAAGCGAGGTAAACGCGTGGTGCATTGATGTTGTTGCTGCTGCTGCTGCGGCCTCGGCCACTGCATTGACTGCGTTGCTGCAGCTGCAGCTGCCGTTCTGTTGTCGCTGTTAATCTCGGGACAGTTGGCGTCTATCAAATCGCCTGCGTCGTGCGTCTTTGTTTCACTCCGCTAACGGAAACGAAAGCACACCCGGTAGTTGGGGGTAAGGCAGGGTAGTCATCATCTCGCCCTATTGACATCGCGGGGGGGGCAACGCCGCGCCCGCAGCTGATGGGAGCTGACGGCAGCTCCTGCCCCTCGAAGCGCTATAGTTGTCTATGACTAATTCACTATTTTCTTGTTGCTGTTGTTGTTGTTGTTCTTCTTCTTCTTCTGGAGAAGCGTAGAATAGATACGATTCGCGCCATCTCCCACTGCTCTGTCTGCTCTTCAACGTTCGAGTCAAAGGGAGGCGCTGCGTTTAGATGTACTGACGATTCGCTTAAGATTTGTGGATTCAACTTTTGACTGAACATACAAATGTCTTTATCTCAGACGTCGTCTTTTTTCTGCCGCTGCAGGAACGTCATTCTGAGCCTCATTCATATTAATGGGTCTTCCATGGTACTAACCAAATGAAAGTTGCCCAAGACCCATGGGCAGCCTTGAGTAAATCACAAGTATTCCTCAAGCAACCCGCTGTTCAGTATCCGACAGCAAACGAACGCTCAATAATCAACTCGTCTCCCTTTATCCTGCCTGCCTGTCTTTCTTTATTTATTGATCAGTGACGCTAGCGATGGTGATCTCCGCATTCGTGTCTATTATTCATTTTCATGTTTCTATTTCTCTGCCTGGATGACGGCCGCGATCGTATACTGCACGGTTCGTGTGTCACTCGTTATTATCTTATCGTTATCGAACGGTGGAAGATTCATGGCGTACCGTCTCTGATCAGGAATTTCTTCGTGTTTTATTCAATGACCGGATACAAGTTGGCATGCATCGAAACTCAACTTCGCCATTCATTGCTATTTGACCGGTGCGACCTCTGCTCAACGTCAGACAATTCATCTGCACAGAGCCGTCCCATTTATTCGTTCCGGAGATCGTCCCACATGCGTAACATACCAAGACGATGCCTACCCCAGACACGTCACGATGAGAGGGGCCCTTTGATGTGTGTACTCATTTCGAATTCGTGCTTACCTGGAACATACACGTACACACGACCGACAATTGTATCGTTAGCACCTGCATCTCTATCTATCTGTCATTTCCATTCAAGCAATGAATGGCTAGCAATATAATCAATGATGACAATGGTTCAAGCAATCCTTGTCATCATTGATTATATTGCTATGACATCGTTGTTGTTCATTGTTATCTCGTTCTCGACATTGATTTGGGTAGATCTGCAACATTTATGGGTGATCACAGCGGGCATTTCCCACCCCGTGTAAATATTGTCATAGGGCTACCGTAGGATATATCTGAAATGTATTCTACGGCACGGCAGGATTACTAGAGGATCAGTCCTATAGACTATAGCTCAACAGAGCCAGAATGATGGATTGGATCAGAAATTTCCTCGGATTGAGTCACTGCCTACACACACACTGAGTATGACATAGAGCAAACAAGCAGACTTATTATAGATTATATATAATATAACAATTTAGAGTGTTAGATAATTTTCATTCAAAACAATATTCGTAGCATCTTAATAGCAGTAGCAGTAGTAGTATTATTATAGTAAGTAGCGGTACATACGAGTAAGCTATCTATGCAGCCACGCAATTACCGCTTAAATGAGCCAGTACAAATTCCAATTACCAGCCATAATTGGCATAATTTTGAGTAACCTACATGCATCCACCGAGTCAGCCAGATGTCGCCAGTTCCCCCGTTTTGTTATCACACTCATTCACTGACAGATACAGGCCAGCAAGTGAGCGTTTAATCGACAGCCAAGCCGACGAAATCGCTCATGGTTTCACGTGCGCGTACTGTGAACGCTTTTCGCGCCCACATCGCCACGCTTGTGCAATATCGCCATTTTGTTGATGCTGCTGCTATTGTTGTTGTTGTGTTGGAAATGGTCGTACCCCTAATTACTCAACGGGAGCAATCGGTACCGTGTGCAAATGCCAACGACGAGATTGGTAGAGGGAACAAGAGCGAGCGAGGAAGGAAAACTGTCGACAAATGATCGAATTGTGTTGATTTCTGTGCCAGATTGTTTCGATTGTGCCCTACTCGGCTAGTTCTTGCTGCTGCTGCTGCTGCTGCTACTGCTGGTCTCATTGACAGCGTGAGCAGGCGTGAAGCAGGCGACGTGGATTATGTAATCAATTTCAATGGATTACTGAAGCATGAACTAAATGAGTGAGCGATCAGGTGCACAGCAACAATCGAACGCGGAAAGCAGCGCCGTTGTTGCGGGTGGGTGGGGGGGGGGGCGGTACTCCTTGTTTGAAATGAACACGTTATCTAAGGTGTTGATTGTATTATCGTTAATTTAAGGATTGATTACATAGATCTTCACCGTATATATATATATATATATATACGGTGAAGATCATCAGTAATAGATACGAACGCAATGCCATGACGAGTGGGCGAATTTGAAGGTCCTCTCATTTTTTGAAGGGCGCCCACGCTACCGGATAGAGGAACTGAGACACACACACACACACATACACACCGATAGGCAGATAGCACTGATAAGCGTGGTGCCGGTGCTAATTAACGATGAATACATTGCATCACAATTCACTGTAGCAGCTCTTCTGCTAATGATTCCTCTGAGATACAGTTAAAAAAAAACGGCCCGCGTAAAGTCAGGGAAGACAATGCAACGCCCCGATAAGATACCGCTTGGCAATTTGCTGCCAGCGTGTCAGCGTCTGTTGGCTATAGTCAGTATAGCGGATATCAGGACAATAGTAAGCGCAGCTGCAATTGACAAAAATTGGCTGTATCTTGATTTTAAAGGCAAGCACAGCACCTCAACGAAGCATGCCATACCAATCAGGACGATGTTTTTCGCCCTGACTTTCAGCGCATCTCGGCCCAACTCGCGTTCATTCTTACCGACAAAACTTAGTCTCGAGTAATTATAGATCTACTCAAAATATCGGTAAAGTGAGAGAGATACAGAGATAGACACAGCATGGGAGGGCATGATTCCGGGCACGATTATCGGCATAACGGTATTTATTACGCTCAGCAAGCTCGGTCTGTTTTTGTTGTTAAATGTAACTCTAATATAAGTAACGTGCGTACGCAGCGGTGCGCGTACGCTCGCACGATGCGCTTTAACGGGACTATCACGTGCGGTCAACGATCATAGGTGGTCAGTTAACTTTGTCATTTTCAGATGGAGAGAGAGAGCGGGAGAAACAACTATGAGCCACCATCTGATGGATATATATATATATATATATATATTTAAACGGAATCTTAGTGATGGCCACGCCACTAAGAATCGCCACGGCACTCGTCGCCGGCCAGCCCACGAACAGATGACGGTGATGGCGACGAGTATCCTCTTCTGGCTGGTCTGCAGGCCTGTATATATACAATACAATATAGTAGTAGCTGGTGGTGACTCATTCAGTTGCCTTGTCCCCCTCCAGTGGCCCCATTGACGGGCGGTGCTTTTACCACGACGAGGCTCTTTTATCACAGTGGTCACTCCTTCCGAGTAGTAGCTGTACTCAGTAGCAGCAGCAGCAGCCGCAGCAGTGTGCCAATTAGACGTAATTTTCTTTCTCCTCAGCAACCGGCCACAGCGGCGCCGACAATGGCTCGCAGTGAAGAAGCTCCATTGTTCTTATTCTCATTATTATTATTGTGATAGTTGTTTTTGTTGACGTTGTTGTTGTTGCTGTTGCTGCTGTTGTTGGCGGTGGTGGTGGTTGTGACTCGTTGCTGCTTGGTCTGTTTGGATGTTAAATCAGTGGAGATGTGAGCTCTCCCGACTCTCACACCAGAAGAGGAGGCGGGTGATACGCGGACACACCGACATATAGATGGCGGTGAGCGACGTGGAGTGACGCCGCCGCCGCCGCCGACGCAGTTGACGGTGGCAGTGTGTGCCGTTGGCTGGCACCGCCACCGCTGCTATCCCTTGGCAAACTTTGACCCTCTGGGAGGACGACGAAATAACGACGAAGGCAGCAAGCGATGGCTGGCCAACGAACGAAGCCACGAGCCATGAGCCGTGCTGAACGATGCTGTCGCTTCTGCCTCGGCTGCTACCGTAGATCCTATCGCTGTCGCTGATGATGTAGCCGACTGGAAATGATCTTCTCTCACGCACGAAGACGACGTGAAGGCTCTGCTGGCGAGACGACAACCGGCTCCCGGCAAGCAGCAACGAACGCGTAGCAGCGGGTTACATAATCATCGTAGTAGGCTAGCGGTCCGACGACGACAAGGCACCGCAGCGTAATAGCAACAACAGCGCCATAAGCTCAACATGGCAACAGCGATGGCGAACGTTTGTTTGTGTCTGTTTGGCTGAGTTTGTGCGAACGACGAGGGGGAGAGCGGAGGAATTGAGAACGGCACATGATCGTCAATGAAGTGATGCCCGATCTGAGGGGGACGCTGATCCACTTGCAGGGATGTGTAGTCAGAAGTGTAGGTCACAATTTTAAGTGACGTTGAGAGGTGTCACCGATGATTGTAGGAAGACAATAGCAAGCGTAGACATAACGGTTGCGGAGGCGAACTCGACAAGGTTGGCGGAAAGCACAAGCCACAGCACGAACAGCGCTTCGGGTTGTGGCCGAAAGGGGATCGAAATTGTTGACGAGGTGCTTGAAATGGAGAAACACTACGAGTGTCTGCAATCAGGGCAAAGGCTCATGTATTCGATTTGCTCTTTTGTATCACCACACTGAAACGGAACCACCAGTGAGCGTTGTATGCAACTTATACATTGAAAAAAAATATATATATATATATAATATATATATATATATATGTATATATATATATATATATATATATGTATATATATATATATATATATATGTATATATATATATATATATATATATGTATATATATATATATATATATATATATATGTATATATGCATTTTATGGTCAACATATATATGAAATGTATCGTCAAATAAGCATTGGCTGGGGATGGCTACCAATCCAAACCCGTGGATTGCATGCATATTCCAATGTGGATCGTGGTAACGAGTAAGATGGTAACAACGATCCCCCCCCCCTGCAGATGCACTGGCTCGCATTGGTCACGCATATGTTCAGAATCACTGTGAAACCATTATCCATGATTAGATTAACGTCTTTGATTGGCACACCGCATCAGGTGAACTAGGTAAATATCTGCTGCTGGATCATTTGCCGGTTTCTGATCTATCCATCTTGTCATATCTGCTCGCCCATCATCCCTCGTTGAATCATCGTTCCGTAGTTCATCATTAAGTTCAATGCGAATTGAGCAATAGTTCATGTCATACATGGCGATACAGGTGTGTGTGTGTGCACGCGCTTGCGATAGTAAATGGCCGTAGATTTCAGTGTGTAGCCATATTGACAATATGAGTTGGTCGTACGGAAAACAATCTTTATTTTTTAATATTGATACGCTTGCTATTTGACCTGTTACTAACTAGTATGCCAAATGCGACATTAAGCATAAGGATTGGGGTCGTTCACGCTTTTTGTCAGCGTTAAGGATCAAGTCGTTAAACATGGCCACCCTCGATTTGAGCAGCACCAGCCTTTTCCTCCGGACAGCCTCAAACTGGCAAAGTTCATCAGCTTCGTACAATGTCTTTACGTAGGACTGAGTTTCACGGTCGATGTCAATCGTGTCAATCTTCGTCAAGAATGATCAGGAAGGACCGAAAATATTGCGAAGCCATGGTCCGAGAACCGACAAATATATATATATATATATACATATATATAAATGATTCTACTTATTCAGTAATGCGCCAACCATATATATATATCAGTTCTTTTATGCTTTGCTTAGGCTATGATCATCAGCTCGTTGATAGCTCCTCGCTAGTTTCCTTCATAAAGTCTGTATAGATATATACCCCCCCCCTTCCCTTCCGAGTGCGTAATGGACAGAATAATCAAATTGTTCCACATCTGTTCCACTCGTAATCGTGATACCGTGATATCGCTAACGAGCGGTGATACATCAGCCGTTAAATTTCTGGCTGTGTTGTTGTGTTTTCAATGTTCGTCCGTCACTTCCGATACGATGCCGGTACGATTCTTCAATACCGTATAAGTCACTGGCGATCTGCTCACCGTAGGGCGGCCAGCACGCGGCGTGAACAATGGAAAGCAATCTAATGAAAATTCTCGATATGACTAAAGGTGATGGTAGACGATGACGATGTTGTCGTCGCTGCTGCCGCCGCCGCATCGTTCGCCTCTCATTCACGACAGTCCATGCCATACCAGACTAATAGTACCCGCTCACGGCGTGACTGACTTGGCGGAACTGATATAGCCTTAGCAATACACTGAACACCGATCTAGATGCTGCAAGAGTCCCCCGGCCGGCCGGCCGGCAGCAGGTCGTCAGGGGAGCACCAGAAGGTTGCGGACGACTGCAATCGAACCGGCCATTCATGCGCCCGAAGGTTGCCACTGCGACCTACCGGGACGTAACCGTCGGACGAGCTGCAAATTGACGAGCGTATTGTGTACAATTGATAGCTTTGTTTCAACGAAGGAACGCCCCTCATCGCCGTCATTCTATGTCCGCCGCTCTGTTTGACCGGACATCTACTCGTACGTGTTAGCGCACGCACGAGTATATGGCAAACCGTAAAAACGTGCTGTGAGCTTGATGGAGAGGAGCGAAATTCTGCGGTCTGCGGCGAACTGAGGTTCATTGAGGCGTAGTGATTTTGTGGGCTGTTTAAACTTCTACATTACGCAAACAGTGCAATATATTTTAAGTGATCGAATTATTAGTAAATTTACTGTGCTTTGCCGGCATCAGCTGCAGCCATTGTCATCGTTTGTATAGACGGTATTACGGTGGCTAATATGGCTGAACGTCAATCGGCCGCTCTCATAGAACACAAGACATTTCTCCGCTCTCAAAAGATCTATTGACATCCGAAAATCTACAAGATCGTAGTGTCCGAGTTTTTTGGTATAAGTTGCAATTCGTTGACAAGCTATAAGGGTCCCGTTGGTTAATAGCCTTTCTCAAGTGTTCCACGTAATTTGTAGGCACTCAAATTTCTCTCGGCATAGTGGCCCCGGGTGTTCGAAAAACTACCGTTACCCTAAATAGCCACGCCTCCATCCGTACTTCGTATAAGAACCCCGTTATTTTGATAGGACATATGATTTATAAAAAAGCGCAGCACGAACATTGCACGGCCGATCGATCAGACCGAGGGGTACACATCGCGGTAGGATACCAGTCGTCTGATCGTCAACCTTCCAATAGATTACATTTAACTGACATCGATAATAATAATAATAATAATAATAATTCAGTTGGCTGATTGACCCGGTAGACATTTCGATGCGGACAGGCTAAATGTGTTCGAAGCGCTGTCAGATTCCACCGCTTCGGGACTGGTTTGATTTTTGTGTTCGTAACGGTAAATACGAAGTCAGGCCTCTATAAAATTACAACGGAAATCGAAGTTTTGCCAGCTCCTGATATTACCCCTACGCGGACTTTTCTCTTTTAGCGGTGACTTGTCAATTCTTCCGGGCGGCCGGTACGAGCTGGCCTATATAGCAACGCTGAACTTTACATCTGTTGTAAGTATCATATATCGAGGCGCTCTTCAAACACGCAACTACGATCGCCTGCAGGATGGCGTTCTACAGCTGACGGCAGACAACCCGTGTAAGGCTTCTCTCACAGCCTTGTCGTAAGTGGATCAGACGAAAGTACATGGAGAAAAACGACTGACTGCAGCATGAAGAGGTTTGGGATATTTTTCTCGAAGAGTTCCTGTCCCATTTCATAATACGTCACCCGCGATGAGATCACGAATCGGACACGAGCCGTACCTTCTAATCTGGTCACTATGGACGGCGTTCGCACGTGGCCGCGCTCCATAGTGCAACTTATCTGAACATTAGAATTCGCGGCACTGTCTATTCACGATACTCGAAGACGCTATCCAGTTGGGCACCGTTTTCGATTTCAATTTCAATATTTTTAATTGAAATTCCGTTGGGTTCTTGTCTTGGAACGGCAAGGCGCATCACGTATAACTATTATAGCAACGGGCAACTACGAAACGCTCGTGTAGCAAACTTGGCGGTGGCGGTGGCGGCGGCGGCGCATGTGTAATATTTAGCTTTGACGTCAGCGGGTGCTTGCCATTCTCCCATGAATCAGTTGAAGCGATCGTGATTTTGGGCTGCCGTATTTCGACCGCTGGTGAGCCGAGATGAAAAAAACCCCTTAAACAAACCTTGGATAATGAATAGCGGTGCTTGTTCGGGCCAAGCGTTGCGTTTCCACCAGATTCCTGGTGGCGATATAAGACATTCACAACAGTAGCAGCAACATCGTTCGCAATGGCTAGTGTTCGGCAGTGTGATTCGTCTGAATAATACAGGAGTCATCTCAGTATTGATCTGCTCAGCATCCCCTACAACTCAATGAATCAACCTCGTCTGCCACAGAGCCGCTCGCCGCAAGCACCCCACAGTGGCCAAAGCATGCCATATGCTATTGTTGGACTAGCTGCGAGCATGCGCCGAGCGACGCCATCCGCATGAACACGCTCATTTATTGACTCGATCGGATACGCTGTGCATATTGTCGTATTCAGTAATGCCCAACATATGTACACGAATCAATTTCTTTTTCGAAAAAATTGCACATGCTGTTCGGGACGACCATCGGAGGCGCCCGTGTTGCTGGCACGATTCATCGACGATCCACTTATTGGTAGAATGAATCGTATGTACACTGTTAAATTTCGCGGACTCATCCGCACACGCATCTCTCACTGACTTCCATCCAGAGGCGAGTGTCCGTGTCGCGATATGTCGACAAAAAAATCACGCTATCGCGGATCATATGGAAACTCGATTTCCAGTTGAGTGATACCAGTTATATCAGTGTTATGATCACTGATGTCTTCTATATCTATGGCCATCTATTTAGCTCGAACATTCGACGCATTTTTTTTCATTTGTCTCATGATTCATTTTTTCCCCCGTTCTAGGTTTAATAACGTTCAATTGTTACACAATTTTATCATCACGGCCCTTCCTATTCAACGGAACAATACTACTCGGCTGCATTGTATAGGGTGCCTATCATGGTGTCGACGAACCGGCGTCGCTAGTGACGATTCATAAGGAGAACTTGCTGGCCACGTGACTTTTTGCTCAAGTTATTGGTTGGCGTCAGGGGGAGGGCGGTGCTGGCTGTCGACCCCACATTGCAGCGCTATATGAAGATGAGCCTTTTGGTGGCCGTCGGGAAACAAAACGTGCTTCGCCAGAGTGGTGTTTTTCAACGATGGCCAGCTCGCGCGCAGCGGCGACAGCAGCGAAACGACTCAACCAACACCAATCAAATCACTGTCAATGGTAAACCGCTGCTGACTGTGGGGGGCCGTGTCCGTGTGTGTAGGTTCATTTACTAGCCTGTACTGTGTGATGTCGTGCCCGGTCGATCCCGAGACGGCAACGTCGTTTAACCCGCTGTACATGCGTAGTTCAAGTTCGCTACACAAATTGACGACTTCGACAAGACCGGTTGATTCACAGATCGGTGAGCCGACGTATCCGATGATCGAATACAGCGAATTAGCGTTGTCACGCGTTCGTCCTCTCTCTCTCTCTCTCACACACACACACACACACACACACTTATCTCATTAAGTGGTTGTAACAGCGTTGCATTATACCACCTTTTAACGCTACCATAACGCCACTGCTGGTGACACTGATGGAAGTTAGCGTCAAATCGAAGCTCGAAAATGAAGGTGCTTCTTCAAGTCACTGCGTTTTTTTGCCTCGATACTATTTGGGCTGCTGTCGCTGGTGCTGCCATTCCGGCTATTCTTGTTTTGCTGTCCCATCAGGCATCGTCGTCGACGACGACGACGACGACGACGACCGAACCAAATCACGGCTCGAGGCAACGGCAGCAATTCTTCGGTAGCGGACTCCTTCAGCGAGTTTGGCCTTGCTCGCCTGACACCCACTAGTCTATAGTAAATACATGTTTTGAGTGAATCAATAAAGCAAGCAGCGCTACTTATTGATCGCTGTGAAGCAACGTGACTATAATCAGCGGTTTGCGCCACCTCGCGGCGGCGCAAAGTGCCCCATAACAACGTGATCATCATCATACGAAGATCAATTTTATTACATAGCTCGTCGACAATCGTTCCTCGCCTCTCTTTATTTCTCTCTCTCTCTCTCTCTCTCTCTCTGACGGCGATTGGTGAGTAAGTGAACGCGCGTGGGCATTTTGTAAACTTTTGAACAATTGAGCAGCGTGCATCCACTGAGCTTTAGGCTGCTCGATTGTTATAAGTTTACACAAAAATAGCAATTTTTGGAAAACTCGTTTTTCTTAACGTGGCCATTTTTCGAGCCTCGTTTTGGGTCTGCCGCTTTCTTCTGTGGGTGCTGTGATCGTCACGTGAATTAGAGCGAACTCACTGATCAGCTAGTTGACATGGTAACAATCTTATACTTTCAGCCCGTTTCGATCATGTTCACTTGTCAATGTTTTTTGCGAAAACTGTAGCCCACCGAAGGTATGCTACAGTGGCAATTGAAACTTTTATATATATATATATTTTTTTTTACTTCATTCACGGACATCAACCGTAACCCGGGTAGGGCTCACGTTCGAGTCCTAGCAAAATTATTCCAGCCTAATTCTTGTCTGGGTACCATATTAATGGCTAGTTAGCATTGCCTAATGTAATATCTCTCGATAGTTAAAGTTCGTAGAACCATGACCCCCCCCCCAACATATCACCGTTCCTTGGTTACCGACCTCTTGTTAAAGCCTAACGGCTTTAGCAACGGTGGACAATCCTCCCGGCGAAATAAGATCGCTTCAGTAACAATAGTTATGTCCCTATACCTACACGCCCTGCCGTTGAATATCAAGTCACCCGTTGTTATGTCATTCGTATTCGCGACCTCGGTCGGTGGCGATAATCGCTCCTTCGCTCTGCGGCTTTGGTTTGCCTCCTTCGATTCCACTTGAATGTCATCTGGCCCCGTTCCCGCAAACGCAAATGGTGGCCGGGCACAATTAAATGTATAATACACCGACAGGGTCATCTTACCTCCGCATTCTGTAGGCACTGTGGAGCAATTCACAGTGAGTCAACGCGCCCGCTCTTGTCACAATAACACTGTCGCCGCCGCCGCCGTCGCCAACACCGCGACATCGCCTACCTTTTTTTTGGCAATGTCGCCCGCTTGATGAGAACAGCATGGCTCAGCGGAGAACGGGCGTTCAGCCATTCTGTGACTGCCGATCTGGCCGCCGCTCGTCTTTCAGACCGAGTCAGCTACTGTGCTGATTCGTGCTGTTGTTGCTGTTGTTCTGCAAAGCAGGGCAGAGCAAATGTGCAACCTTTGGCCGCTCATTGTCGAACCAATTGTCAATAACTGTCCGCGGAGTCATACCGACACAATGGACGGACAAGACAGACTGCTCACTGTACAAACGCCGCGCGTAGCCACACAGACCTGTGCACACAGAGGGAGGGAGAGCGAGAGAGCGAGAGAGGCGCTCACACTCAACCAAAGACCGAACTGAGCATTGATGAATGCCAAAGCCGAAAGATTCGTTGTATCGGAGAAAAACGAGGACGAAAATCCACAAAAGGCCACCACCACCACTGTTTCTGCTATTGGGCTGTTGTGCTGACAATTCGTCAAAGTCTTCTGTTTCGCAGGGTTTCGCGCGTGCGTTTTTTTACTCTACACGTATGTAGATACAGTGCGAATCGATGTGTCTATCCTCCACAGAATAAATGAAGTATTCGCCCCCAAGTCGTACACAAATGCGTTGCGAGCAGCATAAACAATGATGTTTGCAGAGGAAAGACGACGTGCTCGGTGGGATGACCGATCAGCGGATTTTGTACATCGTTTTTAAAGAATCAATATCGCACACGATTCATATCCGGAAGATCTGCGATTGTGAAGACACAATGAATGGAAACACCCCCTCGGTTATCCTATGTGCTGTCTCGAGCTGAACCACGATCGGCTGCGCACGACTAGAAGGCTGTGTGTTGCTCTAAGAGTTCAGTTGGATTCCAGATGGAATCAGGGATGGCCTGATAGCAGTGATCATCCCAGTGTCCACGTATAGCGCGTGGCCTTGCACAACGTGATTGCATCACCCACGGTTGATTGGGGACAGGCGGATCATATGAGTTACCGTGACATATAAGGGAGCATTTTTGGACCACCTACGACCTTGTGGGTGGCAAGTTTATTAAGACAAAAATATAAGAGAGCTTAAGCATTGTAAAATTGTAGCTCTTTTAATAAACCAATAAAACCTTTACCTTTACCTACCTGTGTCAGATAGATCAGCTTATGAGAACGCTGTATGTCGCCAGTTCAGTAGTCGTCGAGCGAATAGATGCTCTCGATACGAATCGATGGGTGGTAGCAAGTGGGTGTGCTTTTCAGGAGGGTTCATAGAACATCGAGATATTATGTTCAAAATAATATTAAAAATGTGTACCAATAGATGGGAGAAAAGCTGATGTCGACCAAAATGAACGCTAGCCACCCAATACATATAGCACGATATCTGCACTTGTCTACTTGCGTTCTTATCGTATCCATTATATGCAAGCAGTGCGGCCACATCGGTCGGACAACATAATGGAGCACTAATCAGTAGACGCCATGTTTCACCCTGCGTCGATGGTGTGTGTATACATGAATTTGATTAAAATTATAATAATATGTTCACTCAACCCCGTGGAATAGAGTAGAGCGTCCGGTTGCATCGGTGCATGCAATTCAGCCTGCCGGCGAGAAATCACGAGAAATCTCGCGTGGTCTCACAGGTATTCGCAGACATGGACAGACATCTGCGGCCGCTGACGTGTCGGCCAAAGCGAGGCGACGTCATCTTGTTCTTGTAACGGCAGCACAGTCGAGTATTATTATTATAAATATCTTATGTGGATATTTACGGCTCGCCACCATCGTCTGTGTCCCGGGCACAGAGCTCAAGACGCAGGTTCTGGCGCGGTCGCCTCTGCCGGCCGAACATCGTTGACGTCAAGTCATCCAGCGCTATCCATTGAAAGACCGATGCAGTTCGAATTAACAAGCCAACGACGTCGGCTCTTCGAAAATTTCCCTTCGGGGCCGACGTTTTACCAGCCGATTTGCTCTCATCGGCTTCGATCAGCGCTTCAACCGCTGCGATGGCTGCCACCTCTATCGAAAAATTAAACGGCAAAGGCTGACCGTAAAGCGGCCACGGAGCAACAGTCGACGTTCAACTTCTCGACGTTTCCCATATTTCCCGCCCTCCCACACACACACACACCCCACCCGATTTCGCATTGCCCTGTATCCCCGACACGTCATCTAGATCCGCGAGCAGCGGTAGCTTTTAATCGTAGCACACGCATGCTAGGCCGACTCTCCGTTCTATGATCGTCACAGCTGTTATGGCGATGGGCGCTACTGTGCGTCCAGCGGTGTCAGCCCCATCATCATCACCACCAGCAACAGCAGCATCAGGACATTATCCTCGTCATCGGCAACAGGAGCCCAGTGGCATTCATACTCAGTACTTGATAAGTGACGTTTTTTTGGTCACTGTTTTACCACATTGCAGACAGTCGCTGCGAAACCACAACCGCCATTGAAGTTTAGAAGACAAAGTGGCTACGTGAGGAACGGACACGTTGGCGCTGGCCAGCCAACAAACGGACGATTGCCGTGGAAGCTGGCCGCGGCCAGCCTCTCCTGCCGATGGCGGCATGAACGCGGATTTGATCGCTTGCTGATTCAACCGGTAGCGGGCTCCCAAGTTCAACCGAATGTCAGCCGTAGAAATAACCGGTAATAATCGCAACGCTGACGTAAACGAAGTGGCTACTCACAGGGCAGCTGCTAATCACGTGAAATGGCCGCAGGACCAGCCGACGCGTGTGGAAGCTGTGTCGAAGACAGCTGGTGGCAGGCTGGACGCAGGGGTCTGATCATCGACGTTTTGGACAACTTTGGACAGAAAGAACGCCAGGAGACCACTGCTCGATAGGTTAAAAAGCCCCCGAGGAAAATATCTAAACATATATATGCATACATATATATATATATATATATAGAGAGAGAGAGAGAGAGAGAGAGAAAGAGAGAGAGAGAAAGAAGGGAAGGAGCCGAGATACGTTCGTTCAACTGTTCGCGTCTCGGTTGTTGAGTCGACTTTCGTTAACGCGTTCTGCTTGCTCCCAGACGGAATCACTTTCGGAGCCGCTGCCGCCACCGCCGCCGAACGCCGCAAATTGCGCAAAAAAACTACAAAAATTTGGCGGCAACTGTAATGGGGAGGGGGTGTAGTGGTGGCAGCGGCGGCGGTGGCTGTGAACCGGGGATTTTTGTGGTGACGGGATTTGTCGTGTTTTGTCTATGGTCCTCCATCGGTACCTGGAGCAGTGGACGTAACAGCAGAGGCATCGGTACCTCGGCCGGCACAGAGATGGCAAAGTGTCAACGTCAAAAGGCCCCCCCCCACAGAGAGAGGTGGACTGTAGATGGAGCTAGAGACGGTGTGCGCAAGGTGAGCGTCGAACCAGTGATAGACTATCGCATGGTCATCGTCGTCGTCGTTGTCGGGGTAGGTGAAACTGGTGTTAACGCTTCAAACTTGAGAAGGTTGACCAGCAAATTATCGGGCGGGTCAATCGCTGGCCGATGTTAAAATACCGAAAAAAAAACAAAACCCCGGTTACAAAACGCTCCTGTGTATCGTCTACGTTATGGACATGACCGTTGGGCTGCAGAAAATGATCAAACCATTTCACCAGATCATGGCCCAGATCGATGTTCAGTTGATAATATATAACTCAGAAATTGATGTTTGTTAATGATATTGGAACTGGGCGAGACACGATTTGGCGGATATAGACTTATGTAGTAATTAACGTGAATTAAAAATGCTGACAACAACCGATTTGTCTCACGACTGCATAGAATATATATATATATATATAATAGCTAGTGGAATATCTTGGTGTCTTCCGTGTAACTCCTGAGCACATTTAGGCTCAAGGTAAAAAGCTGGCAATAGATGATGCTGGGTCTAGACGAACCTCCGACCCCAACGTGACTCGGTCAACAAGCCAGTCAATGAGCTAACGAGTTTATCCTCTTGGTTGCCAAAACGAACATGTTTGGTTAGAGCCGTTTGATTCTACCCGGCTAACACTGTAACTCCCCCTACGTCCGTACCTCCATTTACCGCGACATCGCCGACACCTCAACACTTCTGGGTGACGGTGACAAAATCGTCTTGGACAGATCACCCAGCAGCAATAGCGGCAGCAGTCATAAAGAATGAAATGGATAAAGGACTCATTTTCTGAACAATCCAAAGCCGTTTCTGAAGCAACTTTCTGACTTCACAGACATTCACAGTCAGTCGTGTGTCTTGCACCGTCGTTGATCAGCGGTTCGTTGGGGGAAGTGCTGAACTATTGTAGCGAGCTACCTCCGCTAGCTCAACGCTACCCGCAAGGGTAAGTCGGCGACTCTAGTGAACCGGCTAAACTGTCGCCCGCCTCGGGCGTCCCTGAAGAACGTTCTATAGAGCCTCTATCACGATTTCACTCGATGATGCTCAGCTGCTTCAGCGGTACGGCAGCCGTCCGCGTGGGTCGGTTCGCGGCGGCCGTCCCCCCCCCCCGCACAATGGCGAGCGGATGTATTATAATACCTTGACGTCGGATGCGGCGGGCGAGCCGCCGGCTCAGCCGCTTGCGCGCAGTGCATCCAGCGAGCGCATGAGTAGCTCGCTCACACAGGGCAGAGATCTCTCTGTAGCGCGGGACTGTGCAGCGTCGTATGGCAGGGCAGGAATTTGCTGCCCATCGAACAGAAGTTGGAGCTGAGCAAGCCGGCAGCGACCAGCAACGAACAACGAGCCGACACCAGTGTGCCCCACCCCAAGCGGTCAGAATTGGCCGCTCAGAAAATATCAGCCGGTGCGGCCGAACGCTCGGTTCCCTCAGTCAGCTTGCAGTCTCGATGTGTAGCCGGCGATCTGGTGTCGCTGTATTCGCGCCGAGCCGACTACGAGCAGGAACGAAAATAACGGCGACAACAGCAGAAGAGGCAGAGAACTGGCTTGGTGGTAACGTACGCCCATAAACGCCAGCCTGCGCCAGTGGTCACCAACGACGCACGGACGAGTTTGTCTGAATGGAAGCCAACTGGACGACAACAGGCGGGTGGCCGGCGCCAAGTAACGGGTCTACGCTGTGGCCGTCGCCGAGAAGGCAACACAATAGAGAACATTATCGCCGTCGATATTCGTCGATGAAGACAGTTACGAGGTCTATTCGATCAAGTACGCAATTGCCTTCGCTGCTCGCTCTGGTCACAACTCTCGTGGTACCGTTAGATTACGGCGCCGCTTTTGAGTCTCAATGAAATTATTCCTAATTATTGTATGTCTCAATGATGGATACCCGATCGGATTCGCTCCGCCGTTGTCGATAGATCTGCGCAACTCTTTGAGAATTAGATAATGAAGTAGGTGTAATTGTGGTGGTGAATAGTAGTAGTAATAATAATAATAATTCATAAGGCTTGTATATCAGACCTCGGAGCGAGTTCAACTGATTGACTCGCACCGCTTGCTTCCGGCTGCGCTTGATTCATTTTAGGCTATATGCTATATATGTCCATTTGTACAATACGATATTCAACTGTACTGCGAAGCACAATGCATTACATTCCGTCACCAGTGGCGCTGTCACAAAATAAATTCTGTTGAAAATGCTCCTCGCGGAAATGTTCACGATTCTTCAAGCACTTCCGTTTAAAAAGTCCATTGACACTAGGCTAGTCAGTGAACTAAACTGGGGGCGCAAAATTCCGACAATCTGAAAAATGTCCACCCTTATATAAGAGTCTCCACAGCCATCTCATCTAATGGTTCC
This sequence comes from Stratiolaelaps scimitus, assembly GCA_019614645.1. NCBI lineage: Eukaryota > Metazoa > Arthropoda > Arachnida > Mesostigmata > Laelapidae > Stratiolaelaps > Stratiolaelaps scimitus. The sequence continues at coordinate 6,961,129 of JABWDB010000013.1, read as the reverse complement.
ACTCGTTTTAGGAAATCCGGATTTCAAAGGCAAAAAATGCCGTCCCACATTGTGAACCGTCCAAGCTCACATTGGCGTATTATTCTCTTAACTTCGTGCCAGCAGCCGCACACATATGTCTACATGTGCGCTACGCTCAATGCGATGTGTTGAAAGCGTCGATTAGTGAAAGCCGGTACAGAGATGAAGCGCTGGCCCCTACGTACTTGTCGTTATCATCATCATCTTCTTCTGGTACTTGCATACATATTTTTATATGTATATATATATATATATAATTTGTTTTTGATGAATAACTTGCCCTAAAAGTTCTTCCGGTTGGAAGTGCATAAATATCTAAGGATAATATTCCTATGAGTGTGCTCGTTCTGGCTATTCTTTTATTTCCACAGGATCTTTTTGTCGGCACGGCAATCGTTCTCTTGAGAATCGACATAAATTCTCTCCAGCACGAGAACATCATGCGCCTGTCAGTCAGTTCACGTTTGCTCGTTGATAAGGTCTCCATAATACATAGTGAGTCTGCTTACTGCCCTAGTGAATTCTGTGCACTTCCCATTGGCGGGCCCCACACATATCTAATATGTGATATAACTTTGAATGACAACGCGTTCAGTCTGTCCTACAACAATAAGTGCTACCTGTTTATCAGAGACCACAATCAACAACACAAAATCCAACCCAGCAAAAACACTCACACTGGCCGTCAACAATAAATCAACAAGCAATGACAACTTAACAAGGCAAAGACGACTGCAATCATTCAATCGTTGAGTTTGTCTGTGTGTATACGCATAGCACACAAAACATAAACATACACAAACGCATATCATCTCTCTCTCTCTCTCTCTCCGTATCTAGCTATATATATATATATTTTTATATATATATATATATATCTACCTGCGCATGAGATGAACTGCAAACGACCACAGCGTGGCACTATGGAAGCTATCGTTCTGATCGCATTTCGTTGTAGCGCAACTTCGACCTGTAGTAGTGAATAAAATAGTTACCGTATTAACGACTGCACAGACCACGCCCGTCTGCCGCGCGGAACGCGCAGATATTTCCGATGCCGTGTTCACCGGACTTCTTCATAGCAGCGGCCGATTAACCGACGAGTCTCGAATATCGCTCCTATTCTGCCTTATATATATGTTCTTTTTTTTATTTAATCGCTCCCCGCCTCACTCAGTTGCGCTGACGAACTCCGAACGTCACTGAACGCCAGATGTGTGCCGCTACCGTTATAGTATGCTCCATGATACACTGCTGTTGCTGCTGCTGCAAATATATGGACATGCTATGTTATGAACTAGTGTATACGGCTGTTGCGTACGCTGCTACCGCCCCGTTCGGTTGACGCCGCTTACCGTCAGTTCGTGCTGACGGCTCTGTTCCCCTGGCCCACACAGCTGTGTACACAGACTCAAGCACACCAGTGAGTCCCAGAGTCGCTGTCAGCAGGTGGAAGCTGGCGATCGCAGCGGCGATTACTGGCGAATAGCTGCGAATTTCGTTGGCGGCGACGGCAGTGGCGGCGACGACCATTACCGTCTTGCCGCACAAATTTGTTATTATACATGTACACGCTACACAACACATCTGTATGTGCGCCACTGCGGCACCCACTAGTACAATAATACTACTGGTATGTCGCTGCCGCCATGCTCGGCTGTACTGTAGTATACGCTAGTGTTTTACCATGACAACGTCACTGGTAATGTCATGTCAACGGCGCGTCTGTCTGTCGTCGATGTAGCGCCGGCAGGCAAGGCAAAGCTGCTTGGATAGCAGGGTGCTGCTGCTGGTGCTATACACTCGAGCAATGGTGCGTGTCACCAAGTGATCCGACGAGCATCGGATTCTTGTAGAATCCGCGGGATCACACCGGGCTGTTCCTGTGATAATGTTGCTGTTGTTGCCGATGCCGCTGTTGCTGTCGTTGTGAACGGAACAGCGGGTGGTCGCAGTCAGGACGGCGGGAGGATGCCGCTTGACGTCGCAAAGGAACACATTCTTCCAGCAAACATTCTTCCAGCGCTAAAATCCACGATACTCATAGGATGCGTACATGAATGCGCCGTGAACTGTGATGCAGTTCCAAGAACCGCTGCTCTTGTTGCTGCTGTTGTTGTTGTGCTTATCCTAGGGCTCCCAACAAGTCATCACACCGACGCAATGGAACATTTCGTTAGCCCGATTCAGCCGTTAGGGAAAAAAGGGGTGTACCAGACGAGGCGGTACCACCATCACCACCACCACCACCGAATCTTCGTCGTTCGGTCCAGGCCGAACAGCGACCTGCGCAGCGGTGCGAATTAGCCGAGACCGTAACCTCATATAATAATAATAATAATCATCATAATACATAACATCATCATGCATAGCATCATCTCATAAGCAAACATCTTGACAGCACTGATCGCTACCAGGCGGCGATCGTAGGTATTGTATGATACAGACAACGTACGTCTGTCCGCCCACACATCGTTGCAGATGTGTGCCTCTGGCCGCTCTTTCACACACGGGCCTGGTGGGGGCAAATAGTCGCCAGCCACTATCCGGCACAGGCTGACAGCAGATGATGGTCGCATAACACCGGTGGCGTTGTGAGCTCTGCCTTCATTGGTTTCCCTTCACTATGTCGATAGTGGAGATTGAAGCCCGGATCCCCCCCCCCCGCCCATGCCTCAGGCTCCCGATGCCCGGATACCTAACGACAATGTAGAGTCTTCGAAGGGACCGCTACGGCCGCTTACTTGATTTCATTCGAGAATTTCACTCTGAATTGATAGCGAAAAGTGCCTGATCCAGTGACTCGTGGCTGGATAACACAGCCGGTTGCGCCGTCCACTGACGCAAACGGGGCAACCGCTATGTTTACTATTTGCACAGTTCAGCGGAGATACGCCCTTGATCAAACAATAGATAATCTTCGGCTGTTCTGCATAAATGTTCGCAGTGGTAAAACGATGGCAAGGCCGTCGCATCTATGGGTATATAATATATGGGACGCAAATATTTTACGGAACGTATCAATATACAATAGTACACGTATACCTTTTACTTTTATAACTGAAGGCATACGTTTAATATACTACGGTGTTTGTCATTCGACTTGCGAACTGTTGGAGACGATGGAGAGTATCATACAATTGTGTGTTTCCCTATTAGGGAGAGAGGACACGTGTGTTTGCCTATTGATACCTATGAATGTTGCCGTTTCGACAGACTCCGTCATTCAATGCGATGCTTTGTTAATGGCAACCAGCTACTTGCCGCAGAGAACGCTGGATCGGACATGTTCGAGTGGAATACCTACTGCAAAGAAGTCTTCGTATACGAAACGCAGTTGGTTCTATATATTTTTGGCGGCTTAGTTAGCACAGCAGATCTGGTCAACTATCTCCAGCTCTCCTGCGTATTCAGCCGTATATTGGATGTAACGTACGTGTCTCACAATGGCTGTTATTTCACTGCGCAGCGGCTGTATGCCGTTGTGATAACACTCGCCATGGACACCATCATCATTGAGATTCGCTGCGGTCGAGCTGAAGTATCGCACGAGTCGTAACGACTCACACGCATTAGCAACAGCCACATAAGCACAATGCGTTTAACAGTTGTGTGCATCACTACAATAATTAGTTCTCACTGTGGCGATCATGCTTTCAGTACAAAAGAGCAGTCTTCTTCGCTGTACGCGGTTAGCAGCGTTAATTAGTCTTTACCCAGTCAGTGGTCAAGTCAAGTCCGCGTTCGGTAGGCCGGTCAGCAACGGTGAAGTCGACAATAGCAGCAACAGCAGTGACCACCTTCCTTCCTCGCCTCTAGTCAACTCGTCGGGGCAGAATATATCGGACAACGAGCCAGAACGTCAAGGCTGACATACGGCACGCACATAGAGTGCTGTTGCTGCTGCTGCTGCTGTTGTTTCTATCTCTGCCAACGCTGCTGGTCGACGATAAAGGTAGCCAGCTAATGCGAGCTAGCCAGCAACCACACAGCAAACACATAGGCATATGTCTTTGCTGACACTACACCGGAGCCTGGCATGCCAGTCTTCCGCAGGACTCATTCATCGCTCGGAGCGTTTCTGCGGTGACGGGGGCGGCGGTGATCAACTCAACAATCAAAATAAAAAAAACGAAACATTTAGTTGCATTGATGCCGAAACATAATGCTTCAAACGAAGGCGGACAACAATGGCGCAAACGCGTTGACACTCGTCCATGAAAATGAAACCGAACATCTGTTCGGAGGTAACGTCACCAATGATGATCCGCCGAAGAGGGTTGAACACGGGGACCGAGGAGTCATCAGAGAGTAGACAACATTCATTTCTAGGCCAGGGTTTTTCCTGTCGTATTCTTTTACTTGTCTTCTTCTGGCCGCTAGGCTCTGCTACCGATATGAATTGGCAGCTGAGACATATGAGATTATGTCAATGCCATTGAGCTGTGTCAATTGAGCTGCGGTCTGTGTGGCCGACTTCGTCAATGTGGTCGACCAGCTGCTGGGTGGGTAGATGGGTGTTTGGGTGGCCTATAGGGGTGGCACTATTGACGGTGAGTGCAATGAGTTCCCTTCTTCTTCTGGTCTCGGTGGCCGTGGCATTGGTGATTGCAGCGAGGGCGTCGCAAGTCGTGACATGTACATCGACTGTTATTATTGATTAGGTGGTTACTTCGACAAATGGGCACAAATACCGTCTAGTCAATTAGAGGACAGGAATGAGTGGGATCAGGTGCGGGGAGGGCCATCCCTTGCTTTCGTTACTGGTAGAATGATTCGGTATACTCTAGCGAATGGCAGATGAGAGGTTTTTCTTTCTGCTTTAACCGTCGTCATCGTCGTTGGCCGTCCCTTCAATCGACGCGTATTGTAATCAACATTGAACTAGAGGTGTTGCCAGTCGAAGTATGCTTCTCTAGATTCTCAAATTAAACATATGAGAATAATTGACGATCGAACGGTATTACATTACAAAGGAGAAATATTCCAGTTTCACACTCATCAATCGATTTCGCCCTGCGCGTGCGGATCGTATAGCTAATCTATGACGTAAGCAAATACGCTCCGGTGCCAAGAGCTTTCATATCGTGATCGTTGGAATACGCCGGCACCTTCGTTCATGTTCGCTTGAAGAATTCTTCCACTCTCAAACGGCTCCTCGGTAGCCTTGGCTAAATAGTCTGTATATATTTATGCTCCCTTTGTACGATGTATCTATCCATATCTTTATTAGAATAAAGATAGGACTTAAATTGGTTTACCCACGTGGTCACACGTCTAGCCCATCGACAACTAGGACATCTCTAATTATAGGAACGCGCCTTGATGCATCCGGGAAGGAAGCACGATATATGTAAACTAAAGTTCATATTTCATGCTATGTAATATGGAATGTTGTACAAGGAAAGATCCAAAAAATATGGAGCCCTTGCGTGAAAATGTCCAGCTGGACGAGCGCGCTCAATGTAACCAACAACAAAATTCGAGATATTTTAAGGCGGATGTTCTCCGTTGGTGGCGTGACGTGGCCATCCTGCAACAAGCGACTATGTACCTTTTGGGGGATGAATTTGTCACTTGACATACTATACACCATCAGCCGTCGGACTGACTTAATGGATAACTTGCGAGCGATAATTGCGGTATAATTGCCTGAATGACTCATGAACGACCGTGCCGAATTGTTGACTCATCGTGTTCCTCTCGATCAGCGGAGGTCCCGCATAGATCTGGGGATCGACGAGATTGTGGTTGTCCGGTTGCCAAGATCACTTGAAATGTTGTGGTAATTTCCTGCTGCCGTGCCGTTGTCATTCTGTCATAGACAAGTGACGGTACGGGCGGCCCAGTAAAGATCGACAAATCAAATAGATATATACATCACTTGTTCAATGTAGATTTAACCACCCGAACAATACGCTAATAATTCCCCCATTGATCGGTACACTGCTGAGCGGTAGACATAATAACACACTTGACTTCGTCTCCACACGGAGGAACATTTATTATACGCATGCAATTTATTTAAGCACACATTTTTGCTACCCACAACCATCAGATTTATCAGATGGATCAAGTTCTTAGCTTGGCGTCGTAACTCGCCTACGATGGTTCAGGTCGTCAGATCGAAAACGACACTTGACGCTTTCCTCGTCTCGCAGACCCGCGTTCGGGGCTGCGAATACCGACGGATTTATCCGGAAGCCGTCTCACACAGACCTTTAGCGGCATCTTCCTTGCGTTACAGTGCGCAAAATCGAACTATAACTTCGGATGTTTTGTAGCCACATAATAACGGCAATGCTGTTGCCAGCAGCAGCAGAGATGGCCGCCGCGCAAAAGCGGGACTTTCCTATAGCCAGCCAACTCTTTGGTGGCTGCCCGTCGCCGAACTATCGCAGCAAAGTCGTGCAGCCTTCAGTCTGTCGGACGACGAGAAAATGTTCCAATTCTGCTATTGAGCGGCGGCAGCCGCCGCCAACGTGGCAGTGGGCTTCTTCTGGTTTGTCGGCTGAACCGACATCGGCCGTGCACCTTCTGGTACGCCGCCAACAGTGCGCGCCAGAGAGAAACAAGACGTCGGTCGAGTCAGACCGGCGGCGGACAAATACACCGACTTGTGGACACTGACTGTCTGTCTGCCCATTCGAGCCAACGAGCAAGCAACGATGTCGACCAATGTCGGCTCAGCGGCAGTGGCAACGGCAAATCGCTAGCTGCTTGGGCATCCTTCGAGTCAGCCGGCAGCAGGATGCAGACCAGCAAGCACAGGGGTGGTTGTGACCGTCGGCTTGGTTGCAGCGCGCGTTCAGCTGTGCAGCGCTTCGGCGCTTCGGCGATGTAGCGCTGGTGGCGAGCAATATTAGCCAAGTGGCCGTCTCCGTCGACTCGATTGGTTCGTCGTTCGTTATCATCGCTGTTGTCGTTGTCGCCGTACGAGCAGTGGTGCTGGTGGTGGTAGAAGATGTGGTGCAGGAAGCCAGTGTCTCATGCCAATAATGACGAGCGTCAGAGAACTTCATGCTGGCGGCCTGCTGCCGCTACCCGATAGGCGCCAGCTGCGCGGCAAAGCACCGCGGCAGCGTACAGCGTAAACGAGTTGAACCAGCGGCGGCTAGTTGAGCCAGACTCACACATACATACACACGCGCACACATAGATATGCACACCCAGACAAGTCGTGCTGCTGCTGCTGTTGCTCCCGCTGCTGCAAGGAGCTCCAACATCCCATGTCGCTGTTCTTCTCCTATCGGAGCACAACAGCAACAGCATAACCTGGCAATACATAGTGTTAGTGCTGGCAGCGAGATTCTGAGCGCAGCTGACTGTGCACCCGCCACTCGACCGAGTGTTGGCTGTCCGATTGGACGGTTTTTGCCTCGGCATACCGCAGGAAACCCCAGCGCCGTCGTTAACGTTCATCAAGGTGCGTTCATTCATGTTACGGGTCTTTCCGCCAGCCTCAGCCTGTTTTCAGCAGAAGCAAAAAACGCTTCGTCTCGTCAGCTTCCTTCACACGCGGGACAACTAACTACGGATTAGAGTGGTATAATCAAATAGAAGTATTAGTCGCAGCTATAGTAGCAGAGATGGAGCGCAAACGCGGCGAACGCAGAACACAGTAAACAGCAGACATATGTGTACCAGTTGAACATTTGTTGCATTAGCCTCCTCCATAGATTCCATGGCTTGTAAAGTAGATACAACACTTACATGTGCAAATTCATCATGCATACCGCCTCTCTGTTGGCCAATTCATAGATAACTTCGTATGTATTATACAATATTTCATGGTGTGCCATGCGTAGAAAAAGCACGGGGGTCATCTCAGCCCGGCCGGCAATGGCGTTTTGCCCAATTGTTGTTGACAAGTTGACAACGTTGCCCGGATTGCCGTGCCAATTGCGAGTGTCAAAGACATTCAAGTCGGGAGGAGTGTACTGATCGGCTCATAATGACTCATGGGCAGTGGTACTTTCCGACTCGTCATCATCATACTCTTATCTAGATCTGTAGTGTAGAATGTGTATAACTGCGAGGTAATTGTTCAGATTCAGAAGCAAGAGCTCTGTTGGAGTTTTACGCCACATCAGATATGTGGCGATTTTGGCGAAATTTCGCGACGAAAATACACACATCGCCGAGGCTGCAGCAGAATTGGAACCTGCGACTGGATTTGAACATACTCAGGTCAATGTATCTAAACTGTGTCCCCAGGTACTGCGACGTTGACGCCTCAGTCGGCATCAAGGGGAAGCACCACGGTCTCGCTCGTGATTAGCCCTTCAAGGCTTCCCTTCATCCTAAATAGATATCTAGGGAATAGAGCTTAACGAATCTTAGGCACTTCGGAGCCTACTGCGAGGTCTTTGCTAGATATACTTGAGGATACATGGCCGCAGCAAATGGGTTGTTGTTATGATAAAAATGAACTACAACACTTCGTTCCGTTCATTTCTGTGTTGACGATTTTACTCTAGAATTTCTTGTTGTAATTGCTGCTACTCCTGCTGCAGCTGATGTTTCTGTCGAAGACACGATTTATCGATGTGGATTATATATTTATTTGTGTTATCTTCTTCCTATTGAGCCATGCTCGCACGAGCTTACCTTTTGGCATTCCACAGGGCGCCTTCGTGCGGCCGTTGTCAAGGAAGTCGAGGTCGTACTGTCGAGCTTGGGGGAACGTGAGCGCGACGTGTGCCTGACCCAGGTCGGTCAGCGACGACAGCGCAATGAGCCCGATAGCAACAAGAGTCCATGTAGATAATCCCTTCGTCACCAGTAATAAGGCACCATGAGGCAGTAAATCCGGGGGTTGGCGTTCAAGACCCATGGTCGTGGTTGTGCACTGTCACCTTCAGAACAACAATTGAACGGCTATCGAACTACTGTCAAGACGAAGAATAGAGGAAGAGGTCGAGCCGTATTTATTTTTCTAACACCAATCAACTTCACACAGGGAAGCCACACTGAGAACGTGAGTAGGTTAGGTTAGGTGAGCCGCCGCGGCGCGTGTGCGATCGGCGTTCCAACCTACGATTTCACACGAAGACAAAGCAGAGGAAGGAACAAGGAGCACAAGTTAATCCCACTTTCGGCCAGGCATACGCGCACTCCACAGGCGCATTCCCTTACGAGGACACTCTCACACACACGAACACGGCAACAGCTGGCTGTCTAACGAGCTATCGGCAGTATGGGCCGTCAAAAATTCCGCGATAGTGCCCGGCGCCCGCAGATCGAGGGGCACTCACGGCCACATCAGCACCAGCACCACCAGACAACACCACGGCATGCAGGGACCACTACAGCAGCACGAACAGCTCCGGTAGCAGCACTTCGGCGAGGCGACGCGTGCTGCGGCGTCGTGGGGCCACTTCTGAACGCCGTACGAAGGCCCCGTGTAAAGGGCGAGGGACAGCCGACGTCGAACGGGGGGAAAGGATCACCACAACATGCCCCGCTCTTACAGAAGTGTAAAGGGAGTGAAGATCGTGGCGGTTGCCGTCGCCGCCACCGTTGTCTGCGGACTACTGGCTGGCGAATGCACACGACTACGGGAAACTAATGAAGAACCACCCCAGCAGCTGCGAACAGCGGCGAGCAGACGAATCAGTGGCAGGGGCCGTGCGACTGCGCGCAGCGCGTTAGGTTCCGTTGGGGTCGCTGGCTGATGAGCGCCAACGGTAATGACGGACGGAAGAGTTCAGCTGATTGAGTGATCCACGTCCGGACTATCTATTTGTCAGTTAGATATACCAATAGATAAGCCAAGGTATCTCGATGCTAAGAGATAACAACGATGAAGGCGACGAGGAGGACCAAGACGAAGGACAACTGAGGGGGAGATAGTGCACACGACTTTACCGCCTTCGTCGGCAGGAGCTCTCAGCGACGAGAAGCGAAGGAGATGGTGGAATATCGAAAATGTCTTCAGGCTATTATCAACCCTATACACTGGTCGATGAATAGCCTACCCCAAATCAGATGAGACGCCGCTGGTGATGAGAGCCGCCAATTATCGGAATACTGCCCCCTATAACAATTGAAAGGCAGCTAGTTAAAACTGAATATCTATCGTTGCTGTTGGCGGTCGACACATTATCACGAACATATGTACATGTTCTTTCACTTCTAACCAAAGTCATTGTCATGTTCCAGTAGGTGAAGACGATAATGAGCATAAGCACCAATATCTAGGGGTGGAATATTTGATAACACCCCGAAGGAAAGAGATAGATCAATTGCCACTAAGACGCTATCATTTGGCTGTGTGATAAGTAAGCGTTTGAAGGTATTCTAGACTGATGTCTAAAACTGACCTCGTCCATCTTACTAGTAGTTATCGATAGTAAGTTTCGAATACCACTATCACAGCGAATACCTCAGATGTGAAGCTGTGGTGTCTTTGTGAAGATTGTATCCCTCAACCTCCTAACAAAAAAAAATCATACCACTATCGCGATCGTGATTGCTTCATAAATTAGATAACGAACTAATTAAGTACCACTAAGTGTTGCCCCGTAATAAGTTGGTCACCTTTTTGTCGAGTGGACGAATGGCGATGCGATCAATCACAGACTAGTGTACTAGCGAGCTGCGGAATCGCTGGCCGAGGGCACCAAATGAATTCGGTGGCAAACAGCGTTATGCCTTAAGATGTTGTTTACGGTTAAATAAAGTCGGCCACCTGAATATCATCCGGGATGAGAAATGGGAAATCTTCGCAGAAGTCTTCATAGCATCTACCATATCGATGCAGACAGCGCCTTGAACTTCGCGGGTTCGATATTAACCTATGTAGGGGGCCTGAGGTGTTTTTTTTCGCTGCCTCGTCTCCCATATTATTTTTTTAGGGTGGGCTACAGTAAGCTATCAACGTTTGCAGTTAGTTACTTCACACTCACTCCCAATGAACACAGATTGTTCATAGCATTTCTGTCCCATCGCTAATGTCGAAGCATACCGAATATCTTGTCGCGTTGCGCCTACGCTCTTATTGACCTGTAGGTCGACGATGAGCTCTGAATATTTCTCGAATACTTATTATTGCTTGAAGTTTGAATCATTCGTTAAGTTGGCTCGATTGCTAGTTTAAATGATTGTGTTAAGTATGTACTAATGTATGCATTTATCATCTGTCGTTATTGTCCACTACTCTGATTTCACGCCATATAAGTGATTATACTACAGAAACATACGCACTAGGTGGACAATGTACGAAGTATTCGAAAAAACTTGACCCCCTTAAGCATTGTAAAATTGCAGCTCCTTCAATAAACCATTAAACCTTTACCTTAAGCTTACCCTTGTCCACAGGATCAACAAAGAATAGTTGATATCTTCCAACTTGCGGAGCTCTGTGGAGTTTTTGCTTTCAATACAGCTTGCGCTTGTATAGTATGGATATTCTTATCAAACAAATTGCGTCTCACGGTACACGCGATATAAAAATTGCGAACACTTCTTTATTTGCGTGCTAATAATCGCTTCGAAAATTCGAGGATCAACCTCGAGTTCAACCTGGCGCACGATCACATCTTCGCTAATTTTCTTGGCTAATTCTCTCTCTCTCTCCCGCTCTCTCCACTCTTGTGATTTTCGGCTAGTATTCATTAGTATAATGTAACAATAATAATGAGACCAATAAGCGTAATAATAATAATGCACTCTATTATTGTCATAACGAAATAGATTTCATGTGAGCCTATCAATAGCTGTCCCATGTGTTCCAGCTCCTAACACTAGTCAACAATATCCTGTATATTTTTCTCGGCAACAATGTTTATATTCAGATACATTGAATATTGGTTCATTTCATATATGCCGCTACACCGGAGGCATTTCCACAAGTCGACCATTCGCTCTTTCTCAGTTGTTTCAGTTTTCATTCTATATCTATAATTCAATAATATGCCTCTGTTATTAACAACAACAGCAGCAACAGCAACAACAACAACAACAACAGCAACAACAACGACGACAACAAACCATATTACCATCTGCGTGATCGTTAAGCGAGGCGAAAATATGAATTCAGCGGCCGACTGCTTCCTATTCGCAAAGTGAACTTCACAATTAAGAGGTCAGGAGTTATCGAGATGAATGTCGTAGAACATTAGAAAATTTCAATGCTATCAATTCGATTATTATATACGATTTTACTGTATGACAAGAAAGAACTGCGTTTCGTGACAACAACGATTACCAACATTTATTTTATCTGTTCTTCATTCATACATATACGTTCGCCCGGTCGGATTCACTTGAAATCATCGTTGGGTATAGTTCGGTTCTCTTGCCTTCTGCTTCCCATGGTTTCGGCGGCGTATTCTCAATATCATAACGATATTTATAATTGATAAAGTCGAAGGATTATCGAGACATCGACTGCACATTACGTAGTGTAAATATATATATATATATGTGTGTGTGTGTGTATAATTTAAGGATCACAGTGGTTGCTGGATAACTTGCGTACCGAGGCTTCAGTACAATTACAGTCGGTGCACAACAATATATATATATATATATATATATATATATATATATGTAGATCGAATAGATAAATATCCTTCTGCGATTCGCTACGTGGCCGTGATAATAATACAGCAGAGTCTCGTATACAGATACTGTTTGTGTACAGATGTACTACAGAGATGGCCTATATTGGAATTTATATCTATCTAACTATCTCTATGTCTAGGGTATATAAATAGGTTGATAGATATGCTGTACGATAGTTCAGCTAGCCTCACAGGTCATTTAATGGGCAAAAACACGTTTACTCTCTTTCTCTCTCTCTCTCCCTGTCTGTGACTCTCTCTGTGTATGTTTTTCGGTACTGTATATTATCAATAGAATATAACAATATTAAAAATAATAATACTAATAATCGTAATTCACTGTTATTATTCTGATGGCCAGTATTTAGATATCGGTTAAATGTATACATTTGGTACAATATGCCTGTTGCCACTAGTTAAGAATATGCACAATATATATGGGTATATAGGTTATAATATATATATATATATATATATATATATATATATCGCCATAAGGAAGGTATTTCCATAAATAGGTCTATTTTTCTCTCTCGTGTAAATGTATATATATATATATATATATATATATATATATGACTGGTTGATTGATTAGCAACTCGCTTCGGATTAAGATTGTCCGATAGGTGTATAATAGGTGAGCTGAGGCTGCCCCTCAGAAAATTTACCGTTGTACAATAAAAATCAAACAATCAAAACAAGTGAACATGATACAATATTCCGATATAATTCGAGTGCATAATCAACAAGCGACAAATCTAAACTATATATATATATATATTATCAAAATATTGTAAAAATTAACCAAACATTTCAACACACTTAACTAGAAAATGTAATTAATCTTGCCATGCATCCTAATTACTTGTTGTTTCGCGCCCATTTATCATCGTCCACATTGAAGACTAGACTCGGTTTGGCCTATCCTATTGTCATTCGTTGCCACAAACCATTTTTTTGCGCGGCCTGTACGTACGAGTGTACGTCCGTAATTGTAACAATTACTACTTTTTGGGGGAATTAGCTACAACAATAATGTATTCATGATCATTACTATCAACGTCACTTTGTGGCAGTCACAGGTTGACACGTACCACCGCAGGATACAAAGTTGTTTCTTCAGCCCGGTTATACTCGTCTGATGTAAACGCGATCGTCAGGAAGGCCAAATATTTTCTCTTTTCTCGAATATGAATAATTACTTATAATATAAAATTAAAATTGTACAGTTGACCTAACTACACTCTGACAATTCTACAACAATTGAGTATTTGGCGCCGACTTTTACATTAAGTTACAGATTAAAGATAAAAACAGCTGAGCTGGAGAGCGTTCGAGCCAGAAATCGAACGGAGCGTTGAGCATAAACGCCAATTTGAAATCTGCTCAAAAACTCTCTGGAAGTAACTGCGTCTCAACTGAAATCCACAATGATATTAGTAGTAATAATAATAATAATAATAATATAACAATATATATATATAGGAGACACTTTTTAGGCTAGTTGAACAAGGGAAAAAAAGGTGTCTGGGCAACCACTTTGCTTACAAGGATGTCTTGGAAAGGAATACCAGAAGTTGAATGGTAGGTGTTCGATCAAAAAAAGCATGACTCATGCCTATTCCATACGAAGTTCCGGGGCGAACTCATAGAGAACTTTCTCAAGAAGATCATAGAAGAGTAGTTTATTTAGCTGTTTGTCCTGTAACGCTTCGAACACCTTGAGTGTTCCCTTGCAGGCGTTCTGTGAGCCGACAAAGTTCATCATCTCAGGAACATGGTTGAGAAGAAGGTTGCGAGCGTCCTGTTTCGTGTTGTGCATGTCCTGCAAAGGCGAATCAGGGTAAAATGTTGACAACGTAAAAATAGGCCTCCGTCCACCTACTCTCTCTCAAATGCGCTTGTTTTCTTACTAACTGTAGTCGGGAGGATTGCCTCAATTCGCAGCAATTACGACAACGCGCCCCGATTGGCCTCATACCTGCGAAGTCCTGTCCTGGGTATCCACATAGAGCTGGCCGTCCGGCCAGACCGCTTCCTTGAAGAGTCCCATATAGTACACAAACATCGATTCTGACATGATCCACGAAATGCCCTCGAGAACTTGCCTGTAAACGAGCACAAAACCAAATCGTGAATCCACACCATAGCAATTGTTGCGGGCATCCATACGACAAACAGGTCGTGCCATACTTACACGGGTTCACTTGCAACGCAAAATGTGCGCTATCAATATTGCGCCAATCGATGATCACCTCTGCGTTTCTGCTTCAACGTGACTTATTTTTATCGGTTCGTTTCCCCGTTGGATTATCAGCCGTTGCCGCCACCGTAGCCTCCACGAAACATCGAGCAGTGGCTTGGTTAGCGGTCATGGTCAGTTTCCACTCATCATGGTGAATTGCGCGACAGCTATTCATTTCAATGGCCGTTGCTATAGTCGCCAGCAGTTGTCGATCGGCGCTCCCATTTCGTCGGCTGTCGCCCGTTGACGTATGGGTCTGCACATTCAGTGGGCCGCCACACAAATCTCCGTGTTACAAGGAGGCAAGGCGCACCGCTAAGCGGTTCATGAACGAGTGCTGCATAGGTATTACCAAATGTTTGCGGGTGCGGATACGTTTCATACGTTTTCTCTACGCGTTAAGTGGTGCTGTGGTTGGGGTTGAGCCCGACCATACATAAAGCAGCTGTTGAAAATCACCACGAGGTCCTCGGAGCCGATGTCCTCCTGTGCGCCGGCAAAGCTGACACTGGCCGCCCCAGTTACACGAAATACTAATGACTTGACTGCCGATCGGATGGCATTGTTATTCGCATGAACAGAAATAGACAAGAAGACGGGAGACGGTGCCGACCGCCGTGTGCTCCATCGATTCTAGCAGTATCCGAGATCATCGATTGACGGCTAGACGAGATCTCTGCAGTGCCAATATCCTTGTCTTGGCACTTCAGATAGCCTAAAATCGCTGTCTCCGACCCAACATTTCCACCGAGGGAGGTTCTGTAAATGTGTCCCAATCTCGTCGCCTAATCGAAGCTAACCGGACAAAACTTTAGCTCAACATCGGCCCGACTAACGCTAACTGAACAGACCTTCACGCGATGTGTGTGTGTGTATGTGTATATGATAATAATTATGCAGAATGTTAGAATTTATCGAAATCGAGTCTTCTTCATTCGCCACAGTTGACGAATACTTACTATAGTCGAAAATGACCATGTTTGTCAACCAACGACAAACTTACATCGATTAAGAAACGCAAAATATAGAAACTTAAACACGTCTATATGTAATGACAGATAGCAAACCATGCCTCCGTATCTGTCATACTATTCACATATATATTGTTTTCCGATATACATATATATATAAATAGATATATATAATCAACTGGATCTAGTAAACTAAATGTTCCCGTGTGGGACCCCGCATCTCAAAGGGTAATCCTGTCGACTTTTGCATTCGAATAATTCCAGGGACTATTCAACGACCATGATGACAGACAACACTAGAAACAACAAGAACAAAACGACTGCAGGAAAACGGACCGCGGCGGACCATCGTATCATGTGTTTCATGACTCTTCGTTGTCGCCGTGCAGCATCAAAGTCTAATTGGCTGTTTGCTTGATATATACGACTTATTAAAACGCGACCTTGCTCGCCATTACGTCATTAAGTAACGGATCGGCCCAGCAACACGAATACTTTAGGTGCAGCAGAAATCTCTCTCTCTCCCTCTTGATAGACACACACGCATATACTGGCTGACCGGCTGAGTGGTGGAGTGACCACAAGCCGACGCAGAACAGGGCAGCAACAGTCTTGCGACACGCCACGAATGCAGTGTCTATGGTCAACAAGTGATTCCGCTGATATATCTACTATAATACATCGAGACTCCACAGGGGCCATCGAGTCCAGAATTACGCGCTCGCACCCGCTCGCCATACGCCTGGTGCAACTCCAGTGCACCACACATCTGGCATCTATTGGCAGCCAAAGCAGAATTCGAACAGAATTCATCGCGCGGCGGATCACCACAGAATTCTGCACGACAAATCGTCCACAGCGTCTCGCTGTAGAATACGCGGTCCAAATGAAAAACCACCAGGCTTCAGGGATTGCTGGCGGCCGGGCGGGCGGGCGGGCAGCCGGCCGGGAACGAACGGGTGGTCGCGCCGACGGTTCGACACGCTGGCGGCCCACTGACACCGTGTACAATAATACTACTACTACTACTACTACCAATAATAATAATAATATAATTATTGTACGTATATCGGCAAACAGATCTCTTCGCCGAAGGAGCACGCGTAAGTAAGTGTGCCCGTCAACAGCGAGATGGAAGATAAAATTGATGATTATCATAGTCCCCGGCATTGGTCAACGGATCATATGATATTGTGGCAGCTTGACGCCGTTTGACGTCAACTACGATGTAGAAGAAAATGCTTGACAGCTCACTTGCCACACTTTGGCACCGGTGCTGCAGCGATCGCAGCCGTGTGAGTATGGTGGCCTTAGTGGGTCATGTATTCGTCAATGACAAAAATACGAGTGGAAAGAGGTGGTATGTTGTTGGGAGGCGATGACAAATGGTGAACTAAGGCAACGAATAATTGGATACTGATAATTCAATCTTCTTCAGTAGAGAGAAGTAGATAGATATGTAGATGGTAGACTTTGTAACGTTGAAAAACAAGTGGCACACCGATCAAAGAATAGATCTATGGCTGAACGGAGGCGTCCCGCTTAATCAATGAATTATGCACGGTGCATCTATAGGTAACTTTTTCGAAAGGTAACTTTTTCGGAGAATCACACGACATCTGGAAATTCCCCGCGTTGTACGTACGTTCCGAATGAGGAGTAGATAAAGCACAGGATGCTTAGTAATAACTTCATAATACGAGTCGCCTCTCATGTTCAAAGGTTGGTAGATTCAATGATGATGAATGCCTGGGATACGAATCTCGCAAAGATGCGCGTCGAAACTTGATTCCTTTAGACGCAAGACGCACCTTTCAGCTGGCAACAATACGGTCTGACGATTTTCCTAATCTACATCATTATTAATCTTTCGATTAACAAGCATTGCAATGCAGCGGCAGCAATATAGCGATATTTCTTCACGCCACCAAATTCGCCACCAAATACGCTTGTTGTCGAATGCGCCCGTCGAGATCCAGCGAACTGCAGCTAGTTATGTCGCACACGCCGGTGATAAATACGAATCTATGAAACGACTTCTCGCCATGGCCAAACGACTTCTAAACGAGTCACACCACAAATCACTGGATCGCGGACATACAAATCAAGCCGCATATACGACCAATCCATACGGCGATTTGGCGAGTCGACGTAAAGAACAAAGCACACGTAATAAATACCCCCCAAAAAAAAACAACAACGCGACGCCCGCCAAATAGACTTTGTGCGATTAGCAGTGTCTGTCGATATGGCCCCTCGTCTCGTCCGTCCGTCTGGTCCCGTTGTATACTGCCAAAGTGCAACTGTGCCAATGGTAGCTGTGCTGAACGGTGCCGCGCCGACCGCACCTTCGCGCGTTGATTTCGGCGCGGCTAAGGAAACGGCTCGGTCTCCGCCGACCCCCAAGTGAGTTTCCACTGGCCGGAGGCAAATAGCACTGAATGAGAATTTGCAAACTCAAATAAAAACAACTGTAGAAGTCCAACGCGATCAAACGCATTTCTTCCACAGCTGTCTGCCGACCCTCGACCACTGAGTAATGACTACCCTGAAACACTTAAGGGCGTCGTAGCGAAGCATGGCTTCGCTATTGACCACAACAAGTTTGTGATAGCATTCAGATATCGATGGCAGACGTATCGAGTTGCGCTGAAGATACGCTCCGTGGCTGAAGCGGATGAGAGCTATCAGTTCTAAAGTAACTTGCGATAACTAAGAAGGCCGCGTTATACAGCTAATAGCAGCTAAATCGTTCAGGGAATGTAGCAAAATGGTCTATTGCCGCAACTAGTGTTACGGGGACAGTTTATTTATCGTATCGTTCAATCATTGAGTACTATGCGGGTCCATGTCAGGAAATGGCGTGATATATATATATATATATATAATATATATATATATATATATATATGTGGATCCGTATCGTAAGCGTGGCCGTTAAATAAAATCAGCTTGCGAATCGCCTCCGAATATGGACACTGTTTTTCACTGATGAGAAAAACGCGCCACGAAAGAATACAATCGTTAACTATCGATCGACGGATGTCGCACATTTACAATAGGGTTTAATATATTATTATTAGCTTTTATTAGATGGCTAAGATATTCCTTAATTCGCTAATTGTACAGTTAAGCAATCGCTTTTAAAATAATGATCCAATAAACGTTAAAAAAAGGTTTTGATCCAATGGTTCCGGCTAGCCGATGTGTGTGTGTCCCTCATTGTCACCGACGTGCACTCAGCTGTCGATGAAAAATCGGTACCGCGACCGAAAAATTCGGATACCTTTTGGCTACAGCAGTTCAGGATACCCGGGAACAGTTATAAAAGTATACCCACATTCAGTCACGTCGTATTAAAACGCCTCCACTCCCCGGAAAGCCATTGAGTGGCGCATTGTCAGTCGTCGAATCTAATCATTATTTTCGTTTTACGATTTAACATCTTTGCTTGTTCTCGGCCTGAGCCGCTCGGTGGGTGTCTATCGTCTCAGCCGAAATATTCTACTTTGAAACGAACCACGAAAGACATCAAAACACGTGTTAATTGGTTTCATGTGCTCTTGGCTTGAATAGCCGCGCTGGACGACAGCGGGCGTAAACGGTCGACTCGCGCCGGGACCGCAGGGGGGGGCAGGCAGTCCGAACCCGAATTCACCCCTTCAAGGCTACAATGGCAAGTAATCAAGTAAACAATTAACTAGTCGATCATATGATAGGCAGTAGACAGACAGTTGTCTTGTCTAATTCACACATCAACCACCACCACCACCACCAGTCTCCCCACCAACGCCTATAAAGGGCAGCGTTGTTCAACAAGGCGATACTTAACAACAACAAAACATGTCTACAGCCCTCATCATCAGCACTATAATGGAAAGCTTTGTGCCGCGCGAGCACCCGGCCTAACATGAACCCCGACCACGCGTGAGCGTCAGGGAACTACGAGTGTGAAAAGTCGCTATTTTTTTTCTTGCTGCCGCTGAAATTACAGTCTGTCCTTGTATAATACTTGTGGCCACGCCGACTGAACGCGAGCCTCCCTGCCGGATCGTAACGCCTAGTAGATAAACTAAAAAAAAAAATCGTTCAAAAATATGCTCATTGATACCCGTCTCTCCCCCGATCTTCCCGGCTGCGTATGATAATTTAGTGCGTTTTCAAAGGTGTTCTTTTTCTTCTTCATCTCAAATAAGAAACATCCACGCAGCGTGATTAATGATGAACGATTGAACAATAAAAATTCACTCCTCGTTCAAAGACGCAAACTATGCTTGACTATCTATTATAGATGGTACTAATATTTAGCAGCAGGTGCGACAGCTCGCCGCCGCCGCCGCTGTTGTTTGAAATACCACACGACCGCGGTGACTACAAACGCGTTTCATGTAGATGTGATTTTGGAACGTTCCACAGACGAGAATAACCCTTCGTATCCATTTCTCTGCCTCTTGACGAGTCGGTGTCCGGACAAGCCCCTGCATAATCGAAAATTTCTACTGTAAATATAGCAAAAATTAACCACATACACGTGCTCATTGCAATAGCGCAAATGCCTTTAATCCACCGGCCCAGTGTATGTGTGTGTGGGGTTCTTGGCAATAAGACGTCTATTCTGACGCGATGCGTCGTCCAATTCAATCGTTATCCGCAGCAACCCTGAAGGACATTGGGTATACTCAATTATCTCATAGGGCAGCGTTATTCTTTCATTTCATTTAGCGGCTCATTCAAAACGGTGTCATACCGTTCGCCGATCAGAAATATCCACAAACAGGTGTTGTGCATATTTGTCCGCCAACTGTTGCGCGCGTTATATACGTAGACAATATATATAAAAATAAATATTTTTTGTCTTTCTTTTTACGTTAGGCTAGCTAGTGGTCTCTTCGTTGAACTCAACGTGGTTCTCTGTCAAAATAACGCGCTTCATAATCTGCCGCTAATCAATGCGGGTATCCGCGCGCGTAATTTACACGTATACGGTTTGCTGCCCACGATATTAAGATAACGGAAGAATATCTCTGGAACCCATTCATGATCACGAATTAAAATTTGGCTTATTGCTACTTCCATCAAGACTGACTTCATCGAGCATCAAACCGATGCGCGTCTATAACACCCGTTCACGAGGACGCACACACAAATATATTTGAACGAATCGGTTCGTTGCCGACCGAACGCTTTATAACGCATATTTTCTATTAAGATATATTGGTCATTTTATATCGATAACATATCCGCCATCGATATACTGTCATGCAATGACAAAAAAAACACCCATGCTGAGTCATGCTGTGCTAACGAAACATAACTCTAATACGCGATAGTGTGATATATACAGACATTAATAGTCATAAGTGCACGCCTTTGCGCACAACTATCAACCGTCTGCTTTGACTGCCCGTTCCAAAAAAAAAAGTCGTTTCCCGTTCCATAAATATGTGCAGCAACATTCTGTGTCAGAGATGTTATCGATCATTTCAGATTTGGGTGTCACATTCGCTGACACGATCCTGCTAATACTTCAGGTGGGATTTCCTCCACAACAAGCCCCGAAAAACCGCAACCGGACACAGCGCAATGTCCGATTTGCTGAGGAAGTAACAAATGCTTATGTTCGCTGGCTGTTCGTTTGAACGTCGTCCAACAAGTCGCTAAGTTATGGATGCTCTCTCAGGTGGTGCCTTCTTCACCAGGACACACAGCCGTCGGACGAATACTCCGATCAGCGGTGGAATGGCTGCTGGCTAATGCTACCGCTGTTGTCGTGGCCACCGCCACCGCCGCCGTTATCGTCCCTATTTATTATATTACCTCAGTACGATATAAATGCTCTGAAAAGGGAAGCAATTGGAAGGAAGCAGGACGACATCGGCTCGTGCAGCAATTGCCCGGCAATGGTAATCAAATCGCTGTTGAACGAATCGATATCTTCATGGACGTTTTTTTGTTAGTGTTGCTGTTGTTCTTGTTAGCGTTGTTGTCGGTGGCGGTGGCGGCGGCGGTGGCGGCGGCGGATATATTGTGGGGACGGGGCGAGGAAAACTCGCTAGTCCTTCGCTTTGCTACGGCCGATTTGGCTGTCGTGGTTCTGTCCTCCTAATCGTTGCCGCATGTTAGCCACCTTCAGTTTTTTTCTTATAAGTCGGCAGGCGAGACAGCCCGCAAAATCACCGTCAGTGCAACGAAGTCGATGCGGCGGTAATGCAAGCCTGGTAAGTCAACGTGTGTCAACAACAACACAGCAATATCGACATAGCACAAAAATACAGTGAACAAGCCAAATAAGATTGCTAGCCAAAGCTTCTATAAGAAGCAGATTGACCACATCTGCGCTGCGTACCCGACCGGCAGCAGCATTTCTGCAGTATCACCAGTCAGTAACAGTGACAATCACAGTAAAGTGACACGGAGACAATGGTTGAAGTAATAGGATAGATTATGACGACATCAATGATCGTTTGCACATATTTTGGGCCGACAACACCGTACGTATAACGCGCCCCGCTCGCAAGGGTGGCAGAGGTTCAGAAGGAAAGATTTCAGGGATTCGATCCATGATAATGTGTTATCACTCAACGATATCTACCTGCACAGCGAAAACATCGATAGGCTACGATGCCTCCATCAGCGCGCTAAGGGGGTAACTAATAACAAACACAAGTAATCATTATTGATGACCATTAATGATGGTTCGTATTCCACGCACTTGCCTGCCCCATAAAAGGCAAGGTGAGCTAAACGCTGTATGTTGGTTGTGCGATACAGAAAAAGAACGACTCACAATAGATTCTGATATTCATTGTATATAATATAGGATATGAGCAAAGTATAGTGAATGTGTCCGTTTTTCGACTAGTGGCGCGCAAGTAATGGACAAAAAAAAGCTATATATAATGAATGTATGATATAATACTTTATTTTGAGGTATTATATCGAGTTTCTTTTAAACTCGAGGCTTGCAAATTACGAGGAGTATCGTGTACGATTCGTGACCGCATGATCATGTCTAAGAGACCGCCGTGAGTTCGTTCGTCTTCGCCAACAAAAGATCGTCCGCTGTCAGGGTCGATCAACGTAAATTCGTACAGGAGATTACTAACACACTATTTCCTGTTTAACTAGATTAGCCATCTCGAAACGAAGTATTCGACAACGTCTGCGACCATTTACCCTAATGGATTCTTCATGCTTTCCGAATGTTTAGATCGGCGTGATGATTTGCTTTTGGTGCCTGGTTATCACTGTCGTGAGAAGATACGTGAGAGAGCATCATCCCCAATTCGCATTTTAAGTACGAGCCTTTCGGAGATCAAGAAAAATTCTGATATTCACTAACAAGTCAAATCAGCTGGAAGCGCATCGCTTCGTTATCGAAATTGCCGTTGAATGTTGTGTTTGGCCAGAGAAAAACAATTCGGGATACTTCGAGATGACGTTTGAGTTCACACCATTGTTAGCTCCGACCGCGCACAGCGTACGAACTAGAACAGGAATGAAGTTGAACCTCCCAGGATCCGTACGGCGGCTTGGACGAGAAATTAACGAAGCTATTAACCGTGTTTACTTTATGAATAAAGGCCATTGCACTCGGCCATAACCTATCACAAGTTCGTATTATTCATAGTACCACAAGAACTGCTAATCCGGAGGGACGCGGGTTCAAATCCTGTCAGACGCGTAGAATCTTTGGAGTTCTTTATCATCTTTCTTTATCTGAAGATTCTCGCCAGGTACGAGGAAGAAAGAAAATAAGCAAAGTTGGCCCCGACAGGTCTCCTCATAGTAATACCTATAAGGTTAAGAGCTGAGGTCTGTGCTGGAACAGCTGAGGGTCAGCTCGAAAAACAAAAATAGTACCACATGCTAAAACTCACCCTTGCTATTAGATAAGTATAAAAGAAAATACGTTGGAGAGAGGAAAAATACATTGGGGTAGTCTTAGAGCTGATAGCAATGTACAGCTTATCACTGACTTCTATGATAGCAATCGTAGAAGGCGACCGCAGTTGTCGCTTGGATATAGGTGTCAATCTCTTCTTGTCCATGACAGAAATTGCTACGTATGCATATGAGGTAATGAACGTCAGAATTGTATTAAGTGCCCACCAGTAATTAGTCTATTCGACGCTGTACGCGAGCGAATATAATTAGTAAGGGGTAATAGCGTGTAACGTAATAGAATATCGAGAATTCTATATACAGATTAGCATAGCAAAATAGATATGGCGTAACAGAATATATGTACACTGACTGCAATCAAATACGACCCCTTTCGCTAATTGTGATCGATAATATAATCGATCATTAACTGTTCCTGATCAAAATCTCCTACATACTCGCTGTATATGTGGGGGGGGGGGGATTGCCACAATAAATTGAGACAATTTAATATGGGCGAGCTTTAAGTTGCAAGTGTCTCATAATGTGTGGCTATACGAAAGCTCTTCGCATTCAATTTCTGGCCTGACGTCTCGCCAAAGTGCCATGCACTGACAAACCTGTTTGTTGTGTTTTTGGGCCACACAATGTTTCGATGCTGAATGGACATGGCGACAATTTGTCAAAATTACATGGCGAGAATTATAATGCGTACTGGAATCCATAACGGGTCGTTAGAAAACATGAAACAGTGAAAACATTTTCCGACTCGCTAAACAGTCATGTTAGATCAGCCTTCACTCGTGAATTCAAATAGGCGTTAGATCGTCGAATTCAAAACGGGCAAGTTGGCTCATTAATCTGATGACGGAGTCGTCAAGTTCATAATCTCCTAATTCGGCCAGCAGTCCATTCGATTGACATCCTCGCGATGAATGAATACTGAATACCCTATCATGTCCATGGATATATATATGGGCTGTTAACAAATCGGACGGACAAATCGATTGCACGCTCGCCTGGGGCATTAATTGCAATATTTGTTTTGTTGCGAAATTGAAAATATCTCCATCGTTTCTTAACCTGATCGCGTGGTGCGATTTCGCATCTCACCCACGTACGAGTGTCGACGCTATTGCTACATCAGAGCACGAAATGCTGTTTCGTCACTAAAGCGCTCGCTCACCTATTGATTGTCTTGCCGAACGAGATCTGGACAAACATGATCAGTGTCCGACGCAGCCAATTGACCGGATTTCCACCCTGAAGCTCAAACATTTCAGCGAGTAGATGGTAGAGAGGCTCAGCAATCGAATCGACTCGCATCCGGTCTGCGTTCAAATCGGAATCGCACAGCTCGAGAAAAAGATCGTCCTCGTCGTCCCACGAGGAACCGTTACTCGTCTCATTTCCCGTCTTATCGCCTGCAAAAGGCCCGAAATTGCAGACGCATCGTTTTACATGACATTGATGATAATTATGATGATGACGAAGAGTGCGGGTTGTTCCTAGGCAAAATGTTCCTAACCTTTAAAGAGTGAGGGCAGAAAGTTCAGCGTCTTCTTGAGCACGCCCTCATCGCCCTGGGGCTTCCCTGGCTGCAGCAGCGATGGCGGGATCTCGTTGAAGAACGAATAAACCGCCTCACAGTTGCAGAGGTGTTCATCGCGGAGCAGCACATCGAGAAACGCCTGCAGGGACGCTTTCGCGCGTGACAAATAAGCCTGGTCAAACGCTTTCAGACGCATCTTTGACGGTACGGACGGGAGACTGACGCGCCGCTTCAGCGTTGGCGAGATCTGCAAAATGAGGATTCGCATGCAATCGTTACTTGTTCACAAAAATGGGCCAGGCGATTAATAACAAAAAAATAGCATCACTCAGATGAGAGAGAAGTTTCGACACATGCACCGACGTATGGGGTTCCTCTGCATTTTGATCCAGTCCAAAAGTTAATCTTCCAAGGCGACTCATAAGCACCTATAATATTTAGCGTCGACGGTACAACTACTTTCGACATTGCTTCATAAGAGGGATCCATTTAAGTGCAAATGTGCAACGGTGCTGTCGATACGTTTGGAGGAAACCCATCGACACCACAGGATAGAACACCTGGACCGCCTATTGACAAACTCTCAGTGGATCATTTCTCCATTCGCGTTCGGATAGTAACTGGCTACCAGAATAAGATGCTAATGATGTTGACTCCGCGTCCGAGGCTTTTTCTTTAATCAGCTCTAGTGCGAATATGATCATTCAGTTGATGGTTCCAATAAGTTTGAATTTTCAGAGGGTCTCCGACGACTGCGGCCTAACGTCCCCAAGCTCTACTACACAGGTCACCGAAGGTTAGGCGCGCATGAATCCAAGGCGGCCTACAGCACTGCGCTTCGGAGTTATAGAGTAACTCTGAATTCGCAAGGGAGAGTCTTTCTTTTAGGGCCAATTTTTGAAACTGAAGCGTAATACTTTACAGTTATGGAAATTCATTGGTGAGTCCTGTAGGAAAGGAAAATCTAGAGCAGTCCTGCCTTGAGTTATTGACCTTGGTTCTGGACAGCAGCTCCAGAGTCATCAGGCTGTTGCTGATGAACTCAACAAATACTTCGCAAACATTGGATCGAACGCCTCGACCCGTGCTCGACCGATCGCCAGCATAGCCAACTTATCCATTGGGACGTTTAGTCAATTCGATTTTGTGAATCTTCAAAAAATCTTTGGGAATCTCGGTCGACGGAGTTGGCGCTGCCACATCTTTGGCAGGATATTACGGAAGCTAATGAGGAAGGACAAGTGTGTCCCGAAGTGTCTCTGGATGTTACAGCTGCCTTCAATTGCTTGCGTCACTCGATCTCTCTTCAGATGCTAGAGTGGCTGGGGTGCACCTCGATCACAATCGAATGATTTAAGTCTACTTATCGAAAAGGAGGCAGTCTGTGAAAGTCGGTTGTATTAAGTCCGCATGGGAAGAGACGAGCATTGGCGCACTTCAAGGATCTGTACTTGGGCCTTTCATGTGCATTGTCTTTGTGAATCTCATCCTACTTAAGATCTCGGCGGGTGAAGACAATCGCGTATGCAAACGATACCTCATTGCTATTTCGTCTGGACCCCGCCAGAATTAACGAAGAGACGCGTATTTCCTTTGCGTGCATGGTCAAAATATTTGGTCTTGTTGTCAACATTAACACGACGTGTCTCATGCTATTTCGTACGCCGCTGAGAATCGACGATGTACAGCAGATTAGGCTTGATGAGACCCGACTTGACTTGTCTCCGATTAGCAAATGTTTGAGACTTCATCTGCATGGGACTTTAAGATGGCCGACTCGCCAAAAACCCATAGCCACTAAATGCTACTCTATCGGTGCCATGTTATGCACTTCCAATGAAGGGCAGGGGTATAGAGATATATCTCGTAGAGCTCGAATCATGCAGAATGATGTTCTGAGAGCTTTGTTTGGTAGAAGCCGCCGAGTTCCTGTTGATGCTGATGATCTATTTACCTCGAATGATTTGCTCTTGGTTCACAGTCTTCACATTGGGTTACCTTGCTTGCATTTAAGATGACGAAAGGTAGGATTTCGTCTGACACCTTATGCTCACCCATAACTGTCATCAGCCGCTCTAACCGCCGTGCTACCATGCCGCACTGCTCCAAGGTCACCAAAGGGCTCAACATTTCCATATTCATCCAGTCTGGCAAATCGATACGATCCCATTTACACAGGCCTTTGCTACACAACAACGAGTGGACGTGTTATACATTTGGGATAAGCCGTAAACTATGATGTTGGAGACTCAACATTGATTGATTTCGAACTGACCGGCAAAACGCTTTGCAGCAGATGATGGAAGTCAGAGATGCTCTTGTTAACAACATAGCCCGAATCGTGTTGCTGGCTAACGCTGATTATCACCGTGAATCTGAAATGGATGAGCAGATGAGATACCTACAATGAATGAGCTTGACTACATCCAATGTACGGATATTTGTACAAGTACGCACAGATATCACCGCTGGTATATGCTGCCGCTCTTATGTCCGGCAATATGGGTGAAATTAGCTGAGTATGAACGGCTGATCATCAAACGTTGAAGTTTAGCTTTTAGTGAACATGATCATACAGCTGTACTAACTGCTCGGACAGAAGTACTCGAAATATATATATATATATATACGTTAGTATGATTTTAGTACCCTCAGTCTTGCGCCCTAGGAATTCTGATCTAAATATCATTAAAACACGTCGTCATGCCTCATATGGGACATAGACATAATGTTAAAATTGCTGTTACTATTTATCTATATATGCAGCTCGCTCACCTCGGCGTGTCCTTGTCTACTTGAGCACTTTCCACACTAGCAACCCATCGGCCGACATTATCAGTCCACCGATCAGTCCGTTCCATGTATTTGGATAGGATGCCGCATTCAGCCCTCAATTCACTCGTTTCTTTTTCCAACGCTGTGATCATCTGCAATATAAACAAGGCACACTTAGCAATCGATACTTACGTGGTTTGTGCGAAGTGTCCGGTCTCATTTGAGGGCACTTGACGGAAAAATGTGATGCAAGCAGTAGCGCTCGCGCATGCGAATCTGATAAATATCTATTTGAACAGCCGAACAATGACACATTTCGTTGTAGCAGGCTGCATGCGCCATCATATGCGCTGTTCTTTATGGTATGTATGCTATTTAACACGTAAATAACGTAAAGGATACTGTTTAATCTGATACAGAATAAATTCTTCAAATGTGTGCTCTTTGTAATTCATTGTTGAAACATAGGGGGGGTGCCTTAAGTTTATGAACACCACCGTATTAATATATATATATATATAGTGCTCATCCATGAAAAGTTCTCCCGACGCATATGATAATGGCCCATCACAATATATAGAGCCCACCCACGCAGACACGCAACCACTACTAATATCAACGCACCTTGGGGTCCGAATTGAGCGAGGCTCTTAGCGCCGATAGCGCTTTGAGTTTATCGTTAAGACGACCTTCGAGCTGGTGCAGCCGAGCTCGAGCTAGATGACAGGAGTCGGCTAACGAAATTGTCTGACTGAGCGATGATTCGCTCTCGACTGAGCTCACGTCGCCACTGTCCACTGAAACACAGAGCGATCCACCTTGTTCAGGGCGTCTTTGAAGAACGCAAGCACCAGCCAGCCGATATAGGGGCATATCCACACACGGACATGTCTCTATATCGAATCATTGCTTTTAATGAAGTCTACGGGCAAACGGCTTCAAACTATCTTCCTTTCATGCCATCCCTCAAACGAAATCACCTGATGCACGCACCACAGAAGCGGCAGTGTACCCACATTTATTCTATGTTAATGTCCAGGAAAACTCTGGAAATCAGAGAATATTATTATAGAAGTTCCTAGTCTCCTTACCGCTCTTTTCTCTGCCGAGTGTTGACATGTCGACCTTTTTCGATTCGACAATGAGCTGGTGATAACTCTCGGAGGGTAAAAACGAATGGTAGTGCTTGTCCTCGAGGAGACGATAGCATTCACGTTGTGCCTCGAGATATCCTTCAGGACCTTTGTTCGCCATAATAAACGCCTCAATATCCTTGACAAGAAAGACGAAAATGGCTATTTTTCACTATGGACACTAACATACATATATACATTATATATAGATACATATGGACATGGCTTTTCGATGAACGGCATACGTATAGAACATAAATCACAAATTATATATATTTTGTATGATACACATACGTAAAGCTATGTATATTGGGAATCACGTATCGTGGCTATTAAATATCTACATTATTATCATTACTCGCCCAATGAATAGTGGCTGTTTCTTGTAATCAACAGGGTTTCGGTACAATATAATACGAAGATATAACTACTCGATTTGAGGCTCACATCATCCAATGTGATTACCCCTAGCGCTTAGTCGCGGAGGTCAACCCACCTTAAGTATTTGCTTGTTAAGCCGGATGCCTACGTGAGGTTTCTTAATGTACGTTGTATAGATTTCATTGCCGAGCTGGTGCCACTCATCTTTGCCAGCCTTCATCATCAGATCTACGTCGCACCAGAATCTACAAGGAGAAATTGTCTCTTGCTAGTTGAATACCACTCAACCTTTAAAGTAAACAATAAGAACACCATCACCACAACGACAACAACAACAGGATCTCTGTGCGCAACACGTACCATACACTTGGAAAACAATAAGACAGCCATAGTCAATTTTGAACGATTTTACATTCGCACGCTTACCCCAATAGATTTTTGCCTTCCTCATTCATTTCTTTTTCGAAGAAATGCCTTAAGTGTTCCCGAGCAATGTCGGAGTCCATAATCACGCGGAACGCAAGAACCTGCCGTCCAGGAATGGCGGCGTCCTGCTCCGACCCGCCGAGATAATCTGGACCACCAAGCGATTTGAGCTTTTTCTCGCAGAGCCCTTTGGCAAATTGCAGCTAGAGGAGCAGCAGTCGAAACGAAAGACAAAATTAGTGGCTTTAGAAAGATCAACGAGGCGATTTACGCGTCCGTCCCTGACTGAGTTCATATTCATGTCAATGATTCGTATTGTGCTAAGGTGTAGACATCGACCAAACACCAGCAGATTATTGCGCCGCGAGTTCTGTTTCGTTGTTGAGAACTGCCTCGAAATTCGTTCGCTAGAACCCGCGCCTCGTAGAATGCTAGGTTTTTGTCCCTACAAAGGAAGGTCTCTTCCTAAGAGAATCTGCGCCATCCTACCTGTCGAATATATTTTGGAAGATTTCGGCTGAGGAGAAGATCGCCTTTGGATAGCGTCGGCGGCTCGATTTCTTTATCTGCGCTGAGCCCCTTCTGTTTCTTAATGTTATTCAACGTCGTCGCATGCATGATCTCAGCGACAATCTTATACCGCAGCACCTTCAGATCTTCAACATCCGCGCACGTCTCGATGACGAAGAGGAAATCCTCGAACGTTTCGGTCATCGCGTACGTTCTCTTGTGGCGTTCCTTTTCCTCTTGGAGCCATTTGAGGTAGGAAACCAGCTTCAAGTTGATGTAATCCGGAGAGCACAACATGTCAATTGTGGGATATATAACTGAAAGTGAAATCAACGCATTTCTATCAGAGAGTGCCATGCTGCTAGACGATTCAAGGACATGTTGAGAACTAGGCTAACCAAACGGGTTGGAGTTCGAAGTCTGGAGTGATCTGAAGAGTTTGAAATGGGTGATCGCCAGAAATGGGTGTTTGTGGCAAATGACACGTGATGAAACACACACACACATACACACATAGTATAATACCCCTCAACCACAATAATTTGTCGAATATCAATAGACATATCGAGAATTAGTAGCTTGACTGAAAGACTTCATGTGACAAACGTAGTTTAGTAGCACAGTATTCAACCAATTCGGTCATATCGTTTGAGCTAAACTGGCCAAATATACCAATATCCAAAATGGCAAAGATACTTAGAGCCCTGTGATAGCAAAGTACATACCCTGACAAGTAAATATCTCCTTCAGAAGTGACCGCAGTGGTACACAGAGTGCGTAGCTAGAGGGGAGTAGGACAGTGAGTAGGAAATCACACACGATACGCAGATGTTCGAGTTCTTCCTCTGGTGTGGCGAGGAACGCGTGAAGTGACAATGGCTGGCGTTCCGTCATAGCTAATCGGAGCCTTCTCAGATGTTTGTTGACCGCCCCCACCAGATCACTGGAGATGAGCTGCACCTCGTCCATTTTCAGGTAACGCTCTACGAAATGCACAGATGCGGAGGATCAGTCCCGGAGACGTCAACGTTACTAATCAAGCAAACGATCTTTTAAGATAGGCAGTATATGGGAAATCTATGCAAAGGGTGAAGGTAACGCTTTATATTGGTTCATTAAAGGAGCTGCAATTTCACAATGATTAAGCTCTCCTGCATGTCCCCATCATGCAGCGCGACTCAAACCCGCCGCCTCTGGCGTTCGACAACCAGAGGCTTAGCCGTCCAATCCACCTCGCTGTACGCACCGATATGAGAAATTACACAATATTTACAATTATAATCATGATAAGACATAACTAGAGTAACACTGGACGGTACTGTCTAAAAGCGAAATTCGACACGATTAGAAAAACCTCTAGCTACGAACGAGCGCTCACCCTTAATTTTGGCCATTACAAGCCATATTTCGTCTCGTAAAAGCATCGTGAAATTTTGATGGTACTCGGGCACTAGATACGAGTACCATGGCGTGACGAAGTCTCGAAGGACCAGATCGATGATCTCCTGGAGCTTGGCATCTGCGTTTCGTGAAAACACCATTTGACGATGTCGCCCACTGCCGCAGGGACCCCCTTGTATGATAGGACAGCTCACCGAGCCGCCGCTAATGACGACGCCGTTCTCTGGCGGCGTCCTCGCCTCGCGTAGCTTCTCCTCGAACAGTTCGACAACTTTCGGATTCTTCACAAGCTCCCGACGAGTTGCCTGCCAAAAAATCCAACCGGAGATAACAATCAATAAATTGACTTCTATGCTCTTTCTTTCGATTGTTAAACTCTCTCAACACCAGTGGTACCAGTGATCTAAAGCTACAACAATATTGTCGCAGATGATGAGATAGATAAAACGGACCGCAAAACAACCAGCATTAGAGAATAACAGCATTGGTATCATATCGTGGATAGTTTTGTATAAATTCCGATTCGTTGCATGAAAATTGCATTTCCGGAAGAATCGACTTAGTGCATTTAATTTATAAAAGTAGCTGCTTAGATTGAAAAACGACCAACGTCAACCTTGTGCTTGATGTCCGAATCAAGAACGGAGTATGCGCCGACCAGCGCACCGCAGGTGGCAGCCGTAACGTAAATAATAACGCAAAGAACATTACTCGTTTGGCCCCAGTACGAGACGAGGGCCGCCGTCACTCCGGCGCATGTCAACCACTGAAAACAAGCAAACAATAGACCGACGCACAAATACATCATGAGTGAACTATAGCGTAGGTAAGTTGTGACCCACCTGGCCACACACATGGCGTTATGGGTGTCAAATAAAGAATATTTTTATACGTTAATAATAATTTTATATATAAATATATGATTTCAATTCAGGACATAATTAAGGCCATTTTGGAGCAACTTCGGACAGCAGCTGAGAGATGTTTCAAACGACGGTACAATTATTGTTCGCTTTGCTTCTTCTTTTTTGTTTTTGGGCTGACCCGCAACTGTTGGCCTCTCTGACAGTTGGCGTTCGCCTTGCTTGGAAGCTCAAAGGTGCTTGGAAGTGCAATTTTGTCTGATAGTAATTTTCAGATAGTCTTCGAATTAGGTACGTCATGTTATGGGGACCATAGCTCACAGCAGTATAGCATATTTGGTACTATTGGTATTTTGTATAGCGTAATGTAGTAGCCAGCTCTTTCGACAATGAAGTATTGATATTACCAGCTGCAACGCTACATGGACGAGTGTATGGTTTGTTCACCTTGAAATCCACTATTCTACAGGGATGGTTGTTTCACTTTCGGCGCCCCAGTTGAAAATTTTATTTACGTTTTCAATCGCCTCGTTGTATCTCGCTATCATTACGTCCTCAGCGATATATGCACGGATTGTCACCGCAGATGTATAATGCATTGGGAGAGAATCAGTTTTATATTAATAACAAAGAGACGAGGGTCTGAGGAATGATCATTGCGAGACGCCTCATGGACTTTTACTGACCCCGAACTTGACTTGGCACACAAGGACCGTGAGTGGGCTGACAGCTATTCAAGTGTTTATCGGTCTATTCCTAGGCAACCTATTCTCCGATTACGTATGTCGTGGTCGAGACAACGTCGAATATGTTGCAACAATCTAGATAACCACAATGTATTTCTCCGCTCCTATTTATCGAAGTCCCCAATCGGGTGTCATCTGTATAACTTGTGTGAACGCCGATCTGCCCCTGTAAACCCATGCTAAGCTTTATCAACCAACTCAGATTAAGGTTTTCTTGAAAATCATACATCAAGGATATAAATAACTACCCGATACGTCTGTGTCAACGTTCGAGTTCGTCCTCTTTCTAAACACACTGAATCAAAATAACTGATAGACATTACCAATAGAAAGAAATCGAGACACTTGCTTGTTGATGGCATTCTATTCGGCGAGTTAAGGGCATTCAGATGGGAGTGTGGCTATTTTAGAAACAATAACATCATGTAACGTAATCGACAGTGGGGATTTAATCAGAGAGCTGTACACATCGCTCTCTGATACCACAGATACTAATCCTGTAAATTTGGCGTGGTTTTCTGTCATCCGTTTTTTGGATATATTCGATGTCGCCTTTCTGAGTTCACTCATAATTATGACGTATAGAGAAGCTAGTAATTATAGTGCTAATAAACGGGGTGCTGTCGTGATTGTCGATGTACTGCTTATGTCAATAAGTGTGAATGACAACTACTTGTGGGTCTAGCTGTAACGGTTATAACCGTTTGACCAGGCCTTTGAACTCAGAGCCGAACTTCTTCGACCACTTTGTATATGTTTGCGGAAATAGGAGGTGCACTATGCAGAGTTCATTTCGAAATAGTCACGTCCGGTTAGTTATTTGTAAATGTACCTCGTCAGTGTCTTAGTTAGAAATTTGGACGCCGCAACAGGACCGACTTTGACAACAAAACACCTTTTAACACCTGTATGCAATACAACACAAAAGCCCCTTGCTATTCACCCAAGGTAGGGCATTTAGGACGTGTATTATCTAAATAAATTAGGTATGAAATTATGGTGATCTTTAATTCTGATTCCTCTTATTATTCATGTTCATGATGAGGAGTACGTCGTCTTTCGTACGGTCATCACTGACCGAACCGCTCCAGTCAAAGCCGTTCAGTAAAATAATTTCGTATCCAGGTGAAAGTTTTTCTGTCAATCTGATATTTTCACAATTTAGAAACAAGGAAATAGTGTCAGCCCCTTTTGAAAACTCCAAAAAAAAAACGACAAGTTTTTCTTGCCAACTAGAAATAGTGCCTAGAATCACTCTGTTCTTCTTAAAGATTACACAAGCTAAATATTGCACTATGAATCCTTAGGGCGCCGGCCGGTAAATTGTTAACCTCGGTTCCCGAGTACGACCCGTATACTGGTGTGACAAGGAAGAAACGTAAATATTGTAGCATGAGTACACAACTCAACTAGTACTTGCTACAATAGTCAATAGTAATTGAATGCTGCCCAGTTATGGAACAACAATGACCCAAATAAATGTCCGTTGCATATTAGTGTTTCAATGCGATATTTTATCGATATTTCATAACCATCATAGTCATCGCTAGCTGAATTGAACCATTGGATTGTAACAATTTCATAAAATGTTCTATATTCCAATTCCGTTATAACCGTTTCATTGTTTGTTGTTGTTTTTTTTCTTCTATTTAATACAACAGTTGTAATAATAATAATAATGATGAAGACAATGTACAACAAGCAGCAGTGCTGAGTCGGATCATATTCACATCACCGCCTCCTCAGAAAATCAGCACTGTGCTCGACAACTTGTTACGGAGCTGTCAGGGAGCGCTTTTCTGCAGTGGATCAGTGACACCTGCGTGTGCGGTCATCAATGATAGTGTGTTTAATTCCCTTTAACTCTACAAAGGGATCAAACGAACCCAACGAATTGTCCAATAGATAGAGGGTGATATTGACACTGGTTGAATCTATTGACGCCATCGACTACAACTCTCGGTTTTCTCTGCGTCAACTCACCTTGACGGCGGCGCCGGACATCGTCCCCAACTGTTGTAGCACTCTGGAAGTCTGGAAGCCGATATCTATATAAGGCGGCTGACTGGCCGCAATTTCACCGTCAGCAAACTACATCCTGCTCGATACACCGCTCACACACGCGAACCTCCCGCGAAAATCTTGGGTAGATCATACACTTATTGCAATCATATGTTCGCTGTCTGCATTGGCTCGCTTCCACTGCTAACAGCGGTGCCTACCCACCGCTCAGAGGTTAGGTCGGTTTGACAAAGAGACATCGGCGGCTACAACAGACACACAAACACACACACACATGCACTCTCTGTCACAGGAGCCCACTGAGATTCGCCTGCCCTGGAAACCCCTCCCGTAATAACGCGACCATGGGACGATCCTCCGCCTAGAAGTTAGAACGCCAGCTGACTGCTACGGCGCAGGGAGCATGCCAGAGAGCCGCCGATTGGGAGAGGATCATCCATTCGAAGGGACACTCTTTGATTAAAGTTCGCGCGCCAATGATGAACCATTTGTAAGGGGGGCGGGCTACGTTGTCGCCAAATGATTCTAGTGGCAGCATTTGATAAAGGCAGTATATGATAGTTGGTGGGGGGTGAGATTACTACTGTTGTCAAATATAATACATGTAAATGTAAGGTATCTCATTGAAGATCCGAAATTAAAGGGGTAGATTCGTGCTCCTGCGAGCAAGTACCTCGTTGCTAGAGGGCTCGATGCTATCTGACGAGCACAGTTGTACGCACAGTTGTCCGTAGCATGCGTGTGCCCTCGTATGCATTGAATGGGTGGTTTCCAATAGTATGGGAAGATCGGTTCCTGCGATGGTCCATTGGTGAACGTCTCCGACTGCTGGTCAGGAGGGATGTTTGGGTTGTAATCTTGCCAGACGACGAGAATATTTGGAGTTCTTTATCATCTTTCATTATCGGTGGGTTGTTGCCAGGTATAGGCAGTAAACAAAACAATGGTAACCCCGACTGTCCTCAATGTAATCCCTAAAGTTAAGGTTGCTGAGGCCTGTCACATGGGAAAACAGTTGAGAGCCAGCTCACATAACGCTTAGTCTATGAGAAAATCTGTAACCGACTCGCTTCGATTCGATTAGATATTCGGCTGTTCGTCATTAGTAGCCGAATGATGCAACCCCAGCCAATGGTGAGCTCGTCATTTAGTTTTCTTTTGTGAGGGGTTACCGTATTAAGTGGTAGCGACGTTTAGCCCATTGTTGACCAGTTCGAATTGAACAACAAATATAGGCACAAGATTTTCGACCGGCTCCCCCCGGGCAATCCCCCCCTAAGGGGGTCTGTCACAGGCTTGTCTGCGCCGCCAAAGACAAGCGTACGGGGTCTTTCCTTCGTCAGCGCCCTTCCCTTGTTGTACAAAATAACAATGCTATCGCCTCCATCAGGACTATGACGGCTGCGGCCTGATAACCTGTACCATCATCTCCTTCTCCCCAAGTGCGTCACAAATGATTGAAAAAAATTTCGAACACAGTAAATACGATTCTACCCATTGAAAGAAAATGCTATAGTTGTGGCGCAAATTGTGCTGCACAATGTGAGACTACTTTTAGCAATGTTTTTTTCTTACAGGCAACTTAGTGTTGTCATGGCTCCAGTTTCATTAATAAGCTAAGCTTTGTACCGTATTTATCCCGTTGTTCCAAAAGGATGACAATCCCTCCTCAGTAAGCATTTTAGTACTTGTTTATATTTTGTAAAACGTGTTATATTGTTACATGCAATACTACTCGCTACAATCGGGAACATACAATGAACTATGGACGTCGCGACATCTCAACGAGAAAGATCACGTGCATATGCATACTTATTAACTAGGTATACTACAGGGTTCTTTAATCGACCCAGGTGGTGCAGCAATCACTGCTGTCCAGGTCACTGCCACACTGACCCATCACGAGCGCGCCTCGTTCGAACGAACACCCACCCGCCAGCCAATTCGAAATTTATCGTTTCGTCAGCTGGGGCTCTTTAGTGGGCGGTCGATCGGTCGGTCGGTCGACTCTGTTCGGCGGCGCACACTATCCGCAGGCCGCAGCCAAAATAAACATTGAATGGACATCAGACAACCATGAATGTGTTGATATACCCTCACTCCTTTGGACGGCCAAACCCCCGGGGAACTAGTAGTGGTAGTCTTCGTTGCAAGCGATTCGAGTCCGCCTTATTCGACGGTGGTCACGCGTAGTTGTCGGAACGGGTGGGTATCAGCTCGGTGGCATAATACATTGCGGTACTAAATCGGCACTGATCGCCCGGGGGCTGATATTTTTTTTGGCCGTTCACTGACGAAAGATAATAGGATAACAATTGACTAACAGAGCTCCGTGTCGATCGTACGGCTCGCCAAGCTCAGCCCCCGCGTCACCCCGTCCTGTTTCTCCACTATTCACGAATTAGTCGCCGTTGCGCTCGTGACAAATTGTGCGTTTTTTTTTTGTTTTTTTTCTTCGTTATGGATGCCAACTCGCCGACACCGTTGCGACGAAGTTGCGTATGAAGAAAATTCTCTATGTGCAGTGCACTTCTCTGAGCAACATCTCTCAGGGAGGCATTTACCCGGCGACACACAGACACACACCCCGATACGTTCGTGCACTAACTGCATCATCATCATCGTGGAGAGATTGTGGATAGACAAGCAAATCGAGAGGAAGAAAAAGTTGTCTCTCGCAAATCCCCTCTGGGTAACTCGTTCACCGACCGCTAACATGAGACTGACTTGTTGTGGACAACTTCTGAGCGTCGGGTGGACTTCGGTGTGAGGTGTGCGAATTCTCCGTGTCGAAAATATACGAATGTGATAGCTGAACAGAAATCATGAGTTTGGCTCATGTCATAATAATGATAATAGTAATAACCAACGTGTGTTGAGAGCATCGTGAGTTTCATTGTTGTGTTGGTGGTAGTCACAACAGCAGCAGATAGTGATTGTTTCTGTGTGTGTGTGTGTGCGTCTGTGAGACTGTTTTTGTTTGTCTGTGAGAGGCATTCCAACTTCCCTGAAGTTCTCTGGCAGAGTTGTCACTGCTCTTATGCATAGTAATACTCACAATTGCAAGTAACCCACTCTGGTGGGTGTGCACACATACATGTGCGTCTACGTGGTGGCACAAATGTGTGTTGTTATGGGTGAGTGGACAATCAGCGTCAGCGAGATAATTAGCGGAGCGGGGTCGAGATTCGACTGAAGCTGATTACTCGAATTGAATTACGTACGCCTCTCGTTGCGACGCTTCCGAAGCGTTCAGGAAAATGTGCGAGCTCCGCTCGAGTGCGCGTGGATGTGCGCGTTGCTGTGTGCTTGTGCTAGTGACCGCTAGCAGAAGAGATCAATTAGGCATTTAGAAGATTCTCGGATAATTACGACAACTACAATTGGCCTCTACGCGTTCTGGCCTGCGCGATTGTAGGTACGGCATCGACCTTGGCGTCATCACCATCAGCACATATCATCTCGCCTGAATTATTTCGTTCATTCAAGGTGGGCGCTTCTGTTGGTACCCGGCAGTGAGAGATGTTTCGCTCTCAAGGCCGCCTTTCAGGGGTGGTTTGTCCACTCCATGTTGTGGGACAATGTAACCGACCGTACTGTCATTTCAAACATTCGCCGAGCGTTCCACAACAACAAGCTCCGTCTGGAGGTAGGTTCAAATAGAGTAAGCGCCGACAAGTTTACGCCAACTTGCTCCATCATGCTGTCTTTATCTCACGCTCTGTATATATATATATATATATATATAATGGCGGGGTGTTGTTAAAAGTAATTTATAAAAACTGATCGACTCAGAAACTCGTGGTGCAAATTCTGGCTGCGTTGATTGCATTTTGAAGCTATCGTGACGGGCCGTGTGTTCTGCATGACAACTTGCCAAATGAATGGCCAAAAACAAAGCATTAGAAGTTGACTTAGAAACACAGTAGATATGTCAATTAATAGATTCATTTAACAACAAAAGACAAGGGACAAAACACTATCGCGAGCATCGCCGAACGATCAATCCTTAGCTTATATATATATATATATATAGTATGCGTTTATTCCTAAAAAATATAAATGGCTACATTGCGAGGCTTGAAATATATTATATATATGTGGTGTAGCTAGCATAATTTTTCAGGAGACTCGCAGACGGATCTTGTTTTCATATAAAGGGACATATACTTTGTCTGGGAGCGTTTTAATATAAAGATCCCAAGCATCGAATCACCGTTGAATCTATTTTGGTAAATATTATATATATATATATATAGCGAACGGTTTTGTCTAATGCGATTACGCAATGAAGTTATAAGAACCTGTCAGAACAACGGCGACCCTAAAACACGTTCCGAATATGTATCCTACTTGTCTTTATCTCTTTGTCTTCGTGATGCAGGAGGCGAACCCGTTAGGGTAGACACCAGTCGCACGGCCGCAGGTGTTGCCGCCTCAGGTGATCCTTCTGCGAGTCTACATCAGCCACCAAAACGGTCGTTGGAACCTGCTAAACCCCCTCGTAGTCACATACCTGCCATTCGGGTACCACAGGTTGGTAGACACGTTTTGACACATTCTCGAGAATCAGCCTAATCAAGCAACTCGTATGGGTAGATACTCTCATTACCCATGAGAAAAATAATTATAGTCGTTTGTCTGAGACCCGTGACACGATACGTCGGTTTAAAATAAAACACTGTCCCACTTGACTTGTTTTATTTACACATGATTTATTAGTCATTCGCGTAATCAACAGCTATCGGAGCACAATAGATCAGCTCGCAACCTTCTCGTATGCGTGCATATTTTGTGTGCTAATTTTGCCCTTCTCGTTTCTGTGTAATGACGTATGTACCTCACCTTCGTCACGGGGGTGTAGTATCGACCCACGCCCATAGCCGTTCTCCAACGGCGTCACCAGAATGCGGCTGCCAGTACCGCTCGAATATTGCCCACAGAAATCGAGAAGGCGGCCCCGATTGGCGAAGAGAGTAGCAGCCCAACGGAGCAACCTGTCAAGACCGATGAGGCCAAGCCGATCGAACCTGCCTTCTCAGAAAATGAAGACGATGAAGAGGAAGCGATACTTATGGAAATCTTCGAAAAAGGTAGGATCCTTTAAAACGATCCTTTATTTGCTATATTTCTGCGGACACGCTTCCCATGCATGCAGATCGCGCACGAGGTTCTCGTCTGCCAAGAACGAAGCTTTTTGGCGGCCGAGCATCTTTTGGTGCAAGCATCTAAAAATGGGATACACTACATGTAGATTTTGATTACAAACCGGTGTAACAACGGTCTCCTTTGAGCAAATGGAAAAGAATATAACGTAAATCTTATTTTAACATTGTGGGCTATATCATTTTGTATTCCATTTTTAGGTTCCGCGGTGGATTCCTCGGTGCAACAGCCAAACGAACGTTCAGTGGGTCCTGCAAAAATGGATTCGTTTAAGGAGCCCCTAACGTTTGAGGGGCAAGGTCACGAGGGAAAGTGGCGGACTACAAAAGCGAACGACCTAATGATTGACCTAACAGAGGAGTATGAAGACGATATTCTGGCGACGGTAAGCAACATTTGCCCATAATAGGCTAACCATGCGAACTGCTATAGTTTATTCCCGGAACTCAAGCCCAGTCACATGAGTACCTCTGTGGTTTGCAACTTACCTAAGAGATAAGCGCGCGATGAACGAAACTTACCTAAGAGGTAATAGTGCGATAACCAGAGGGCCACAACTACCATGCAGGCCCAATATGACGCCTGTTACCATTACTGCTATAGAGGCGGACATCGTTGCAGTATTTGGGCGAGCACTAGTGACCGAAGATGTCGATCTAACCAAAATGGCGGGTAGCACAACTGTACTTCTTATCAAAGTTTTGTACTATTCTATAAATATACTATTTATCAAATACACTTTCCTTTGTCAGCTCCGCGCCGGTGCCAGTCCTCTGGGAACTTCTAAACGGCATTATGTTTTCCATTTGCGTTACCATACCTAAATCAATTATTTCCCTTGTCATACTCATTCGGCCATTGTCCTGGTCGCTCAATCGGCCGGTACAAACTCACCTAACACTCGTCGATTGCAAGGGTGTTCGCTTAAGCCATAGGGCGCCCATTTTGAATTTTTTTTCCACATCTGTCTATTAACATGCGGTGCACGGAATTATAGAGTAGGCGATAAAAAGCTCATCTGTAGCCCAGCTCTATTTTGCTGAAAGGCTGCAGTAATTATAGAAACTCGTTCGCGGTTTCCAGCGATCTAGATCACCTCACCTGAATCGATTGGACTATTACTAAATGTTTTGCCGGGTGAAGGCCTCCCTGTCTAATATTTTCATCAATTTTCAGTGGGTTCCATTCGGGCTTGTTCGTTCGAGAGACAAAAATGAATTATTACGGAATAGTACTTTGCAGTACTAAACGATGTTTTAACTTCATTTCTATTCTATAGAACTGAACCGGCACTGTCTCTTTTCCCTTAGGTCAATACAAGTCCGCTCCCTTGGCTGGGGTTTTGCTAGACAGTAGATAGGGACAGTGGGAATCGTTAATCCATTCATGAGGGTCACTAATTAGATGATGAGGCATTTGGGTACCATAAGAGAGTCGAGCCCGGTGCCGTGGTGAATTCGTGTACGCCTTGCAGTCGAAGGAGACACGTAGGTGCACGGGTTCGACCCCAGCCGTTGTACATTTGCATTTACAAGGGCCCACAAAACAATAATATCATTTAAAAATACAGAGATCCCTCACCTTGTTGTCACTGTGAATGATTTTCCTCCAGGCGAAACATGACGATGCGGACAGGTTAAAAGAAAAGCAAAGGTACAAGGACCGCGACAGGGACCGGGTTGAAGAGAGGGATTCAAAGCGGAGACGTTCCTCTTCGAGTCCTAAGAGGCGGGAGGGCTCGATCTCATTAGGCTCGTCACGGTCGAAGGAGGAAAATCTCAGTTCATCCTCCTCGGCCAGCTCGTCATTACGGAGACGCAGTTCGGATGTAACGGAACATAATCAAAACTCTCGGATCACGAGTGGTAGTAACAGCAACACCAGTAATGGACATCACCAAGATCAGAGCTCAAAAGGTGTTTTATCTCCGTCGGCATCGTCCTTAAAATACCGAGAGCTTGACGGAGCCAAAGAAAAACACCACGGCAAGAGCAAAGAGTCAGAAGTTATAGACTTGGATGAGGCAAACGAAACCCGAAGCAACAAAGATCATGACAAAGGTTCGTCATCTCGTAGCAAAGATCGGCATCGAGACCGATCGAAGCATTCGTCAAGCAGCAGCAGCAGCAGCAGCAAAGACCGAGATAAGGACAACAAAGATCAAATCAGGGACAAGGATCACGACCGATCGAAGGACAAACGTAGAAGCGGCAGTAGCAACAGTAGCAGTAAGGACAAAAAACTGTCCTCATCGTCCTCGTCGAAGGACAAGTTGTCTTCGTCGTCGAGTTTATCCCCGCATTCGAAGGAGCGGGAACACAAGAGCTCAACGAAACATAAAACAAGAACGAGCAATGGAGTTCACCCAGACAAAAAAGATGACAGTAGAAGTACAAGTAACAAAAAAAGGTACGCTTATTATATATATATATATATATATATATATGGTGCAAACCTATCGAAGCCTATTTGGTTCAGCTAGAATGTTGAGTAATAACTTAGGAAGACTAAGTGAATCTCAGCGCGCAGGCGGAAATGAGAAGCAAGAGGTAGATCCCATTTCTTCACGAATAGCAAGCGGTAGATTTTTGTTTTCGGTTTTTTTTTCTTAACAGCAATATTTCTGTACGAAGTGCACTAACCAACGAATCCGAAGTGACAAGATAATTGACACATTTGCTTTTAGCTAGGAATGACGTCCCCTTAGCGTATACGTTACATACGATATTGTCGATTGTGTGTTTTTTCTCAGTGGTTCATCGCACCGCGATGAAAAGAATCATTCAACAACGTCAAGTTCGACTTCCTCAAAGCGTCGAAGTTGGAGTGAACACCAGAGCGGGTACTCAGACAGTGGCGGTAAATCCGATGACAGCGCTAAGGACCTCGGCGATGGTGGCGGATCAAGCAGCTCCGAGGGTCGCTCCAATCACCGGAGAAAATCGATATCAGCAGGTACCAGCAGTAGTCGCAGCTTGTCCATTTCGTGAATTGTATGCGTGCCTCGTTTTGATTCCTTATGCCTAGATATGACAGCTATTTTCACCTTCCTTACTGTCTTGCGTAGGCTACACAAAATTCTTCTAGGCTAATGTGCTCAACTCAAGGAGTCAGTTATACTAATTGATTATGTTCGTATAATGCTCTTATCGACTAGATCAATTTTCTTCAAATAGATATGCTACAATGAGTGCTATGTTATCCGCCTGAGACTCAAGATCCTTTGAAATTACCTATGTTTGGGCTCAAATTAATGACTGTTCCCTACCATTTTCAGATGATCGTAGCAAACGTGTGAAGCTAGAGTCGGAAGTCATCGCCATTGACGATATTGACATCAACGGTAGGTGAAATGTGCTGTATGGTAGCCACATCTGTTACGTTTGCCCGGCATCGGTGGTATAGGTTAACCAAAAAGGGGTTCTTTCTTCGAGCTCACGAGAATTCTGCACGGACTAGGTTGAAAATTGGAATAATGAGCAATGAGAAGTTGTGCCAATTTC
Organism: Stratiolaelaps scimitus; assembly: GCA_019614645.1. Lineage (NCBI taxonomy): Eukaryota > Metazoa > Arthropoda > Arachnida > Mesostigmata > Laelapidae > Stratiolaelaps > Stratiolaelaps scimitus. Next base: position 6,916,961 of record JABWDB010000013.1, on the reverse strand, counting down.
GTAGAAGACGTTTTAACCATAGAACGCTCGAACGGCGAAATTCGGCTACAGAATAGAACCGCTGAACGACCTAATGGCTGGTCTCATACAGGGTATGCGATAGGGTTCCATTGAATTGCAAGCAAAGACACGTCACTAATTTGTATTTCTCTGTTGTGGTACCCTCCCTCCTCTACATCTGACAGATGTCGATCTAAGCGATGAGGATCCCGAGCAGGAGTGTCTTCGTCTCTTCCAGGAATGTGAAAGTCAGATGAGCCTTAACAAGGATATCAATGGCCCGCCGAAGGCGACCCAAGATTCCTCTCTTCCAACCTCTGTCAACGAGCCATCCAAAGTGATTGACGTGAGTGTTAAATATATAACAGAATCTACCCATGAGAGAAATTAAGCATTGTAAAAATTGCAGTTCCTTGAATAAACCAATAAACATTTACCTAAATGCCAGTTATATATATATATATATATATATATATATATATACTCAAATAGCTGCAAGTGAACTAAGTCGTTGAATACCGGACTGTTAAATATTGAACATCCTGTTTCATCGTTAAGTTAAAACAAATGATTAGACTCATGATTAGACTCGGTATTGACTTAGTTCACTTGCAGCAATGATTAGACTCGGTATTCAACGACTTAGTTCACTTGCAGCTATTTGAGCCTGATAGTACAGGACCGCAAGCCAGAACATAACCGTTATAGCACTGAAACCTTTGCTAATCATATTGCATCTAACATCTGCGAACGCGTCGCGCCTTTATCGTTTTGCGTGCGACAGGTGCAACCTGTCTGTCGGGTACCCAATATAGTCAGCAGTGACGAATTCAAATTCGGTTCAAATCGGTGAACCGAGTCGCCGGCAATCGAAGGCTTGTCTAAATAACCGCTTGTCTACGTATTTGCCGTATGCGTATCTATTAGATGGTTGGCGTAACCCGCAAACGCATCGCTCACGATCCCGGAGCGCGCTTGATCGTCCCGGCGCCTCCCGTGCCGAAGAAACCCTTCCGGCCATCTCCCGCTCAACAATTGGCTATGCGTCAGCAGCAATTGTTGGCGCAACGTCAGAAACTGCAAAATTTGTCAGGAGAAACTGTGTCAGCAACGCCCATCCTGCACACGGCACCAACTGAGCAGCGCCGACAACGAATTAGTACGTAATCGATTGCGTCATTTAGAGCAGGCAAATTAAGTCTGCAAGCTGACTGTTATGACTAGGTGGTCTCTTAGTTGCGTGTGTCCATGGAGGTTTTTTGTGATTATTTTCCATCGATGAATGAGAATGCTGAAAGAGCTCTTAGCACTCTGATGTAGCACCTATCACTCAGCAATCCCTTGGACTATATATATATACATATATATATATTTGTAGTTAGGCAAAACTGCAGTAAGCATAAACACTGACTTATTGCCGACCTAGTATCATAATTAACAATTCGCGTTATATTAGTTACCACCAACCAATAACTACGCTGTCGATTAGTACATATCAGTTGTTATTAATCTGATCTTACTTTATGTGAATAGGTACCGTCTCAACCGGTCTCGTAGCGGCGGTTGCCCAGCGTAAAAATCTCGCATTGGCATCGGCGAAGACGAGGCAGGTTGGCGCTGGTGCTAACGTCATGACCGGAAGATCTGCTGGAACCACGGCAGGGCCAGTAGTCATTAAGAGGGTTGCTACTACCGTACCGGCACCACATGCCACCAATCACGTGCAGCTTAAGGTAAGTTAAGTTAACAAGTATATATATATATATATATATGTGTGTGTGTGTGTGGAAATGTGCACCGAAGAGAGATCGTTCACAACCTGTTTTTATTCGTCGACTTTCAGTGTAAAATGGGTGCAACGAGTTTTGACTCGACCCGTTTTCTTCATTGAACCTGCGACTCGAAACCTTCTCAGCCAGTATTGGCCACACTGTTGTCACGATAATATGAAATTTTCTTTTTTACTTTCCGTAGTCGTTCGATGCCCTCTCTTCAATTTTTCATCTCAAGTGATATCAGGACGTTATCGAAATAAATAGAAGCCATTGTATCAGAGCGTTTGATTGTATTGTCTACCAAGACCAAAATTGGCTAACGATTTTCGCCGCTCGAGGCAGCCTTCTAAGTAATTAAACTTTCTGATATAAAGTGTGTCTTTCACATTGACCGAATAATACAATAATAGTAACAATAGTATAATAGAAAATAGGCTTATTCAATTACCAGCTCACGAAAAAATGCCGCTAGGCGTCACTGTCGAATTTAGCGAACCACTCTATAATCAAAAGTCTAAACAACGGCTGAACAATGAAATGATATATATGTGTAATACATGTTCTCCTCTCAATTTATAGACATAAATAAAACAATAATCTAAACTAGATATTATGAAGGGTAACAAAATGAGAACACTTAATTTTCAACTCGGTCTGTTTATTTGTTTGGTTTGCGTGTGCCCTCTCTCTCTATATACATATATTTTTTTTTATAAAAAATATATAAATATGTATTATATTTATATACATATATATATATATATATATATGGCCTTGTAACAATTGACATATGTACATGGCTTAAAGTAGAACCACGCCCTGAGCTAAACTTGTTTTATCATTTACCCTCACACCTCTCTCTATTAGTATATATATAAATATATATATATATATATATATAATCCTTAAAAGTCCAATCAACGATAGTTGCCACTGAATTCATAAATAATGCTCCACGTTTATTAAAAAGGTGAGGTGTATTTGCTGCTAAAACGAACTAAAAAATTGTCATCAACTAGTTGTACTATGAACGGCACTACCGAATGGGATAGTACGACGTTGGGTCAAATTATTCCTTATGCTCATCTAGTGATCTCCCTGCCGCTGCTGCGACATCGACATGGTCGTACCAAATGAAGGCGTGACTGGACTATGGTGATGCTGCTGCTGCGGCTGCGGCTGCGGCGACGGGTATTTCTGTGACAGCTGTTGATGTTGCTCGCCAATGACGTTAGTCTGGGCCGCGAGTGGGCCGTACAACTGGGTTGAGGTCGGCGCTGGGGCGTGTCTGTTGGAATCCATCAGTGGCCACCCATGTGGAGCTACCCGGCTCGTCACCACCGCCGCCGCCGATAACGATCCTAGAGCCGGAAAGGCCGTTGATTGATGCGGCCCTCTGTATAGTTCTGGTGCCCGTGCATGACTAGCGAATTGATTGTCCACACCGGACGCGACGTTCGACCGTGTGTACATCGTGTCGTTGTTTCCTGTGTGGCCATCGTCGTTAAAAGCTCGCTCATTGACGGCTGACGCGTGCTCACTGTAGACGTTGTATTCGCGTGTGCCGATCAATGCGTTCGTCATGTCGCCAGTCGCCGATTGGCGTGCATTCATGTTGTACAGGATCGACAGCTCATCTTCCTCACTCGGCCGTGTCCATAGTTCTGCTGAAGGCTCCTCTCGAGCATTGCGTTCCGTTTCAGCCATTAGTGACGCGCTGTCGATTTTCCATTGGGCATAGTTACTTTCGTAGGACGAACCTAACGTGGCTGTTTTAGAGAAAAGACCGTTGTTGCTAGCGCTGCCGTTACCACTGATGTCGTAATTGGCGCTGCCGTCGCCGTTGTTGCTGTTGTTGTTGTTGTTGGCATTAGCGTCGTTGGCATTGATCTCATCCTCGAACTCGGCTAAACGGCCGGCCGGGTTCGGCAAAACAGCGCTACCATCAGCTATGTCCTCGTCTGCTACCTGCTGCTGATGCCGTGGCTGATTTGTTTTCGGTAGGTGCTGTTGTTGTTGCTGCTGCTGCTGCTGTTGCAGCTGCTCCTGCTGTTGCTGCTGCTGCTGCTGTTGCAGCTGCTCCTGCTGTTGCTGCTGTTGCTGTCGTGACTGCAACTCGTGAAGCAATCTGACGGTGTCGTTCAATTGCGCCTGTGACTGCTCGAAGTTCTCGAAGAGCTCCGCGTATTTCTGCAGCTCGACACCATGCGCAATAGCCTGTTCGGCGCTTTTTTCCATCTTCTCGATGTATTTGTGTATTACCGAGGTGGCGTTCTCGCAGTCTCGTTCAGCGTTGGCCTTCCCCTCTTCGTGGATTTTCGCCATATATGCGCGAATTACTTGGAGCGCCTGTTCGGCTCGATTGCTGCCATTCTTGATCACGTCTTGAACTCGATACAGGCTTCGCTCCTCAAGAGCCCGTAGCTCCGTGTCCTTGGCAGTTACTTGTTGACTCAGCGACAGTATCAGATTGTTCTTGACTTCGAGCTGTGTTCGCAGGCAGTTCACTATGGTTTCAGCTTCCTTCTGGCTCGCAGTCGCATACAGGAGCTGACTTTGCATGTCCATCTGGCCCTGGGTGAACAGCTCCTGTGCTCAGAAGTGCAAACACGAGTTGTATGTAAATAAGGTGATTTTATAACTACCATCATTTAAACGTAGCGAATCTATTGAGAATAGAGCACTTTTATGCTTGCTTATTTTGATCCTCGAGGTGCTGCTATCTGGGCCATGATTGAGAACTGCTTTCGTGGCTCTTCAAACCATATGTGTCCTGTGGGATTCGAACCGGACGTCTTAGGGTTTCAAGTCTTTGGAGCCAGATTGACAAGACTTTAGTATGACAACAGAAGATTACGTACTTATAACTCGAATACATAAACGTCATTTTCGTCTAATTAGAACATGGGTAGAAGAACAAATTATCCCTTTATTTATCTGGAGCAGATAATCTATAATTGGTTTTTTTTTCGTGTTATGGTCGTGCTTCTTACGAATTTCACTGTTTATCTTTTCATTACTCGTAAGCCTATCTCAAGCTGTGTGTGTGTGTGTAGTGATGACGGTTAATACGAGATTCATTAAACAGACAACGCAATCTACAACACGTCACTGTCCAAGAACTGCTAATATTTCAGCCGTCGACGTTCATCTGTGAGAATACTCATACTCATTGGGGAAAAATGCACACTGTATATGTGGGTTCAAATCGTACTTACGAACTCGTTGACCCTCCATTGAAGACGCAAGTTGTCATCTTCAAGCCTCCTCAGCTGCGCCGACATCATTTGGTTTTGGTTTTCGATATCTACCGTGTAATGTGATATAGTGGCGATGGTGTTCTGAAGCTCAGTGATACGCATATCACTGACTCTCTCGTTGAGCGAATCATCGATGTAGGATGGAGTTACGTCGCGCTGATGGTTAGCCATGATTGACTTAGATGGTGCGGGTGCACTTGGGTGTTCGGCCAACTGTGTACGGTCAGCAACTGGGCGTTGGACCTGCGTCAAAGTATAGCAATTTCGAGCAGTGCGATCGTGCATTAATATCATCATTGCTATTACGCTATATATTAGTTATAATATATTGTCACTCTTATTATTATTATTCGGGCTCTGTTTAATACCGCAATCACGAAATCACTTGCAAATGCGGCAAGGACGCCTCGTGTCGATGAGGTGCACGGTTAGTGAAGAAGGTTAGTGAAGATCTGGCAGTTTCTACAACTAACTAACCAGCTAAGCCTGCTCTGCTAGATGCAGACACATCACAAAACTGCACCGTAACGTTATTTACGAATCAGCAACACTCGAGTTGTACCAGCAAAGCCTTCGAGCTTAATCCGTGTCACGCTCAAGTTTCAATGGCATGAACGATCAGAAAAGCACTTCTGATGACGTCGCGATCTATGGGGTTCACTTCAATCGCATTACGCCATACGGGACTGGCTTCGACAAATGTAAATCGGTGTAGGCCAGTTGACCCCGCTCGATCTGCCGTTCACTTCTTTAACAACGAGCAGTGGTGGTCAGTCACGAATCGCTGCTAGTCAATCAAATCAAGCAGCATTCGTCAACGTAGGGAAGGTTGACGAATTAATCGAGTAGTTGACGAATCTTACTCTCTTTGTTACTGCACTAGCCGCCGTAACACTTGTGTTCAAGCTGATCGGATGCTTGTGTACGGCAGGGAGAAGCAGTTCCGAGACCGAGATGCCTTCGAGTTAATTTCAACCGCGTTCCTCGTGGGGCTGTTTGACATGCAAGATGCGGGTTCGCCAGGCGTTGCCAGCTCGATCAGCAGCGAGTGCAGGCAATCGCCGCTGCGGGGCGCCACTGCAACGTCAATGGGAGACAGCAATGTACGCACATATGAAATGTGGCGGTTGTGCTTGTTGCGTGCCATCGTCGACCCGCGTGCCACGATCAGGTGTCTCTCGGTATCGCCTCCTGGTGGTAGTGCTGCTTCTGCTGCTACTACTGCAAAATTTGTGCCATCTGAACACGAGAAATGATTTGATACCAGATGACGATGATCGGGGCTGTCGATCGATCAGTGTACTGGGAGAGCCAGGCGGTTTTGTATTCATAAGGCGAACACGTCCGCACAAACCACTCATGGACTCATTGTCATTACGAGCTCGTCCAGTTATAGTATTTATCAGCTGGGCAATATATTTATTACCTGTATAGTATGCTAAATTCATCAATCATCGCCGTACGACACCAGATCGATGTGGTGGTAGCCGCCGTCGCAATAAAAGCTTCAGCGAGAGGATATCTCCTCTCGTTTTGATCCTTAGACAACATCTCCAAACCAGCCATGTGAACGTAGACAGCAGTATTAAGGGGCATCTTTGGCTTCTCGCGTTCGGAAATCTTGTTACCAAAAACGTACGCTATAAACGTTAATAAAGCAATATATCTCTTTCAACACATCGACCGGCCCACGATCAGCGTGCAAATGCGTCCATTGGTAGCAAAAGTCGCGTGATGTCCCGACCGTTTGATTATTTCGCTATTAAGCTCACCCTTCGCCTCTTGCCGATCAGCGAACAGCCGAAGCTGTCCACGGCCCAGTGTGCTCACGAAACGTCGAGTCCACACGCGTATAGCGTTCGTGAACAGATTATTGGACGCGTCCGAGTATCATCAATATGTATACGCCGGATCGGCATGCATGTGTCAAGCTTCATGTCGCTGAGATGCGCACGACACGAGGGAGTTAGCGTGTTATATCAGCTGTGTGCGATATCGGCGGAGTGTTCGATTATGTTGGGTTCTTTGACAAAAAATTTGAATTGCTTGAAAATTTCGAAGTGTCAATCAATTAATCAATCAATCACAATTGTTGTTGCATTGGTGGACGTGTAAGCGTGTAGTTAGAAAATTCGTCAAGTGCATTATTATTATTGTCCAGTGCGCTGACCGTTGAGAAAAGTGATTATTTCAGTGTACCTGTTGTTTAATAATGCTCTAACGATCTTCGTCGAAGACGTGCTACGGACTCGCTGTGTGTTTTTGCCATCAGTTTGACAGTCTTAGTATTAATTAGTATCCGGCTGGCCGTCCACTCAATGAATGTCATCGGTCTCACATTGGCGTGCTGTTCCTTGATGTCTTTAAGTTACGTAGTAACTCTCTTGATATTTCGGAGAAAGCGCCGAGATGTTGAGGTCGAAAATGCACCGAAGGGCCCGGTAAGAACAGGCTGTACAAATATAGCCAACGCAACTATTAATTCATTTGACTCATGAATCAGAAAATGAACTCAGATGCTTTGCCTAGGTGCGACCTACCAAATTCCTCCTATATATTTGGCCGATTACAGCCATTCATTACTGCCGTTGTATTTAGCATAATTTGATTATTGTTCAACACACCGTCAAGTATACACATTGACACGAATTCTTATAAATACTAAGTGCACCTCTAAATCTGCTTTTACCTGATCGGGATATCATTCAAAATCTAGGAAACTTAATTAGGTTGCTGTCGCACTAAGCTACAAGTTATCATATTTAGCTAGCGAAGAGGTTTTGACCAGCGGAACACGTTGTTGAAGCGATGCTCTGACTCTGGTTGCGCCAAGTAAAAGCGACGCATTCCCCGTCAGAATCCAGTCTCCAGACAATGTGTTTTGTATGCAATGTCATGTGTTGTTCTTTGAAATGGGTACAATCTCCTGCTCGGCAAATTATAACAAATGTTCCGGACTGACCCACAACCACATTTAACACCCACGGTACTGTCTCGTCTGTACATTGTTCACAAGACGCCGCGGAGGAGGACGTCGGGCCTGGATCGCGTCGAATTAATTTAAAACATTTCACATTTGAAAAAACTAACAATGGAAACGGCCAAGCGGGCGGGAGGGAAGAGCCAGCGAGAACAACGATTGCACAATATTTCGATACATTAAGTGATAACATAAGAACGAATTTTCTATGAGTTCCTGCAGCCGACTCGCTAGCCATGAGCTAAATATCGTATCTCATTGATTGGCTAAATGTACAACAACAACATCTCGGTGTGGTTGCACCTGCACAGAGAAATGTCGCCAAGCTTTATTTGAAGCAAGACTTAAAAAACCATATTCGACCCACTACGTGCATAACACATACGTGTCATGTAGGAGGCGTTACCGTTTTTTTTTTATTCACATTTGTTAATTACTCCATAATATCAGAATACTGCTGTTATTATGTCAGATACGGACTGCACAGGGGTCGAGTGGTGACTGATTCTTGGTCGAGGTTTATCCTCCTGCTGACAGGAGATGTCGGGCCGTTTGCCGGGTGCCGTTAGCCAACGCTGCCCTGGTGGGCACTTTGAAATAACCACATTCTAAAACACCCGCTGTACGCGCACCACTAATGAATTATATATGGGCACAGAAAATACATAACAATATATGCGTTCTCGATGTTAATTACATTTCACCACCGTGCTCCTCCGCGACGCGCACACGTAGGGAGTCGCTCGAGTGGCCCACGTGTCGAGACCACTGGGCCCCAGTGACAACCCGGCCGTACCGCCCCGACCGAGAATCCAGTATGATCCTAATTCAAAAGTGCCCATCAACGTCCGTCAAATGTAAGTGTTTTTAACGACCCTCCATTCACCGATCATTAAACGCTATCTTTCTACCTTCTTCGATCACTTAAGTAGGCTCCGTTTTGTTGTAATCAGAAGAACATAATCAATCAAATTATCATGTTATTCATGTATCTACGTTAACTATCTCGCGCGTCAAGTTTCATCCACTATTCCTCCAATGGCTTGGATCAAGCCTTTGCTCTTATATGGTTTGGATGCAACACATTTGTGAGTTGTTTGCAACATTTGATAGTGCGGAGATTCTACGGAAGCAGTTCATTCGGGAAGTTTGTTCGCGACTCTTAGCGTGAGAAGCCGCACAGACAAGCCGCAATGGGCAAATAGCATTTCCTGGCTTGCCTGGATTGATTCTTATCAATGGTGCTCGTGTATGCTGTCAATATTCTCATATTCTTCTCCATGATTCCTTTCCCTACGTGCCAGGTATCTGGAAAAGATGATAGATCAGAACAACGTGATCTGCACCACGTATGAGGAGAGCTATGAGAAATCATTGGGCGAAGAACGCGATGTGTGCGGGCGCGCGAAAGACAAACGGGTTTATCTCAGCTTGGTCGCCAACCTGATCATGCGCCTCAAGAAAGATAGCGGTGAGCTTGGCTCTTCGAGCGCGGCTCCGCAAGCGGTTTCCCACGCCGATGTACTCGGTGGGGCTAAAGCCAAGAAGACGTCCTTCTCGATCGAGAAACACCGTTTCCGTAGGAACACCTCGGTGGATAATGTGACTGGTATGTATTATGTACAAAATTATGAGACGGGCTAGACTACTGATTCGGCTAGCTTCAGCCACATCCCAAGAATTTCTATGTAGATAACATTTCGGGTACGGGATTCATATTCGGTTCGGTCATAGAGTAAATGAACAATGTGATGTCTCCAGGGTGCGTATCTGGCTTTCGTCATTAAGCGGAATACAGGATTCCGTCGACATCCAAGTATATATATAAGAGACTCAATCTAAATTTCTCTATCAGCTCGATGAGTGGCGACCGACCAGCTCATCTATGAGGTGGTACTACCGTACGTACTATGGTGAACGCTCGCACTGATGTGAACGTTGACAATACATTCGCGTGGACGGTCTCGCGTCCGCTCTGGAGGACATGAGCATGTTAATATTATCATAATAATACTACGAATTCCCGTTGAAGGCGTTCAGCCTTGCTACAATACATCACACCTATTGAATCGGCCCTTTTGACTAATAAACAAATCTTCGAATTTTTATTGAATGAACAGAGGAGCAGCTCTACGAGCATCTACGCGATCGATACCTCATGAAACCAGCGGAACTCGAGCAGATGGGCTTCCCGCGACCGTGTGACGGGAAACCAGGCCGAGCCGAATTTCGACACGAAGCCGCTCTCTCAGCGCCTCCGGATCCACGCACAGGACACGAACGGACATGTTCACGGTGCAAAAATGTCTACTTCGTCGATCGGGACGGCATGTACCTGCGCCTCGAGGAGTGTATCTACCACTGGGGCAAGAACTGGATGCGACATGGTGGGTGAAGAGTGAGCATTTTTTATTTGCCTATGATGGTCATATATGATAATGCTGGCGGTAGAACAATGGCCGTGTATCAAATGTAAACATCGGTACCCTACTAATTATCACAATCATAATTAGTGCCCTTAGCTCATAAGAACGTTGACGGAGTAGTCTATTGTTATGAGCTGATTTGGCTATGCGCCAACAGATGTACAAGTCTGTCTATCTGTCTCTGTCCATGCATAACTTTGTTCTGGTATCCAACAATTTTCTAGGATTCATATATATATATATATATATATATATATATATACAGTTTTGTTCGAACCGCTCGTACGTATGTGTGTGAGTGCTCGGCCTTGCTCTAGTGACCGCAAAAGCTGTGCAGGAAAATTCGAAAGTTTGCCGGCCTTAGACGATTTACCTTACATCCGTGTACCCTCTTGATAAGGAACGTGCAGGGGTATCACGACCACAGCTTCTCCTTACATATCGAAGTGGGATGTAGCACGACACTATCTGCTCCTTTGATAATTAAGATTAGACTATATATATAGCACACGATAGCCAGCTAAGATGTAGATCTTCGTTACACGTCTTTATTGTATACGGATCTGACCATAATAAAGGCGCTGGACTTTTTTTTTCGATCGCCCGTGTATATGTCTATTATACAGTGAAACGAGGCAATACACGCGAGCATCAGTATACCTGTTGTGACGCGGAGAGCGGTTCCGACGGATGCAGTGTGGCTAAGGGCCATGTCTTCGAGAATCCCGTACTCAGGGAAGATGGCGGTTACATGGCGACTCTGAGTCCTGATCCGGAGGCGGCAATGAATTTCAAAAAGGCAAGTCTCCAGTAGTTGCCCTCCTTCGAGAGGTGGTTAAGATGGAATTACCGACACAGATGGAATACGGGAGAGAGCATATTGCACTGGGTCGTGTGGGTCCATCGAAAGAACTTCATAGGGTCAACAGTTCTCTCGATAAGCATTATCTAATGTATTATGCAATATACTAACGAGCTATGTTCTATGAAAATGATGACGCATTTTGAACGCATTTTGACGCGGAGGTGTGTTGTCCAGAACGCAGTTCCGTGAGATTGCCAATTCATTCAATATTCCCACGGAATGTTTTGTTCTTGGTCCTTATTGCTATTTTTCGCTGACATCGCTCTACTTCGGGTTCTTTCCAGGTGTACGCAGTTGATTGTGAGATGATTTACACAACACGGGGTACTGAGCTAGCTCGTGTTTCAATGGTGGACATGAATCTTCGAACCGTATACGAAACGAAAGTAAAACCTCGCAACCCAGTTCTGGATTACAACACGCGATTCAGTGGTCTCAAAATGGAGGACCTCGAATCCGTAACGACAGAACTACACGAGGTACGTATCGTTCAGAGACCCTACTGAGGGGCCTGACCTCCTTCCTCACTTCTACGCTTGTCATTCGCAGAAACAAGGGCTAGACATAATTCCGGTGAAGCAGACACAGACGAACAGATCCACGCAGAAAAAAATTCGACATCACACAATCCGACGCCAAATACCTAGCTGAAATCAATAGGTGATTTCAGTGTCTTGCAAACACCGTTCGGAAGTCCTCGGTCACCTCTCTGGTGACATCGCTAATTTGTGCTATTCAATTTCACAGGTTCAAGCAGCCATGCTAGCACTTGTATCCGCGGATACAATCCTGATAGGACACAGCCTTGAATCTGACCTGAAGGCTCTTAAACTTATACATTCGACCGTGGTCGATACGTCGCTTGTGTTCCCTCACAAGATGGGCCTACCTTATAAGAGGGCGCTAAAAAACCTGCTGAAGGATTACTGTCAGAAGATTATCCAGGACGGAGGTGCGTTCAACCTGCCACAGCCGATTTTAGAAGGCATTACCACATTTAGTGGCCGCATGGCAAACTACACCATACAGATGGCAGCTCATTCATTGCTCTTATTGCATTGTATTGCTCTTATAACACAAGTTTATAACTCAAAAATGCTTGTCCACGTAGACGAATCAGATTTAGCGTTTGACGTTGACAACTCTAAGCCGGTCCTCTGCCTTTCTTATCCTTTCCATTATCTGGCGTTGCGTTACAGTGGACGGTCACGACAGCGCTGAGGATGCCAAGGCCTGTATGGAGCTGATGCTGTACAAAGCAAAGCAAGATCTCAAGTCAGAATGAATAGTGTCTCCGTACCAAGTTATCCTCTTCGCCTCATCCGGTTTCGTCCCTTTAGAAAACTTCATCACGTCAGCGGGACCAGATGAACTTCACGTTTAGTGGAAATATCCTAAGGGGAACTATCCCTGCGGAGTGTTCGGGCTTGCACGAAGCGACTCCAAATAGTGGGAGCGCATTGTTCGTATCGCCCAGCTAATTTTAATCACCTTCCAGAGTTGTTGTGTTGAACCACAGCTGTTCTTGTACATAGAACAAACCCAAACAAACAACAACAAAAATAATACTAACAGCAACGCTGGAAACACGAAAAGCGAACCACAGATCATATTACGACAATTAACAAAGAAAGAAAGAAACAAATTAGTATAACCAAAAAAAAATATTCCCATGAATTCGTTTACTAGACGATAATGATGACGGTGATGACTCTGATGGGCGTATTTTAAGTATCAATTAAGTAATAAGGGAATTAACGCTTTTCGTGACATAAGTAAACAACAATATGTGAAGTACCTACTTATTGCTGTTTAGTTACGGCCTTCTCCTTCCTGACTTGCGTATTCGCTCTTTGTCAAAACGAGTTATCTAATTAATTATTATTGTTGTTCTTGTTATTGGTAGTAATAGTAGTAACTTCGTAATATACCAATATTATTTTCCCTCTATTTCCGTGATTTATTGTACATTAGATGATATATATATATATATATATATATATATATATATATATAAATATATATATATATATATATATATATATATATATATATATATATATATATATATATATATAGACATAAAGGTACCGTGTGCAAACGCCTGACTATTCATCATCCCTGTTCCACTGTGTTATACGAATATACGCTGAAAAGATCGCTTGTCGTGAAGGGTCGATATTAACGTCAAACCCTACGTGGTCGCGTTGTGAGTGACTTATCGCGTATCAGTTGACTACTTGGATAGTAACTATGTCCTTTGATTCGTTCTGACGTCCAGAATCAAAACTCTAGCAGGTGAATATCGGACTAAACCAGACCAGAGGTATCTCGAAGGAGAGATGGAGAGAACGAGATAAGAGAGATGAAGAGAAAGAGCTAAGATATCAAATATTAGTTACACTAATGAGAGACAATGTCCATTGTTTTGTTGTATATTAGCATGGACACGTAGTAGTTTAAGCTAAGAGAGACCTCTGCTGCGGGGACCACCCACGGTCAACAACTGCGACGGGCGCAATACAGCAGTGCTTACAGGGGCAATGAACGAGCAGTTGTTTCTTAGTGTTTATTATTAATCCATATTATTATGACGAGAATAGTTGTCCCTTTTTGTTTCGAGTTTAAGTAAGAATACGCGAGGACAGAGATTACCTAATACTTGACTCAGACTGTTACGCTATACGCGACCCTAGAATATACCACCCGTGTACATACTTCCGACAAATTATTTATTATCTGCCATCTCGAGCACTAGTTGAAGGTAAAGTCGTACGACCCCGCCCGCCTCAGGGGATCTACCTGCGTTGGGGTTAACTTGTCCGTGTGTCCATATATATATATATATATATATATACATTTACGAAAATCCCATGAGCAGTAGTTGAAATAAGAGAATTCAAGTAGAGTAAAAATAAATGAATGCTGATGAGGAAATGAGAGGACGTTTCTTAGGAGGTCAACAATGACTATTTACGACATCGTGGATCATGCGGTTACCTGCAGACCCTGCTTATACTGCTCCATTTTTTACCCTGTTTTTTTCATAGTGTCCCATCCTAGCTAGAACATAGAGGGACGCCAGCGTCGCCATCCACCACGACGACAAAACAGTTCCCCAAAGGGCCTACAAGACCAGCATTATTGAGAAGAACGAACCCTACCGTAACGGGCCACCCGGCCGCCTTCGACATTCGATGACACAGCCGTGTGCTTCTTGTTTCAGCCAAATTCGAACAGCTTCTACGAATTGTGCTCCCAGACTTTTGCAGCGAATCGATGATCAAAGTAAACGAAACGACCCAAAAGGGGTGTCACACACTCCCCCACAAACGAGCACGTACATTTGTAGTCGGGCAAAGATGAGCAGTCGTCCCCGCGCGACAGCTCATCAGTTCTTGCCTTTGCCCAATTGACGTGCCCGTTGCTCTGACCCCCTGCCAGGCCCACCACGTTCATCTAAGCGTAGCTTGACCACCGATCGACTGCTGAGAAAATAAAGGAGATGTTTGTATGTTGAAGCAAAACGCTGAGGAGGAGGAGGAGGACGATGATGACGCAACGGTTGGCTGGCCCAGCTGACGAGAGATGGAAAGCGAAGTACGAGGTGAGCACTTGCTTGAAAGGGAACAGCTTGCCAAGACGCCAAAACTCAACTAATTGCCATGAGTTTGGCCGTTCGTTACTCCTCGTGATGAAGAGGAAACGCTTTTACCTCCCGATGCATACGCACCACCGAATTGTATTGTTGACAAATCGTACCGTGATCGTTGTGATGATATTGTTCGGTTATGGGTTGAGCAATACTAAAGGGGAACAGACAACATAGCAGCCAGGTGAAGGAGGATGCCCTCGTAATAGAAATGACTGGTACCATAGCACGCGAAGCCTGATGTACCCCACGTGTGAGCACACGAACGAATCGTATTGTTACAACAACAACACCACCAATGCAGACACAGCCAGACGAGTAGTGGGTTTGAAGGCAGGGAAAAAACGACTGTAGCCTGTACAACTGTACAAACATCTATTATGGTCATGCGTTCGAATTATATTCGCTATTTGGTCGACACTCTGTAGTACGACATAAACAGCCTATTCCATATGAGCTTGACGGAAAATAAACCAGCAATAAGAAGGCCGAAGAGTGATATGCTCGGCCAAGGCGAGTGATTCTTATGGTGCGAAAGATATGGATGTTACAGCCCGTTAACGTTTGCACGCACTGTGAGCGAAGGTGATAAAGGGGACCGTGGGAATTATTGATGCGCCAATGATTGGTAGGGACCCCCAGAGGTAGGGGAGAGAGAGAGAGGAAGGCGGGGTGCAGAGAGAGTGAGAGACGTATTTATTTCATCCCACAAACGATTTCTATTGAGACAATACCACGTTTGTTCTATTAACGGGACTGCAGTTTTTACAACGCTCAGGTTCTCGTAAGAATAATACTAATAATAATAATAATAGAGAAGTATCGCAATGTACAAGACGATTTACACCACCAGTGAAGATCATTATTTTTTCCAATTTCGAATCATGTAGTCATTTGTTGTTACAAGCTTATGCACGCCGTGTCGTACGAAGTTCATCTAATTAGTCCTTACCATCACCGTGTCACAGATCAATGTGGCATCAGTGCCGATTACGAAAATGTTTGATATACACGGCTGTTCGTACGGACCAACGAATACATACTGATGACAGCCAATGACGAAAATGCCTAGCAGAGGGACACGCACTCGTTGTGTGACCTCGGTTCGTCGGTGGCTTCAGGCTGGAAGCGAACAGAGAGATCGTCTACCGCGCAGAGCGTTTGAGTTAAACCATTATGCTGTACAAATATTGAAGGAGCCCTGTTTTCATGCAGAATGCGAGAGGAGACACGTGCGGAAAATGCCATTTTTAGTAGGACAAGATGAATGAACGAATGAATAAACTTATTAACAAAATAATGGAAAAAAAAACAACACGAAAATCATTTGTTACCTATCTATTTAGGGGATATGTTGAGTGCCCTCGAAGCTGTCCAAGAATTAGCATTGCTGGACGGTTTTCCTGTAAATAGTGTTGTACGCTTAAAGTGTACATATTTCTCCTCGATTCAAATATCTCTAATAAAGAGCGTTTCCATAACGATATATATACATATTATATATATATATATATATATATGTTAGTGTTGTCTAGGGTTGTTTTCTTAGCGTATGCGCATTAATAGCTCACATAGTAATTACGTATAATGTGAGGGTCTAGCCGGCTGAGAGCTTGCAAATTGTTTGGTGAGTAAGGGGGTTATGTCTGTCAATGGTACTCAAATTGTGTTCGGATACTCAGTATGAGCCAGAAGAGAGTTTGTCGCGTTTCCTGATTGGCCTAGCTTGGGGACCCTCCCTGTGGTCACTCAAAAGTGCCGTGCAATGGTGAACAATGTTTCACAGAGAGAGAGAGAGAGGGAGAGAGATAACAGACATGCGCCTTTGGTATATCTTCAGGTTGATACGTTTCAGTGAATTACGTTACTTAACTAACGAAGTAACTCTTCTACAGAGGTGACATCGCCGACGTAACATCGTGTGCAAAGGGTACCGACTCTCAAGCATAACACAACAAAATCGACAGAGCAGTGGCGGGGGCCACAACTTCGTACGAAGGTTTCAAACCGGTGGTAGCTGCTGAAGCGGGTTCCTATCTGTGATGAGTTCGTTTCTCGACGAACTTTCTATTAGTTAGCTCTTCCTCACGAAGTCACGAAGTCAACTTGATGGAGATTAAACTGAGGGTCAGTGGTGGATTGAAAAACATTTTAATCACAAGCGAACGTCTCACACAACTGCCATACAATGTGATAACTCCATTAATTTTTTTTTCCCATTTATTTGCTTGGTATCCACGCACCTACTCTGAATGATACGTTCCCCCTGCCAGATGGGGACCTTTTGAAATACGCGATGCATAAGGCTCGAGAGGTTTGTAGAATACTATCGCCTACAAGCATGGAACACTTCGGCAAGATCACCGAGATCTAGGTTGAATGTCGTCTCGTCTATAATGTCGCGAGTCTACCCGAAGCAACTTGTAGCAGACTGGGAGCGATGGGAAGGCAAGTGAACATTGAGACCGATGGCAAAATTTTATTTTGTCAATAATATAGCCACGAACGTTGTTTTGTTTGACATAACATTCGTTTTGTGTCTATCCTATTGTTTAAATGAATCGCTATAGCCTGCATTGTGATGACACGTAGCTAAATACGCAATTGGACACTTGGAATTGCTCGGGACATGGCAATTGTGTTGATTATCTACTTACTTTCTTCTATTAGAAAATAGTTCCTTGCCGCCGGGAGCTTAGCGCCGACGGCCACCAGCCACTATCCGATACCCAGTCTCGCCGAGGTGTTGGCGCGCGGCTGGGAAAGGGCACAGAGAATCCGTACGGGTGAGGGTCGCCCATAGGGTTTGTTTTCACGAGAGCGGCCTCGTACCGCTCGATCAGCTGGTGCCGTTAGCAATCCACGGCAGTGGCTGTGAGCGCCGCAAGTTAACGACACGTCAGACGACAAGAGACCCACAACATGCCGTTGTCAACAACACACGGAGAGAAATCGCCGGCCGCAACAATGAAATTATCGCTTTGATTTTGCGGACGTAATCAGAAGCCTATTCAGGTGAATAGATACTACATAGTTACCTGGCTATCCAAAGCGCGGTTGAGCTCTCTCAGTTTCGCCGGAGAGACCTGAGTTCGCTCTGGAAATTCATTGCGGCGAGAGCCGCATGTGTGGACGCTCACTGATGGTTGAAGCTCGCCCGTTGATACCGTCGTCGCCGGGGAAGCCAACCTCTGGCTGACAAATCTCAACAGACACGAAATAGTGAAGGCAACTTCTGAAATTCTGACGTTCTTTCGTCTGATGAGGAGGTCGACTGAGTGGAGCAGATCAGCTGACGATATGTAGGGTTGCGATCACAATACACAGGATACGTTGTAATTGTGGACCCCCGGAGACAAATTCGTGACGGTTTTCGTACGAAGTGTGTTTAGCTCATAGCGACTAATGATCGATGTAAATTTATGGTCAAACAATGTAAATGGAACGATAACAAGATTCAGCTATTCAGTGCACGAATAACCGCTTGCGCCAGTCTCTCGAAGATCTACTTAAGCGTGTGAACAAATTGTATTCGAACTGTTCGCCGCCTTGTGATCGAATCCTTTTTGGCTCCAATTGACAGCTTGGTGGTAAGTTAGCTGCCATCCATTTACTATTGGAGTGAACGGGGTCTGGACTGGCTACATGTAAAACAGAAGAGTAGATATAGATAAAAGTTGTAGAGTTTGCGAGGGATGAAGATTGACTGATGACACCGTCGATTGGCTCCAGTCTATGACGAATCGAGGCGGCGACACCATTGTTTCCTCAGAATTTCCTCTTGCATTGCCGCCTGCACTGCCGATATTTACCCATACATATATATATATATATATACCTCATCAAGTGTTGACTCCTAAGTCAGGTTTAGAGCCACGGGCCACACAACCAATTGAAAATTAACTCCACTTTATGTTATAGGTAGACTCCGAAGACATTCCTAGATTAACTTATGCTTCTGCTGGATGCCTACAATATAATAACAAACAACCAGTATCCACCCGAGTGTCGTTTCTCATCGCTGGTAGTCCTACTATAATATTTCAAGCGATCACACCTTTTGAAGATTTGAGAATGCCACCAAAGCAGCTAGTGCCTTGCTGGAGATGTAGTGAGTCTCCAGCAAGGCACTGGCTGGAGTGTTCGCAATATAAATAGGAATGATGCTACAGGATTTAATTGTGGCCCGTATCATCCCCATTGGTCACGGGTACGTACAAATCACATACATAGGCAGTCCTGACTGAACCATGTCACTTTCGTAATTATTCACTGGTAACCACGTACTGTATCTGACAGGTCTGATTTTCCAATCTCGTCGAAGTCGCTCGTCGTTGGCACGGACGAAACACCAACTCCTGTACAATGGGTCTTTTACCGGGTGGGCTATCACTCGGCGGCGTAGTGGCAGTCATATTTCTAGGCTATATCGGCAGTTCCATGTATACAATGTACAAGATCTACAACCCTGCTGAATGCAACGACATCAATCCAGAGACATGTCTTCAGCCGGCTTGGCGAAAAAAGGGGGACCTAAAACACCAGGTATGATTGCAGCCAAATGCAGTGAAATGATTAATGAACCTATGGAGTTTCTGCTAACATTAACAGCGACAGATTGACAGGATAATAATACGACATAGATGTTCATTATTTTCGCTAAGTCCGAGCGGTCAGGTCGACAGCAATTTGGAGTTGTAATTTTTGCCCGTTCAATTTAACAAGAGTAGTAGTTCTCTGTTTGTCAATTTTGGAATCAAATCAGCTGAACAACAATATATATATATATATATATATTCAATTCGGCAAGTTCAATGTGATTGTTTTCCAGCAACTAAGTATAAGTGATAAAAATCTGCGCAATTTGAGCTTGCTCCGAAGTATAGCAATCGACCCCGATTTTTACCGCACACCGAGCCATATGTATATCTAGCTTGGTCTACAGGGAACGTCATATATATGTAATACTAATGTGCATGTATTGTATAATTAACTCACGTGAGTATGAATAAACGAGGAGCGGGTATATAGACAAAGGAACTCTGTTGAACTTTATAATTTGAATAAACGATTTTCAGTTGGTAATGGTCGTCGCCACAGAGGAGAAACCATCGCGTATTCGAAGCGGAAAGCATCAAATTATCTTAAACGAAAACGATTTTGATGTCACGCAGACGACCCCAGATTTGTGAGTATCAATTTAGCATGGAACTTTGCAGACAACGATTATTACGTGGCCTTTGTTCCGCGGGCTTAACAAAACATTTCTGCAAATATCGTCGCTGGCCGAGAAGTTTTTCGCTATCCCATAACAAGGGTATGCTTGGATTAGATTAATACCATACTCAAGTAGCCATTTAGAGTGCGCTGATTCGTTGTTCACCACTTGTATTAGCTCTGCCTGCCAAGGCCGTCGACGTGTTACGATCTCACGCTAACGTTCTCGCGCTGGACGACAATACCCGTAATTTTTGCGCCAATCGGTACCTCGAATGCGAGTTGAACTCGCTGACAAACTTGTACCGTTACTCGAAGCCAAGTTATTTATAGATCTTACCCATTGTGTTCTAGGAGTCTGAAGCGCTTCGATGTACCGCTTTCGGTGAGACGCAATGGCACTCTTTACCTCCACGTGTTCCTTGAGTCGCGGTTACCCTCCGCCTCTGCCGTGGACCCCCTAAATCTGACCTCTTCCCCGACCGCTGCAGGACACTCTGTTCGCCTTTCGCGCTATGCACTGCCGAAGCCTGAGGTTGTTTCCCTTATTGGTGGCAATGAGAAGGGATCGTCATCGACTGCTGAAGGCTCGCCGAAGAGGACAAAGGAGCCAGCGAAGGGGAAAGAGTCAGCCAGATCTAAGGTACGCGACATCAGGACGAAGTGTCACTAGATCAATGTACTGCCCCTACGCAAATCGATTTCTGAGGATCATCTCGATCGCTTCACGTTCTAATCCCTAATGTGATCTTCCGCTCGTAGGACGTCGAAGAGAGGCCGTACACACATCTCCCGTCAACGGTGACCGTGTGCCTCATGGCGACACCGCATGCGATGCCGATCAATTCACTGTTTGCGGAAATCATCCCACTACTAAAGCTGACCCGCCAGAACAAATATGTACCGATCGCTTACGTCAACATGGCTGCCGTCATGAACAAGGATCTCGTCGTAAGTAGCCGCCAGCTCAAGGTTGTGAGAATGCGATTCATGGAGATCTACCGATCGATTGAAACACAAATAACCACCTATATTATGATATCAGGTGTGGTTCGATATGTCGATGATATAGGTAATTTAATCAAGCTCTTCTTCGGTGTATATGTACGCGCAATATTGTGAGTCTATGATTGAACTGTAACAACAAACTCGTTACACTCGTAACCCTGGAAAATAATGGTGAGCTTCGTCTCTGCTATTTAGCATATCACACCATCCACATCGACCTTTGAGATGAAGGTCTCCTTCAGCCAGATCACCGTTGGAAAGCTGAAGTTCCTCGCCGTTGTCAAGGAGGCGCTCAATAACATGGAGCAATTTGGCATCTCGGAACAGGTAAATATACCAGCAAAATAAACGATACTCAATGTATTTGATGGGCATTTTTCGAGCGTTAGCAATTCGGAGTACATCTAAGCAATTATTATTCTTCATTCAAACTATTTTGCTAAAAGAAAAATGTGTGCACACCTCGTAATGTACTACAGTGCTATACAGGGTGTTTATAGCAATAATAGGTAAACGCACTCCGAAAACCGAAGAGAAAATGTTCCTGTCAACAGGCACCTGTTTTTTTTTTGCTAGGTTAATTCTTTGGGATTTACGCCAATATTTTGACGTGACGACTACCTGACAGACCCGGAAGAGGTGCCTACACTATGCCTCTGCAACTAAGAATGGACGTATTCATGTTTTGCTCCAATTGGTTTTCAGGATACGGACGGCGTGAAGAGCATCTTCTTCGACACCTCCCTGGCACTTCTGCTCACAACAATCCTTGTTTCGGCCCTACATGTAAGCAAGAAGTAGATCTGATTAGTCAAAGAGAGCACACTTATGCGCCGAAGGGTCAGCGACTGTGATGGGTATGAAATGTTTGAGCATGATCAGGTATTATCTCGGGTGGTGGTGCGGTCCGGGTGGCTAAACGCTAATGCACATCCCTTTGATGGGGTTGCCACATAAACCACGAACAGCGCTGCGATTTGAGATTGCTCGTCCGATCCTCAGAAATTGTGATATGGTTAACATTGCTGTTGCCGTCGCATAGGTCTGTTGAAGAAAGCCGAGAGAAGTTCTGAACGACCGACATGATAGGCCCCTAAGCGATGCTGGGCAGCGGTACCAAGGCGTGGCATGGCGAAGTCCGCTGAGGGTCAGCTATGAGATAAAAAAGAGTATTATCTCAAGGTTAAATCTTCACGATGCGTGGATCGAGCTTTTCCCCGGACGAGGCGTTTCCAAATGGACCGATACCATGATTCATGTGGACTACATTTGTGAATCGTTAAAAGCCTAGTCCGGACGCATTCCACCTTTGGCCAAGATAGTGCTACATATGAAACAGTTCAAAACGAGCAATTTGCTTGTCTCACGCGTAGAAATCCTTGTCCCATTCGAAATGACAACATCACCTTCTCGTTGAATAGACTCCCGGACGATTATCCTCTTCATGTACGACATGAGCTTATTGAATCTGCAGTTTGTGCGACGTGCCTCCCACCCCCAACGAACAAAAACTGCTCAAACTGCTTCTTGAATTTGGTTCTACTCGAAGTGTTCAGATATCTGTTCTATTAGGTTGAGGTATAAGTTCCTGGGGTTCATTTGAACCGCATGAAGGCCCTCTCCATGAAGGCCCTCTCCACTTACTTTGAACCTGACTGGTTTCGAAGCTTTTTTCCCGCTCTGTTCGCCTGCGGAGTTCGATTTTTCCTGCGAACTGGATTTCAACTCGAAATCAGGCTCGAAAGATGGAGATTCCAGGCAATAAACAAGTGCATTTCCTACACCTGCTTTTGTTCGGCTTTCGCCGTGGTTTAACCTCCTCCGTTACAGCAAGGGATATCTGTGCCGTGTATGGCGAAGCAAGTATGTCTGAAAGGACTGCTCAGAAGCAGTTTGCGAAGTTCAGGTTGGGCTGCTGTATAGGTTGGGCTGCAGGTGAGGATGCACCGCGTAGTGGGTCGGCCTGTTGAGTTTGATGAAGGCCTACTCAAGGCTCTACTGAAGGAAAACCCTTGTCAAACACAACGTGAACTGGCTGAAACGGTGGGTTGTGATCAAACAACCTTCGGTAGACATCTTAAGTCGATGGGATTCACACAGAAACTTGGAGTTTGGATACCTCGGCGGAAATGAGACTTATCATCTCTGCTCAACACCTCGCCTGAGTGCGCGCTACTCGCAACCATCATGACCGCATGTTCCTGCAGGGAATTGTTACTGTAGACGAGAAGTGGTGTCTGTACCCGAATATGAAGCAACGAGCTGACTGGGTGCCTTCTGGGGGTGCGGCTATGCTCCGATTTAGCAAGATTTATACCCGAAAAAAGTCATCTTGTGCATTTGATGGGACTGGGAAGGTCCATACACTGGGAATTGCTTGCGAGAAATCAGACCGTCACCAGCGACTTCTACATAGCCCAGTTGCATCGTGTAAACGAGGCAATTCAGATGAAGAGACCCGACAGGAGAGGTCAAGTGATCCTCCCCAATGACAACGCAAGGCCTCACACCACAAGAAGCACCAAAGCGGATGGGAAGTTTTTATGTACCCACCATATTCGCCAGACCTTGGCGTGGTGGGTACATACCCACCCGTCAGCGCGGTGGCTTGGACGGCTAAGTCTCCGGTTATCGGAAGCCAGAGACCACAGGTTCGAGCCCCGCTGCGTGACATATAAGAGAGCATAAAAATTGCAGCTCCTTTAATAAACCAATAAAACCTTTACCTTTACCTTGACCCTCCAACAGATTACCACCTGTTTCGTTCACTGGCGAATTTTTTGAGCGACCGCCATTTCGACGATTCAGAGGACCTTGAACGGGGGTTGGTCGCCTTTTTCAGGTCAAACTAATTTTTTTTGGAAAAATGGAATCCATCAGCTCATCTCAAGGTGAGAGGAGGTCGTGAACAACAATGGGGAGTACATAATAAATATGTGAATTGGTTTAAATCGATCTGAGTGCGTCATTTTTTCATTGTTAATGAAACGGCGGAAATTTATGCCTCAATCTAATATCTTGTACCTTTTCTATTTTTAGATGATTTTTGATGTCATGGCGTTCAAGAATGACGTGTCCTTCTGGCGAAATATCGACAACTTTGAAGGCATCTCCGTGCGAGCGATTGGATGGCGCGCATTGTCACAGGTTGGCTTGATTTGATAGAAATTCAAACCTTCGTGCCCGTAGTCGTCGCCGGAAGGCGGCTTTGTATTCATCGTCATTTTAAACGTGTTTATCCAGCTAATTAACGAGCTAGGTGGCAGGAGCTGGTTATTTTCCAACTCGAATGAAAGCCACGTCGTTTTTGCCAATGCACGTTCATTATCGTGTGCTTGTAAATGCACTGATGATGCCAATACATAACACGTTGTCATTCACGTGTTTCATTTCGATGTTTGTCCCACAGATTGTCATTCTGCTCTATCTGTATGATAATGACACGTCGCGGTTGGTCCTTCTATCGAACTTCGTCTCAACGGCCATCGAGCTATGGAAGCTTGCCAAGGCAATGAAGGTCTCGATTCGTTGCAAGGGCATTGTGCCCGTAGGCTTCAATGTAAGTGCACAATACCGTACAAGTACCACAGGGCTACTTTTTTCCTTGCTTCCGCCTATGGATGGAAAATAAACACGCTAATGATGAACCCGATTACAATTACGCAACGTTTACTTCACTCGTTGGTTATCCGCTGGCAAATGCAGCGGATAACCAAGCAAACGGTTAACGGGAGCAGGAAATGATGCCAAAGGAAAGCTTGACGCAAGATTAACGATGTACAATATTTTCACAATATTGTACATCGTTAATCTTGCCTCTTAATGTACTAGGGCTGCTGAAAGATATTTTACAGAAGAACATAGTACTTATAGACGATGGAGTCGTGGAGAGACACGGGGTGGAACAGACGACGGGGTTCGCCCAAGGGGATAACCTAAGTCCGTTGCTTTTTTCTCTCCTCATCAGCGACCTTCCATCATGTATTAAACAGCGCCACCCATCAGTGAGCCTCATTTTATACGCAGACGACCTCGTTATGTACTGCAGGAGCAGATTTCATCTCCAGCAAGCGTTGACAACCCTAAATATCTATGTAAGCGATATCGGGCTTCAGATCAATAAAGCCAAGACTGTGGCAATGAAGTTTCGAAAAGGGGGAAGGCTTTGCGAGACGGACGCGTTCCGATTAGACAGAGAGCGACTGCAAATAGTTAATTCGTTTACATACCTCGGACTAACTATAACAACAACAGGCAAGTCATTCGCCCCGCATGTTGAAGAGCGAGCCAGGAAAGCGTTGATCGCAGTACACACAATCGAGCGACCTCAACGGTTATCGGTGGACATAGCCCTCAAATTATTTAACCTGAAGATCTCGCCTATAGCTACATATGGAATCCAGGTTGTCTGGGACAAACTCACTTGCCGGGATCTGACCACCTTAGACAGAGTTAAACCGGCGTTCCTGAAAGCGGTACTTGGATTGCACGCGACGGCCCGAAATCGAATTGTCTATCTGCTGACCGACACACCGTCATTCGTAGAAGAAGTCCGCGAAACTTTCAATCTCCCAGAAACAGAAAGTTATCGTACGTTCATTGACTGCCAAAATAGGAAGAAGAGTGAGGTGGACCCTTTATTTTCTATGACGCCGGCCATGAAAGATGACACTTGGAAACTTAGCGGCAGAGTAAACAGACACCATATCACTAGGTTCGCCGTACACGGCTTCCACCACCTTGTATGTCAATCCGAGGGATACCACGACGCAAATGATCGCTGTAAATGTAAATTCTGCGGATCTAAATGTTGTAAATATCATGCGGGCGAGTGCAATCAAATAAGATCACTGAACCATTTGATGAAATTGAGTGTAGATAATAACAACAACAACGACCGAACTCTCGCCACAGCCACTGGCGAAAGCACGTTGTAACATATTTATAAACCACCACACTGTTTGTAAAATAGGTATATTATAATATTACACAACTCGTGTGAATAAAAAAAAAAAGAGATATATTTTCACAATGGGCAATATTGGCATATTTTAGTAACCGTATCATAATGACAAGTTTCTGTGAAGTTTTTTTTACAACCTTTGTCTGTCTATCTGTCCGTTTTTCAGTTTGGTAGTTCCAGTGAGGCCGAGCAGCAAACCGATGAGATCGACTCCCAGGGAATGAGGCTGCTGTCGTATATATTGTTACCATTGTCAATCGGTGGGGCGATATACAGCCTGTACTATCAGCCACATAAGAGGTTTGTACGGCTCACTGAATGGGTTGCTGTGTATGTTGCTATCTCTCAATTAGACATTCGATCGTAAAATATATTCGTTTCTTCAGATATTTCAATTCAAAACAATCCTAACCTCTTACTAGACGAATGGGAGTGAATTCATAATGTTTTATCCTAAATATAAACAACAACAACAACAACAATAGCAAACAATTTTCTGTGTTACGTGAATATAACCACGCTTGCGATACAAGGCAAGCTAAACAGGTTTAAGCCCTCGACACGTCCACGAGCTGAATATTATCGCTTATCAATTATCAAGCTTCTATCGAAACTGACAAACAAGGTTAAGTACTGCTGATTTGAGTAACAGCACAATAAAAAAAGGCACACTACATTTGTTCGCGTGGTTCGGTAGGTTTCGTAGCGAACCTAATGTGCACTATGTATGGATTTGCTCGACGGGTGATTTTGTTCACTGTTAGAACAAGCACAATATGACATTATATGTATATATATATATATCGTTTTTACTTCCAAGTGGGACAGTTAGAGTTAGAGAAGATACTAGATATATATATATATATATAGGGTGCGGCTTTTCTGATCTATGTTATTGTCGTTGCTGATGTGACCATTCCCAGCTGGTATTCATGGAGCATAGCATCGTTGGCAAACGGCGTCTACGCATTCGGCTTCTTGTTGATGTTACCACAGCTGTTCCTCAACTACCGACTCAAGTCAGTCGCCCACCTTCCATGGAGGGTAAGTAAAGGAAATTTATTCTCGACTACTTCGACTGACGCTTGTATTCTAAGTTGTCCCTCCTACCGATAGCGTACATCTCGCTTCAAATGGTCTCAGTGAAATTTGCCCGTACCTTTACCGCTTATCTCTCACGCGCCTGACAGATAGCCGCGCTTGATGGATACAAATTTCGCCTAGCTTTATAGCCGCATGGACACCTCATACTACAATATAACACTGAGCTGCGTTGACCACCAATGTTACAAAATGAACAGAATTGCCAAAGCTGTCTGTCGTACACCATTCGAACAGCGTTCCCTGTATATTCTTACGCGTTTTCAGGTGTTCATGTATAAAGCGTTCAACACCTTCATCGATGACCTATTCGCGTTCATCATTCATATGCCGACAGCTCATCGCGTCGCCTGTTTCCGTGATGATGCCGTCTTTCTCATCTTCCTCTATCAAAGATGGTACGTCTTCCCCGATCAGAGATCGTTTCATTTTCCTCTATTGAGGATGGTGTCTATGTTTAAACAAAACAGCAGGGAATAGATGAGCGAATATTGTTCTCACTCGCATCAGACGAACATGAATAATGGCTACAGCGTAATTTTGGTCCTGATCACGATGTAGGGCTATGGACAGTAACTAAAGACTCGTTATATCGCACACCTTCCTGTTTTGTGATGGTCCACCGCTTGCAAGAACTATTTTTACTCCGGATGCGCTCAGAAAAAAGAATTTCTCGAAGAAGACTGTACCGAAAACGACGTTGTACCAAGAGAGAATGTTGAATGCAACGCAGCATACCTGAATGGAAAGACGAATACGTCAATTTCCCGTTGGCAATGCGAAGCGAACGACAATATCCCACTGAACAGCTACAAGCTAATATTTTACATTTACATATATATTACGAATCTCCCCAATCACGATCAGTTGCCCGTTTCTCTGACTGAATCCTTTCGATTTTAGGCTGTATCCAGTGGACAAAAGTCGAACCAACGAGTTCGGCGTATCATACGCCGACGAGAAGACAACAACGAAATCCTCACCCCGAAAGAGTGTCAAGGAATCAAAGAAGAGTAGATAGTAAGCATAATAGCTTGGGTAGGAGGGAAAAAAAACGATTTGTTAATGGGAAGGTTCATGTGGATATTGACCCCGTCATGTTGTCGGCCTTGACAACTTCGTTGGCAAGGCCTTGCGGACGCTGTGCCGAGTTTTGTTGCGGCGAAAGGACATGAGAGAGAGACGCACCACGAGCGCTTATGCATTGATTTCGGTGGAGATCAAGTCACAAGCGCTCGTGTCGCTTGCTGTGAACAGCACCGTTTGTATATTGCCCCCGCGTATTATACAGTCTCGTCACTTTTACGGACATTTTTGAAAATGTCACTTTTCACTACATAGATCACTTACATTACCTGGATGATACACGGAAACTCGTACATTTCGAAATCTGCTGTTCACCAGAATGAGCAATACTATTCTGGTATGAAGCGGTCGTCTTTTTGTATGAAGCGGGGGTCTAATTTACCGAAATTCACCCGAGTGAACGTTGCACAACAATCAATCCCGTCGGGAGATAAAGCCAGGAAAGGACAGGAAAAAATAAAGCGTTTTATTTCATCTTTCACGAGTGTTTATTTTTTTGGTGATATTTATTCCATTCGTACATCGAGTGATGACTGACTTCATACAGACACTACTCTGTCATGGCAATGATGCCTTCAACGTATGATGCTGTTTTCATCGTTTGTTTGTCGCTGTATTATGTTTTTTCTATGAAACATGGTGTTGCACTATGATTTAGTAATATCGTAGATTTTTACACGGGGCGTTTTGTTACTCGCCTTCACTTCGTTCGTCTCACAAAGGAAGAATTGATGTTTGCTCTTTGCGGTTGCTGCTGTTAATCTTACGCGCATTTATGGATTCGTTTTCTCGTCATTGATGATACTATGTACATGAACATACACAATGGGCTTTTCCGGAGGGTGACGAGGGCGTCGAATTTCAACGTACAGTTAAACCATTAAAGTTCGTTGAACATGGGAACCAAATTGCATACTCTTACTCATTTCATTCCTCCCAACCCTGTCCCAATTCGGATCGCCTAACTAAGCTAGCATTGATAAGGAAAAGTTGTTCAGCGAATACTCGTTTACAGTCTACTTATTGCGACAGGCTGCAATTTTCATCCACGTTCAACGTCATAGCTCATCCGTGTCGAAATGTAGACAGGAATCATCATGGCGCAGGATGATACCAACCCAAGGAGATAATGATAACGGGTCGTAGGGTGCCTTAAAATCGATCTATGAGTCTTCGTGATATGATTATATTGCTGGTAATCGCTTCCGAGGATGACAATTTGTTTTATAAATTCCGAATCACATTCCTATAGATTCCGAATCAGGTTCACTCGTTAGGTGAATATTCTCAATCTCCTTATGTTTCCTCCATTATTCCGCTTGGATCAATTGATAATTAATTATTATTCTCTATAATCATGAATTAGGGTACTATTTATTTCTATGAAATGGGCGTGTATGATTACCAGCCCACTGTTACTCTAATCGAGTAATTTTTAGCCTACCCTCTTCCACAGAAGTATACACATCATTGTACGCCTTTCTATACGCAGTCGCTTATAGCAAGTGGAATAGTGAGAAGAATCCATCTAAATGACGAATGTATATGTCTGCTCCCCACCTGAAAGGTTGCCATTCTCAAGAAGGACTCCTTGATCTATTGAACAACGACACCAGTTTCCACAATGCAACGCCCTGCCTACACCTCCCTGCCCTTAAAAACCGACACGCTTCCGCTACAGAGACGACTGCGACACGAGGCAGATTAAATGGGGTACGACACCTCAGCTCCCTCTGAACACAGTCTGAAGTGTGTACATGTCTCATCGGAGCTGATGCGCGTCGCCAAGCTAGCACTGCCGATAATGGCGGATCATGTTATTCATGCGGGTCGTATTAAACGAGCACTTGAAGCATCGGTAGTTTCGAGATGAAGGCGGGGTCTGGTCCTCCTGTCGGCGGATCAAGAATCGACAGTGCTTTTTTCGTCCGGCCTCGACGAGGA
The DNA here is from genome assembly GCA_019614645.1 of Stratiolaelaps scimitus. Taxonomy (NCBI): domain Eukaryota; kingdom Metazoa; phylum Arthropoda; class Arachnida; order Mesostigmata; family Laelapidae; genus Stratiolaelaps; species Stratiolaelaps scimitus. Next base: position 6,886,684 of record JABWDB010000013.1, on the reverse strand, counting down.
TTACGTCTTCTTCAAGGGAAACGGACACATCGCCATTGAGATCGCCAATCTCACGGTCACCGCCGCCGCCCTCGCCTCGGCCAGCGCCACCGCGGAAACGGTTGTTGGCGAGCATATTTTCAATCTCCTTACGGATTGAATCCTCGACATCTTTGGACACTCCAAGCGACCCCACACCGCCGTTATCGCTGCTACGGCGGACGCTCGCATTAGCTGGCTCAGCGGCCGTGTCGCCGTCCGCGTTGTCATTGTCATCGTCGTCGTCAACACCGGGAGGAATTGGGTCGCCAGCGATGTCCCTGTCATCTTGTTCTTCGAAATGATTTTCATGACCTTCACCATTGTCGTGGGTCGTGGGCTCGTTGACAACCTGCGCATTGAACAATTTGGTAAGATTGGGTGCAAATAACACTGGGGAGCAATGGAAGGTTTGTTGCTCACAAGCGGATACCTTACTAAGATGCATACGCCCACGTCTTGCACCTTACGACATAATCGAAAGAGCTTCCCCGAAAAGTGACAACCTGAGTGATCGGCGGCAGGTTTTGTGTAAGATGATCACACTGAATACAATAGCCAGGTGGCTACGTATGGAAAACGGAGCTCTTAGAGGGTTCCTCATTCCATAGACATCCATTACTAAAATAGCACGAGCACGATCACCAATGCCACCCAGTTGATTCTTGCAGAAACCAGCGCACGACTGATTCGCAGCGGGGGTTCGGTTCGCGCGCGCATGCACTGGATACCGTTTGGTGAAGCCGATTGAAATATAAGTATAACCTAGACGAATCGATAATCTTACATTGAAGTAATGTACAGTTCGTCACTAGAGAAAACTACCCGAGGTGCTGACGGATTTGTTACCTCTATTCGGGGTGCATCCGAGATTTGTCGCCCGGACTCAGCGGTAGAGTCAGTTTTCGGCCGCCTATGGGAATATAATTGAACATTGAACGTAATGTCGCCACATTAGTGAGTGAAGATTTAGGATTGTGAATCTGCACGTCGGGCGTCTATTTAAATAGTCTGTTGCATTCACAATAGCAAAGATCACGGGAAGCATGCTCGAGTCCAGTAGAAATGCCCAATAAAGCCTTGACTGGAAAGTCATACATATTTGTAGCGCTATTGTGGAATTATAATACATTTTGGAATAGCACAACTTTTTTTTTACCACAAGTTTTACAAGTGTACCACTTTAACGGTTATCGTCCCAAAGGTCTTAATCGTATTGTAATACAACAAAATATTAAAGCAAATCTGACAGCACACCTCGATATGCGCCTTTAGATCAGTAAGCTAATCAGATGACAGCCGAACAACTAACATATCTCATAGCGTACACAGACCTGCCGCGCTGAGGTTTGCGTGGGCTTTGGTCCAGACTGGCCGCACTGTCCTTATCAAGTGTTCCACCGAATGACATCAACACACAGGGTCCATCATCGTCCGAGCCTTCTGAGTCATCGGACCCTCCTAAGGGACTCCTGTTGGAGTTGTCACCGGGAGACTCCTGTGAATTTTGTGAGTGTTGCCACGGAACGACGCTCACATCCCCGCCCTCTGGCCCCGAAGAAACGTCTGGCTCGCCTTCCTTGATCGCCAAGGACTTACTCGACGAAATGCGTTTTACCTTCAGCGACACGAAATACGCAGGGTTACTAAGAACGTCCTAATATATATATATATATATATATATATAATGCATTTTCTTTAACTCTACTTAGATGCGCCCGTTGAAAGTAAAAACTATATGGCCCCCTCCTCACATTGTAGTAGTAAAGAGGTTTCACTACGGTACCTTTTTGATTTTCGGCTCGTCGTTAGCCGCTTTGTCCTGGCCCTGAATCAGCGAGTCAAACAGATCCGCGGCGCTGGGAGGCGGGTGGCCCTTCCCGAACGTCCGTTTCCTGCCGCGAGTGGCGCGTCCTCTGTCCGCCATTCGATGGCGTTAAAAGCTGGATAATTCGAAAACCAACGCAGCATATAAAACAGATATCGGCAGGGTAAATCCATGGTGAGTGACATCATTCACTGAGAAACATGCTCGGTGTGAGACAGTCTCCGTTAAATGGGTTCCTCCGAACAGCAAAGCAAGAGGATTACATTTGATGTTATCCGACGTATGAAATTGTTGTTAGTTAGAACTGGCTCCAACACTCCGAATTCGCAACAATGAAGCACCGGGTAAAGTTGGCTGTTTTTCCCATCCAAATGGTACCAATAATGATTGACACCAGTTGTTGATACCGTCTTCACGGTGACTATGACGTGTGCCCTTTCCCGGTTTGTAAAAACCTATTTCCAATATTTGACCTGAGTTCTCTCGAACTTAACCGCGTTACTTACTATATCTTTGTTTTAACAAGCTGTGGCCTGGACTCAAACGCGTACGTAGTTCGAGAGCAGAGCACAGCGGGCTGTATCAACAGGCAAGTACGTAGCCGTAACAGCGATGCCATAAAAACAATTAGGTACACATCGTAAGGTGCAATTCTATACAACCTAGCAATTTGAGGCTAATTAATTCCTTCGTCACGAAACGAAAAAAAAATTGATATCTTATGAAAAATCTTCTTTCTGCAGAAAGTACTCCTGCAAACCTAATTTATAGCAGAAGGAATATTGACATCATAAAAACAATAAATTAAACTTTTCTAAATTGTTTTATTATTGAGCCTCGTCTTCACAATCACCGAATAATAGAATGTTCTCTTTATGCAGCCAACGAGCATTACGCACCACAAAACTGTTCTTGAGTGTCACACGTTAACACAAATTGGGCGGTTCCACCGTTACATTTAAGATCACCTCCACCTTAAGTACACTTTGACACTTAACCACGGCAACTAGTTCGTCTCGAGCAGAGTGCTTCGACAAGACGCTGTAACGCAAAGTGCTTTTCTAAGTTGTCAAAAAAATTTCACACGAACACAACAAAGGCACCACTGCCATATCGACTTCCCGATGGCGGCCTCTAATGTTTTCGTCAGAGATCAGTGTCGACTGGTGGACCTGACCAGTTGCCGGCTGCGCGCCCTATGCGATCAACAGTGACAGCGCCGTCATATTCGATATTGTTGTGGCACACTTTCTACTTGTTGCTGCTACTTGTTCAGCCTCTGGTCTGATCAATAATCGTAGCCAAGTTGTAACTAATCAACATTACAGAACACAGCATTGTTCCAATGCGCGCAAATATTTTGCTAGGACTTCGATGTTTTCAAGATGGCGCCAGCCAGTTCGCGGTACCATCTACTCCGGTCCGCTCATCTCGCGGTCTTTCTCTTTCGGCGGCTCCGTGTCAATCCCCTTCTAGCCGAAACGAGTTTGCCCGCAAAGCTGTAAACGAATTCGACCATGCTACGATGCCGGACATATATATATATGTATATATATATATATATATATATATATACATATGTATGCCAGCTTTCACTATTCTGTACTGTCCTTGTCAGTCCCATATTGCCAGCTTCACTTATTTTTGCTCAATTCCCGCCATTAAAAAAGTTTTCCGTCAACGTTTAACGTTCAGGGTACAGCTTTCAATTTTTGTTGCCGCAAGTGCGCCTGTTCTACGAAACCTAGCTCGACTGTAACTTTCTTATGCAGAGTGTTTTACACTCTTGCACATATTTGATTATGTCCGTTTGTTCTCCACCAATTCTCCACCTAAAGACTTTCCATTTCACAGAGTTTTCACCTCAGGGTTTTCATATTTAGTATTTCTAGTCTCTGCTGCGTCGTTATCTATCATATCTCCTACTGCCCAGTTCAGAACGTTTGTTCGTATGTCCGTCCCATTTACAAATTACTTATTCAGCTTTTTCTTTTGCTTTCAGTATTGCAACTTCCTTTGTTCACCTAAGATCCTTGGGCATGTGTCGTCGTATGTGCACTTTGCCTGCGTCAGAAGTTTGGTGTTTGAAGTTCCCTTTCGAAGACATTGAGATGCGCATATGAATCTCGGCATTGGGTGGCGTGTGCCTGCCACAGCCCGTTCTATTGTGCCTAATTTGCAAATTATACTGTGGTTTTTTGGAGGAACAATTACAGACGATAAGATAGGTGATCATTATCACCTCATTCCTCTGGATTGGCGTATGGGCGCGCGCTATATTAGCATTCACTGGTAATATATATATACCAAATAATATATTTATTCAAACATACAATAATTATAAATTCCTAGAAATTCCGAACTACTGTATGTTTGAATAAATGTAATTTCGAAGCTGAAACTACATAATTATAAATTATTTCTAGGGATTGTTGGGGGGAGGATTAGCTGGGACCGGGGCTGAGGCCGACATTGTATATATATATATATATATATATATATATATATATTTATAGTTTGTTTTGTCTATATTTGAGAGGTATTGATAAGAGCGGAACGCAACCAATATCGATTGAACCAAAGCTGCAATAAGTGACCTCGCAAATTGAACTATGCCGCATCAGCGGCAACAGACTTCAATGAGAAAAGCGATTCTATCGCAATCACTTGGACTTTGAAGTCAACTAGACTTCGGATTCCACAGAGAGAGCTGGCGTCCTAATGCTTAACGCGGCCTCATGATCAACAGATGGCCACCTGCGAAGTGGACCTCATATGAATGTGTCGAAGAATCCTCCGATAGCGGTCCGCATTGCTGTGTCATTATTATTTGAAACGAATTCCTCAAAATGTATTACTCGAAACCTTCAGGGTTAATTGAAAAGAACACTTGCTAACCTTTGGCCAATCGATTGGTTCGCAAGTCTAGAATGTTTAGTCATTCAATAAATTTTTGCAATCCCGAAATACCGTCCTAGTAGCCTTCTCTTTTATATTAATGTAGAAATTAATTGATACGATGATATATCAAGACTGCGGACTCCGTTTAGGAGTCCTAATCGGGCCTGAACGTTTCATGAACTAGATCACGTATGTCCTATAATGTATTAGACACAACTTGGGAGAAGGAACACAAAGACCATTGTACACAATATAGACAACAATTTTTTTTCTTCTCATTTATTTAGAAATCAAGTACTTTGCCCCCGCCAGACGTTTGGCAGCTCATAGTTGGTGCCGGAGCTGGGCCGTCCGGGTTCCCCAGATCGGGGGGCATGTGAAGCTGTTCGATAGCGAAGCGTCGTCCAGTCTGGTGGAAGGTGTACTCGATCGAAGCGGGCCGGGGACCAGTTACCGAGTTGATTTCAGCAAACTTATCTAACGAAAGCAGTCCGTGGAAGTTCTTATATAATGGATTAGTTCGTCTTTCGGCACTTGAGAACGCCACCAGTGATACGACACAGTCTGCCACTGCAAAGAGCCGGTGAAAGACGTCGTCTTCAACACAGGCTGGCATCGACGACCAACACACGACGTTCGCGTGGCGTGCCAAAATCTTTAGACAACGTAAGAAGCTGTGGTCTAGGAGCAAGCCAACGGTTACAGCAACGCGGAGAACCTTTTCCTTCGAAATACTCGACGCCACGAAGCGTAGAATTTCTGCCGGACTTGTGGCTGCCGCGTTACAGAAATGAACATCGGCCTTCTCTAACTCTTCGGGCTTGATAGGTAGACCAAAATCAAGAACATGGTCGGTCTGAGCCTCTGGTAGGCTTTCGTGCTCGGGCAGACGTTCGTAACGGAAAGCAATCCTCATTTTGTCGGTTACGCCTGGACCCGGCTTTTTCGACCGTTCATAGGCGACTCTGCGCGGTAACTCTTCAAGCTTTAAGGACGTCTCCCCATCTATAACAAGTATCCTCTGTCCGTGCGCAATGCCTTCGGCGACGAAGGCCTTCATCAGCTGGCGTCCGTAGACATTATGTGTATCCTCGGCTAGAAGTAAAGTCGACCCCAATGGAATCCCGCCACCTAACAGGGGATCAAGTTGTGGAATGCCGGTGGAAGTTGTAGGTACTGAGCCCAGCCGAACTCCACTCAAAGCACTTGAAGTTGAGCGCCGCTGGAAACTCATCACGTTTGCGATTCAAGAATAGTTATACGAGAAGAACAATACTTGAGACAGCTATCACATTGTCCTAACACCGCAGGGTCAGATAGATTTAATTTGCAGAGTATCAAAACGTACGACCCTATTGCACTACGTCATGTTATTGCTGATGAACTGAAGGGCCTGATGCTTCGCTTAAAGTGGTGCCATTTGACTACTGTGCGCTGTTAACGTTGTTTGGTCCGCGGTGCTAGATAGCTGGGTCTTAACTTGGAAAACTTTGTGGCGCCTTTTGCAATGCATTCGTGTAGATGTCTTCCGTTTGATCCACAGTAAAGGATCAATTGTCACAAACAAAGAAGACGAGAAACAGACGCACGCTTGATCTCAGCGCTTATTTGGCGGTAGCGTTAGCGGCTAATAGAACTGTTTTGCGCTGACGCTTATCCCCAGACACTAGTAGTGAAAATCGAGTTGGGGATGGCCGAATGTCTTTGTTCAAAATTACCGACGAGAGAGTCAATTTGACAATTTCTCGCTTGAAATATGCCTCAATTATTCGGTCCGATCATTTCGTGGACTTTGTACCATGCATCTGTGCGAGAATCGTAGTGATTTAGCTATGAACAGCTTGCACAAATCGTCCCTTTGAAATTTGGCGCCATATGGTTCGGGGCACCATCTTGTTTTGATCAGGGCCTTTCACTCTCTCCCGCAAAGCTGCAGGTTGAGGGTTCGGCGTCTATATAACAAACCAATCGGTACCAGTGACTAAAAGCGTTCAATGTTGCAGTTGTGTGTGTTGTTCATGTTGGCGTTCATGTGAAGAACTCTATTCGTCACCATCTTTACTGTGTGAAGCGCATTCTCGTTGAACGAGCTGCTTGTTTGTTCCTGTACGTTCATCGACGAACCAAACCGGTGTGCACACAATCGATCACAATGGGCGATAAATTAGATGAGCTGTATAAACTGTACGACGATCTCGCCAAGGCAGAAAAGGATGGCAAACTCGCTGATAATTCTGCCATCTATGAGACCATCATCTCCAGAGCCTCTACTGGAGACTCGCAGGTACGTGTTCACCTAGGTAGTAGTTCCATGTAGCCGCTTTGCAATCTGAGCCTAACCTAGTAGAATCTATTGGATTCATGTAACCTATCAAATGTACACACTCCATTGCGCCCAAGTCAAAGGGAGCTGCGGATTTATCAGCTGGACTTCATAGTAATGTAACCCATCGTTGTGGTTAAATTGAACTATGATATCGTAGATGTATGTGTTCAGAAAACAAGTATTCATCGTATCAGTTTAAAACAAGGAGCTTGCCCGAGGGATTTTCAACGTGATTGATTTCGTTAATGCAATCTCGTGTACGAGGTTTCCGAGTGGAAACAAGCGAAATCTGTTGTTGGAAATATGTATCTCGTATGAGATTGAGCAGGCAGATTCACCGCGGATTTTCCCATTTAAACGGTCATCCGCGATTGAGGCATTTTATTTTAGCTTATTATCGTTTCAATTTTTATCCCGTTGCCAGATTGAGATACACGATGAACAGTGTTAGCAATTATCGCCGGTTCCATGCATTCATCCTCATTAGGTTACTTCACTATGCGAACTAGCTTGGCGTAGTACATGACAGACGTGAATATACCGACGCCTGAACCAGGAGATAGTTCCTTCTGTGTACTTTCGTCCGTTATCGGTGTCCAGTGGTGACGTTTATTATTTTGACGTAATTATAAAAGCACTCTTAACATTACATATTTCAACTATAAGTAGAAATATACTTGTAGTTGAAAACGTAATGCAATTTGATTAGTACTTACCCGGCGTGTTATGAACATTATTATTATTATTAAATTTGACTTTTAGGAGAAGCGATTGGTATCGCAATTCATCGCCAAATTCTTCAAGCATTTTCCGGCGCTAGAAATCCGCGCAGTCGAGGCGCAGATCGAATTATGTGACGACCCCGATATCAACGTCAGAAAGCAAGCGATCCACGATCTTCCCTCATTTTGTGCCAAGGGAACGGACGATCCGTACATCTCCAGGTAATTAAGTGAACGTTGTTGCTTCAATAAGCCATATTATTCGTGGTGAAATCGCTACTTTAAGCAAATGGTGCTCAACTTATAAGGACTACTAGCGCGGTGGTTTGGACGGCTGAGTCTCTGGCTGTAAAAAGCCAGAGGCCGCAGGTTCGAATCCCGTTGCATGACATATAAGAGAACTTAAGCATTGTATGCAGTTCCTTTAATAAATCAATAAAGCTTTACCTTTATATTTACCTTTACTTATAATGAGGTACAATATCACTGATTATTACTATTATCATTATTGTTATTTTTTTCTATTTACATAAATTAAGTAATTTAAACAAAGTAACAATTACTTACCTAAAGCGAATGATTGCGAATGATTCCAGGATCGCGATTGTTCTCTGTCAACTTCTAACGGTCGAGGATCGCGGCGAGCTGGCCATCGTTGAGAAATCTTTGAACACGCTGCTTCGCCAGTCGGTCCATGCGACCGTGAAAGGGGTCCTTGGCCAGATGGTGTCGGCCACTTGCGAAGATACGATGCGAGATGCCTGTATCCGCTTCCTCGCATCGAAGGTGAACCTCAAGGCGCTTGACAGCGAGACGGAGCTAATGCTCGTTGAGGAAGCTGGAAAAGTGGCAGCCCTCGTCGGTGGCGAGGAATTTGTCCTATTGGTCAAGCTTCTCAATTCGTTAAAGGTGCGTGTAGTAGTCACATCAACGCTGTCACCGTCACTACACAGGCTAGTCACCTAGCCGCGGGGTATATATCCGATAACGAGCTAATTTGAGTGGAGCTAAAAGCGCCCCGGGGTGCAAACAAATAACGGGTACAATTTTATCGGCAGCATAATTAAGGTGGACCTCCCAATTGAGTGGACTGTCTGACAATCCAAGGTGTGCGTGTGCTATTCCTGTTTGCAGGTCTCTCGCCAGGTATCACAGCAGAAGGCCATTCTGAAGATGATCTCAGATCAACTGCAGTTGACCGCTGCAGCTCCTGCCGCCCCCGATGTCAGTCAACTGGTGAAGTTGACCGTCTGTTTGCCGTTGGCGCTGCCGTTGTTCTCGCTATACGCAACATCTCTGCCTTACGTCTCTTATCTCGTCAACTCGTTTCTGCCCACGACAACGCTTGAGGTACGACATTACTCGCGTACTGAAGTGATTCGATTATGCATTGTTTATGTTTAGGTGTTCGCTCTCGCCTGGGTGTGATTGCGTGTATGCGTATATAAATATAACATTTATTGACGTCGCTAGAGAGTATAGTATTTTGCGTTTATAGTCTGCCAAGAAAATTGTCCACTTACCCTGAAATGAATCGCTCAAATTAACTTATATACATATGTACGTTTGTGTGTGCTCGTCATTTATAGGCTCCTGAAAGTTTGGAGATTCTAAAAGTGTTGGCACAAATGGCCCCACATGCGCTTAAGCCAGGAGACGGCTCAGAAAATTCGTCGGGTGCTGCTGATCAGCCAGCAGCTGAAGTGAGTGAAGAGGAATTGGCAAGACGACGTCAACTTGACGGCCTCGTGCAGGGTCTATTCGCTAAAGTGTCCGAACTGCTTCCCTCGGTGCCGGCCGATGATGACCTCGAAAAAGATCCTGAGCTTCCGTCGCTACAACTCAGCCATCTCGAATGCCTCCTCTTCACCTTCCACAGCATCGCTAGGAAAATCAAGCCTGCCGCACTCGATGACGAAGTTGTTCTTAAGGTAAGTGTTTCTTTTCTGGTTCGTCCAGGATGGTAATCCCGTAACGAACTTAATTAGCACACGTAGTTAATATATACTCGAAAATTTCGTTAAAAAAAGCTGCGCTTTTAGAGCGCCCCCTTGGACCAAATAGCTTGCGTAGTTTTTAGTAGTCCAAACTTGTACAGGGATCACATATTCGTATTGTGTTAAAATACATTTGGTGATTTGTTGTCAAAAGAAAACCACCTGCAACTGACTCACTGATTCGCTCATTTCTTTAATCTGGCTATTGTAGGATGTCCGGCAGCGGCTCCAGTATCTCAACCGAGGGCTACAGGCAGAAGCTAAGAAGTTTAAAGGGCTGATTGCTCAGGGTGTAAAGCTTGAGACGGAAAAGAAGCGCGCTCTGCTCCTTGCTCTTAAAACCACCTCGAACCTGACAGCCTTTATCAAGGACTGGTTCCATAATCCGCCAACATTTAAGGTAAGTTCTTTTTTACATGTAATGTGACCACGTTATCAATAATATTTGCTTCTCGGGGATGCTCTGCGATATGGGATGGTACGATATAAATGAAGTCGGGCTGTATGATTAAATTAGCATTATTGACTTTTGAAAACAAATGAACAACGGTGTGTGTGTGTGTGTAGAATTCTTCTAGTTTGATAGAATTGTTTTAAATAGATGTTCGTTTGTTCTGACGCTCTGCAGACCAACGTCACTCTGTCATGGCTACAGACCGAGTCGGCCAAGGGACCTGAAGGCAAATCACAATTAGCGAAGGACGCTGCCAAAACGGCATCCAACGGAACCGCCAGCGGAAATCAGGAGAACAAACGAAAAGCCATTGTCTTCGACAAGGAAGGACCCACTCCGGCAAAGAAGCCACACCGCAACGGCAGCAGTAATGGGGGCGGTAGCGGTGGCAATAGACCCGGTCGTCAGCTATACCAAGCGCCACGTGGGGCAGGGCGATTCAGGTTGAGGTGGTGAACATGTCAAGGGTGCGCGGATTCGAACGGACCACACTGGTGTGACTAGGGGATCCACGCTAAAGCGATCACCTCCTGCGGAGGTTTGTGGAAGGGAAGCCCATGTGAGTGGGCTCCAGGCCGATCGTTCGGGTAGGCTTTCGTGCAGTGATTGGTAAGTATAACATCGGTGGACCAAGTTGGACCAGACAGCAATGTTGAACGGCTCAATCGGTCTTAATTAGTCCCATCTGGGTGAGGGAACGAGTTGGTTGGCTTCGTTCGAAACCAATTTTCCAATTCCTGGCGGAGAACACAATTGTGATTTGGGTGGCCTGTGGCCTATCGTTTCATCTGGCGACCTGTGTGTGTGTGTGCCCTTAACCCTTATGGGCTTTCTTTCCGTGGTAGTAGGTGTCCTGAGATTTGTCAATTCATGACTCGTTCTTTGTTCTTGATGGAACTTTGTGCTATTCCTAAGAGAGATCTACCAGTTTGATCATTAGTCATTGATCCAGTCATATTCGTTCACAGCCGCTTAACAGGTTTCAGTTTCCGGTTGATCCAATCATGCAGTTTTGCTCAGGTTGCAGTAGCGTGGATCATATCGATCTTTTCGGCAGATTATTATGATTCACTATAAACGAATTACGTTAACAGGCCTGAGTTGGGCTCAGGCTCACGTTTTGAGAGTTCTCAGTACATTTTGAAGTCGAGCGAGGAGTGTTGTGTACTGAGAACTCTCAAAACGTGAGCCTGAGCTCAACTCAGGCCTGTTAACGTAATTCGTTTATAGTGAATCACAATAATCTGCCGAAAAGATCGATATGATCCACGATACTGCAACCTGAGCAAAATTGCATGATTGGATCAACCGGAAACTGAAACCTGTTAAGCGGCTGTGAACGAATATGACTGGATCAATGACTAATGATCAAACTGGTAGATCTCTCTTAGGATAGCACAAAGTTCCATCAAAAACAAAGAACGAGTCATGAATTGACAAATTTACACAACTGCCTCTCTCTCTCTTTCCCGTTCTGATTATATCGGCCGTCAAATCATTCCAGTTCATCCTACTATAGAACCGATTGGACTATGCTTTTGAGTCCTTTCATTTAAGGCCGTCTCTGTCGTCTGCCTCTCGAATACTTGTACGACACACACCTATGTAATACACACATCTATTATATATATCTATATATATATATATATATGGATGCCATCAAGTAAGCTTGCTTGGTCTGTACGCACTAATTATAGGGCCGACGAAGTTGTGCAGCGATCTTCTTAGGAAAATCATCGGTGATTAATATCACGGGGAGATTGAAGACGAAGGGCTGCTCGCGGACTGAAGCAGCATGACCCTGACAATGGTCGCAGTAAACGATCAAGCAGATACCAAACGAGCGAAAAATCACTGATCTGATCATTTTTAATGATCAGATCAGTGATTTTTCGCTATTACATGAACGACACAGCCGTACATCCGCTACAAGGAATCGTACCCAAGGGGACATTGCTTTTTTGCTAGACAGAGAACATAAAAAGGTATTGGCGTCTTTGCTTCGAAGGTTCACCGGCAAGGGTGTGTCTCGTAAATTTGTACAACCCTGTGTACGCCGATTGCTTTTCGGTCCTTAATAAAACGGCATGGAAATACTGTTGTCAGCAATAATTGCGTGGCGGCGAGTTATTCCCCCGTTCATTTGTCTCCCTCCCTCTCTCTCTCTCAAGGTCGATTATCCGCTTCAGAGACATAGATACGTGCGTATATATAGAGAAATACATCATTCAACCTGTAGCAAGCAAATCAACACACACACACAGACAGACATAACGCTTGCGCACCCATGCACAGATGTTCTCATTCGCATAGGACAGCACGCGTACAGCCCGGGGGACAGTGTCGCCTTTTTCCTTCAGTGAGGGGAGTCGAACAAGCTTACTTGATGGCATCCATATATATATATATAGATATATATAATAGATGTGTGTATTACATAGGTGTGTGTCGTACAAGTATTCGAATGGCAGACGACAGAGACGGCCTTAAATAAAAGGATTCAAAAGCATAGTCCAATCGGTTCTATAGTAGGATGAACTGGAATGATTTGACGGCCGATATAATCAGAACGGGAAAGAGAGAGAGAGGCAGTTGTGTAAATATATTGACTTAAGATTTATCGAATCGGCCAATTGCTCCCCGTGATGAAACGTTCCCAGTTGGCGGCCGAAATACTTCCACACAAGTTGCTCTTGCGTGGCTTTTTCCTTCCCTGCCAGCTGATCGTTATTTCAGTCCCAACTTGGTTCCCTAACGAGAGCTTACGCAGGGCACCCGCGTTGCGTTACGAAATCTTAGCCGTAGAGACATTGGGAAATTGTGACTACGGCAACGTTATGCAGTCTTCAGCGGAATTTCATTAGAAATTACTATTACGTTTATATGTTCAACGACTGGCATCGACAGACGAGTATTTATGAAGATTTACGAGATGTTTTTCAAGTGTATGCTACCAAATCAATAATAAATATGTTACACAACGTATTTATGCAGTGAATCGTGTGAAATGTTTTTATTTCCTCTGCGCCAACTGCTCGACGCGCTACTCGTATCTGGGAGAATTCTCCCGTAGTTCCAAGGGGCAGGAGGGTCTATCAAATGTACAGTATCATGTTTTAATCGGCGTTCTTTATAGTGTTGAACGACAATCAACTGACGCTCATTTTATTTCGTATACTTTCAAAAGGGGAAGCAATGCATGTCTTGCCTTACATATTGTTAATTACAAATAATCAAGATCGATGACCCAACTGACGAGCAGCTTAAGGCTATTTTTCATGATGTTTGTTGCGGTGGTGACATGCGTTTTTCCGCTCAGATTAGATTAATACTTTAGGAAACCAGATCAAATCAATTTCTCTTATTTGCCTTCCTTCTCAAATTGTCGTAGTTTTTCTTTGCGTATAGGAATAGCATGAGCCGTATTGGATAGACGCAAACGTCCGTAGTTAAAATCGAGTAAATTTCAAACAAAAAAATATTTACCAAACCAGCAATTTTAGTCAATTATATAACGTTTTTTTTTTCAGTTTAGTGGCCCTCTGCCTTCTCTCTACGAGCTTCATTATCGCTCTCTTATCTAAATCGTAAGATATATGGGTAAACAAATCGTCCAAGCTGTTTTGGAGCACAATGTTTGACTGAAGATTTGATTATTCAGTCAATGCAGCGGCTTGGACCGCTAGGTCTCTGGCTGTAGAAGGTCGGCGGCCGCTGGTTTGAGTCCCGCGACGTTCAATAAACCCTTACCTTCAACCTGTTCTGCGGCGTCCGGCACAATTGATAATCTGCGGACTCAACGTCCGGGCTATACGGTGGCTTTACCAAAACATCCCACGCAAGCCACAATGATTTGTACCGGGTCATCAACGAAAGGTGTACACGAGTGTCGTCCTGATTGAACACAACAACACCTTCCTCTGTTCGCCAATCAGGCCCGCTTCCAATCGACCGCTGGCTCTCATTTGGCCAATTGCGCGCACCACGTTATCGCGTCAATCGTTTCATCAGTTTGCGGTGTGATTTTGTCCCATTTAAACTAAAGAATTTATTAATAAGAAATTAAATAAATTAGAAATAAAAAAACACAATGCATTGAAACAACGTTTTATTCTTCTATGTTCACTTGAAAAATCGCCCAAGATCCGCCATGTAACGCATAATTTTGCTAAGCTGCATTCCAAACGAAACAAGAGTCTCATTAAGCCTGTCTGAATCTTGAAGCCTGTAGACGATCCCGCCCTGTACACGCCCAATATGACATTACAATACAATATGAGATGAAACAAAGACAGAACCTGCTATGGCCCTAGGAGCCGTTGCATCCGTGTATCTCCGTGTCACAGCGAGATGCTATTACACGCGGCGTCTGTTAAATGACAAGCAAGAAAAAGGGTGTGAGACTTACAGGCAATTAGTTCTATATTAGCAAACATTGCAACATGTGCAATCCAATTAACATTCAAATAATTGACGTGAGTACACGGTAAGAGCGCTACATACAGTATAAAAAAGCGTGTAACTTTATTTATAATCATAACCTATTATTTACTTATTTGTTTTATAAAGGTTGACTTTAAGAATGTGTTTACTGTCCAACACTTTGGCACGCTGACATACGTTAGCTTACGTTAACCCGAAGTGGAGAGCTTAAAAACTCAGCACCGAAGATGTGCGCGTAATACTTGTCGGGAGCGCCCCGCATTTTGCCGCTGTCGTTTTGACATTCTGTATTCGGTCGTTGATGATGTTGAGGACGACATGATACAGTAAGCTCGATGTCGAGCATCGTCTCACAAGATGGCGCTAATTATTTGCTTTTTTTTTTAGTTAAAAACCAGTTCACTATTGTCAGAGGAGTTACGGATTGTCCCGTTAAGTCAGGTTACGACGCTGGCTGATCGAAATGACTTCACGCAGACGGACTCTCCTCAAGCTTCGTGACGAAGCCAGTGCCGCAAGATCTTTCGGAAGTTATTCAAGGTCCCACCTTGAAAACGTTCCACGTTCTTCACCCCCCATGTTAAATAATTATGGTCGAATTACTTCTAGCATCACCTTCGTATACGTCTTCGTTTTCACGTCTGTCAGTATTCATTCGAAATTGCGGTGCTGTGACGCTTGTTGGCTTGTATGCACAGCCGGCGACAGCAGGACATTCGCTTTGTGAGGTAGTCTCTGTACAAATAATCGAAAAATTACCGTAAACCTTTGCGAGTGTCGTGGCAATAACTCGGAATGAGAGCTCCGTGTGGCAGATAAATGTCAAGAATTATCATGCTGTGCCCCTACTGTGGGGCGGTATTTCTTTATTTATAGTTTGTGTAGCGGTCCCTTTTTGCCAAAAGCATAGGGAGTTCACGGCCAGACGAGTCCAGAGCCTCTTGTTCATAATAGCGTGTAGTGAATTCGTTAGTTAAATTATTTTCGTGTATTATTCTGTGGGTCATCACACAACTATCAGCTAGATAGCGTGGGGGGCAACGCCAGGCGAGTCCCAAATTCGAATCCCACAGATGCAATACTGAACTTGCATACTTGTCAATTAAGTCATTATTATTATTGTTATTTCGATCATAATACGAATAATAATAATAACTATTATTATACGAATAATATTATTATAATTATACAAATAATAATAATAATAATAATTATTATTATTATTATTATTATTATTATTATTATTATATGTGCAATAGATAAATCGTTGGAAAAGAAAATGTGCTGTAGGCTAAATCTAATTCATCCAGCACATAACGTAAAACCTGCTGTAGTGTTCGCTGCTCATATTTCTGTGACGGACAAGGCCATGCAGCAGGTGGTAACACGTGATCATCCGATGCAGTGTCAACTGGCTGAATTCAGCAAACGTTGTATTGCAGTCTCATGTTGGTATTCCACACCACCTCTTGAACACACCGAGGAGTTCCACTCCGGCGTCGAATACGTGGTTAAGAGCCTCGACTACGTCATAGGTTTGTTTTTGTTGATTACGAAGCTGTTCCGTCAGCGTCCAATTCTGTCGTGAGCCATGGTCGAAGATTATTTGATTTAGATTCGATTCAGCTCTATGAAACATGTCGGGTGTCACTTATCGAGTGAAAAAGTTGCACATGACGTAAGTTGACAAAATTAGCGAATATTCTTCTGGGAAACACACGCGCCTCGTGCCTTCGCATTGTCGCAGTGTGAGGGGGTAAAAGAAGATAATCTAGGGCATATCACTTACGTACCTGAGAGAGATTCTCGTCTGTGAACTTCGGCAGTCCGCGCGTCAGGCCAAGAAGCTCACTTTCGCCTTTCACAAGGGGTTGCTGCGTTTCTGCGTACGAGGACCATCTGCAACAAAGATGACCCTTTCATTCAGTGATTGAGAGATAAAAAAGCGACACAAACTGAAGTGGGTTTTATATATATATATATATATATATATATATAGTGCAATCTACGCTCATTGTCGATCAATCAACGACGAGTACTGCCTCTGTTTATTTCGCTTTTGGGCCCCATCCCAACCGTTCCGGGATTTCAATCCAGCTGAAGCGGAAATCACACGGCAAGCGAGTGGTTCAGGTTTCGGTGAAATTGGTTTCATCTCGGCCAGGACGCAGTGGCCTTCTAAGCGGCGCGCGGCTACAAATTTCAGGGTCACCGTTCACTGTCCACGCTGGGACGAGAAGAAACCCCAACATTGCAGATCGTTCCGATTTAGGGTCGATCCACCGGCGTCGCGGATCCCGTACCCAGTAAATATCGCCCAAGTCGACGCGTTTTCATTTACGTTGTTTCAATATAATACGGTGACTAAGGACATAGCATCAGAATGTTTCGCACCGGAACGGCAAATACCTACTGGTTTATGAATGCAGGGAATAGATGTGCGTCGCAGAGCTTGGGCCAAAGTCTCGTTGGTGAACGAGTTTATCAAAGGTTTCGTTTTTTATATTTTGCCGCGCAATTTTTCGCACAGTGCGCATAGCTTTTCGATTTGACAAAACCACTGACTGTACGAACGAATTTGAAGATTTCGTATAACCGATATGATCGACTTACCTGTAGTAGTACGTAAGCCATGTTATAATATTTCCAGGATTGGGAACTAGAAGTCCCTTCTTCTCATTGTACAATGGATTGAGATACAGGTGGACATTTGAGTTGACCATCGACCAGAGGGACTGTGTGGACGTTTTCACATTCTGCGCGAATTCACATGACACAAAAGACAGTTATTATTGTATATTTCCATAGGGCAAAAAAAGCCAAGCCATGTAAATTGGTTTTCCAAGTCCCGATCTGGTTTAATGCCTGACATGGGAAACAAACATTCGTAGTATGAATAGAGCGGCATCGTACGAGGGAGCACCCACACAACTATACGAGCTCATATACAATTATGTGGTATATATTATGGTGGTTGTTAGCCATTGGAATATAGCAGGGATCAACGGGACCAATGGGGTATATGTCGGGGAGAATCCCGCAATGTCCACAAACGGAAATGTCTGATACTCGTGTAAATGCGCTATTTTAACGTTAGTAGGAGCGGTGAAATACGTGGACAAAAAAGAGCGTGTATTCGTTGCTAGCTAGCATCGGTTGGTTTGTGACAGGCGAACCAACCTTCTCAGAACGAATTCTCTCGCAGTCATAAAGGAAAGTCCCGAAGAGGTTGCTGTACAGGTGATCCAAAATTGTAACGAGAAAGTTCTCATTGAACTCGAACGCCTCCGGGAACTGCTGCATCACCTGTGGAAGATGTTTAACCGGTTGGCTATTACACACAAGTGTGGCACCAACATATGGTATTCAGTCAAACTCGTCACATGGCGCGGACCATACGATAACTTGATATATTAGGTTGATGCATAAGTTCCCGCTGTTTGTTTGAACTTGCTGCGCTTTCCAGCAAGGCTCTCTCCACTGAATAGGCGGGAGGCTCCCTCCATATTGAACCCGACTGGTTTCGAAGCCTTTTTTTCCTACTCTACACGCCTGTAGAGTTCGATTTTCGCTGTGAACTGGATTTCAACTCGAAATCAGGCTCGAAAGATGGAAATTCCAGACAATAAACAAGTGCATTTCCGACACCTGCTTTTCTTCGGCTTTTGCCATGCCCACCATATTCGCCAGACTTGCTCTAACAGATTACCACCGGTTTCGTTCACGGGCGAATTTTTTAAGTGACCGGCATTTCGACGATTCAGAGGACCTTGAACGGTGGTTGGTCGCCTTTTTCAACTCAAAAGACTATTGTTTTTGGGAAAATGGAACCCATCAGCTTATTGAAAGATGGGAAGAGGTCGTGTACAACAACGGGGAGTACACAATAAATATGTGAATTGGTTTAAATCAATCTGAGTGCGTCATTTTTCCATTGTTCATGAAACGGCGGAAATTTATGCATTGACCTAATATAATAGATAGTATCGTTGATTAAGTAAAAAGAAAAACCCTTGAAGCTGTGTCGGGTATGGCTTCATCTGCAGACGCTTATTATATTTTTATTAGAGCAATGATGTCAGTCCGTCTCTCCGTCTGACAATGGTGCAAAATTTTTCATACTTAATCAACTACTTCCTCCGCCTGTAAGTTCTCAAGTTCTCTTCTGAGAGATTTGTCTTTTGATATGTGTCGAAACAAATGGTATGTGTCGAACCCACGTACCTGGATGGACTTTTTGAATGCAGAAAAAGCTAAGAGACATTTTGCATATATATATATATTCGTTAGGATGAAGGATCACCCTTTTTGACGCGCCAACACAAGACGAATTTTCCAGTGACACAAACACAGCTAAAGGACCCGTGACTGATTTGGATTCGTATTTGTCCATATGTAGCTTTTGGGGTCCTACGGGTTTTGGGGTCCTGTTTTTATTCATCTTTTCTCTCGGTTGTGTTGTGCTCGGTTGTGTGCTCGGTTGTGTTAGATTGCACGGTACGTAGGTACTCCGCAGGGGAAGAGAACGTCTCAAACGTGGATGTCAGTCCGACCTTGTAGACGCCTTGGGCATTTACTTTCAGGTACTAGTAGTATACCGCAATATAAGTGCCATGTATTCTAGCTTGAACGTGCAATGTCACCTCAAACAAATACAACTTGACTATTGTTTTGCTAGTGCGCTTTGTGATACACATGTGTATAACGTATGTGCACATGCGACAGGTGATCTTACCTGCCAGGTGCACTCGATGAACTGTACAAAAACAGGACTTCGTTCTCTGTCCTTTTTACTGCAGGTTCCCTTACTCACGCCGTGTCCGTATCGTTCCTCGAACTTGTGGCCAAACGAGCACCATTCTTTTTCAATCAACACCTCGAAGCCTGTTATGGCATCGAAATGCGACAAAAAACAAATGACAAAGAGAGCCAACATTAAGATAAATAGTTGGGCAATATTTTTGTCATTGGCTAACTTAGCCAGTTAGTGTAGCTTGCACATGCTTTAAATTTGCCGCCCGTGCTGCAGTTATCATGCGAAAGATGCCGCCGGAATAAGGTGGCAGTGGAGTTAAACACCACCACCTCTACGGCGTTGATCATCGTACGACGGGCTACGTAATAATGAGAGATTAAAAAAAATGGGGAAAAAATAAGAAATAGGGGACAAAATCTCGTTTTTTCATTTTTCTCCGCGCAGCGACTGAATCATAGGCTGCAATAGGTGATAAGACTGGCCTATATTCACCTATAAGGGTCCGGTAGTACGGGTCTAGAAGGAGCATCGCGAGCGATGTAAGTTGTGGGGTCCGATCCCACCCGTCACTGCAATGGACAATGACCGACGCCTTCTCGACCTGAACCTATAGACACGAAGAATAGCGTCCCATACACAAAGCAAGGTTACACAATGACGACGTCTCCTATTCGGTACTGCTATAATACAGAAGGAAAACCAAAACAAAACTGTACACTATGTTATACATAACTATATTATGCACTAACGAAAATTTGTAAACCAAATGTTTTACTCTCCTTTGTTAATAAAGGTGTCCGTCGTAGTATGTTAAGAACTTAAGCACCTAACTAGCAGATGTGCGCGCTTAAACAAAATATGAGGATTCAAATCAAATAAACAATAAATGATCAACTCCCAGGACTCACTTTAGCGGCGATGTTGTTAACTCCGGTGAGGATGGTGGCGATATGACTCAGCCATTCCGTGTGGTTATTGAAGGATCTGCGTACCCCGTGAATGTTGTCAATATCTGTGGTACACAAGAACTAGTAAATGAGCAGGGCTAAACAGAGCAGAGCACATAGGGGATCCAAGCTAAATGTCACTTTACTTTCGTTCTTTGAAATTCTGTTCCAAAATATGTCGTTTGTATATATGCTACCTTTTTGCAGCATACAGCAATATCGATGACACGATATATATATATATATATAACAAGATTTAAACCATTTCCTCTCTACAACCTAGAGCACAGGCAGGGGACGTCATACCAAGGAAGATGACTTTGGTATTCCTGTACCACAATTCGTAACCTCCACCCGTTATCCGGTTGCCTTCTGCATTAATGTAAGGTCGGGCATCCGCAATGAACAGCATCTCCGGCGAGTCGGCGTTGGTACTCAAAATATACGAAATATATCTTTCGTCCTCGACCGAACGCCTGGCAATAACCTGTAATATAATAACACAACACAGCACGAATTACCCACCCTCGACATCCAACCGTACGAGAGAGATGCGATTATGTATGCAGGTATTTTCCGTCTCGAAAGGGTCTGTCTTCCGTCAAAACCACAGAAGTCGATATACCGAATACAGGACAGGATTCAGTGCACATCTGAATCAGTGTGTCTGCGATGTTAACTTGCGCGAAGGGCAGACATAAATGTAAAAGGCATACTTACACCGACAAGCGGTTGGGAGCAGCGTGTGATAGTGGCATGCGTTTCTGGATGGATCCACGATAATGCGGGTATCCGGTTTTTAGAACGGAACTTGGCCACGCTCTCGAGCAGTTGGTCATCGGCTTCCTCAGGGACACCGAGAACCGCCGGGTACGTCTCACACAACTGGTATCTGTCATGGTGGGAAAGCATAAACGACAAGATTTATATGTGACTCTGACCCGTATGGAACCCATTCAATGTATCCCGTTGAGAGCTCTCGGCAACAGAAGATGATTGGCTTACTTACTCGGCATTTATGCGGCAAATCCTCCACTCGGCATTTGGTAGGCCCTGTCGTTTTAGCTCTGCCGCGGCGTTGTAAACCGCCCAGCCATCTTCGGCGAACTTCGCTTGGTATCGAAAAGCGAAATACTCAATGTTGTGCGAGAGTGGAAACGCGTACTGTGTCAGCATGTTGAAGAAGTAACCTTCGTCGCCTTGTTGATCCTGAAAAGTTGACATATTGTCGCCGTTACACTATGTCGACGTATTTGAACAAACACGCCAGATTAAGTCTCATCACGCCAATCGGGCCCAAGATCACCAGTTTGCATAGCCGTTTCAATCACGCTAACAAACAATAATGTTCTGTGGATATTCTTCCGAGTCTTGATAGCTTGCTTTGTAGCGAGGTGTTGAGGAGGGAAGATCAGTTATGGACACCAGGCTCCACAACTGGACTGTTCGTCACCGAAGGTGCCCCTTCGTATTTCATGTCTACACCGGTATTTCGTCGCTCGCAGGTTGGAGGCGAGTCGTCGATGGTTGAGTGGTTAACTCTTTGTCTGAACATTCAAACACGCGTCCCATTTTTGATTGGAGTGAACGACTGTAGTACTCACCACAGCCATGAGCTTTTCGCATTCAAATGGTCGTGTAAAATGTATTTGGCCCTCGACATATAATCACCAGGGCCTCTTTCAATGAACCTCGGAATTTACTCGTGGATTAATGCTAATTAAAGAGAGTAGACCCTGTAGACCTAATCGATCTTCGCTTTTCATGAAAACTATTTCGCATACTGTCCTCTCCTGTGCTTCGTGTGCGAGGCGAACGTGTTTCGTAGGAGACACTCAGTTTAAAAACGCAGTGAACGTACTGAAGTATAGATTCAAAAACGTGTGTCAAATATATGGTGCGATCGACTCATTGGCTGCTTCGTTCGTATGTTTTCCAATAGTGACGTCACTAATTATTTGTCAAAATTAAAAAAAATCTAAAAAAAAGCAAGCGCTGCATACGTCTGGCGATTCTATTAAGATGACGAGATAAAATCTTTCCATAGCAACATGATCTGTTTGATTAGCAAAGACACGAAACAAAGCAAGAGCGAAATTCATTCGATGACTCCAAGTATTCCCTGTTGACAGTCGATCAACTGAGTCGCTGAAGATAAAATTGCCAGATAATGATTCCGTGACGGGGTACAGTTTACTCTCCAGACAAAGCCTCACTCAATGTACCTTTCGAGTAACCTTCACTATTTCTCATCTGTATCATCTCATACGTACACGTATAACAGTATGCAAAATGTACGCGTCCTACCTCAATGTTCGCGAACTGCAGAGAACGTACATCTTTGCAAACCACTTGAATGCCATACGATTGTGTCGTCTCGTCCACCTGGTAACAACAAAATGTTTAGTCTTCGTGCCCAGATCCCTTCGACACCTTTCCGACGAGCAAAGATAGATCGAGTTACGAGAACTACGTCGATTAACGGAAAATAGAAACGCCGGGATGTGGCAATCAGCTTCCCGAAGGGAAGAACAAGGACAGCTGACAGTTTCGCAGTGAGATCTTCCTCTGGTGCGCAGGGCGATGAGGCGTTAGCATGCGAGAATACTGGAAAGTTACACAGTACCTTTGTTATTTCACTGATCAAGCCTAGAGGCAGGTCGAGAACGATGGCGGAGTCATTACTCTCGAACCGGAGTCGGTATTGTGTCAGAGCGAGGAAGCCGCGAGTCTCACCATTGGAGCTGGAGTAGTTGCAGTATACGCCGCCTAGATTTGCGCGATTCCGAAACATACACCAGTCAAAGAATCATAGTATTTGAACGCGTCAGAATGAGCGGGCATCTGAGCGGCTAGAATTACGCGGCACGAACGTATGTAACAGCTAATAGAAGAGAGTGGATACACTAGTGCTGTGCCATCACCGAGGGCACAACCAAACCAGGGAGCTCAAAGGCAGAGTTACGCAGGATTACAAAAACGTAATTTCTTTTTTGACGTCGACGGCGGTGGTCCGATTCAGATGTTCAGCACCCCCGTTGCTTTGCTAACCCTTAATTAAGACGTGCCTAACTAATTCAACTTTACATGCCTTGCGTTTTGCTCGTGTTAATTTGAAGCATTCACTACAAGCTAGGCGTAAGGTAGCTTACGAAGATTCGACATTTTCTCAAAGTCGTGTCTCAGTTCATTAATTGACAGACTCTAGTGATAGCCTTCAGGCCCAAAAGGATGTTTGAGGGACAGGTCATGCAGCCTTAGAGTTCAGTTTTTTTATCCTCACAGTTAGCTTAGCTTTTTTGGAATGGCGTTACTCCCCACTCAAAGATTTTTGCTAAAGGGGTTGTGATACGGCTCTCTCTCTCGAGGCGAACAGCAACGGGATACCGCCGCGGCCGTAATGGACGCTATATAACGTTTGAATCGAGTGAAGATCATTTTTACCCAGATTTTAATTGGGAGGAGGATGCCACTTGTCATAACTGACCGTGGGAAATCAGAAATCCCCTGGCTGCGCACGATCAATGTATATGCAGATAAGCAACGATAGCTGACGAGATTGCTGAGGAGCGGATACTCACCGCAGTCTAACGTGAGTGTTTCACCGAGCACAATTGGAAACAGCGTCTCCCTCCCGTTCTCGCTTTGAGCGGCAGGTTCGTCGGACGACATCGTTGTGAACTTATTGTACGTCTAAACAACAACAACAACAAAAAAACAACACACATTCAAAGCTGTATGTGAATAAACGGCGATCTAATTTAATCATAATAAGCATTTGTACCTTAGAACAGTACGGCACAATGCAAGAAAATAATTAACTCTATGCCACATATCGATCACGCCTGGGCGTCTTAAAATTTTCAATTATGCAAGGAAATATTATGGGCCGCTGCCCTGCCGGGATCTCCCCCTGCAGAGCTCATAGATGTTATCATAGTTATCAATACTGAACTAAACGCTAAATAATTAAATGCAAATAAAATGGGAAGCAGTTCCATCCAAGCTGTATAAGTAAGACTTGGTTGTGTTCCAACTTTGCAGGAAAGGCTGTCAGCTTGGACACCACCAATAATTGGACGCATGATCAAAGTCACCCGCTAGACATACACGGTCACGATCGGCGTACATGTTGATCTACGATTCATATCTTCACTACACACTTACTTAATAGTTACGTGGAGATATTTGCAAATACATTACATAGCCTATGTGTCTCTGTCAGCACTGCTCGACGATGCAGATTTGCCTCGTTGTGTTCGGCGCTTGCAAATTACCTGCAATGAAACACAGATACTGATACGGCTACAGGTTTGTGCATCTTCTGGACATTTGCAACTAAACACGGCGTACGGTGCAGAGTACGCGTCAATAAGACGTCGAGAGTTCACCCCCTAGAACTAACAGTTCAGTCGGAGCTCGGCCTCGACAGCGGGTAAAAATGTCGCTGTTCACCTTCGCTTTCTTTTGTTTGAGGGTCGGCCGCTACCTTCTTTGTCTTTTTTTCTAATACAGAACAACAGCATGCATTGCCGCATCGACGAACGTGCATCAGCTGCACTAACACGATTAGCACGGCATATGAGTGTAGCGGCGTCTATGCAGATGGATAGCCGAGGAGAGAGGGAGAGAGAAGGGGGGGGAGAGGGGTAGAGACGAATGACAAGCCACGTCTGTTGACACGACTCGTGGCGAGCATCAGTTGTATGAACGGGGACGGCTGCGTACCGAATATTTCGTGTGCATGGCAGCGACCACTAAGAAGCTACGCCGTGGCGCTGTAAACACGTTGTCGTCTACTTCGCATCGAATCGCCGCGTAAGAAAGACGGCAAAGTTTGCATATATATGATTCAACAAAACTTCTACAAAGGCACACAGACAACGATCTGAGATTATCAAACCTTTAGAATATGTGAAATGTTTAACCAATGCTCGAGGAGCCAAAGGGACGGGATCAAGCGCCACCTTAATGATAGCGATCCGGGACGAGCCGCTGTATTAGTACCCATTATTGGGTGCACATTCGTCGACTAGAATTCAATATCCACTACCTACATCCGTGTGCGTTCCGCGTACCGGACACCCGAGTGCATCGCGTAGTGGCGGTGCGAGGCCGCGGACGTCGGCCCAGACGTCTCAATGGTTCCATTTCGTTAGGCGTATGCTGCATCAACGGAAGCCTGAAGCCCCGTTTGGTTTGTCCTTCTTCGCCATTTGGCCTGGAACCGTCCAGCACCAACATCTCCGCCCTTAGGCCTTACCACTTGCGCTGTTTCGTCGTGACGGAGGGGGCGCCTCGGCGACATCGCGCAATGACGTGTACGATATTTTTTAATTGAGAAATAATATTACAAACGGCTAACTCGTGTGTTTGGAACGTATAGCCGGTGATGGGATATCTGGGACCACCATCCAATAAAGTAAAGTGTTCGTGTTTGAAATGTTTCACACGGTTCACAGGTTACATCCATTGATGATATATTGCACTTCTATCATCAATCGTGAAATAGCTAGCCACCGTGTGCTGCCTATTGCATCAGCTCATCAAATTCCCGTGTGTGCTGCCTTGATTATATGGCACCCGCTCTACTATTTTATTCCGTATTGTACTGGTCTCTTTTATCCAAACTACTGACGAGACTACACTGAGTAGTCCTTCCCTATCAACTTAAAAGGAGAATTTTCTAAAGTCTTCTCCTCAGGACTAGGGTTATGCTTAAAGACAATATCCAACGCAGAGTTGAACGGGTGCCATATAGTGTTCGGGTTAGCATCATTGTCAGCCTTCTTGGACGAACGAAGGAACTGACTGCCAAAAAAATACCTTCAAAAGAAAAGATATCAAAAACATTTATTATATATCTATAAAATATCAAAGTTGTGTTAGTCAATTCGAGATGCTGACACAAATAGTGCGCACGTTCGACTGTGATATAATTAATAATTGCCCTGTATATAATTACGTGATAGGTCACCCCATCGGCAATCCCATGGGTTTGAGTGTTGCAATCAGGTTCCTTGTCCGACTTGATCTGTGGCCATAGCAGAGGAACTCTGGTATCGAAACAAAAAAACACACAGGGATTTGATGAACTGAAGCAATAGGCAATCGACGGTGGCTAGATATTTCACGAGTGACGATCATTCATTGAATTAATGGATGTAACACTGAACTGTGTGAAACCTTTGTGCTATTCATCTCCCCAAGTGGTGCGTTGGTGACAGCCAAGCTTAACCCCGTGCACAAAGGCTATGAACTGTCAGGCAGACAACACAATAAATTCCGTAGTACTCTTAAGCCGATTAATCTATTTGGACAAACATTGAAGCTTCACCCAGGCGATGGTATTGCGGTGTTACGGAGCTTGATGCTCTGACGGACCGGACTCGTGTATATATATATATATATATATATATACATAGGCTCATACTTTAGCATGACGTGCTGCTCATACTGAGGCACTTGGAACCACCTGAAATCAGCTCAGATGGTAACGGTTTTCTCTTGTACAACTCAAATCTATAAAAGAAACATCTCTTAGGTGCATTCAATGGGATCTTATTACATCCGATAATTATATTATAATACATTCTCCTTGCCCCTCCTTCGATGATTGGTTGATACGCGAAAGTTGGTTCCTTCGATTCTTCGGGCAGTGGCCTTCGTTAACAGCCCTCCAAGTCGTCGCATTTGCCTCAAGGGGTGTCAGATGTTGTCCCTTGACTAGATCCTTCCAGGTTGCTAGGTATCCCCCCGACTGATTCCCCTGACGATGTTGACTGAGACCTTGTTCATCGTGAGAAAGACAGTCGTAAGATCATATTAGATTGAGTGTTTTATGCACCTCGACGTATGCACATATATATACACATACAACACAGATACATATGCACATCTATGTCCACCTCGTTTCAGTCAACTATCGAGTTGGCAAGTTGCAACAAAATGCCAAATGTGAAATGTCATTCTGGTAACCCATAGTCAAAGATTTCATACAGCGACAACTGTTCGTTCTTCAATGTCAGGCCGCTGCGAGCTGCCTGCCGCGATCTCCATGGGCCTCTTCGAAAGCTACTCGATGAAAGCTTCTCGAAGACATTGTCAAACTCTAGTTTTAACCCTCGTCGACGTTAAAGCCTTCGTACCCACAGCAGAGTAGGATATGATCGAATTCTACTAGAATATAGACATGATGGCCTTACATGATGACATTACTCCATGGCCATATCCAACACACGCACTGAATGGCGAGAGGATCGGACGAGCTCTCGTGGAAAACAATTCTGCCGTCCCAATGTTCAGGGTAAACGTATAATTGAGGAGGGAATTGTAATTGCTTTGTACGTACCAGCGATTTCCTTCCAGTTGAAGAAGTCGAACTCCGTCTGTTGCAATGCGTTTCTGCCGTTCTAACTTATGTTCCCATCTGAAAAAGCGGTTCGAACATTTTTTACAAATATGCCATTGCTGTGTGCTCCCATCTATCTGTCGGTATTTTCCACTCGAGAAGGTTTATAGCGGAAACCGAAGCGATATTTCGTGTTGCACTGAAATATTTTCTGATCTTAAATATGACTAAATGTATGAGTGATTGCAATCGTTACCGTTTGTTGGTGAGCCAACGCGCCGGTGCAGCGCTGAATCATAGCTAATTGGTAACTGACAAAAGGAGTCCAGCATAATGATCAATACGTTGAACAGCTTACCGATCATGATACGTTCGCCATTTTTGACAAGAGGAAGGCTCAACGGATAGAACCGCTTCGCTGTGTTTGTATGATGGCTCCAGGAATAAATCGACATTCGAGTTGACCATTGACCAGAGAGACTGTGTAGTTCCTTTCACGTTCTGTGCGAATTCACATGAAATGGGAATTAATTTTGTGAAATGCATTCGCGTAGGTGAAATTTACAATACAATGACTTGTCTATTTTCAGCCAAGCGAGTACAATTGAAGGTATATATTTATCGACATACACTTGAGTGCGGGAGGACATGTTCACTATTCTTCATTATGACCCATGTTATCAATACGTTGAGCGGACGATATATGACAAGCTTCGAAATCCCGAGCAAAGAGATGTGACTGGGATGGCCTTTGGTATCTTGGCACCGCGACACTTGTAACTGCTGGACACACCAGTGTTCTTCGCGACGTGACGCCACAGGCCCAACGTAACTGGTTTGTGATCGCTGAGCTGAGTGGATATTTCACCAACTGGCAAGTACAATATCCACTCAGCAATCAGTGCGTCCCAGCTAAGTAATGGGATTTCTGCCCTGCAGGACACTGGGTTAAGGATGAGAACCGGGGATTCAAAATCTAGCGGTGATCTGGTAGGACGCATTGAAGACACTAAAACCCTTCTAACAGTACGTTGTTTGAAGAAACAACAGGTTCAATTCGATGTGTGCGAAATTCTGTTTCTGCGTTTCGTCAGCTACCAACCTGTTCACTACGAATCTTCTCGCTGTCGTATAAGAACGTTCCGAAGAGATTACTGTACAGATGGTCCAAAATTGTGATGAGGAAGTTCTCGTTGAAGTCAAACGCATTGGGGTTCTGCCTCATCACCTGGGGAAATTTGCGTATTCACGTTTGATTGTTTGAGCCGCTTTCTCAGCGGTGGCTTAGCTCGCCCACAAAGAGTTTGGGTGATGTCGACTGTACGCATAAAACGCGTAAATAATAGCACGCATTTAAAGAGTTGGTCGAAAGAGGTCCAGCTGTTTTTTTGTGGTTTCCAGACGAGTTCAACACAAATCATGGTCTAGTTTGTTTTAGTATTGGTTGGGTATATCACTAGCTCCGCCTATTCCTCTCGTTACAACGAAGCAAGAATATATTGTAGATTTTAATAATAATATACTGCTGTTGAGAAGCCAAACCGATGGAAACCCTTAAAACGTCGATGATGTTTAAGCAAGCCTATACTCTCAAAGCTCTCTCGTCGTCATGCAATGTATATTGTTGTTTCCGTTTGTCGTCGGGAATATAAAACCCTTGAACAACCCTTGAACAAGTCACCCAACTAATGTCATATGGCGCTACATTGTTGTTACTCTATGAACACTCATTGATAGGCGACTGCAGACCCTTCTACTTCTGATTGGTCCCCAGGTGGCGGCGGGTTAGTTCTACCTGTTTAGAAAGCTACAAGAAAAAAAAGGTAGTCGGTTGCCAGTTGTTGTCAATCGTAGTGTAAATTAGTCAAATGACGATGTGAACAGGGGCGGCCTTCTGGACACCCTAAATATCATTACTTCCTATCGGCCCCTTGGCCGGTAGTTGCTGACCTTACCAATTTATCGAGTTTTACGAAAACAACAAATGTCCCCAACCTGCCAAGTGCACTCAATGAATTGCACAAAGATGGGACTACGCTTTCGGATCACAGCGGAACGAGTGCTCTCATTAATGAGTTTCCCTTGGCCGTATCGATCCTCGAACTTGTGACCAAACGAGCACCACTCTTTTTCAATTAGTACCTCGAAACCTGTCCAGGCACCGAAGCGGCAGGCACAGATAGTGTTAATATAGGGTACGAGTCTCCCTTGAAAATTCAGCCACGTTCCCTGTTCAAACCAACTTCTGCGAGTCGAGCTGAACAGATCGCTTCCGAATAACAATACCTGATCAGGCGGTAAGACTCGAAACGGGATAAGAGACGCATCGAAACAACTGACCGGCCATTGTACCGCCCTAATATAATGAGAAGTATATGCGCTGTCTTTGAGTGTCATCATCCTACGGGTCCTTATTTGTTATGTTTCATTTACGTCATGTTAGTGCCCTGGTACTTTGTTCGGCGTACAGCAATTCAAAACATATCCTACCAAACTGCATCGAATATAACATCGCATGCTGATGAATTCGGCTGTACTCCTGTTCCTACAACATACGTCTAAGGAAAAAAATGTTACGAAATCCTCTATTTGCCTATAAGGGTCCGGTAGTACGGGTCTAGAAGAAGCATGGCGAGCGATGTAAGTTGTGGGGTCCGATCCCATCCATTACTGCAATGGACAATGACCGACGCCTTCTCGTCCTGAACCTACAGACACAAAGAATAGCATCCCATAAAGCAGGCGAAGTATATTTGAAGATATTGTGTTCTTTTTTTTACTGAGGAACTGTTTATTTTATTTCGACAAACACGAGTTTACATCTAATTATTGATATAAGTTTACAGTACGAGGTACATTTTATAGAACATATCTACATTATTAAGATATATTGAATTTACTCAATCGTTTTGTCAGGAAGATCTGAATCGCAGAGTCTTAGCGGATTCCAAATTTGTAAAGCGTAAAGGAACAGGGTACAACATGAGCTTCGTACAATTTCACATACGTCCACCTGGGAGAAATCCTTTCAGAACAGCGATACGGCTGTCGACTCCAGACGTCTCGGCACTTCCATGATGAGCTACTCCATGCCTAGCCAATACACGATTTCCATTCCATATTGAACTCTACCCTACGCTAAGGATGAGGATTAAAGCGTCCTTGTTGACCATGAGCTCATGAAATACATGAGCTCAAAATGAATTGATACATGTTATTGCCACACCTCCTCCATATATATATATATATATATATATATATATGTTAGGGATTTCCGTTCGAATTTGCACGCCTTTCGAATGGCGCACAATCCGAATTACGCGATACAATGCGTCCATTTTTGGAGTGGGCACGCGACAGGAACGTGATTTCCTTTCGAGCACTAAGTGCTTTGGATACGATCAGAAAGATGAACACTGCAGCAAAAAGTTCAGATTCCCCCAAAAATCAACGGAAAATTATCAAGTTTTGTTTCTCCAAGGACACCCTCCAGCTGAAATCCATCGACAATTAGTGAACGCGTACGGCAGGCGCGAACGGTGCCTTATGCGTGCGAACGGTGCAAGGTTGGTGCGAGCAATTTAACAGCGGAAAATTGAACACCGATGACCATCGAGGCGGGGACCAGAAATCAGGTGCGACAAGGGACGAACGGATTGACAGAATCAAGGCACCTTTTGAGCAAACTAGAGCTTGGTCCATGAAGTCTTTGTCGGTTAAAACTGGGATTCCTCGGACTACGTGTTATAGAATTATCACCAATATACTGAAGATGAAGAAAATCAATGCAAAATGGGTTCCCCATAAACTGAGTGCTGAGCAGATGAAAATGCGTGTGGTGTTCGACATTTAATTTGAAGGCTTATACGCAACAAACCAGTCGCTTAGAACACACCGTGTCGATCGACGCGACATGGGTCAGCCTGCATAAACCTCCTGAGAAGGACCAAGCAAAACAATGGCTCCGACAAGGTGAAGCAGCAACGTCTGTGGCAATGCCAGATAGATTCGGACGAAAGGTGTTGATGATACTCGCCCTGGATATCAAGGGTGTTTGCTACTACGAAATATTTGCAACAAACGAAAAACTCAATGCTCTCAGATATCTCGGCTTGTTGAAGAAATTGATGAACAAATGGCGTGGGGATCGACAGCACCGAGTGTGGTTACTGGACGGCAATGCAAGACCTCACCGCACCGCTGAAATTACGGCCTGGATGGAGGGGAACAATACTGAGCGATGGCATCAACCCCCATATTCTCCTGATTTAAGCCATGTGATTATGGTTGTTTCCATGCATTAAAACGGGCAATAGGTGGGGTTCCATATGCAACCTACCCTAAAAAGCAATAGATAACAAAATTATAAATGGAAATGCAAATGGTAAATATTTGGCTATTTCAAAACTCCCAGAGCGGTGGTGTGTAAATAAAGCTGGGGAGTACCTCTAACTCATACCAAAGGATCTTGTTCTAACTCATTTAGGTCAAAAGTCAATCGAATTTAAAGAGCGGCAAGTTCGAGCGGCAAGTTCGAATTCCCTAATATATATATATATATATATATATATAAAATATGGGTTGAGCCTGTTTACTTACATATTTCACCATTTTGACGACTGCCGAGAGGATCGTACGGATATTTTCAAGCCAGCTCTCGTCAATCTGCCATGATTCTCGCACCACATGAACATTCCCTATATCTGTGCAGATTGACAACGATTAATGCTTAAAAACGGGTCAGACGATGACAAAATTCCAACAAAAATGTGTTCACGAAGTTCTCCACCATGGGGTTTCCATTGCTTACCAAGGAAGATGACTTCTGTATTGTCGTACGACACCTCGTAGCCTTTACCAGTGACTCGGTTACCCATGGCATTGAGAAACGGTCGGGCATCGGCTATGTACAGCTTCGATGAGTGGCTATTGGCCTCCCTAATATACGACAGGTACAGTCGGTCCGCTCTGCAGCGCATGCCAAGCAACTGCAATAATTCATATATATATATATATATATATATATAATGAGAAAATGACCTCTATGGCTGACCACGCGGTAACAATTATTTGGTCACAGGGCATTGACAGCATATCGACCGCACCACGGTTTCAACGCAATAGCATGCAAACCGATGACGGGAGCAAGACACGGCTCGGGGCACGTTTACGACCTTCCGAATCTTACAGTCGTCGCCTCCCAAAAAAAGGACTTTCTAGTTTAAAATTGACTAATCGCTACTTACTCCAACAAATGGCTGAGCGCACCGTGTAATCGTGGCATGAGTTTCGGGATGAATCCACGACAGGACAGGAATACGTTTGTTAGAACGAACTTTCGCCACCATCTCTAACATCTTGTCATCGGCTCGTGTTGGAACGGCGAATATCGTCGGGTATGTGTCACAGAGTTCGTAGCTAAAATATAGTCGAAAAAACAACAACACTGAGGCAACAACAGTCTGACACGAGCGGAGACCACACGAGCGCAATTATATAGAATATATACAGGGTGAACGGAAAGTCATGCAAGCCAACGGGAGACTTCAGCAAAGTTTGATACTTTCAAAGGTAACCTGCTGGCGGCCACTATTTGCGTGATGGTTTTTCGGTAGTTAAGTAGACGCGACAGTATGAGTATGCTTTTGCAAAAGACGGAAGCACGTTACCTTCGCAACGCAACGATCAACTCGGCATAGTTTTCTGCCACGCTGCGTAACCTTCCGAATATCCGTATGCGTGGAACGTGAAAGTATATCAAAGGGACTACAACATCTGCCTTCTCTGGTCTGTCGCGTCTTCTCTCTTCTTGAGCTGACCGGATGGCAGCCTATACCATGATATAGCCCTACCTGGAATTCTTGTCACATATTCTCCACGCTGCACTGGGCAGACCCTGTCGTCGAAGCTCAGCGTTGTGGTCGTAAACGGTCCAGCCATCTTCTTGGAATCGTCCTTCGTAGGTGAAAGCGAAAATGGTTTTGTTGCACTGTACTCTTATCAACGCGGCGATATCAGGAAGGTTTGGAGGGAATTTCTGAAATATCTCAAATCGTCAATTGTTAGATGACGTAAACAAAAATTATAATGATTCAAAGGAATCTGCCGGGCGGCTGAAGATACCGAAGAGGGCCACCTATTGAACTGAGACCGATGGAAAACGTGGACGGTGACCATGCTTCTTAATGATGTTATTGGTGCACATTTGATTTTAGGATACCGTAATGGTATGACCTAGGAACGGTAATTACTAAAGGAGCACCGTCTTTGAGAATAATGTCAATGCGACCAAGCAAATTTTCCAACCCGATGTTTATAGCGCTTACTGCATATCCGTGTGTTGCCCACGCATTGTTGGCACGTATCAGCGTTTTTGGAAGAGAATATTCTTCAAATTGTACTGTTCGATGCCACAGGGTTCCACCGCAACATCGTCACATAAATCGTATATCAAAGGCGTTCAATCGGCTCCGTTAATTCGATAGGCGGTGTCTGTGTCGAAGTGAGCTATAGCGTATCCATAGTAGTTATTGATGCCAACCCTGAGAATTGATAGGAATGACAGTAATGTCCACTAATTTGCACATACCACGCTGCATCTAAATAGAGACAAAACAGTTTGCACATTCATACTAGACTCATACCTCAATATCCGTGAACGTTACTGTCCGTCTATCTTTACAGACGATGTCAACGTCGTAGGTGTTTGTGTCCGATGTGATCCTATTTTTCGTCACCTGGTCATAGACAGCACTGCTTTTAGTCTCCGTTATGTTGAGTGGGTCTGCGAGTCTGTGTGTGCGTATTTATCCTTTCCCATGGCCCAAGTGGACGCGACAGATATGCCCATACAGCATAAGAACACTAGAGGGACCATACTGCAAAAATACCCCACACAATTAGCTAGTATCCGAGAACGTAGCTACATCGATTTGCTGGCCATTTCCGAGTGGCGAACATCCTGCTACGGTAAAGAGCTATACGGTTTTGGCACGTTGCCTAAAAATGTGCATTACTAGAAGTCGAGACAGTACCTTGATTATTTCCTGAATCACTCCCAGCGGCAGGTCGAACGCGACGGTGACAAAGTCTGTGCTACGAAATCCGAGTCTGTAGTTTGTCACGACGAGCGTGCCACGAATCCGGCCGCGCGGCGACAAGGCATAGGCCATGTTGTCGCCTTAAGTAGTTTAATTCAGTTCAATTAAGACGTAGTATATTTTCCATATTGGTACATCAGTAATTAGATGAAATGACCGCGTCAAATCGAAAAATCACCTATTTCCGTCATGCGGTATGCATTCGTATATGATGCAGAAAAGGCAGAAGGTGGATAAGAGAAAATGCACCAGAAAAACGGCAAAAAGTGAGATTTTCCTAACCGAGATACTCGATTAGGTCCAATTCAGGATCAATCAAAGGTATCACTTTTGATCGCATTTAAAAACGGCTCCCGTCTTGAACGAAGTCCATTCACAGGGTTTGGACGCAGCAATGGGTTGCGCAAATCGACAAGAGATGGGCGATAGATTATTATACAAAGGCTTTGTTGAGGCCGTTACTCGTGACGAGACTTCACTTGGGTATAGACGAGCTTGCGTCTCATCGGACGAGGCCTATGACCTCTGCTAATATTTTTCTGTCTGTCAAGGCTAGGAACGCAGGGTTATTACTGGTGACATGATAACACGAAGCGTACGGCGCAGTGAACACACATTTTAAACATAGATTTTACAGTTAGGGAGTGTACCGCGACCCTTTAGAAGGGATCTTGCGGATATGCCCGTTTAAAATAATTAGTGGCCTGACTCTCGTTGCGGATATCGTCGGCAAAAATTTATGAGATTGAGTCAACAACTCAAAATGGGGCCAGTAACTCCAGGCGAACGCTGGAAGGCGTATTGCTATCGGATTCGAATGGTGTAAAAATATTGTCCTCATTCAAGCTTGGGGGCAGAGTGCTCATGATATCTAGACTTCGGTGCACGGCTCAGTGCAAATTTCTACAGGGCGAAATGACGCCAAAAAAAAGTTAGAAATCCTTTTGATAATCACGATCAACTGATAGACAATAAATAGCACTTGTAACGAGATTCAGTACTTACTGCAGTGCACCAAGATTTCACCGGCAACAATAGGGAAATGCGTACGCAGATAATCCTCATCTTTTGATACAACGTTTTCGACATCATCAGACATGTTCTGAAATGGTAGTTTCCTTTCTTTCAGATCATCTCAATAGATTAAGCGATTATTTATAGCAAATACACCAGTCCAATAAATAAAAGCTGAAATTTCATTCGTAGACTGGTAATAAGCCTCGGTTTGAAATGTAGATTTATCGCTATCGCACGACATTGAACCGAACGCCGAGCAATGAGTGAGAACTTGACGATCCGCCTAAGATGGCGATTGTGCAATGTAGCGGAGCAATAATGTACATGTATGTTTACTATAAGAATTCATAGGGTGGCTCCCGGAAGGCATTCAATGTCCGTCTGTGAATATCGCCCTCGACAAATCCATTGATTTGAGGATTTTGCCACAACATATACCTATTGTCGGAAGCCAGAGGCCGCAGGTTCGAGCCCTGCTGTGTGACATATGAGAGAGCTTAAGCATTGTAAAATTGCAGCTCCTTTAATAAACCAATAAACATTTACCATTGTCTAGTCCGTATCGACTCTGAATCGGACGCACTCTGTCGCCAATTTTCGTTGTACAGTCTATCGGCAGGTAATTCAAGGTGATGATGCAATCAACCCTAATTTACCTAGGGAATAGGTGCTTCGATCGTTGATGGCCGCATTGGAACGTCCAGCTTGAGGTCGGCTTCATTGATGTCCGTTAACGTGAAGCTGGACTTGGAGAGCACCCTTGGACATCATTGATTCGAGTTCAAATAACCGGCCAAGCACAGCGGCTTGCTATCAACTTACCAAGAATACGCATTTTTGTCACAGCAAGGCTATCTAAACTGCCCGTTACACGAATGCCTATGACCTGCGTGGAATTCAAGTAACAATATGCAAGTCAACACTTGGCCAAGAACAAGCTTCACCAGGCCACCGTCAGGTATCTAACGCTAGCCATTTCGTTATGCGTTCATCTCCGTGTTTCGGCAATTGATTTAAAAGCAAATTTTCAACGCTGACTCACAGCCAACGTTTAACGTTCACGGTAGAACTGCTTTCGGCATAGCTTCATAAGACGGCCCCCTTTAAATGCAAGTGCGCAACAGTGGCGATTGACTTCAATTTACCTCAATATTGAAGTGGGACGGGACGTCGTTATTGACCACGACTTTATGATGTCCGTCTAAGCTACTAATTGCCGCTATTTTCGACAGGAGAAAATAAGTCTCGAATAAGTGAAGATTTGTTATAGCCAATTATTGTATTATTCCTAATTATTGTATGTTTGAATAAAGTTTATATTAACAACGTTTGTTAGCTATAATATATTACTGTCACGAACTTGGCCAGTTTTATTTCTTGGTATTTGAGCTAACCACAATATTTCGCTTTCTGCACAGTTGATTAAATGTACGCAAATTGCTACCTCATCTCGTTGCTGTCTGTTGTGACCGCAACAAACCTCATGATTTGGCCTCACCCTAACAAGGCGCTGCAAAGATCGCGGAGCGCCCATCTAAGAGGAGTAGACAGATAACTAGATTACGTGTGGTAATGAAATGAGATGCACGAAAGCCGAGTGATGATGACTATTTTGCGCCACAGCAGCACCGCCGAGGGAGGGCGGGCGTTGTACGTAAGTCAGCGTTACAGTGGGGTACACGGTGTAGTATCAGGATGGGGCTTAAAGTAAGGGTCAGACACTGTGCACTTACCGTTAAAACAGATGTTGCTTCAGGTGCGCGCCAACGCGTTATGCAACAGCAAACCTTATTCTGCCTAACTGTAGCGAACCTTATTCCCCCGCCAGTATATTTAGGATGTGTTTATACAAAATGTATTACTATGATGAGCTTATTGTTGCTCGGTGCATCCCCCTCGCGGGAAACTGGAGACATGACGGACTCCTCCTCGAAAGCGTGTTCTAGTTCTTCTTGAATTGTGCAAATGACTTTGATCAGCTGGAAGTTTCCAAATTATTCGAACTTGCAAATTCTGGGAACTGGTCAAATAAATCCCAAAATTTTGAAAAATTGAGAAACATTAGAAGTTACATCAGCAGAGTCGAGGAGTCAAGATTTCGGAATCTCCTAGTGAAGGCAAAACCTATCTAGCACAGCAAGCGATCCAATTGTATTTATTATTTGACTTTGTGCTTATTCTTTAAGCCTTGGTAGGCGAGCCGCTCTCTAGGCGTAGACATTATTTATGCGGTCAGTGCGCGCGACTTCGAGTGCACTGACGGTTTGGCCACCACGTAAGTCATTTGCACGTAACACCAAAAAAATATATATATATCAATCATGAGTAGTGTAGATAATTTATGAAACATTCTGACGTCAGCAGCCTTATGCAGATCACATATAGACTTGAGAGTGATGGCGTCGTCAGCGACTCCACACCTGCCACTGGCATTGCAAAGAAACCTCTTTTTCGTACCCTTTTTAAGGCATTTCTATGTGTTTCATAAAATGCTGTCTCCAAACAACAGAACAATACAATGGCTTGGAAACAATTTAACTATTGAACAGCATAACGTAGAGGCCAGCTTTTGTAACAACAAAACATCACGAAGCAACGAGTTTACAGATCGCACCACTGCAGTTATATGAGAGTCAGAATAAAGTAGCGGATCGACGACTGTATCCAGGTCCCTCGTGGTGCGAGCCTTAATTTAATAAAATTTTTCCACGCAGCGCCCCGCAACAGCACCTATTGCGTACTGCAAGCGTTTCCTCCCTAGAGGATAATCAGAGTCCATAGCATTTGAGACATCTGCGTAGAGTTTATGAGCGACGCCCCCGGAAGTGCAGTTTTTAGATCAATAATAAAGATGTAAAACAACGAAGGGCCCACGCAAGAACCTTGCGAGACACCAGAGGGACACTCAGTCGAAAAACCTAGCTTTCCGTTAGCCTTTGTCCTAAATTGTCGGTAGTTTTTCATCCAAGCAATGCTCGTAGGCTCAAGGCAAAGTTTGCGTAGTTTGAGGAACACGCGAGGATGGGAGAATCTATCGAATTCCTTGAACGAATTGAAGTAAACACGAACTTCTGCTGACGATTAGAATATATAGCCCAATCCTGTACTATGCCGACCAACTGTGTAGCCGTGCTGAAGATCATCTGGCAGCCTTTTACGTACAAGGTAGGAGAAGATGATCATATCTTCTTAATCTTCTTCTAACTAAATGCTTCTTAAGGATATCCATGCACTAGGTTCTTAGACAAACGATCTACGATTATCTTCATTAAGTTTCGATTTTTTCTTGTGTACAGGTGTAACCAACGAGGAGCGAAGTCATTCGAAACTGTGCCCTCACGAAGTCTTTCGTTTATTTCCGGCTGACGCTCTGCCAACTGCTTTCGGCAGCTGCTTCAAAAAACGTACCGCTGAAATGCAAATGGCCAACGGCGAGGATCGAACCCGCGCACTCACTTGCCTCCCCCATTGCAAGGCGCACACGAACGTACCACGCTTCCGGGCTAGACTTTTGTGTACTATCAGCGGAATAGTGTCCGGAATGCGGCTACACTAAAGTGCAAGGGTGTCAATCTTTTTATTAATTGTACCAGTTGTTATATTTAGGGGAGGATAGTCAGACCTAATATTCGTCGGCAAAACGTGCAAATAGACGGATTCATGGGCGTAATGTCCCTCTTAAGTCAGTGTCTGACGAGGGACATACAAAAAAAGTATTTTGTGGTGTTTCGTAAAGAGCGTGCAGGCCACTCAAGAATTCTCCATCTCATGGACGCTTTGCGCAGATGAACGACCAGAAAGGAGGTGAAAAAGGACCGGAGGATACTGAAAAAAATGTTGGTCTATATGGTCACCAGCTTACCAAAAGTTGAGGCTAGAGCTCCACCAGAGAACCACGTCTGTGAGTGATTGACACATCAAAACCCAGGGTATTTTGGTCTGATTTAGAAGGTGGATCCATAAGTGAAAGTGTCTATGAATTGGTAGTGAGCCGCAGACCTATGAGAGAGAAGACCAGACCTGTGAAAGAGAAGACCTTGTCAGTGATGCGTGTGGTCCCCTCCACAAGTTTTTATAGGCCGTTTTGGAGGCATGCATTAACACAGGAGCCTTAACAGAGCGATCAATGCCAATGACCGTGTCAGAGAACTCAGGGGTGCTGATCTATTTGAGCTGGTAGCAGGGGCGACGAGAGGGGCAGGGATATCTGACGAAGGATGGCGGTTACTCAGTTTGCCCACAAACATTCGTAGTGCCGTGTCACAGTCCTCGCCAAACACCTACCAGTTGTGATTGGGAATATGTGTGGGACAAGTATAATATTTTCACGGTGAAGGAGTGTTCGAACAGCTGAAGCAATCCAGCTGGCCCTGATAGCGCCACAGAGGCCACTCATCCACTTACCGATTGAAACTCGTTTTCGTTGGACTTCTCATGCTCAACGAAAAAGACGTCAGATTTCATGTTGACTAACGCAGCGGAAGTCCAACATGTACTTCAGATCAGGCTCCACTATGGTATATTTTGAGTTCATGCTATAAGTAATAATTTTGTTGTCTTAGTTATCCAGTATATAACTAAGGACCAGTTCGGGAATATCAGTCACCATAATAATAAGAACACACGAGTTCCCATTGATTATTGATTTGAACCTCGTTTTCGGAAAGCCTCTGGATTTCCTCCTGCCGCAAACGTTACGACCTCTATATAGGGCGTGTCTGAGCATACCACGAAGACCTTCGAGACGGTATGAAGACACCACGAAGACCTTCGAGACGGGTGTCTTCATACCGTCTAGGTCTTCATTCGTCCGAGACTCGGGAGATGTTAGGGAGAACCGAGGATTGTGGTTTATGTAGTTCTTTTTTCCAACTAAGGAGAGCACCACACTTCGGCCTCAACATATAAGCTATAGGAGGAAATTTATTTTTCATTGGTTTCAGGAAAGCTAGCACCCAAACTCTTGGAGGTTATACTCCGCTCAGAGCAGGCAAACGTATACTCCGCGAGGAAGGATGGCAAGAATTCATCATAAAAGTGTTCCGAGCTGGAAAAACTGGAAGAACTCGTCTCCCCCTTCAAGCTGATAATCCTACTGCGAACTAAGTTATGGTACCCGCTTACAAGGTATCTTGCGCCATGCTCGAATGTCCAGTATCGTTCGTGACACGTATCAACCACCAAGAGACCACCAAGAACACCAGCTTAATGCATCTTTTAATGTTGTATATTTGGTGACTAACGCATGCGTAACACCACCTATCCTGAACAATCTGAGGTATCATCGTACTGGGACACAGCGCGCGCAGTTTCACTCCGTGTCTTGCTGCCGTGAGGAATGACTTAGTGACCAGTTTTTGCCTCGCTTCGTTACTGTGGGGTTCCGAAGAACAGATGCGTCACGGTGCTCACGCCTATCGTGACCATGCTCGGAATGCTACTAATAACTCGCCGATGGAATTTTCCGAGCCAGCGTTTGTTCAAATACTGTAGGAATAAAAAAAAATTAGAGATTAGCTTCTAAGACACTGCTAGATCATTCAAATCATTCACCAGACGCCGCATGGTAAGACCACCGGTGTGTAACACTGTAAAGACCATAAAAAAGGTTACCTCTGGGGGAGGAAAAGTGTCTTCAGAGATAATCATCCTAAATAAAGTGTCCATATTGCCAGCACCGGTAGCATACCTGCACAATTTTTGCATCCTGTAATCTTGAAAACGGTAGAATACTCCGCCCCCCAGATAATCTCGAGCCTACTGCGCATACGGGGAAGCAGTGTGACGGTGTACGTCACCCTGTAGTCGACACTTAAGGAAGACACTACTAGATACTTTAAGGTTAAACCGAGCAAGAAAATCGTTAGCAGATCCCTACCGCATTCAGCTGCGTGCAATTCATCCCAAGAAGTTCAGCTCCACTAAATGGTTGAAGTCCGGTCACGTCGTCCGCCTTTGCGTAGTTAGGGTTCCAGCTTGAAAACAAGTTTATTGTTTTGATGAACAAATGATGAACAAATGATATTAATAACATCCAATTACTAACGATCTGGATCTGTCACCCAATTGCCAGTAGTTCATTGCGTGGCCAGTATCCCGTGTGGCCAGACTGCAACGAGTACAGAGTCATTCCTGGCTAAAAGATTATCCTGTAATTCACTATACACCTCCACTCCATCATGATGCGAGTCAACGATCATCAGGGGAGAGGGATTGTACTTTTTCGTTGATCAGTGATCACTGCCTTGACCACGAAGCCCTCCGGAATTCTAAGGCCAAAATCCACTTCCTAAGATGATAGTCTATGGGCAACAGTTTTTCTATGGGAAACAACATTAGAATAAAACAATGTTCTTCGATGTAGATAACAAGTACTGATTATTGCAAGGAAAAATTACAAACTATATTGGCTAGCTTACCGCTCGTGATACGCTCGCCAAACTCGTAGATTCTTAGGCTGGTCATTCAAATCGATGTCACGATCTCTATGAGCGTAAAATGGATTGATGTACAATTCGGCATTCGAGTTGATCATCGACCAGAGAGACTGAGTTGTCTCGGGCACGCCCTGCGCGAGTGGGAAATTGAATGTTACTTCTCGTTTCCAAATTCTCAAAGTTCAAATCTCAGTCAATCACGCCAGACATTTGTAAGAGGGGGGGGGGTCAACCTTCCAACAACTGATTTGAAAACCGGATAACCAGCTATGGAAGAATTTGGGGGCAAATTTTTGCATAGCGGGTCATCCGGTTAAGAAACCCAGTCCATGATTACCCCTATTTGTTCAAAGGGAAAATCCCGGACTGGGTTTCTCTCAGTAGAAAAAGGTGGTGGTTCAATCTATTCGTCCCATTCGCAAATCACTGACATTTTCACGTCGAATCTTCTCGCTGTTGTACAGGAACGTCCCGAAGAGGTTGCTGTGCAGGTGGTCCAAAACCGTGATGAGGAAATTCTCGTTAAACTCGAACACAAAGGGGCTCACGATCATGATCTGCGAAATTTACGCAGTCGGTTATTATGCTTGCTTCCCCAAGCCTGATCTCTAATACACGTAACGCAAGTCAATAAGGAACATGAGCTGAGGGTCAGCTGGAAAAAACAAAAAAAAACCGGAGGTGGCAATTCCATCTCTGTTGCCACCTCCGGTTTTTTTTTTGTTCGGAAGTTCAGCTAGCGAAGCCCGGTAAAAAATGCCATAAAATGATCCTAATTTACTGGATGGACTAAGGAAAAGCTGCTGGGCTATGGACACGAAATCGTGTTGTGAGCAAAATGCATGGTTCGTTTCTATAACCCACTCATCGACCAACAGTCTGATCAAATAGCGATTGTAATCTCTAGCTCTGCTGTCATAGCGATTGTAATCTCTAGCTCTGCTGTCCCCGACTCCGATATCCTGGTTGAGAGGCACTGAAGCTGGCCGAACAGGCTTCCAAC
The DNA here is from genome assembly GCA_019614645.1 of Stratiolaelaps scimitus. Taxonomy (NCBI): domain Eukaryota; kingdom Metazoa; phylum Arthropoda; class Arachnida; order Mesostigmata; family Laelapidae; genus Stratiolaelaps; species Stratiolaelaps scimitus. The sequence goes on along the minus strand of JABWDB010000013.1, from coordinate 6,843,384 downwards.
CGAATGAGCATCATAACTCCCACGCTCTAAGGTATCATGAGACGTATAGACACGTAACTTAATTATTATTATTATTAAATTAGAATCTAACCTGCCAGACGCACTCGATGAACTGATCAAATATTGGACTGCGTTGATCATCCTCGCTAGCTTTGCCCGCCTTAAGCGACTTCCCGTGACCGTATCGATCCTCGAACTTATGGCCAATCGAGCACCATTCTTTTTCAATTAATACCTGGAAACCTATCAGGACACCCACACAGATACAGAGCAGGCAGAAGATGATATATCATCATGTCCTAAGTGTCGAAGGCTCAACTACCCTGTGGACCAGTTGAGCTAAGCTGATAACTACTCCTGTATTTACCTTTAAGCGTTGCGTAATACGGGTCTGCCAATAACATCGAGAGCGAAGTGAGTTGTGCCGTACGATCCCACCCATCGCTACAATGTACCAGGACATTTTTATTTTCGTCGAGTACCTGGAGTCACCAACAACATGCCATACACAAACGAAGCGTCAGCAAGATGATAAAAAATTCGAAAGCGAAATAGTAGACCACGAGAGTATACATACTATATATTATGTTCGTAGTCCAAGTAATACAGTAGTAATACAGATGATAAGTACCTTATGCGCAATCTTATAGGCTCCATCGAGGACTGTCTTGATATGGTAGAGCCACTTCGTGGGATTCTTTATCGAGCTCCGTACCGCATGAATATTATCAATGCCTGTGCAGAAGGAAAATATAGGTAATGCGTAGACAACATCGAAGCAAACCGTCAGAACTAGCAAGTGTTCCTCCACCTTTTCAGATGTCTCGGAATTTCGAACATTGCTTTTGCCCTTGATTTGCTATATGTGCTTTAGCACCAGCAGCAATACTTGCCTCTGAAGTACCTAGATACTAGGCCGACCACCATAGAATTCGAACTCACGGCCTCCCGAGATCTTAGGCAGAGACGGTAGCGTTGTCAGTATCCAGAGATATTGCTTAGATAAACAGATCGGATATCGCAGGTTTACTAATCTGGGACCTCAGTGAGACAGATTTATGCTCCAGATATTTCTCCTGGTTACTCTGCGATAATACGGAGAAGGTCCCGATAAAGCTAGGAAGACTTAATTACAACAACGAAAGATAGATGACAATGAGAATCAACGAAAGCATCTCTTTGCAAACGCCTTCCTGTTGCATACCAAGGAAGAAGATTTCAGTATTGGAGTAATTCTCGTAACCTCCACCAACTGCTTGGTTGCCAAGTGCACTATAATATAGCCGAGCGTCGGCAACGTGCAACGTCGGCGTATTTTCGGTCTCCGGGCCCGCTTTTGCAATGCACGCCAGGTAAGCTTCGTCGTGTTTCGTGGACGTAAATCCTAATCTAAGCCCGGGCTGCGAGCACCGTGTGATCGAGGCGCGGGTTTGTGGGTGAACCCACGACAGTACCGGGACGCGACCTTTCCTGCGAAACTGAGCTACGTGTTCGACTAGTTCATCGGTGGCCTGTGCTGGGACAGCGATAACACTCGGGTATGTCTCACATATTTTGTACCTGCAATCATCGGTTAAAGCGAGGCATACAAATGTGCAAGGCGCAATTAGACAGAAGCGATGGAACTATACGCATACGACTTTCATACTGCCATAGGAAGATCGTATAATAATCTGTAATTCATACAACGGATGCTCGCTTTTTGAAGATGGGAACGCGTTATCGCGTCGTGCTGGTGATGGCCGACTCATAGCATGAGATTCGATTCTTACTCGGCATTTATCGTGCTGATCCTCCACTGCTGATTAGGTACACCCTGTCGTCGAAACTCTTCTACAGGATCGTAAACGGCCCAGCCATTTTCCGGAAACGTCTGTGTGTAGCTGAAGGCAAAGAGCTTTCGTCTTCCTAACAGTGGAAATGCACCGCTCGTCAATTCGGCGTAGAGATCGAGTGATGAATCAGCAGCTAATTGAAACTGAAATTTGCAGAACCGCACACACTTATTGCGCCCAATCATTGCGTACCAAGTGTTACCACTAATAATAATAATTAAGAATATGGTAATCATCATCATTAGCGAAGATTGTGTGTGCGTTTTTAGTCGGGGAAATCGATATCAGTATCAAACGAGTCTATCAGAAGTGGTTCCAGTGGACTGTTATCCACAACGCTAAAAGGGCTGGTAAGAAGTAGAAATAGTGACCATAAGGTAATGGTGTGCATTTTGCGAGTGCAGGTGCCAACGACGAACTGGACTGAGATTGCAATATAGCACCACCTATTCTGAGATTCAGGGCACACAAATGTGTACATAAGTAGCTAACATAGAACATCAGAAATAGAATAAATAGATAACAGCAGAATTCACTGGGATGGTGATCACTGGGATGGAATAACTGAAGTTAATTGTACGAGCTGTCCCGAAAACGCATAGGCGAAATCAAGATCAAACCCGTTAAGGCCACGCATCTCGTTCAGTGCGATTTCCATGGAAACTACGAACACTGCCACGACTTGGGGATGCCACTACTCGATCTGTCGGTTGGCTCGGATACGGCCATGGGAGAACGCCCAAAGTCAAGGATGACCGGCATGATTCGATAACATACCGGCAATACTATACCGCAGTCCAGAGGCGGGGCATGAGTCAGCTACGAAACAAATAGCTGGGAACAGCTTTGGACGATTGAAGAGGTGCACACACCACCTCGGAATTTCGATAACGACGGAAAGAACTCGGGAGAAATGACCTGAACCATACACACTGTGTCGTTGCCCACAAGCTGCGCGTGGAAGCCCAAGAATGGAGATATACTATTCCGCCTTCACATCGTCACGTAAAATTAAATAGACATTTGAACGGGATCCTCAGGCCAATAGGTAGCCAGTGTCCATCTACGCCAAAGTGTCCCTATCAGTGATGTCATGGATAACCATTTCATTATATGGGCAAATATCCCTGCCTTCGTGGGAAGTTTACATTTCCTTTATCCTAAGTAGCAGCAAACCCTATCTGCTCACCGGAGATAGACACATTCCCCAATATACACGCAGCGCTTGGCCACTCTACATCTTAATGCGTAAGGTATCTCACATATTAAGTATGCCTCCTACCCTCATTCGAGTGATCACCAGCGAGTATCCAGCTTTGCAGGACAGGTTGACTTCGAGATCATTAACCTGGAAGGAGAAACGAGTATTTCGTTTAGCCATTCTGTTTGACCTCTTCTCGACGGTCCCGTCTCTCAGGACGATAGCAGCTGGGATAACTGCGGAAGGATGCAGCATATGTTTGAAAAGGGAGCAAATACACAAATGGTACTACACCCGTGAGAAGTTACCCGTTTGATTTCTTGAATCGCGCCCAGCGGCATGTCATGAATGAAGAGGCCGTTTCCACTCCTGAACCAGAATCGATAGTTTGTCACGACGAGTGAGCCAAGGCATGGACCGAACCACGGAGAGTTATATGATACGCCTTTAGTTTAGCGATTCGAAAAGAACAAACACATCAATGAGTAGATTTTAGGTGAGGCGAGCAAAACTGTTGTTTCCAACTAACAACAACTCCTAACTGGGAACTTCAATCGTTTAGATCGAACTTGACTTAGTGACTGCAACGGGCACACTCGTGGGACGACATTGAGCAGCTTTTCTGCCCTCGGTAAAAAAGATAGCGGCAGGGCGGCAGGGCCAGATAGCGAAGGGTCAAAACTAAATCAGGACAACGGCAAACCTTCGGCATCCAGTCAGATCAACGATAATCGGTAAACGCTAGTCAATAAAATGACGCAACAGTTCGCACTTACAGCAGTTCGCTATGATCTTCTCACCGCCAACAAGAGGACACCGTATCGTTATATCTTCTTGGTTGTCAAGGAAGAAAAAATCTTTAGCTGACATTTTCTGAAAGAAGAGATACACGAAAAGCAATAGTCAGTACTTGCAGCATTCAATGAGGCTAATGCTGCATGTGCTACTGCCAGCAGGTTCCCCACGAGAGTCACATTTGTAACATCGTAGTGGGACACACTCAGCTATGGTCCCAAGTGTCCATAAGGTATCCTCACAGGAGACGCTCCATTTTTGGACCTTATCACTGCATCTAGCTGATAGTGGCGGCGTTCTTGTATTGTGCCTCGTTTGGCCGCGTCGATCCCGCAATCGATCTGGTTCCTGCTTTCCTGCTACGTCCACCAGGTATTTTATACTCGCGATATCAGATACCAGTTATCTTCTGTAAGGCTGTATTAAAACTTTTTCGAGCTGACCCTCAGCTGTTCCCCATCTGACAGACCTCAGCTCTTAACCTTCTAGGTATTACGATGAGGACCTGTCGGGGCCTCCTTTACTTATTCTCTGCCTTACTCGTACCTGTAAGGTTGTATTGAAAACTTTGAAGTTGATCGCGGTCCACTACTTAACACAGGTACTTCGTTACGTGATCGTCACTAGTACATAGATCTCTACCCTGAATATGAATATTGACAAGACCTCGTTGTCAATTAAGTTTCAACAATGGAGTCCATCAACAGATATATTATATCTGTAGATATATATGGATATTATGCATAGTCCATGGTCCATAGAGTTGGTTTTAATCTCGTTATGTAAATAAATGGTAACGTCAGTACTACCTAACGACATAGCTTGGAGATATATTTATATTTACACACACTTTACATATAGACCGAATATCGCAGGGTCGGCTCCTGTAGACCAATTCAATTATACTTGGAATATATCAATTATTTTACGTCAAAGGACATTGTTATCCTTGCAGAAGATAGCTCGACTCTAGGCAGACAGCAATGGACATGCGGACCTGAATGAACTCTCTGCTCCGACATAACCCCAACAGATTCGAACTCGAATAGACTTTGTCTTATGGTTGAAATGTCGCCGACGAAAAAGCCATCGAACGTGAGGCGATGAATAGATTGATTTGCTCGGCACGTAACTATTACGTGTTATATAGATATCGACAGATACATCTTGCATCAATGTCAATGCCGCGTCTATTCTCACCCAATGACACAAGAGTGCCACCAACACCAACTCCGTAGCTCGGTTACCACCCTATCTAGACGGATCTATGAGGGAGAAGAATCCGCATGGGAAGACTAATGTCCTTCTTGTATTGTTCAAGCTGGCAGGGACAACTTCCACATGGAAATATCGGTCACTGTAGTCAAAAACGATTTCCGAATGGGTCCTTGCATACATAGCCATTGTGAGTATATTGGAAGCATTATTGCAAATAAGACTAATGGGGTTTGCGAAGAATGATCGAATCATTAGATTGATCACTGGCGGCAAGTACTAGCAAAGACAACAGGCGGATCAGTGAAGGTCACAGACACAAGTCATTGAATATCTTGATTTGATCGCTGCGAGGTTCGGCACAAGCTTCCCCCCGTCGAATTATTGTTTATTTAATGTTCTATACGTACATGTAACAAATTGTCGCCGTACTCATTAAGCTGTACACAACCTTCACTGCGTATGTTTTAGAGATTTCTTTTTCGTTCACAGATTTCCTGTGTTGAAACCTCTTCGGGCGCTCTGCACGTCACACAACGTAAAGGTTTTCAGCAGTGATATGTGCCACACAGTAGCGTATGATATGCTATAGTAGTTAAGTCCTAGTGGTCGCTTGAAGGGCCACCAGAACTTAACTGTTATTATCTTTTGGTTCAGGGTTGTATCGGCTCTGATTGTTGCCAATCTTCGGTTGGTATCCCTTGCGCAGAGCTTCTATTATAGATTGAATAGTAAACTGATCATCAAAAAGGCCTAACATGGTTTGCGGTCAGCCGTGCAGCACGACCATTACAGATCATCGGGAGAAGAAAAGGATATCGACAACTCAATAAAAAAATTAAGTACAAGCCACACCCCTGAGCCCGCGTGGAATAGACAAAGCAGCGAGGTATACGCGAGGCGAACGAACAGAGTCAAGTTTATAATATGTATATGATATTGAATGTACAATTGATCTACTATTACCGAATGAGCCACCAACGTTGCACCGTGACTTCTATTTCTCGCAGTGGTTATGCTGACTCTGATTGGGACACCCCGCCCAAGGTAAAGGTTTATTGGTTTATTAAAGGAGCTGCAATTTTACAATGCTTAAGCTCTTTTATATGTCACCACGCAGCGGGGCTCGAACGTAAGCTATACTGCAGATCACAAATTTAGTGCATCAATCCCCAACCATTTACATACGATCATATTTGTCCTCAAAATAGACACAAAATCGTTTCTTGGTTTATGAAAAATAAGGTTGGTTGGTTAATAATTGGTTCATGAATAATAAATCGTTTCTTGGTTCAATAAAAATAATATAATTTTTCGGTTAAGTCTTCTGGTCTGAGACATGGAAACACAGGCTATAGCCATCTGCAACGCCACTAGAAAAAAAACCTGCGAAGCGAGCATAATTCAGCATATTTTGTTCCTGTGCGACACCTATCCTCGTCTCCTGTTCCAAATATTTCACTCTCTCCCTCGTGGTGGACAAAGTTTATGAGCTTCCCACTGTTTCTGCAAAGGGACGCGATAGCGACCACGCAGAATATTTCGCGTCGAATTGCTCAACCTGCTCAGAAATAGTCGGAAATAAAAAATCGACCACTGCCGGAACGCGTCCCGACACTGATCCCAACATAAAGTTTGCTATCGTATAATGTATATGGGGTCCGATCTTCCGTATCTTGGAGTATTCTACGAAGCATTTGAGTGTGGTATACGATGAATAACCAAATCACCGAATAGCTCACTTGCGACAACCACGAATTACTAATTGCCATAGAAGAACAATTTACCATGTAATTGCCACGGCGTTTATTTATCATCACGTCGCCTTTATTTATTTATTTATTTATAATCATATCTGCTTTCCAATCACATTCACTAAACCATTTACACTCTGTTCTCTCCTTCCTCTACACTCCACTACTAAGTTCAGTATAAAGTTCATTTGCACAACATCCTCTCCTAGAGGATGCCACATACTAACTCGTCCACAGGGCGTCTTTTGTGTTATATCGTCATCAGCAGTAGCATCATCATCATTATTATTATTATAACATCATCAATCGTATTATTCATTATATATATATATTCAATATTATCATATAATCATTTATCGTAATTTGTAGAAAATTACTCTGTACATTTTTAGCAGCAAATTAATGGTAGGATACGTTCGCATGTATACACAGAATATTGAAAAGTGAGGCAACTACGTCGAGCTGTATTCTAAGGAAACGTATGTTACTTAAATTGACCGTCAAACAGGATTTCCCAACTTTGTCCTGCTTCTTTCTAAACGACTGTTTAAACACCATTGGACTGCGTTACGCTGTTGTCTATGAGGTGGCATGTAGTTGCGTGACTTCTTGAACATCCGGTATATAGATGGTATATATATATATATATATATAATAAGGTGAAATCCGTGCTCTGTCAATTTTACACAACAACTAATAATACCACTGCGGACAGATAAAGCTTCCACCTTCCTCGGTCTATCGGCCTAATTCCATCTTGTAAGGTTAAACTCATATATATATATGTGTGTCTAGCCTGTACATTGCTCATACTGCACTGGCCTAATGGCATCGCGAGCAGTACCGGGTGTCCTTCTAGCTTCTTCGAAACGGACGCGTTTCCACAACTCGCCTAGCAATATGGGACAGTCGATGCACCGCGATGGTTATGCAGTTAGTGCGGGAATTCATTAACTGTGAGAGATGTAGCCGGAATGAGGAAGGAAGCTGTTCGTCAACGTTATCAACATTGTCATCTTCTATTGGCGTAGGTCTGACAAATGTCCCTGTAATAGATCTCCTTCCTACGGGATCAATTAGCCGCTTGGGCTGGGAGGATGCAGCAGAAGAAGCAACCGCAGTATCAGTCATTGGATCAAAGTTAGCGATGAGAAAAACGTATGAAAATATGGAAGCATAGTCCTTGTCCTGTTTGACATTGAGGTCGAATTATCTATTTCATCCCAATTGAATTAAATGTCACGGGTCGATGGATTTTTCCCGTTCACAGACAGGTGATCGACTCCTTTCTGCGATAGCTTATCTTCGGTGGAGCAGGGTCAGCTTTCAAACGAACGCGCCGGGGAAGTTCGCTCGAAGAAAAAAATGACATGGAACTGGGTAACGTACCGCGGTCATAGTCATACACCTCGGGGGCAACTCAACATGCCGCTTAGGAACATGTCGCCGCGAAGTACTTCACGAAATGATACTACCAACCGGTATTTCATTTGTCCTTTGAAAGCCTTCACCTTTCAACCTGTGAAAAGGTTTGTCAGCCTTTTGTGGATGCGCAATCTGCTTTCATGGTACATTTTGTATGGTGGCTCAAACGCCTAAATATAAGGGGGCCTTTACCCTTAATAGCAGACTATTCGAGTGGAATGTGACTGCCTTGCCTGGCGATAACTCCCGAGATACTGAACTGAAGGGAGATTTCGTTTTGCCACAGCGAAAATATCAACGGGTGAACGTGCGGTGTACTCAAATACTCAATAGCTGTTGAAATTTCTCCTTTAGAGGCATACGCAATGACATCTCGATACAGCTACTGACAACTAACGAATGATTCACCCTTCTTTCGCGGCCGTATTGTTCCGAATGGGAGGCTGCACGGGTCGGCGTAGTGAGAAATGACAATAATTAGTCGCTCGTCATTCTGGTCTTATCTGTTCCTATTATGTCCCCCCTTCGAGATAACTGCGCGAGATGGATTCCGTGATCATTTCGCGTTGTTGCGCGTTGATTCCCATTTGCCCCGGTGAGAGACACGGTCAGTTTCGACTGACGGGCGAGCTACACCATCACTGCTGGATGGGCACTGCCACTTTGACCGCCTGGGCTACTTCCGCCAGAGCTGCTCCCACCGTCCGGGCCACCGCCACCGCCTCCGCCTCGAGACACGCCGCAGGTCGACGTCGACTCCTTGTCCTTCTTGCGAGCTTGGTTGATCGCCACCTAATGATGGATAACACGGATGTTGACAAAGACAGAAAAGTCAGGTCACACGAATATGGTCCCATGAAAGAGAGATACAGAAATAGTGCGCCCCCCTCTCAAAAGCGAGGCGTTCTTAGGGCAAGCCCACCGCTGCACGTTTGCAAGGCAAGCTCAAAGCTATTTTAAAACGCTAAGAGTACGCGACAGGGTCGAGCGCTGAGCAAAGCTTAAACCAAAGTTATTATTCACGAAAGAACAAACACTCTCTCACATACACGCTTAGGAGTGCGTGTTGACAGCGAACGGATAGCATATTACATTTGTGAGCAAATCACCTACCTCACGTCTAGCCTCGTCCACTGTTTTCTGCAACGTTCGTCGCAGTCCGAGCAGTTCGATTCCGCGAGTTACCAGGAGTTGCTGCGACCGCATTCGAGGGTTCCATCTGCAAACAGGCGCAAGCATCCGAGCAAATGACACAGCCGTTCAAACGCAAGCCTATACAGGAACTGTGTACTATGCATCATTTGTTCGTGATAAATAGCTGACTTCCAAAGTCAATTCAAGTAAACTACACGGACGTGTAGTTTTCTTCGATGTCCAACAGCATGAACCGATGCGCCTCTGAACATCGATTGAACTACAACGCCACCCGACAGTTTCGTCACAAAGCTGGTACCGATCGCCTTACCGGCAGTAATATGTCTTCCACAGCCGAATTCGGCGCTGGGATGGAACAGGGAACAGAACACTCTGCTGCGGATAGCGGGTGTACAGTGGATTCAGATAGAGATCGGCATTCGAGTTCACCATCGACCAGAGAGACTGTGTCCGCGCTTTCGCATTCTGCAACAACAGACAAACACACACGAACAACGAGGGAGCGTTTAGCCACTATACCGTATATCTGCAATAGAGCTTCGGCGATACGTCCGTTCATTCGAGAACAGGCTCCTATACGGCATCACTGAATATCTTCACCGCTAATTAGTCATGATTTTGGGTTACTGTTACTAATATTATGAACATGATTATTTTTACTGTGCAAACTTCGTTCGGGGCGTCCGACGAGAAATATTCTTCCTGTCCTCTGAGTAAGACGGTGAGATCTGCCACAAGAAAAGGTTAACTTTCATAGCTCGAGCAACGGCCAATTTTACGGACGCTAACATCACATCGTAGGTGATTCGACGGCAACCACTGACCGCCTGTCAATCGTCGCGTTCATAGCAATACTTAGTCTACGATTACAGAGAGACGTTGATTTACCAGATACTTAGTCTAAGTATTGCTAAAAACTTGCCACAGCATTGTGTCCGCGAGAAAATACAAGCGGTTCAGTGCGACAATTATACCAATGACAAAAACGATATTGTTGATTTCGGTCATTGCAGAATAACTATGAGAACTATTTCTATGATAGCATTATTTCATTGTAACTGATTGTCTGTCACGCACGTAGTTAACTTGCTTCGCCTCGCAACTAATATCGGCACCAACCTTCTCAAGACGAATCTTCTCGCTGTTATAAAGGAAGGTTCCGAAGAGGTTGCTGTACAGATGGTCCAAGATAGTCACGAGGAAGTTCTCGTTGAACTCAAACGCGTTATGGAACTGGTTCATCACCTGTGGACGGATTTTCGGAGTTCATATTATGTTACCCTTGGTGGGATAACGTTCGTGAGAATCGAGCGACAGTAGGGTGTCGTCTTGCTTCATTAACAATGCTAATTAGACAAAAACCAAGAGCCACTATATTCGAACAGGCACTGAGCTATATTTCGCGCTTTATGCTGCCATTGTTGTCTTGGGTTTGTATTTTACCTGCCAGGTACAGTCGATGAACTGCACAAAAACGGGACTGCGATACGAGTCGGAGTAGTTATCGACCCCGTGGCCGTATCGAGTCTCGAACATGTGGCCAAACGAGCACCATTCTTTTTCAATTAACACCTGAAAGCCTGCCGAGACACCCAATATGGCGACAAGTTAGCAGGAATCACTCGCGTCGTAACAGGGGAAGAACGCTCTTCCGTTACTGTTGAAAATGAACTACGTATTTTTATGGCTTTGAGCGGGGATATATGGTTTTTGAAAGAGTGCGCTGCCGCAATGTACTGAGAATTGAATTTCGAATTGCAATATTATGCCAACCGATGCCGTATTGCACACATTTCCACAATATGCTGAAGAGCGTCGGAGGGCTCACTTGTTAGATGTAGGACGCTGGATCTGGTTGCCAGACACTGAGATGACCTTAGAATACCTCATTGATAATAATAATAATAATAATAATAATAATTGCCCTGCGGATAGTAATAATTATAATAATAATCATTTAATAATAATAATAATTAGCTGTCAGTCTAGAGCTCTGTAATTACAGCACATTGCGCGTCAAGCGATCTGCAGTATGCTATTTACGTACTTTAGGGTTTACTCGAGTTAGTTGTATTTTGTTTAAACTCTGCGGCAAATGGCGGTTTGAGCACAAGACATTACCACCAAGCTCTTGTTAAGACGACGCCTTCGAAGCTGTCGCTAACGGTGAATAGCAACAAGTTGTATAAAATCGACGTCCTTAAATTTACCTTTAACGGTCCGGTAGTACGGGTCGAGAAGAAGCATCGCGAGCGACGCAAGTTGTGAGGTTCGATCCCATCCATCACTGCAATGGACGAGGACTGATGACCGGCTACCTTCCACCTACCGTCACGATTAACATCAGAAACAAACCAAGTTGAGTATAGTGTAACATCCCGTTTCCTCGTAGGTTACCACGCATATAAAGGTAAATGGGTGTATTAAAAGTTGGCCGTGTTATCGAGATTTTGGAAACAGCTGGCGTCGATAAAGGGTTGTCCTTGAAATGCCTATATCGATAGAGAGAGGTAAAAGTAGGCCTACAGTAGACTGAGCTATAAGCCTACAGTAAGGCGGAGTATAGGCTGAAACTTAGGGAAAAAACTTTTAACTAGCCTTATAGCCGGAGAACCTTTCTTGCTTAAGTGGAAAGCTTGTCCTCTAGCTGTAAGCTTACGCCTTGTACTACCGTATAAGCCTACTATTGTAAATTGTCCCTTTTTTTATGAAGAAGACCAATTTCGATTATATTGCGGTTAGGGTTGATGGCACCCGCACGGCCCAAATAACAAGGATGAAGAAATCATATCATAGTAACTTGATGACGTACTTTGTGCGCGATTTTAATGGCTCCCGATAGGATGCAGCAAATATGGTCCAGCCAGTGGGTATTCTCCACATTCGATAGCCAATGGTTGTCCTCAATGTTGGGGAAACAGATCTCGGATAATTTCCGTAGCGACTCACGCATCACATGGATATTGTGTATATCTGTACGGAAAAGAAAAATGGCGAATTAGGCGGAGAAGGGAAGCTCAGGAAAACACACACGGTTCAACTAAATGATTGTAGGTATCGCATGCTCCACAACCGAGCTGTATTCGCGTCTTTGAAGACATGCTTTTTGAAGACACACTCTCACACCAAGTCTTTGACCTGGTGTCGCTCAACCGCTCAAAAATCGACGATAATCAGAGCAGCAGCACCCTACACATAACAAGTTGAGATTGGATTGAACCTAATAGAGAAAAAAGGAAATCCGTCTTTTTGTAACGACTCTTTGTTTTCGTGAGTTGCCTACCAAGAAAGACGACCTCAGCGTTCTTTTTGTACACATCTTCGTTCTCGTAACCTCCGCCCATGGCCTTGTTGGCAACGGCATTAACCAAGGGCCGGGCGTCCATAATGTACAGCTTCGACGAATGGGTATTAGCCTCCATAATATACGACAGGTACTTCTCGTCCTCGGTACAGCGTTTCCCAGTCATCTGTAGAGCAGTGCAATCATTTGAGAAAATGTCCATGAAGCAACTTGTACATGTGTTAACCCATGTCGAAGGCCACCTCGTCCTTATTCCCTGCCCCGGCCGTCGACGGATGGATGACGAACGCACTAAGAACGGAATCGTCACGTTGGCCACTTGTGTCCGATTCGTTTACTGCTTTGTGCCCTCGTTTAATGTGATCAAGAGCTGAATACGAAATGTGGAAATCATTCTCACCCCGACAAGTGGTTGCGCGCATCGTGTGATCGTGGCATGAGTTTCGGGATGTATCCATGACAGGACGGGGAGCCGTCCTCGCGAACGGAAGCCTGCCACAACCTCGAGCATGGGGTCGTCAGCTAAAGCAGGGACGCCGAGAATCTCTGGGTACGTGTCACATAATTTATACCTGCCAAGTCAGAGGGGACAACGAAGCAACACAGTCAACGCAACGACACAGTCCACAGGAGCACAAAGCCTTTGAACGGCCAGGTACATTTCTTTTTCTACGTATGCGATTATCACGGAACTTAACAAACTATTATCATTAGGTCCTATGAGACCTTAACAGTTTTCGGGCTGACTCCCAGCCAACATTTAACATCGATGAAATTGCTATCAGCATCGCCTTGTAAGGCGAACCCCTAAGTGCAAATATGCAACGGTGGGGATCGAACGCGCGCACCTACGTCTCTCCTCCGATTGCAAAGCAGACGCATACGAATGCATCCGGTCACTCCGAGGGCTCGACGTTCTGTGAGAACTGTCCACTTTTGAGCTTTCCACCAACTTCTACCCGTCCGGGTAAAATGCTTACCCCGCATTCTTGTTGCAAATTCTCCACGTTTCAGTGGGTAGACCCTGTCGCTTTAGCTCCGCCTCGGCATCGTAAACCGCCCAGCCGTTTTCAGGAAACTCCTCTTTGTACTCGAAGGCGAAAAAGTCGAGGTTGTTCGAAAGGGGAAACGCATACTGCGTCATCTTGGTGAAGATGTCGCGTCTTGAGTGACCCTCCTAAAATTGCACAGGTTATCGTATCGTTAGGTCGTGATATCGAACCAGCCCGAATTCGAGCGCCCTTCTGGTGGAATGTCCTATCAAATGAATTTGACGGAAGCTAGACATGTCATAGATAAAATTCCGATTCATGGATACCAGTAGTACCTTTCTAGTGTCACCGGTAAACATCTCGTTTCAGAACACATTTCTCTGATCTTCAAAGTACCATATTATACAATACGATACAAAACTGATGTTCATTGGCGGCACGCCAGTTCAGAGCGAGCTCATTCTACAACATGCTAGCATAGTAACACGGAAAAGGCCGTTGAGGTCCTACCTGTTTGTGCGCGAACTTAAGTGAACGCATATCTTTGCAGACCACTTCAATGCCATACGAGTTCTCCTGCTTCGACGAGTGATAGCCGATCTGCAAAGCCAACGCCAAAGTCAGTATTAACTCATCCTGTGAATGTTTGATCTCTTCCCTACTCGTCATTTACATACGCCACGTTCATCTTATGTAAGAGAAGTCCCTCGAAATTGGAAAAAAATGGAAATAAAGAAAAATGCATGCAACCACATTTTGAAGCTACTTCCTGCTAGCTACATCGCCTTGCCAAAGCCTATGATCAGAAGTAGCCACACTACACCAGTACGAGCGGGTCCAAAAAGTACCTTCTCTATTCGGCTGATCACTCCTAGAGGCACGTCGAGAACAAACGCAGGATCTACACTCTTGAAGTAAAGTTTGTAGTTGGTCACGTAGATTGTACCACGAATCGGGTCGTGGAAAGGACAGAGATAGGATACATCTTGAGCTGCACGAGTCGAGCAAAAGCAAATAATCGAACCGTTAGTGTTACTAATATAAAAAGTTAGCTCGACGTTTGTATATAAAAGCTTACAGGGCACTTTTGGCGGCGCACACCACCTGAAGCCTGACACCGATAGAGAAAACCACCTGAAGACTGAATATCAGAACTAAAAGCGAACACATGGCTGTCAACGAGACTTTGCTGAAGTTAAGGAACACTCACCATTCTTCAATGGAGGCTTCTCGCCGGGAAGGAGAGGTACCTCGTCGAAGGGCATCGACTTCTGAAATCGTTGGCGCGTTTTACGATGTGAATGAAATGAAGTGGCATTACTATGTCCATCAATTTGGTAAATAGTGGCAGTGTCTATTTCGAACAATACCATGTTGGCTCATGAGCACGGGATTTACGCTATTCAACTTCAAAGTTTACAGCGCAGAGGATAGATATTGAGCAGTTTACCATAAGAGCAATGAACAGAACGGAATCAATGTAAATCTTGAAACTACAAATTCATGAAGTATGTCATACTATTTTTGATAGCCATGATGATCTATAAATTTCATCTTTGAAGCACAACTGTAACATAGGCAAGTATGTCTATAATATGCTTGATTCATTTACTAGCTAGTGTTTGTTAACCACAATCTCTTCCTTCGTAGACACCACAGCTGCTTCAATATACTCAACAATACTTACCCTTGTCTGGTTGCTGTCCATGGTGCCAGCATGACTCGAACCTCCGTGCTCTGACGTTCCGCTCCCGGATACCAGACTTGAGGTCGGTGTCGCCGTACCACCTTATTTTATATATATATATATATATTTATCACATGACATAAGAGAGGACAGGAAAACATCACACGCCATTATGCAAATAACCAGGCCGGCAACCGACACACGTGAACAACGGATGTACGTGGACCACATTATAGATTCAAGTGTGAATAATAAACTGGATAGGAAACAGTTAAAATTAGACATTGGCAGCGGCCATATCCCCACAACTATGATTCCACAATGACGTTTGTTACACACTCCGTGAAATTGCATCCGAATACTGCCACTTAAGCAAATGTAACGATTGGTAAGTCCACGGACGCGGTCCCCTTGGTGACGACATCGTGAACCGAAACTCCGTTGGCTGTTCTCGAACGCTCGCTTCAAGTCGAACCAACCGACGTCTCACGACGACCTCTATTTGTACAATAGTAGTAATAATAATTAATGACTCTGTGACCGGCAATATTGTGTTGTGAATCGGGAGAGCCAGCGTCGACCACCGCAGCAACTCACAGTATTTTGTCACGGACAGTGCTGCCGCCTCTCGACAATGCGTACAATTACCTATTCATTTTTAATACATGATGGTAACAATGATAGCTCGGCCTCATAAATGCCCCAGCTGGTGATCCCGAGCGAACACAGCCGGCGGCGCACAGAGGGCGGCGTCAAATCTGCCGACAGCCACAATCTCTCCGGCGAGACTAGTAGGATTGCGTACTCTCGCTGCCTGCTGAGACGGTTCGACCACAGAGCGCCAACGAAACTGAACGCAGACCTAGAGAAATCAATGGGCCTCCATAGTGTGTGAATAACGCAGTCACGGATAGAGTAACACATCTGACCAACAGCTCGCTTTAGTTTGATACGGATGCGAGTGGAGTAAGCATGTATCAGCTAGATAGAACGGAAATACGTCTCATTTGTATCGTACTGACCACACAGCCTAAGAACAAGCTTTTTTTTTAGTACGCTGTGTTAGTTGGCTCGCGGATGAGGCTATTTCGTAGTGAAGGGGCAGCGACCTAATCGGTATAAAAGCCAAAAATGATTACATGAAAAATAAAATATTTTCATGGAATTAAAAAACAACGCAGTGGTTGTATTAAATACATTGCATAAAGAGTGACCCGTAACATTAACGGCACGTCAAGGACCCAGATCATTGCGTACAGTGCCTAATCGGTTTGCGATATATGGTGCAATGAACTCCAACGTTGAATTCGTTGCAGGTAAGGGCTGAGTTACGTTCAGTAAATCTCATGTAGCGTACGCGCATGTACTACACAATTATTTCAAAACATAACCACTGAGAATCAGCTAAGGATCAAACTCTTCGGTTCTATGATTGACAAGCAGCCGATGTAATACAAAGTCAGCTGAATTTAATACTGAGATTACGATACGGCCAATGAATGGACTATATAACCTGCGCAAAAATTCATCCTGCGGGTGACGAGGAAGAAGAATCACACATAGAGTATACGAGAACGAATGAATAATCAACAAACCCACGTACCGTGAGTGTCAACAGAGCCTGCTCCGGCCGAGGGGTTATTCATGTTGAACGTCTCATGTGAGGACGACGATAGCTCGAATGTATCCAGTGACCGGGTAACCTCCCAAAACATGGACGACTTGTCCACACCTGACAACAACAACATGAACAACAGGCAAGAATGACAATCATCACGAGGGTACCATGCTAACGCTGATGACATATCATCAAAGGTTATCACCAATATAATGCGTATCCAAGACAGTGCAAGCCACGAGACTAAATCTGCGGTAAATGTATGCATTTGAATAAAAAACGACACCGAATTTATCATTTATCGCTATCATCAAACCTAAACGAATCGTAGACGACAAATGAACGATATTATTATGTGAACGATTCCACAGTGATGCATACTACTGACATATAGGATGCTAAATTGAATCCACATGCAACTAAACCATGCGTGTCATGAATGAGTAGGGTCATTCAGAGAGTTGCGTGCGTTCTTATGGCGGTGTCGTGAAAGATATAAACAAGAAACTAACGAAACTCGAAGGGCTGAACAACACTTCTTGCCAACTGGTGCAATCATAGATAAACTGAGAGAAGCTATCATTAGTATATATATATATATATATATATATATATATATATATATATATACTAATGTGTGTGTGGGAAGCACTCCTTGGTCCGGAGCCCGGTTCCTAGCTTACAACCAGATGGCTTCCCTCAGTAATAGATTTTGTATTGATTTCGCAAATATGCTAGTAATTCGTATGTTCATAATAGTTGTTTATGAGAAGGTCATATGAAAGGTCTATACAAGATGGGCAGCTCAGGTTTTGTGATAAGCGTTGATGATATTCTCTAACATTTATCCATCTTGTGTGGATAGTCATTAAACTATAGGAACATAGCGGGTCGTATCCCGAAAAAGCAACATTGTCGTCATGATTCAAAGACAGCGGGCGCTATTGGAACCTCCGCCGTCCTCCTGGTGCGGTGTCCTGTTGCTGTGTTTTGAGCCTTTCGAGGTACATTGTTAGTAAAGCGCTACCAGACGAATAGGAGACAACAACAAAATTTCCTTGTTTTTGCGAACATAATCACAAGGCAAATACTACGTCAACTTCCATTTATGCTTATGATTTTATCCGCATTGAAACACAAACATTTACTATGAGAACGTGCGAATTGATCAGTACAAGGACAAATAAGGTTTGCTTTAACAGTTTCGTTAAATTTGCCATTCACTACTGCTACGAAACCTAACAGAGATCAGCTGCAATTTTACAGGTGTCCCCGCCTTCTCCAGCCTCATTAAGTTCACCCAAGAACAAAACGACTCAACATGTTCAAAATCAGTGCCCAGTTATTACTCGATCGAGACCATCACTCTATTATTGTGCTTGCATTTTATCTCAACTCCTGACCGCAGTCGTACCGTACAAACATCGGCGTACATGAGCACTTAATGGATACGGGCAACTCACAGTCGTCAGATAAGGAGATGCAGTCATCGTCGTGGGAGGCTCGCCGATAAGTCATTTCGACCGTTTACGGCTAGACGGGCCGTCTACGGACGAACAGAAGGAAGATATCGGGCGAAGAAGACACTGGCGATTCCGAGAGATTACTGTTGTATAGAGAGGGTTGCGTGCGCTATACGCCAAGAGCTGATCTGACGCTGGGAGCTGATCTATCAACGACGGACGCTACCACTCCTGCATCGATCAGCTGACAAAACAATCCCGAGCTGCTTGGGTCCACCTGAGCACAACATGTGCATTCAAAAACGCAGTCACGGCCACCACCACAGATGGGATACGTCTGACAGGAGCGTGATTTGCGCTAGACGAAAATTTGCGCGTTGGCGCCTCTCGGGTGCTAGAGACGACTTGAGAAATCACAGGAACGGCATTTATTCACTGTCGACGTTCAGCTACGCCCCATGATGATGATGATTCCAGAGCCGGGTGGCAGGTCGCACCGTAAGTGGCAGGCTAGTTAGCATCCTCCAGTCTACACGAAATCTAGTAAGCATAACCAGCCTTACAATACGGCTCGTGACGAACGCAACAGCAGTCGTCACCGACCGAGCGGTGGATGGTCAGTGAACGAATCCACGAAGCAGTTAAACGAACAATGCTTTCTGCCTGACTGCCTGCCTGGCTTAACGCCTCTGCGATGTCGCCAAACCATAGCACAGCACACTGTAAGGCCGATGCCGTCACAACAACAAGAAAAGCCAGCATCAACAGCGGCAGGGGCCGTAAAGACTGTACACCCAATCGATCAATAGTGGACACCATCCACGACTTTACATATCGCCTCCCCCTCTCCCAAACTATCAGCCTATCGCTTTCCACGCGATAGAGAACAACAACAACAACGGCACAAGATTGACAGCAACGACAACAAAAACCTCTCATATATTACCACTCGATCCGGAAGGACAGGCACGACGGCGGTCAGCATTCATCTCGAGTGGGGGGGGGGTCGGCAGCAGCCGCAGCAATCAAAACGAACGAGGGTATAGTGTCATTCGATAATCGACACTTTCCATAACAAGCTTACCTAGTGTGTTTGCTAGTTTGTGTGTGTGTGTGGGGTGTGTGTTGGTATGGACCAAACACTCGGGTGTAGCATACGGGTGAGAGTTGTACGTAGCTGCTGTTAAGCTATCATGAAATACTACTATAAAGCAGGCAAGCACCAAGCAGAATCAACCAGTCATGCACCATCTGCAGTCGCCGTCCCACTTCTCGTTGGTCAGCGTCATCGACGGGCGGCGTTATGATCAAATACGCTGAATCCGCCAGCAACTTACCTGACTCATCGAGAGAGTCCTTCTCGCTACCGCTCATCGCTCGCTTGAGGAGGGACACCAGCAGATGACGACGCCAAGGCTCGCGTTTACGCCTCCTCCCGATAGGAGGAGCAATAGCAGCACACTAGACCGGTATTGACACCACCAATCAACGCGCCCCGCACCCAACCACCGAAACTGGCCGCTAACCCAAACCTATCAACCGATGGTCGGCCCTATGCAAGCGGTCGACCACTCCGCTCTCTCGGTCTCTCTCTCTTCCCGAGTCTGTCACCGTGTTCGTCTAGCGTGAGATGTTGCACTAGACCAGTTCACGAAAGCGCTCCTGTCGTTGCCGTAGACGTCTCAATGCACGGCACTCCGTAGCTAGCTAGCTGCCTGCCTGGCTGATGATCATGGCCATGATGATGATGACGACGTTTAGCAAGCAACTAATGTGGATGGCTCAGCCAGCGAGTGCATGCGCCAGCGGCGAAGAGACGTGGACCGACTCGACCGGCCGGGAACGTAGCTCGGTTCCAGCTGTAGCCGACGCACAGAGCCACACTCGAAGCCGCAGAGCTCGCTCAAGCACTGTCCCCTTTCGTTGACTCGTTCTTTCTCTCGCATAGACCTTCGACACCCAGCGAGAAGAAAGCACTCGACGGCCACCGCCATCGCCGCCCTTTATAGCAGAGCGCCCATTGTGGCAGCGCTGTTGGCTGCGGCTGCTGCTGCCACTGCTGGTTCTGCTAGTTGTCCCGGCTATGACGTTTGCTAGAGCGCGATTAGCCACAGAGCGGTTTCAGCGGTTGCAACGGCAGCTAACAAAAACGGTACATGAAAATTAAACGCCCTAACGAACTCTCAATGAGCTACAGTCGGGCCGCACGACGGGTGTTAGCGACAACACTCGTATAGGAGGGAACTGGCAGAACTGTCGCTGTTGTTGTTAATCGTACTGCTCCCTGCAGCCGCCGCCGCCGCCGCCGTCGTCCCAGCGTGTTCTACTCGGCGCCGACAATGTGCTGCTTCCATAGCGGATTCGACAGGGCGGCGCAGCGGCAGCAGCAGAAACAGCACGGGAGGATGGGTGAGCGTGTGTTTATTTACATGGGTAACTCGTCGGGCGGTCGCAGAGCGCGTGGAGAGGGCAGACAAGGGAGGGGAAAATACTGCTGAACTGGTACAAGTGAAATCGTTATAAAATATTCACATCGGGTCGTAAATATATATATGTATATATATATACCACACGATGCGTTATATATATATATAGGATGATGCTTCGGCTTCCGCAGGTCACGCTCCACAGAACTAGCCCTGGGTCACCTTTGGCAGGAGATCACGGCCGCCATCGAGGACAATCAATTATGTCTGGGTGTCTTTCTTGACGTCTCTGTCGCTTTCAATTGCGTACACCACTCGTTTTTTCTTCAAATGTTGGAACATTTAGGATGTAAGCGGACTGTTGTCGCTTGGTTCCGGTCGTACCTCTTGGAGAGAAGACAGAGGGTGAAAGTCGGCAAAGTGGAGTCTACCTGGAGGGTACTTGACATAGGGACACCCCAAGGCTCAATTCTAGGGCCGTACATGTTTATCATCCTAATCAATTTTATCTTAATGAAGATTTCGTCTGGCAACTTCTGTAAGACTATAGCCTATGCTGATGATACATCGCTCCTATTCCGGATTACCCCCTCGACGATCCAGGCGGATATTGAACTATCGATGTCAAAAGTTGAAGAGGTCATGCGCCTTTTTGAGAGGTTTGGGCTTGCTATAAATGCAAGTAAAACTGGTATCACTCTCTTTCGAGCACCACAGAGGTCAATCCAGATCCAGTCTGTGCAACTGCGTGGTTTATCGGTCCCCACGTCACGCAACGTCAAGTGTTTAGGCCTGACGATCCAGGACAGTCTGAGATGGCACGACCATTTGACTGGACTTGCCCCAAAATGTTATGCTGTTATCGCATCACTTCGCCGTCTTAGGGAAGTTGGGGTGCCCGTCGCTGGGCTACTTCTAATCTACAAAATGCTCCTAATTCCATTGCTATGCTACGGTATCACAATCTGGGGTGGCGGCTTCAGAGACACGCTTCGCCGGGGTGAAATCATTCAGAATGATGCTCTGAGAGCTGTGTTCGGCCGCCGTCGTAGGGACTCTGTTGCCGATGTGTTTCAACAGTTTGACCTGCTTTGCCTCAAGGACATATGCACCTTTCAGACTGCTCTCCTTGCATTCAAAACATGCAGTGGTAAGATACCAGCCGACATTTCCTTCCCTATCACGATGGTGAGGAAGCGTTCGACCCGTCGCCCAACCACCTTTGAGGTGCCATTTACTGTCAAAGAGTCCAGCCGCCAAGCTCTGGCTCACCGTCTACTGGTCGTCTGGGGCTCGCTCCCTCGCGATCTTCGTTCCCTCACTTCAGCTAAAAAGTTTGCAAGTGAAGCAAAAAAGTTTCTTGCGGGGAGGGTTTAAGATGTGAATATAATTACAATTGTATATTTCAGATTATCCTGGTTACGATATGTCTCAGACTATCCTGACCACGTTGTAAGTCAGATTGTCCTGACCGTTTTATAAGTCAGATTATTCTGACCTTGTTTTATATACACCTTTTATTCAATTTTTTTCTGCGAGAACTTAAGCATTGTGAAACTGCAGTTCCGAAAATAAACCACTAATGAAATGAAATGAAATTAAATGAAAATGTACAAAAATCTTCTTTCCGGTGTAGCCTATAGCCAGGAGAACATTTCGGGCAATAGCTAGAAGATGCAATGAAAAAAGAATCCATATTGCGGAATCGCAGTTGTCAACGATAGACGAAGTGCAGTGAGCACAGCAGAAAAACGATACGACACCCAAGAGAAACCAAATTTTGACTAATTAAAAATTGGCTTTTCAACACATTACTTAGCTGACGCATAAAAAGCAGAATTCATTTGGTTGCGTAGAAGAAACATGAGCCAGCACAGAAATTTACGTGCGTAAATGTCGACGTGATCATTTCTAGCCGTAGCCACAGTTCATTGTTTCTGTGAGTTGATTCATCCAAGCTGCACGGATATCTATCGACTAGTATCTACGTCGTCAACCTCCTCGAGGGGGGTCTGCGCAGGGTCCTTCTTTATGCGGCACTTTTTCTCTAGCTGTGTATGCAGAGAGGTAAAGCCATAGCCATAGCCTTCCCCCAAATCTTGACTCTCTCGACCTAAAACCCTATCCCTACAAATAATGATCTAAAATAGCTTACCCTGTAAGAATAAATATTCCACCGTAACATGGTTCTGCAGCTGCTTGTATAGGTATTCTAGCTACTTAGTTATCTATATTGCTGCGCCTACAAACGGTGGTCGACAATAATGATGGCTTACGATTTCTACGAGAACACAAGGATCTTAGTTACAATAGTATCTTGTCATTACAGTAAAAAATGTCATCCTCACCTTAGAAAATAAAGCCTTCGCGGGCCGTATATATTGACTAACTTTGGCACTGTCACGATAGCCAATTAAACAGCAAATAAATCAAGAACTGTATTATTATTGCGTATATAACAAACGTATATTTTCTAGCATGCACCAAACATGCATATTAAATATTGATTCACATATCACCATGAATATTATTCGCAGAATAGGACAATTGTGTAGTCTATAAGTTTCCAATCATCGATGTTCTGTCTTTAAATTCGCGATGAGTTCCTAAGTTCCATCGCTGAGCCTATTCTCATTTTTGACAATACTCTGTATATTCAGTGCTTCCTATCTGAGTCAGTTGTAACCGTAAGCCACTTGAATACAAAAAGGTAAACACGTATCAGTTTATGGACATCTGCTTGGTTCCGGCAAATCGTCACAAGTCTGAGCTGCTATTCTGCTATCGCGCGCCGTACACACTCATTTCGAACCAAGCGTTAAGTATTACCTTGAGTATCTCACATAAAGCTTCCATGGAACGTGGGTCTTTCGTCGGCTAAGACAAACTCCCAAGTAAAGCAGAAAGAAGACTGAGAATGATTAGAGCAGATGTGATGTGCGTCGATGAGATGATTGTCTCTCTGGCGGTATCACGTTCAGTAGTTTAGTCATTAATCTACGACTATCGATTCATATGTAGAGACCATTCGTGCAAAACGAGACCCTGCAGCGAATGGTAAATATATCTATATATATACATATATATATATATATATATATATATATATATATATATATATATATATATATATATATATATATATATATATATATATATATATATATATATATATATATATATATATATATATATATATATATATATATATATATATATATATATATATATATATATATATATATATATATATATATACACATCGTTTCGTATGTATGGAGCGCACACTGCCGACTCGGTGGCGGCGCTAGGTTCGCCGACAGTCACAGATTGGCTGGGCTGACATCCTATACGAGAAATGAGACGCGGGGAAGGCAATATTAACTGCGGAGCGGCTCCATCTAAGCCAGATAACACTTCCTCTGTACATGAAATCTGTCTCTGTGCGTCTCGTCGGACGAAATTTACTCTTGGATCGGAAGTTTCTCAAAGGCTTAAGGGCACCATCATGTGAGTTCTGATATTACACTGATGTCTGGAAACCGAACGCGGGATTGAGGCTTCGACGGTGCAGTCCTTCAGAGACAGTGTCAAGTCGATTAAGCATTTCATATAGCACGTCAATGTCGTCGCAGAAGGGCAGTAGTATTACATATTTGTGATAATGCTTAATGACCTTCGTAGCTACTTGCATGTTTTGTCTTGCTCTGAACTTTCACTTATACTAGACTACAGTTAGTCGGATACGAGTGTCTCTGCCGAGCACTTAATAGGGAGTCGGCAAAGTCGATGAAGAGCTTCGTACCTCGTTCTATCGAACATGCAAAATATAATTAGAAATGATAGCCGGCGTTTGCAAGGCAGTGAAACAAATTAGCCTAGTCGAATAGTGCATATGTGGTAATGTTATAGGTGAACTTCGACATGAGTGTTCAGCCACTGGTAAAGCCTGATAAAGAACTCTTTATAGGACATAGAACGACAAGCGAAGCACGGTGTGCAATATGTGTCAAGGCAATATCATGGCACGGGCAAGGCACTTCCGTAGGAATCGGTGAGGAGCACTGATACGGTGGGTTCAGTATACGCGCATGTGTAATGTGTTCAACGGAATAAACTCTGTCATGAACGTTCTGTTTCACAATGAACTACGTACTGACATGCCACTCATCGACTGTTCGGGGATACGGTGTCGAACGAGTTTTGATTCAGCCTCTGGATCGAGAGAGACCGAAAAAATCACTTGTTACCCATAATAGCACTTTTCTCAATCAATGCGTAGTGGTTCCTATAAATAAATAAATATATATATATATATATATATATATATATATATATATTCGAAAACAGTGCTACACGAATCGATACTACTTGATTGACCAATGTGGGAATCAGTTGGTGGTCCGTCGTTTTGCCATATTTAGATGGCAAGACCATTACGGATTACCAGCTGATCCACACATTGGTCAATAGAACCGATTCGTGTAACACTGTTGTTTGTTGCCATGCATCGTCGACCTCAGAAATGTACTCCAGTATTCCAGCTCAAATGAATATACAAAGATCTGGAGCAGGACCCGCGTCCATTCGAATGTACATATGAAATATATTAACAGCACACGTTAAATGCGCTGGTTCCTGCTTCGAACCACGCTCACAACTGCTCTATAGGTGATTCATGAAAGGACAAATGTGTACGTGTGTCCGTCCATGTACATGTAAGCCGATTCGAGAGCACAAATTCGGCCTGGAATCGTCTCCAGTGGAGATGGAAGAGCCTTCGCGTAATGAAAATGAGCACTTAAAAATATATACGGCACTCGTGGCAAGGCCAAAAAGCCTATGACAAATGTACTGTGCCCGGTGGGCGGCGCCGACCAACAGCTTTTTACAGTGAAAACCGCGACCTCTGAAGAGGCTAATGATAATGTAGCGTTCTGCCGAGCTCACTTATCTCCCGCTCTCCCATACTGGTAACTTGCAATGTGTCCTCCGTCCTGCGTGGCTAATTATACGCCCCTTTGATATCTGGTCATTGATTCGAATTTATCAAATTGATCTAAGGCACGTGTT
Source organism: Stratiolaelaps scimitus (assembly GCA_019614645.1). NCBI lineage: Eukaryota > Metazoa > Arthropoda > Arachnida > Mesostigmata > Laelapidae > Stratiolaelaps > Stratiolaelaps scimitus. The sequence continues at coordinate 6,817,441 of JABWDB010000013.1, read as the reverse complement.
GTGCGGAGCATGTCAACAATAAGCGTTCGAATGCTTGTTCGTTTTTGACTAATATTTGTGATTGGTCAGATACACACTGTTCCCAATATGAACTGAGAAGCCCATTGTTAGATTGGCATAGATTCTGGACCGGGACGATTAAGTGGGCTTTGCCTGTCAGCACCTTGCAAGTCATGGGGATCTGAGGTAACACAAAAGCACTCCGAATCATGGCCCAAATTTCTGGGGGTTCAGGGTTTTAATGAGTGAGGGTTTCGGAGCACCAGACGACCAGCGAAGTAGCCGTTAGGTGTGATCTTCATAATGCAGTTATCCATCTATAAAAACGATTTTTTAACACCAATAAATAGAATATAAAATAAAACTTGACTATTCTATGGCTCTGATTACGATTCTGCTGTTAAATTACACAGCAGGAACAGTGCACAGAGCTGTGTCCGCACATCAAGCAATGAGAGCTGGCATATCGAAATGACATTGCAAAAGCGATCGGTTCAATGTAATCCAGCACCTGTATTGTATTCTGTGTGTTTTCATATTTACTGAACTTGCACACACGTTGCTATCCAAAAAATAGCACACGCTTCGTTTCATCTGGGGACATAAATGCATCTGTGGATCGATAAAAAATCGTACAAAATAAGATGTACGAAGACAACACCTACATATGTGTCATAGAATGCTTAAAAGGCAACTTTTTTAATCATTGTGGTCATGTCGGCTTAGTCCGAATTACAGTATGCATTGTATAGTATACGCGAGCGTGCGTCCTTGTGCTAAACGAACTAGGGAAACCGTAGTCGTAGTAGTAGTTTGATGCTATTTCAATGTGTGCATCGTCATATGCAGTGACTGGAGCTATCAAGCAATGCCTAGCCGAAGTGTAGCGAAAGTACTTTTAACAAGCGCTTATAGGATAGTAGAATACTTATTAGACTAAAATAGGATCTACATTGATACACGTATTTCAGGGTCCGTCGGAAGCTACCTGCCCCGATAATCCTGTCCCGATTTGACCCGCGCTTCTGGCGCTCGAGAGCTACTATTTATAGTAGATACCCTAATACCCTAACATCGAAACGTGCGAAACGCGCGTATGGTGCAGCATACGAATTAGATGAGTATATTAAAAATGTTCTTCAGTTACCTCAAGAAGAGCCGAGCCGCATCGAAACAGCAACGCCTACGAGCCGTCCACGGAAAGCTTGCCCGGCTACGCACGACGTATGCGTACCCTTCGTGTCGCCTGTGGCTAATGGGCCTTGCGACGATCTCCCTCTAGAAGCTGGAGATTATTCCCAGAGGAATACGAACAGCGATCGGGGAAGATATCACCAATGTCCGTCTCCAAGTGGGAGCTGTTTTCGAGCGCGTGAAGCAAACAAATCGCATGTAAAAGAAAGGTCCTGCGGGGTCAGCCTAATGACTGAGGAGTTAACGTGTCCTACAGTTGAATTGCAAGATTTTTGGATTACAACGACTTCAGACGGTTTGGTTGGCCTTACGAATGCGCAGATGCCGTTTATTAGTGGAGAGGGGGGAGAGACCTATCTCTGGGTTACGCCACAGACAGGGGAATTACAATCCTATCAGGAGCAGCAGCAGCAGCAACAGCCTCAGACGAATCATGGATACACGATGTCAGATAGTGCAGAGACACCTCTTTATGAACCTGCAGCTGCGGTGTTCACGTCTGACCCTCAGCTGCAGTATCTGAGTACGGCTGAAGCCTGCGATGTAGATACCCTCAGCCTATTGCCTGGGTATCACCTTAATGACATAAGCTGCGCGCCTTCCTGTAAATTTGCACAATGATAGCGCAGGGGGCGAGGGACCCAGGCAGGTTGCGATGAGCGAGTTCTTGGATAGAACGTCGGTGCTGGGCTATAGGGTGATGGCTTGCGTCCTCTGGCTACTCCAAACAACCAAGTACATATCACCTACGTATAACTATATATGACCCCATTTATATATAGCGTTTCCGGGCTATGTTTCGCAAAGCAATGATTGCGAAGGCTGAACCAAAGTGGCAGCATCGCAACGGCGGCAAATCGAAGTTCGAACGCTTTACGATGTCCGAATAACGTTAAATTTACCAGGAACTCTCCTGAGGTGTCTACATCATACAACACCAGTATCCACATAAACAATTTGGTAGGAACCGCATCGAGTGAGTTCAATTATTAAAAGTCCCTTGATGTTGCATTTAATGTTGTCCAATATTCACGCTAACTAAACTTTTTCTCCCGAGCCTCTAGACCTTTTAGATGCTCATTGTATGAAATAAAAATTGTATGTATGTAAGGTAAGGTAAGGCTTTATTGATTTATGTGTGTGTGTTTGTAAACCTGTTGTTATTATTCAAGCGTTACTTCGTCTTGAATATCGCGCGTAGTGAGTCACACGAGGTTGCCATGGTTCTACATCCCTTCGAAATCCGGTCGTGGCTGGCCTCAGCAAGGTGTGAAGTTTTGTGCCTCCCGACCGTTATTGTAGTGATACGCCCATAATAGGGAGAGGACCGAAATACGTCTGGTGGGGAGAGCCCATAAGACGAAGGTCCATTCTCCGGTTGAACTGTCTGTGAGCTAGAAGTGTAGTTTTACAATATCATCGGCGATTCCATTACTGGTATTTTCTCGTGTATTCCGTCCTTGTTTTGTGGTTAGCCTCCAGCTGTCTTCCAAGTGAAAGCAAACTTTCTTTAAATTGTCCGTTGTTAGGCGCTTGCTTATAATGCGTTTGATTTGATACAGCGACCAGAAGCGTCGAGTTCCACGATCACATTTCACTGACCTATTTCAATTCAATTCAAATCATGGTTTATTGTCGGATCTGAAATTTCATAATGCTTGGGTTCTCGAAAATGAACAACAAATGGTAGAGGTGCATGTAACACATCATAATAAGACATGACCATAAAAGCCGTAGGAAAAATAGTTACACAAGCAAGCCTGTGTACAAAACCGGAGCAGTATTCTATTAAGGCTATCTTATGCAGTGATACCACCTCGGGTGTTCTCTTTGCTAAGGTACAGTACACATTAAGCACGTCCTTGAAAATATCATCGGTGTTCCTTACGATCGACACTAAGAGGGAGAGCGTGAGAGAAGTTACTAGCTAAATCTATTTCAGTTCAGTTAAAATAAATTCATAGATATTTACAATCATATAATATATTTGTTTACATCTTTGTCATTCAGACATTGCAAATATAATATATATGAGAATAAATCTATAAAGAGGAGTGTTCGGTGGATTGACTGGGACCTCGTTACGGCCAAAAAGTCTGCTCGACCCATTCAAGTATTCTGCTCATCACTGGCGCAGCATTGCCTCGCTTAGACTGTGCTAAGGGATCCGCCTTATGAAGCAATGCCGAAAGCAGTTTCATGGATGTTAAATGTTGGCTGCGACTCAGCCCATAATTAGCTAATGATTCTAGTCGAGGCTGGATTTAAATGATTGGACCAACCTGTTTCGGACTCGCACAAAATTGAAACCGCTATTGAATTCGCACGAATCATGATCGATTAGGTCGTTCGGGGCTATTTTGGACATCCGAGAATCTTGATAACCTTTCACCTGTGTCGTAGGCACAACAAATTTGACCTGAGTACACTTAACTTACTTGCTTACATGCAAGCTTTGCGCTGGTTCAGTGTCTTAGAATATACATGAAGAAGTTAGAAAATCGTGAACATATGTTTGTTTCGTGAAGGAACAAGCCCGCATTAAACGCTTCGAAAATTGCTAAAAATGTTAGACAAAAAGGCCTTCACTCGGCAACACATTTTACTGCAAGTCTAATAGCCTTCGGAGGGGCGATTACACCCGCTAGTGATTAGGCAAACATCTCACGTGCGAGCGAGTTGTCCACGGACCCCATGTTACGAAATTATAACCAATAACAGGTTTCTTACGTGTGCCGTTTACATATGGATTTCAAAATGTTCATGGGGATTTCCAACTCCGTCAGGCAGGAAGCAAATTCACTTTGCCAAAATCCGTCAGCATCTGTCGTCTTTGTACATGCTCATGTTCCTGAGACCCTTGTTCTCGAAGTGAAACGCTTCGTTTTATCTTCTCCGCAATCCCTTTGATGTATAGCTCTATTGTCATGACCATTTGCGTTGGGATGCTTTAGTCGTGTGTTCTCAAGTCGGCTAGATGTCTTGAGTTACAGAGCCATTGTGTATTGCTGTTTTGAGCTCTCTCGAGCGACAGATGCTCCACGATCTGTATCAAATATAGAAAGTTCATTTGTTTATTATGGATTTCCATGATACGACAGCGAAATCTGGCAATAATCTGAAGGATTCCACGTAAGGTCTCAGAATGTATTATTATATTTTTCCCCTCTAGTATATTAACCCATCCGTGCGCCCATGCACAAGGTCGTTCGCGTAGGATACCATCAAAGGCCAGCAGACACTAGAAATAGCATCCATAAACAGTTCCGCATTATCCTAATTGAATAATTAGAGCTCCAAAATTCGTTAGTGACCGCATATATATATATATATATATATAATTATATGTACATATATATATAGGGTTCGGTAGTTGTGTGCGACACTGCATTCAAAGAATATCCATTGTCGTATGGAACGATGTGCGGGTGGCGCGCGAATTCAGGCGAATTCTTCCTCCAAGGATCTAATAACTAAGTACGCGTGGCGGCTGTATCTCGGAAGTTTTTGTGTGAGATCCTTGCGTAAGGCAACGAAGGGAGCAGGCTTTCCCGGCTAGCTGCCAGGACACATCCACTTGGCCCACGGCAAAGAAGAACTCACCGAAAAAAAAAGTGGAGAGCAAAAACTCGCCCGTATTTCACTTCCTATGGCCTTCCTCTAAAGGATACAACTCTGCAGGCGAAAGATAGCGGCCATCTGGCCACACACTTTTTCGCCTAAGAGGCTTAGACCGAGGCGGCTCCCGGGGACACCCTCGCTCCACCAGCACAGTTATCGAACACACGGGTAGCCCGAGCCGGGTACGTACCACTGGTGGCAGATTGGACATATGCAGCAAGTGTACAATAATCGAGGCTATTGTCTTAAGATTTGCTCATGGCATAGCGCTTCATTTTCTTTTATGTTAACTTCAACTTCCTTCGAGAAGTAATCAACTTGTTAGAGGGAACCTAGGCGTTCAGCGGGTTCTCGTTCACCATGTTACCACACCAAAAAGCTGACAAATTGTTCGTTTCATATCATTCGGGTTCATCGAAAGTAAACTATCACTTTTGTCCAGCACGTGAGAGTACTATTATACCGTGGTGTACTCGAGCTTGTTTTGGGTTGTTTGGGCCATGTTTCACTCAAGTACATTGTTTGCCCCTGCATACCACGCAATAGACGAACTGAACGGTTCTTCTCGGCCGTCCATTCGCGTCTATTGCTGTCGTTATGGAGCAGACACCCTACAAGCCACTCAAGCGAGCCTAACGACTTCGGGTGTCGGGCACCTGTGGCGACAAAATCGTCTGTGACAATCCCTATATATATATATATATATTCGTTAAGTGGATACGACGACAGCCTGACTCAGCCATTGTCTCTTCCCTGTTTTCAACGACGAACTAACGACGGATAGCAGCGGCACCCCACCCGCTGTCAGTAGCGCCCCGCGTTCGGAGGGCGTCTAATGAAGCAACCCATGAAGTCATCACTTCCTCTAGGATGTGTCTGTGCCAAGTTGGTTTCCGCTGGCCTGAGCCTGGGTGCTCAGAACAGAACCTATCAAATAGTCGTATTAGTCCCCTCTAGTCGACGCACGCCTCGAGACGCCGATCCGTTGTGGCACTACTTAGCCTTAGTAGCGGAGATCTGTATAAGCCTGCGATATGTTTCCGCCCCCCCTCCGACTCTATGAATGCATCAAATGAGCATTGAGAGGAGAGGGCATTCTTCTGTTCGATACGTGATCATATCGTAATGATCTACCTAAGTCGCCAGCATCCCCTTGAGCGTCTTCATGCATTTGCTGGTCAGTACAACATTTGCGCGAGTATACACAGGCACGCATCATATGAATCGATGACTAAGAAAGATTGTACTTAGATGGTGAGCATGTATTTTACATTCGAATTGTGCTCCTATTTTCCTTAATTTCGGTATGTGTTGCATTGTATTTCGATATTTCTCAGATCACGACGAGTGTGGTCATGCATCATGCACTTTATAGGCAAATATGTCAGGTAGTGTATACTTGCTGCTCAACGCAATGTGTCCAGTTAATTGTCGGCCAATGCAGCGTAGGGCCATGAACTATCTAACTGTCTGCGCGCTCTACAATCTCCTGTACACGATCTCCGTTCAACGAGCCTTCAAACTGCTTTCAAGATTGGGTCACTCCCAGGAGGTTTCCAACCCTCCCTATGAGCTAAGAGGGAGAACAATATCTCTTTGCGGTCTGTCCGACTAACCACTCCGTTGCCGAGCCTCTCCTACCGTAATTGTACAATATACACTGGCGTAGTAAGGCGGTGAGATCCCGGGCAGAGTCCCTCTGCGCGTTGTCTGGTCAGCTGGGAGCTACTTGGTCGTCCAACTACTAATTGTGGGATCAGCACCTGTCGTGTCTTCCTTGTGCTACCAGGCAAGGGCAAGCTGAACACCCGGTGTGGTCCGTGGCAACCGTAGCCAAGAGCGTCCTGTGCCGGTGACAGGTTCTCTCCCGCTGTGCTGTGGGCTCGTATCAACGTTGCGGAACGGAGGGATTCAGAGAGGAAGCGGAAAGAGAGGCTCAGTTGGAGGGCGAGGGGTAAGGCATTACTGCAGTTGAAGCAAACACTGAGGGGTTCGGCCTACAGAAGTCCACAATGACGACAGATGCCCGCTTACGTCGCTTGGTGGTTGCCTGACCAGCGGCAGACTAACGAACCACCTGCGCACCCCACAGGCTAGGTAGGTATACATCTGCTGGGCTCGAGACGGGGGCGCACTACCCGTGCAAACGGCGGGACGATGGTGACAAGGCAGCTTTCGAATGCTGCGATGGGTAGAGGCAGAGAAAGACCTTCTGCTCGTCTGCTGCTCAGGTATTAGAGGATACGTTTCGACTATTTCCCCTAGAAGGAATGGTTTCCTGTTCGGAGTACGTTTTGTTGCACAATGTTGGGGATATGATAAGGAATACTATACCCTAGCAGAATACTACCTACGGTGCTACTATCAATGTATCGTGCACGGTGACACATATTTTCACTTATAATATTACCTTCTACGAGGAGAACTTAACCTATGTAACAGTTGCGGTTTCGTCAATAAACCACACTTTGTGTTGTATCGTGGTGTATTGTATTCTACACGATTTGCGGGATATGCATAAGTTTAGCATGCTTAGGGTGATTAAGGAAAACAAAAAGGTGGTATAGGAATAGCCAAGCACACAACTGAATTTCAGTAGTCACCCCAAGGTGTGCAGATCCATAACGACGCCGTCAATATCATACAGTGAGGTGACGCACAAAGACATTAAGTACCTAGAAATACTTGAGCAAAACGCATGCGCGCAAATACTAGTTACTTCCCGTCACACATGAGAGCCGTACGTTTCCAAGACGCAGTAAAAAAACGACGCAGTTATGTATTATTGAGCTGTGGCAAATCTATATTACACTGTGCAAGCGAGTAGAACCCTCGAAAAAGGCATACTTTAAACAAAAAATGCCATGCCCGCGGGCGGTACATTGGTACAACATCGATAATAATCTGTGTGTGAATAATTCGTTGATTGCGACCGACGGGGCAGATGCGAATCATTATTATATAATTGTACCATTTTCAATATAATGCATTAGTCGATTTCAACGCTCGCATAGTTGCTGGTCGCTCATTTATTTGGTCTTATTTGGAACAATACGAAGCAAATCTGTAGCTTAGATAACCGAGTGGGACGTACAGGTCAAGGTGAAATATGAAGAACATCTATTTGATTGTCAAGCTTCACCTATATCTAAACTTACATCCGAATCTTGAGTGTATGTCAAAATAAGCCTCACCACCACTGTCATTAGCACACTGACTCAGCAGTACATGATGAAGATGGTGCTTGGCCTCGCTATCTCTTAGCGTCTCGCTCTGTGTATGCGCGTCGAGGTAGAGGATGCGGAAGGAACATAGCTCCTGTTACTTTTCCTGGCGGAAAATAGGAGCAGAGCGTAGGCCAACCGGGCAATAGTGGACTCGGACGCCGTCGTTGGACCTTCACGACGCAAGATGGCTAAAGAAGGAGTCGGATTTCGCCAGGCAATCGTCACTCGATATTATCACCAAGTGCAGTAGCATCAGCTGCCGCAGCGGCGGCGGCGTCAGCGGTAGTGGGTCTTTTCGGCACTTGTTATTTACACTCCTCCGTTCTCTCTGGTCGAGTTCCTGGTGCCTCCACAGAGATGTGCGGAGAAGAAGGCCCAGAGGTGTGAGGGTGAAGGTGGATGCGACTTCAGTGAGGACAGAGGGTGTGAAGAGGGCGTCGCTGCAAGCCACACACGCTCTCCTGTTCCATCCAACTACTTGATCAAGAAGAGAGAGAAAAGAGGCTGGGTTTTCCCATCGGCGGTCAGCACCTCCTCGGGTTGCCGCATTCTGAGTGCCTTCTTGGCGCGCTGGCCTATTTTCGGCGCTTATGTTGCAGAGGCAAAGAGAGAGAGAGAGAGGAATGCCCCACACTCTGTCGTGAAGGGCGCCGGGCTTGCTGGCGAGCAGGCGCAGCCGACGGACAGGGAGGGCGGTGAGCCTCAGGGTTCTCACGTTCAGGACTAGTGTAGATCGGCTCGGCAAGAATGTGACGAACGAGGGAAGAAAGAAGAAGGACAATTACTGTTGGTCCTGCTCAGGGTGGGGTCCTGGTCCTGCTGCTGCGCCCGCCCCCGGTTCCGTAGTTACCGCCACGAAAGGCACGCCAAACGAACACGAAGAAAGTTCATGGGAGTGTGGGAGAGATAATAATCGGGTAAAATGAAGCCCGATGAAATAACCTTACAAGCTCAGGCGTCTTTGCCACTTTGACGCGCTGGTGGCAGGCGATTGCTGGCGATGAGGTGGGAGTAACGGTACGGTGTTCAATCGAGGTGTTCTGTTCCTGTTGGCGACTGAAAGAGATGATACTGTGATACAACTAGAAGCCGTATCAGGAGAGACCCCTTGTATCCAGTATCACAACGGCTGAATTGGAGTGAAGGTGCGGCGGGTCCGCAGGAAAACGAAATGCACGTTTGGTCACAGTCAGGTTGGCGCTTTTTGCCGTGGAGGGTCCACCAGCGAGGACAGGTTAGAACTGATAGGTACGTAGATCGAACGTGGATGATATCACCGTGGCGATGCTGAGACGGCGAAACGTGGCCGAAATCGAGACATCGAAGCAGGAGACGAAGTCGTGTGTGTTGAGTGTTGACGCCTCGAGGAGATGGGTGGCATGGGAGTATGATGATGGGCTACTTGAATCGATCACTTGCTGGTGTCAAGATAGCTTCAAGGAATGGCGGTAGATTCTTATAGATTGGTCGTAAGCACGCGTAGCGGTGGAATAAATTATTATCTTGCGCTGTACAAACATTAGAATACCTTACAAAACTGTGCCTCTGCTGTCCCTGTAGATGTTACACAATAGAACGATTCCCTTAGCCTGCTATAGGGTGATAAACAGGGTGTTCAAGACGGGGAAACAGGACATTTTTTGTGATTCGAAATATGTCCTATTTATTTATGGACCATATTATAATACAGGTATTGATATCACATTTCGTCATGTTGCTTGCCCCCCTTGCTTGTGACATATTGCTTTATAGCGCAGTTTAAACGACTATGATAAATGACCATTAATACGTAGTACTATAAAGATTGTTTATTTCACTCTATTTATAGCTGCCGATCGTGTGGTATCCTGGCTAGCCCGCCGCAAACACAGGTGATTGATGTTCTCCTTATGGGCTGTGGCTTTCGGTTTAATAACGAAACTCATTGGGAGAAGGATACAGAAAGTCAAATATAACGCGAAAACGTCGATTCCTCTTAATCACAATAGTATTCTCGTATACGCATTAGAAATATTGAATACGCCGTAGAAGTCATGCAAAACGTTCGTTGCTGAATGGCATTAGCACATTTGTACTAACGGCGCTAACATCGTATCCGTAGGCTTTTTTAGCATTTGATCACTACGAGCTTGGCAGCTCCCATGTCAACCGGAGCTTACGAAGGATTGGCCAGATGTCAGCTGACAGTCCAGGGTGGCGGCAGACATGTGGTGTGACCCGTTGAGGTTGGTGTTCGTCTTGACTATTCCATGATATGTGGTCGTCACAGTGGAGGCATTTTCCCTTGACTAGCCGCGACCATTGCGACTATTGGCTCGTTAGTGAGCTGTCCGCACCTTCGTCACCCTGGGGCAGTCGGTAGCCCGCCGGCAGTCCCACCCCGTCCACCGCGACGATGGGACCGACAGAAGGGGCTACCCCGCTCGCTGTAACGAATGCTGCCTACCATCAACGTTCCACAGTAATGAGCCATATGTGCCGAGGTATTGCGTGACACTATAGTTCGTCTGTGAACCAAAATATCGACCAATTTCTAACTGGGTCGTTCGGTAGCTGCCCGCATCCGCAGAGAGGCACATCTAAACAACGGGATAGAGATGGGTAGAATAGTCTGATATCTCTATAGTGTAAATGTAACTTAGGAGACGGGCGCCGTGTCGTCAACGACGGGTTTGGACGAAACGCTAACTCGAATGATATCAGGTATTCTTAATGAGCGCTGGACAGTAATTAAGCTCGGTGCAGCGTGGCAGAAATAAATAAACATGCTGTACGTCCGCGGATCGCGCGCGCAGCAAACATAACGTTAGGATACTGCCCATACGTGTCCACGAAATCGAATTGAAAAACGGAATATGTATAGTTGGTCAGTTTAGTCCAATAGTATAGAAACATTGAATTTTTCGGTATTTGCAAGGTTATGTGTACATAAGTTGTGATACAGTATGTATCTGTCTAGTGTCACGGTATCAGCCTAACGGCTTATTAAGATCCCCTCTCTTCGGCTGCCTAAGGCGCAGCACGCTTCATTGCGCTTAAGCACGTGCTGGCTTGCTCTCCTCTCCCGTTTCTACTCACTACCCTAGTATCGAACCAATATGTGTCGTTCTCACGTGCGTGTGGTAAGAGACCGCTGCAATCATCGAACACCGAGAACATCGGGGAGCATCAGATGGCCAGAGATCATACACGTGGCGGAAAACTGAGCAAGTTGCTATGAGAGAGAGAGAGAGATGTGGGATAGATATTTTGCTAAAGTAATCGCCGATGCCATGGCATCATCAGCCAGGCTAGGTTAAGCGGTAGGGGGTAGGCGCCAGGCGCAGCCTGGCGACGCCCATCGTCGCTTGCCAACGGTAGCCGCGCTCCATAGCGTCTTCTTCCCCGTGAAAGCCAACTGCCTCCACTTTAATCGTCGGGGCAGGCGACCTTCTCATGCCCACATCGCGCTGCAGATGCCTTCCCGCTGTTTAACAGGAAATTAGACCGCCGTTAACTCAAGCACGAACTTGAGGCAAAGGCCATCAGTTACGACAGTGCGCGGAGAGAACGAAGAGGGAAGAGCCAGTGGAACAGGGGCGGTTGAAAAACAACAGTCTTCTTATGTGGACGACAGATATCGGTGGCTGTATTTGTGTACGGGAAGAAATTTGCATTCAAATAGGACAACGAGTGGAATAGATAAGTGGTCATTAGAGCTGACTAAATCGGCAGGGTTGGTTTCAAGCGTTGATTGATTTAAAGGCTATTGAAATAGCTCTGCGAATACGGATACAGAGGCTACACAGGCATCATTATCGAGGCAAAGCTCATTTGTGTCGTGAGTTTTTGAGCGAAGGCGACTCTAATTACCACATGAATCGTACTGACATGAACCAGCGATTCATGACGTATAGTTCCGTAAGGTGAAAGTATCCGTGTGTTATGCAGTATTGCTGTGTAAAAATGAATTACTCGACCGAACTAAGTAACTAACTAATCATCTCTCTCGCTAAAATCATATATCCACATCGGTCACATTCTCGGTCAGTACATAACTCCCGGTGTGAGGAGGTGGGAAAATAGACGTTGCTCTCAAACTTACGAGGAACGTTTTGTCAAGCGATGTAATAGCTTACTCGACAACCCATCTACTGCAGACGCTCGTGTTGAATAGGCAGAAGGCGCACGCTGTGGTACCTGTGACAGATTGACTCATCGAACTTCGTCGCATCCATTCATCTATTTCTCCTCATCTGATCAGGGATAGCGCTCGGAAAGCACGATGACTCGGTTCAGTTCTCGGTCCATCGTCAAGCTGTGGTGCGGCATCCACCCACTGTTCAACTTTCTCGTACCGAAATCGCTGCATAGAATGCACATAACTGACTCCATACTGATCTTCAATGCCTCCGTTATCTCATGAGCGTTAACCCGATGGTTCTCGAGCACTACCTCGTTCCCTTTTCGCATATTTTCTTGATTCGTTGCCGTCCTTGGAGCTGACGAACATGCTTCGTCCTGGATCCTGGTTCGATCCCTTTCAAATCCACTAATTCAATAGCGCACAGCTTCTCGCGATGTGGCAGACTTCCCGCAAACTGCAGCCAACTTCCCTTTTATCTGGGTCGCATCACAATTCTTTAAGTAGCAGTGCACGATAACAGCCCGAAACTCATGAACGGTCCATTTCGGCGACACTGTCCTCCAACCCGCGTCCATTCGTAGATGTCGTGAAATCAAACGGCACCCCCTATCAGCTTTGCATATATGTATACCCATCTAGTAGATATATGTATATATATATATATATATCTAAGATAGATATTTGAAATATATAAGTTTATAGACATACAGTATGTGTCCCTGTATCTGTGAAAACGTAAGAGACTAGTTCTACTAGATGTGAACTGTTATAAACGTACGTCCGCACACTACATTCGAACATTGGTCAATGCGTGAAGTTTACCGGTCAGCTGCGTACTGCCTCCTGGGAGCTAATTAAACGGAGACACGACTACGTCGATATCGGTGCCACAGCGATGATCTGGCGAGGTCTCGGCATTTATCGACCCTCTCTGGAGACAGCGCGCCTTTTGTGTATGGTCGTTTCGCACCCAGAAGCGACATATTTATTGGAAATATATATATATATATATATATATGGCGAGGGAGACGATATCGGCAGGAGGAATAGAATTTTTATGTAGATGCAGCTCGAATTGTAAACAGGAACATTTTCATTCAAGCCTTCTTTTCTATATTTCACTCTGTTCCTCAGACGGCTGCTGACAGCATGCACATACACAGTAAATTTAGTGCTGCTTTTCATGCGGCGGATGTAAACGACTCACACAGCTACCGAAGTTGCACACCGGACCGACTCTCGACCTCACTGGGCCTTTACACCGCATCGGCCGTCGACCTGGTCTTCGCAATAAACACAAGACACTCAATTTATCCGCACTTTGGGACATTACTTCAAAGTTAAACTTGAAGCAACGCCACCGCTGTAGCCTTATACGGTGCTGTAGCTATATCCGCGGCAGCATTCTGTTCGACACGCGCCTCCACCAAACGAACAACCCCAGTAGACGAAAATCCCTAGAGTGTGTGTGCTTCTGTCCCGCCTGCGAGATCGCCAGTATAGCAAGCCATGCCGGAATCCGTGCTCGGCGAAGTCACCAGTGCATCGGGCAAGTCAGCCGACGAACGCCCGGTCAGGGAATCGCGGGCTCGGCCGAGATGACCTGCCTACAGCAGCCGACTGGATCTCGTAAAAGAAGAAAAAAAAAAAGCAAAACCTGCGCATTGCCTCCTCCCGCGTCTCCTGCGCGTAAATTTTATTCGCTCCTGCAGCAACGATAGCAGCAACAGCCACAGCAAAGGGAAAGGCGACTGCTGCGGAGTGCAATTTATTGCTAAAAGGTGGACGGCGTTGAAAGCCGTGAGGCTGCGTTACCCCCTCCCCCCGATCGGCAGCATTCTGATAGGAAAACGATTGCGACATTACTGGCTCCTCGCCTACAGGGCGGGTCAAGCGAACCGAGGTTCGGGTAGACGGGATGAGGCCAGCGGTTGGCCGATGAGTGGGTGTCCAATCATTTAAAAAGTTCGACAACCATTGGCCAAATAGTGAAATGAACTAAACGCCGATCACCCCTCCTCGTCCTAAACTCCTTGACCCCACCTCTTGACGAAACACATAAACGTTCATATACTTCGCCCGCATAGAGGACCCGGCAACTTTCCGGTTACCACAGCGATTGTACGATAGTGGTGGCAGGATGCTCCCGGCCAAACGATCCCTTTCGACTAATTCAAGTGATCAGTTGAATACAAAAAGATCCCCCACGCTGTTTCAACTGCTCCTGCGATCGTCCGCAATATCGAGTTTGCTCCCAAACAGCGGCAGACGGAATCCGTATCAGGTCGCTGTAGAGAAGATCTTGGAAGATGATTCCTTTGACTGAACCGGAGATGGAAAAATGAAATTCAGTACTATTACAAGAAAATTTTACTTATATTAAATAAAAGGATATTCTATACAATACGTTTGCCATAGGTTTTTATGCTATACAGCGTCCACTATGGGTGTTTCGCTAAATCAGATACCGCAGAAGATAATCAGAGGAGCGCGACAGAAGATTACATATCCATAGTTCCTAGCACAATCAACAAGTAAGCCAGCTACCCCGAGTGCTAACACTGCCTGAGTAAGCATTCGAAAAACAAAAATAAAAATATCCCCTCCCCTCTCCCACGCACGTGACTTGAGAAGTCTAATAAGTATCCGTCTCTCTGTTTATCTTTCTGTCTTTCCTTTGCTATGCCCTGTGTTGCAGCAGTGTATCAATTCGTTGCGCCCCTCCAATCACTCTCATTTACTCAATCCATCTCAAATCATTCGTGTTACTCTATCACCTAACCCTTTGTCGGCGTCCAGCATGTGGCGAAGGGCCAGTCCACGAAAGTTTGTTTTCTCCTGCGGACAAAGCAACCGCGTGCGTAGGTGCGTAGGGTCTTTCATTTAATTATCTCATCCCCCGTGCCTCCCGAGCGACGGTCGCTCGTTTCAGCTTCCACTGCAGCATTTCCCCGATGGATTTCGCCCAGTCATGCCACGGCGACATGGCCAGCACGCCGTGCCCCCACCGAAGCTGATTCTTTCCGCCGTCGGTGGACGCGTCGACAATTGAGCACAGGGCTATCGATGCAGGCGTTGCCGCATGTCCCGATGCCTGAATCAGTGAGCGGCACCATCCAAGGTGAGAATGCGATTACGACTTGTATGAGCGTCGTGACCGGGCCGGGGGCTGGGGTGTGAGTAGCTAGAACATGGAGGTGAAGGCAGGTCGCCTCTTTTGGTGGCTAGGTTTCTCACCTTCCGACTAATTGTAGAGTAGTGCAGTGAAAAGGACTGTGAGGCTTAGAGGCGTAGCTCCGGCTGAGCTGCCATCCGAGCTGAGTAGTGTACAACAGACAGGAACACGCAAGCAAACAGAATCTACCTAGCTATCTGCAGAGAGAGAGAGAGGGAGAGAGATAAAACGAACGATATACCGTGCCGATGAGACAGTTGCCTGCTTGATAGACACGGCTACTGAGTCAATGACCCACCCCACCTTAACCCGAGGCAAACATCGCAATGGCAGCGGGTGTCAAAGGCGGTCGGTCCGCTGTTCGTGCAGTGTGTGACCTGTTGTGTCTGTGAACGTACTCGCGAATACCAAACAAACTCGCGAATGCCCTCTGGTTATTTGATTAGTGGGTGAGTATATCTGTGTACTCGTGTTTGTGTGTGTGTGTTAGTTAGTATCGAGCAGTTAGAGTAAGGACGGCAGGCGAGCGCTGATAGCACGAGTAGCTTGCTAAGTAGCTTTGGTATTGCATAGACAATTCAGCGTTGTTGCTAAACCTGCTGATTGAACTAATTCGTTGTTATTAATACGATGAACTCGGATCCAAGTGAGCGAGACAGTTGCTTTCGTGAGGCTACCAGTGCGCCATTGCAGTGAGCTTCAGCATCAAGCGGCTGGCGACCACTGATTGCATAGTATGAGTATGAACATAGTAATTCAGGGTAGCTGTTGCTAAACATTATAACAATCAATTGCAATCCAGAAAATTGCACAAACTCCCTTGTTTAAGACATCGTCTTATTTCCGGTTACGATCTTTAGTCATAAAATTTGTCTCCCATTGTGACTTTATCAAATTATATAAATATAATATAGAATACATATAAGAGAACAAAATTGTTCTTTTGTTCTCTTATATGTATTATATAGACTGTTATATTATATATAACAGTATATATATATATACTTATATTATATATTATATTATAGACTGCAATACGCAATGAATTAATTTGACAGCAGATAGATTGTGCTCTGTCCCGCCTCTCCTAAGGTGTCGCCATTATGTTTGAATAAACCACGAATAATTGTTTAATAAGAGAACATAAGCATTGTATAAAGTGCAGTTCCTTTAATAAACCAACAAAGCTTTACCTTTACCTTCACATTGTCAGCCAGGTAGGTCAATAAGGAGTCTTGCACATAAAAACCATGGCATTTTTTATCTTTTTTATATATATATATATATATATATATATATATTATATATGACTAATATTATATATTTGTTTATTGAGGCCGAGTAATAAAACTCTGGGCCTTCCTATCGGAGAACCCAGTAATAATCTTTCGTTCTTTGTGAAACCAGCAATTGCGTTTCCTCTACTACACTGCTTCTCTCAACTTTGAACCTTTTCTTTAATGGACTCGGCCACTGTTCGCAGCCAGCAGTGCATAGCCAAATCTGTCGCAAGCGGCGAATGGCCGGGCAGCGCTGTTGGAGCCTTCGGACGGTACGAGTGAAGAGGTCCATAGGTGAAGAAAATGGTCAAAAGCCTGTCGATGCTGCCGGCGAAGGCGTCATCATCCGTGACGGGACCTGCTGCCCATCGAAACGAAGAACGAAGGGACTGTGTGTTGTAAACTTTGCCGTCCACCACTGCCACCAGTTAACCTGTCCCCAACCGCCTCCCCTGAAGGCTTATAGCTGATCATGAGGTTACCTCTCACGGATAATATACGGCTCACACAAGTTTCCCCTAAAAATCCGCCTGGAGTTCACCTGGTTAGTTAAATTTTTATTTTCAAGAAAATATATATGGCTCGCTGTCACCGCTAGCCGGGTCTTAAAACACTCGGCGGGAGGAAGAGGTCTCACACCGGAGACTTCTGCAATGTTTCATCTGCTGCGGGTAGAGAGAGAGCACCCACTCAGGGTGACCACCTCCTCGGGGCTTGCAGTTGTCGACCCTATACCAACGTGTAGGCTGGAGGCTGATATGAAGCTGATACTTTGACTGCCGTTCTGAGGGGAGAACTGTAGCTTACTGCGCTGTGCGGTTACAGGTCAGATGAAATGAATGAATATACAGCCACCTCAGATGGGCTGAAGAATGACGTCTCTAATGCGGTGTCATCGTCATACTATCAGCGTTTTTATTCCGGGACTCAAGTGAGGACCATTTGAGACTATTGAAACTCAAGACTGTTTCTACACAAATCAGCCTTCAGCATTACTAAGCGGCCCGTATGTCACCACGCAATCTTATCATATGTATATATAATAGTATAATAACTATAATGAATTTATTGGTTGAGCCTTCTTTTTTTCGATTGCGTCAATGAGATATTTTTGGCAGTTTTGCACGTGCGCATCATGCAGCACAATATTTGTCCACAAAGATGTCTGGCATATCCGCCGACCCATCAGGTCCGCAGTGTTCCTCGGAGTCAATTTGGTCACATCCGAGTCGTTCATGGAGATAGGCGGGGTGGGGGAGAGACAAAGCAAACCAGAAAGCGAGAAACTGAAAGCACTATATACAAACGTCGTATACTTCAGGGAGAAGGCGAACCCGCATATGCTCGTCCTGTGATCCGATCAGCGGTTCAGGAGCAGCAGCAGCATCAGCTGCTGCTACTGCAACAGAATGCTTCATCGAGTCACTACCACATATCTGCGCGAAGGGATGTTTTCCGAGCAGCTACACAGGCTGGCTGGCAGGACACAAGGTACGAACGTATGACCGCTGTCGTCTTGTCATCCCCTAACGCTGAAAGCACTTTATAGTGCTTCCAATATCGCTACTCTCCTACCCTTCGAAGTCCTACGGTGGTGGAACTGGCGGAAGCGGCAGTACTGCAGCTGAACGTGGATGGCGTCGTTCATAGGCGCGCCATACAAGCGCAATAACTAGCCAGGTACGGTGGCACAGCCACCGATAGCAACGTTTCTTGTCGCAATCGCGGGAAGACGGACGCGCCGGTGCGTAACGTCCGCCATATTGCGGCGTCCGCATCACCTTTTACATCGCGGTCTGCCGTACTAGCCGCCGCTGTTCCACCTTCTACCCACCTTTAATACTATATAGAATATATCCCGGAAGCCTGCTTTGTTGCTGGCGCTGCTGATGGACATGGATGGCAGGCGCGAAGCTCGGGAGCTCTCTAACATAGAACAAAGAGGGCGAGCTCACTCGACTGCCCGCCAAGCAAGCAACCAACCGCCTGTGAGATTGTTGTACGAGGAGAAAGACGTGAGTGGGCCGGCTTCCAGCTTCGCTATATATGATAGTATAGCTATATAGTATAGCTATAGCTGCTCCGAGTGGACAGCGTGCTGGTCCATTTTGCAGTGTGGCCTACGTAAGACATAAGCGAGGTAGGGAATCCCTTGGTTGCTCGCTGCGCTCGCTCCCCTCTCGCTTGCTATGTCCTGACTGCGCTTCACTGGTTCGCAATCGCTTCGGCGTCGTGTGCCTTTAGCCAGTCAGGAGACATAGGAGTGACAGGAGTCGGCTGCACTCCGTAGGGTTCGTTCTCCTACCAGCGTCGAGTCTCCATAAAGCCTTCAGTGTCTGCAGCGCACTTCAATCCCTAGCTTGACTGGAGCGATTCGCTGTCCCGTGCAGAGGTAGAGCATGCTCAGGAGACGAGTAGCGTCCGTTACCGACAACGCTGTAAACAGAAGGAAGGAGACCAGTGAGTGGATAACTGGCGTTATCCAACTGCGGAGGTGGGGTAGCAGCCACCGCCGCCCCCACCACTACCACAGCAGCAGCAGCAGAAACGGTGACCCCTTGCATCGGTGACCGCTTGGTTGTCGGGCTAGAGCCGTTCCTCCGGTCATGTCCCGACGCACCGGTCGGGGAGTGTGGCAGCATTCCTGATTCTTTTCAGCTTTTCCATCGTCGTCTGCCAGCGGCACTTCCGTCAAATCGATGCCGTATAGAGGAATCGTGCCAGCCTGTTTGGCTCCACTGTTCCACAGGGCGCACTGGTGCAGTCTTATGCCGTCGTAGGCTTTATGCCACCGCTGCAGCTGTGAGTGATGTTCTTGACGCCCCCCCCCCCCTTCGCCCGTTATTGGCGGATGCCCGCTTCTACTTCTGTGTTTCCCTTGCTTTGCGTTGCTCTTTGAAAGACCGAGGATCAACGAGAGGATTAAGCCTACCCACGGCCGATGGCGGACGCAATTGGCCGAAATGATCGCAGAACGGAGCTCGTAGCAGGATGAAGGCAAGGAGTGAGGGAAGAAAGCGAGAATGAACAGGCCAGAGGGGATAGACTTCTTAACCTTCTGACACGACAGTAACTGTCGAAAAATAGCATCGCTTGCGAGGAATCCCTTAACGAGGTACATGTCTACATATATGTATTGTAGACATATTCGGTTGTCTGATCAGAATCGGATTGAAAAATAGGGTTCATATGTTTGCAAGAGCTTTAGGGAGAAACGTATGGGTCCGAACAATAAATGAATACATGTTCAATGCAGTTTGTCTGTAAAAGAAACGTTTACGTATTAGTCCAATCGCGTTTAGAATTCGTATTTGGGGCGTTTGTGCGATATATACGAAATGTAAACTTTAGGTTGGATATCTGGAATGGCTAAGTGCAGTTTAATGGCTCATTTGATTGTGATTTTTTCGTGTAAAATGTAAGGATTTGACTTTCAAGTCTTGAATTGCGAGCGAGTTGTTTGCAATCGACAGGTACGACAGTCAAGGGAAGCATTCATTTCCATTCATATTGGAATGAACTAGAATAGGCTTGTTGATACAGATCTCTATAAACAGGTACAACAAACAGTTCAAATGTCGTCTGTCTTATACACACCTTTTATCAGTGCAATACATTTACCATCATACCACTTAGTGCAAATGTGATGTTCTAACTGGTGATCAGTTGTTGATCATCGATGCTCTTCGCTTTTCTCTGTTGATCTGATTGATCCCTATGTCGAATCTCTCTCTTTTTCTTCCTCATCCTCCTAAAACCTCTTCAAGAGAGACCAACCACACGAACAAAGCAGTAGTTGAATCACCATTATCATCACTACAACTTGACATTCACATGACTCTCAAGTACTTGTTTTTTATAATATTCATATTTACATCCACCGGAACCCTGTGTGGCATACTACTTCAGTGTATTTTGTTTGATGGCTTGCTTACAAGTCGCTACTATGCTGTCTCAACTATCTTGGGTTCTCCAAATCGACCTTTATTTTCATGACCTATATTTGCGACCAGTCGTATTCCGTGGGACCACCGTTCCTTCCCTTCAAGATTGCTGTCTATAAGTTCCGCAACCGACCCGTGTGGGGTCGCTCTTGTCTCTCTGTTTCTCAGCGACTAGTAAGACCAACACTGAGGAGCAGTTGACATTAATCGTCTACCGCGTTCGATTTTCGCGAGTTATCAATAGCCAAGCAGGCACACATTGCCGGGTAGAGAAATAAGGCAATAGTAGAAGAGCCAGCGCCAGCACCAGCAGCCACCGCTCAGAGTAAAGCGGCATTGCGGCACGGTGCTGGTCGTTGTCGTGGCCGCCGCTACGAATCTGCACTACATTCGTTGTGCCTCCTCCGTCTACGGTATCCCCCGTTTCCCTTGATGGCCTTTTTTCTTGCGTCTTTGTTTCTTCGCCTGTTCATTCTCTTGTAGCCTTCTCCCGCTCCTCGTCCGCGCCTTCTCTTTCTTTATATTGTCCCAATTTTTCCCCCAGAAAAATCAATTGCCAGTGAGGAGGAAGAGTCCGGATCGAGCGGCGCGCCAGAGGGGCGAGGGAGGGCTGATAGGGGCCGGCAGGGATGAGAAACACTGGAGAACGAATATAGAAGGCCGAGAAAGGGCATGGCGAGTAGCCGAACGACGGCCTTCGGGGTCGTTCGCTCGCCGTTGGCCGCTCGGGATAAGTAAGAGAGGAAGAGCGGGAGGTTGAGAAAGAGAAGAAGTTTCATCCCCGCCGTTTCCCTCCGAGAGACTCCAGCTTCGAACGGAGTCTCTGTCTTCGTCGTCGTTGTTGAGCCGCGGGGCGCGCTTCGCGCCGGCGGTCATTCCGCGTCCGTCGTTTCTTGAACAAACTTCTCAATCTCCCCTGTTTTCCGTGCGCCTCGTCCCCGCCGCCGCCGCCTACCCCAAGTCTCTGCTTTTCCCCTATTGCTCTCGCAAACGCTGGGCTGGCAGCCTGCCGGCCGCTTCGCGCCGCTCTCTGTTTTTCTCGAGTGCGTTAAATGGCTGGACGAGAAAGAGGGAACGCCGGGCGAGCTGGGGAAAACGGCGAACCCTGAGAAAGGAATCATGAGGGAACTAAAGAGCGCTCAAGCCCCTCAAAAGGGTAGCCGACCCAGAGGGGCGAACACAGGCCAGAGGCGCCACCACCGGGGTTTCGAAGAGCTACGAGGGGCAGGGATCTTGTTGTAAACAGCCCACCGGGGCCCACATAGGACGATTACCGCTGTTCCACCGTTGCACCCGGTCGGCCTCTCCGCAGCGAGAACCACCTTACTGCCAGAACCGCTAGTACCGCCGAGCACTACTGCCATGCCGTCACAGCCAACGCCGCCGATACGAAAGTCGATAGCGAGCCAGTAGCACCGGCCACAGCAGCCGCCGAGAATAGAGGGAAGAGATGATGACCGAGGTACGTGGCCGACGCTCTCGAGCAGCCGCCAGCAAGCAAAGCAGCCCGACGCGGACGACCCACAGTCGAGTAGCCCGCACACAAGCCGCCCACCGCCCGATTCGGAACTACGAAACATCCATCCATCACTTCGCAGCTCACGAGGGAGGTTAGCGGACGGGTGCGACGTGGTGTTAGTAGAGGCCCTTGAGACAAAGTTTTCTATTTAAGAATGAAAGCAAGAACGAACGAAAAGAACAACAACAACAACAAACGACGAGAGCGAACGGACGAAACAAAGAAAGCTGTTATTGGAGTTGCCCGATGCGTCGAGGCAGTTGAGGAAGTTAGGGTCGACCTGTTGTGGGAAGGGGGGGGGGGGTGAGCTATTGAAGGACTCGGGTTGAGTGTCGGGTTGGTCGGCTGGGAGGCCGGTGTAAAAGCCGAGCAGGAGAAATAGTACGAGAAGCGAGGAGGCATTATTTACGCGGCACTCATCAGGGTCATCGCTAAGCCAATCGGCTTTTCCCATCCAGGGAACGGCATGATTACACATACACACACACACATACATACCTACAAATACAGAGCGACGTAGGCAGTCTAAGTGGCACAGGCAGACCGAATCTCCCGCTTGTTCGAGGAGAGACGTTGGAGAACCTGAAAAAAATTGAAGATCTGTGCGGGATTTTACACCACCGTAATCGTGAGACGCCGACGACAATGTGGTGCTGTGGACGACAAGCCGGACCCTAACGCGTGGATATTTGTTTGATGACAATTCTGGATCTACATTTCGTTTAAGGGTGGCTGTAGCGAACGGTGAACGGACCTTCCAAAACGTGAAGAAGGTGGTTGATACGTATGATTCATTGTGATATCGATTCGTAGCTGGTGTAGTTATAGTATCGATTCCTTCGGCGTTCCACCCATGATAAATTTACTAATAAATTACTCGTCGAACACTCCCAGTATGGCGTGACAGCAGTAAACTTGATCTCGATAAGGTCAATGAATCGCCAGCGCCCGAACTCGTTCATGTGCTTGCGCCTTTTCTGGTCACACGGAGCTGACGTTATTAATGAGGGTCCATTTCAATTTTGGCCCTAAACATACCAGGTAACTTCGACGAACAACACGACATCCAATAGGTAGGCGACCACGCTTATATTAAAAGTCGCTAATGGTGAGATTCGTCAAGCACATGTAGGTGAACAACCTAGGGAGAAGGCCTACGAGCGGGTTGAAGTAGCACTCGCGTCGTCACAATCATGATCATAGGGGAATTCTCGATAGGCGGCCTACCTATCCACCCATGCTAAGCGTCATCGGCAAACCTAGTTACATAGTTGGAAATGGCAGCGCGCAGTTTGTCATCAATGTCTTCGCAACGTCTTCGTAGCATCATAGCAAACTACTGTGGAATCACCGCAAGTTCCAATTCACTGTGGCGTCATCACAGTAACGGCAATTCATGCTAATGTCAATTCGTATTAGAAATCTGACGCTTTACACATAAATTTTTTTTTTTTTTTTCAATTCAATTATTTCTTTATTGACGGAACTGCGAAATATTACAACGCTTAAGTTCTCGTATCAAAAAATAAGATAAAAAGAGCAATCACCAAAGTATTTCACAAGGTTCTTCGAGGTGATATACCTTCAAAACATATCACAAAGTCATATTGAACAAGATAATTACAAGTGGTTTACTGGATTTGGGTCAAAAAAGATTTTAGCCTTTTTTTTTATTTCGAAAGCAAATTTCTTAACACAGGTGAGAGACCGAATCTCTCTAGGCAAAGAACCCCAGATTGACGGCAAGCGGTAAGCGAGAGTATGGCGGCTTGATTCTTTAATAGCCAGAGGTGTCATGAACACTGTCGCTCTACGAGCAGTTCGTTTGGTGCAGGCTTTCATCGGAAGAGCAGCGTCTGTAGGCACAATACCCTTGTGTATCTTGAAAGCAAGAAGAGCGACGTGAATTGAGTGCAATGTAGTCAGCGATGGAAGGTCAAATTTCACTAGGACGTCTGCAACCGAGTCTCTGCGAGTTTTACCAGTAATAGCTCGGAGCGCGTCATTCTGTATAATCTCCCCTCTCTGAAGTACATTTTTGTAGCCTCCACCCCAGACTGATATACCATAGCTGAGTAGAGGTACCAGAAGGGCTTTGTAAAGGTACACCAAACCTTCTGTAGGGATTCCAAGCTCTCTAAGACGACGCAAAGAGGCTACTACAGCGTAGCACTTTGGCAATACGGAACTTAAATGATCCTTCCATCTGAGCTTTTCGTTCAAAACCAAGCCCAGGCATCTGACCGTAGGAGACCACTGCATTTCAATATCACAGAGACGCTGTTGGCCGATCGCAATGTTCCGTTGTGGTGAACGAAACAGAGTTATATTCGTTTTGCTTGCATTAATGGCAAGACAGAAGCTCTCAAACGTTTTTACGATGACGTCTACTTTACGAAGCGCCTCAGAAATGTCCTGTTGTGCCCTTTCCGGCCGCACGCGAAACAATAGAGTGGTGTCATCCGCGTAGGCGATTGTTTTACAAAAACCATCTTTATCAATTTTCCGTAGAATAAAATTTATATATCCGTATATAATGCTCGCGGATTTTTTCGTGAGATGGTGAAATGGAGCAGATCTTTTTTCCTAGATAAGCAATAACAGGGGTTCACGTTGCTACTTTGAGCAATGAATACTGTAGATGTTTATTGTACCGGGCATATACCGCAGTCGTGTATAATAACGAGGCTAGCTGAGATGTCTATTTACAATGCCGCCGAGTTCGTGGCTGACCCGAAGTTAATAAGAAACAAGAATTAGAGGACGTATGTTAGAAGTATATATATATATATATATTAGAAAATATTCAACTATTTACACGTTGGTGAGGTCAGCGAAGATTTACATGGTGCAGAAATAAAATTGTATAAATACCTATATGTATTTGTTCAAACCACATTTTTTTCCGTGTGTTGTTTAAATTAGATGATACACTTTTCAAGCCGTAATCACCATGGTAAAACGAGAAACTATTTCGCGTCGATGTCGTCCTCCATGCCGGAATTAAGTGTAACCTCGGCAAGATTCGGGCAGACTCACTCGCAGATCCCTCGGAACGTTTCTGATATAGTTACGATAATTATCAAAAGCTATAGCTTGGTCTTGTCTGGGAGGCTATTAATTGGGTTTGCCCCGTTGACTCGTTGCCTGCCATCGTCCTGAGCTCTGTTGGACTTTTTCATGCCGGCGGAGTTGTTGTTTGAAACATCCGACGTCACGTCAGTGGGCGGTTTGTTATCCACCACTTTGGCGAGCGTCCCATTCCTTCCGGTTTCGACGGCTACCGCGTCCAGGCTGGGATCAGATCGAACAGATTTTTTGGACGACGTTCGTCGCCAGTGATCGTAGTGTTGCTCCAGGGTTAGAGCCACTTCGGCCTTGCGTCCAATCATCTAACGAGAAAGACAACATATGTAATTAGTTCTAATAGTATCTGATCGCTAGAACAATGCGTGGCTCTTGAAGCGAAGCGGTTCATTATACGGTGCGCAATGAGAAGCCTTGCGTTTTCATCCGTGTAGCCTGAATGGGTAGTCCGATATAATTATAATTTTGTGCAAAAGGTCGTGCTTAATGCGAAATAGCATTTCACTGATTCGGTGTATACCTCTGCTTCCTTATGAGTCTGAGGCTCGCCAATGATCTTGCCCATGAGCTTCTTGAAGATGAAGTTGTCAAGGTGTGCAATGGGCGACTCGACAGCGATGTTCATGAGGAACGCCAGACCAAAGCTTATGCCGAGGATTCCCAGCGTTGTTTGAAGCTGTCAAACCAAGCGGGAGAAGGTGAACATTGTGAATGGTCGAGGAAGATTGATTGTATTATACTTTGTGTGAAAAGTTCCGGTCAAAAATGACGAGGTCTAGAAGCCGGGTCTAGAAGCTCATGACATTCTCGATTAAAACTGTTCTGACCGCATCCTCAAGCTGCATGCAGGTTCGGCGCGGAGCTAGGCCCGTTTAAATATCATCATATGGGAGAAGTATCGAAATCTATAAAATGAACACCGATATCGAGATTAACAGAAGCTGCCGAAATAGAGTTAGCTCTGAAAAACAGCTATATCTGGTCGTCGTAGAGTGCTTCATTTAAGCATACACATATCAGTTTAAGCGAGTTCAAAACGATTTCAAAACTATTAGTCATTTCAGTACGTACGAGCAGGTATTGATTCGGATGGAAAGCCTGAGACTTCATGAGGCCCTGTTGCATATAGACGACAGCGAAATGCACCAAGTAGACACCGAATGCCAGTCGTCCAAGAGCACGAAACGCCGAATGTTCGAGGATACGGCGGATGGTAGCTGTTGATGATCAAAACGGATGATTTAGCGTTGGGCAATATTTGTAACGTTGTACAGTACACATTCACTAATTGTGTGCATAACAAGTGAAGACTATCCTCGAAATCAGTAAAAATGTTCGTAACCAACGCACGTATAGCTTTAAAAGCGCCGCTTGAGGCGTTACCCTTGATGTGAAATGAGATCGTCGACCATACATCAAATTGTTTCCGTCAATGTCCCTCTTTGAACCCCTTCACTAGAGTAGCAGCCTCCTCGCTATGTTCTATGTAATAGTACTTACGAGCCATTCCATGTACGCAGGCGTATATCAGCCAAAAGAGTCCAAAGGTGAAGGTTAGCCTGTGGAAGCCGGCATACAGGGATTGCCCAAGGGGACCTGGTAGACCGTGTCGATACCAGTTAACCGTTATGAAGACCACGTACGAGGCACATGCGTGTGCCAGGACCCACAACAACGTTTGGATGTACTGCGGACCGTGGGACAAAAGAAAATTCATTCGCTAGTTACCCCACGAACGTATCTCGTGCTTGCGTGTATAGTTGCTTCTTGCTGGGAACACCGCGAACAGCTCATCAATAAGTTCGGAGTTTTAGCTCCTCGGGTGTACAGTATAGTATAAGTTGGATCTGATGAGTATGTCGAGAAATTGCCCCATTAGCTATCATTAGCCAATACGCTGCTACGGCTTGCAGAAAAACTAAGATGCCATGTTAGATGGACGAGAATTTCCCATACACAGATTTATTCCTTCTCAGGCTCCCTACATGCGGGAAGCGCAAAAGGTGAGTTGGCTCAAGCATCTTTAGCATCGCGCCTTGCTTCGCCAATCAGTTCCCCCTGGGGCGAGATCATTACTGACACGTCTACCGATACGGAGGCCGCATTCGGCCTTCATACATAGATCATTCCGTTGTTATACAATCGGCTCCCGATGGCCTTTCACACCACGATCGGATTCAACTTGTTTCATCATTCGACCTTATGCAGCAGGACGTGTCACCGAAGCGACAACCATTACCGAGAGAGATAAACACGACGTCTAGGATATGTATTGGCATTATGTTACATAAACGATGATAGTGTCTGACGTACCCATTGGAAGCGTTTTCCGTGGAAGCAAGCGTAAGCGCATATGATTCCGAGGAAGTAACATCCAGAGTGTGTTATGGGCTGAGCGTAGATGTAATCGAACGTGTCCAAAATGACTCTAAAACACAAAGGCGAACAACAAGGTGCACATGATGCAAATTGATGCCGTTTGAACATTCGTGGTTAGTTTCAACATTGACGTGGTGATTCC
The DNA here is from genome assembly GCA_019614645.1 of Stratiolaelaps scimitus. Lineage (NCBI taxonomy): Eukaryota > Metazoa > Arthropoda > Arachnida > Mesostigmata > Laelapidae > Stratiolaelaps > Stratiolaelaps scimitus. Next base: position 6,789,747 of record JABWDB010000013.1, on the reverse strand, counting down.
CTAGCGATTTCGCTTAATCACTTTCGCTACGCTGTTATGAACTAGTGCGCGGAATGCTAAATTAACGCCGAATTTGTGTCAGCGTTCTGCCCGTCGGTAGGTCAGCATCTTTCAATCACTTGTAACCTTTTGAAGAACCTTATTATTCGACATATGCGCTCGCAAGAATTCTATTCGTCAACGTTCAATCGGATAGCTCGAACGGACATCACTGTTTGGCACCCCTGATATCGAATACTGTATATCGATAATTTACTTATAATGTGCGCCGGTGAATCCAATGATGGGGGCGTATCCGTACGCATAGGTGCGAGCCGCTATCCAGACACAGCTAGCGAATGTCAGCACGCTCGTCAGTATGAGTCCGATCCGGGGTTGGGACACAATGACCATTGTGAGGATAGACGCCACCAGAAACACTTGCATGTCAGTCGCCACGTACCAGCTGTGACCCAGACACTGGAATCGGGTACACAGGGAGAAAACGACAAATAGGTCCGTCAATGCGTCGCGTCCCCCGCACCGCCTGATATAGGCAATATAGCTCTTTATCGACGACGGTGTTATGACGCCACGGAGAAGTGGCACGAGATGTCATGTCATCTTGTGATTGCAGTAAATACGTCATTTGTGAGAGGAGTCTCTCAGAAGAGTATTAACATAAAAGCAGCTTTAAGTTAACAAATGTTTTATTAGCGGAGTCACACTGATAGTCCAGCTTTTTGACCAACCTCATATGATCTTATATTACCTCTGTCAATACATATATATATATATATATATATATATATATATATATATATATATATACTATGAAATGCTTCACAGCCAGAGTTATTTTTGCGTGCACGCAACAATGAAACAACACCACAACAAATTGCCTATGCCTCTGCCAGAGTACGCATCCGGCGACCAGAAATACAGCAAAGGCCCCAAGTGTAGTCCCATTTACGCGCTGCTTCGTCTAGTCGTATATTTCAAATAGCTGCAATAAGCAATGCATAGAGTGGCCCTGCACTGCATGGGCGTCCTTATAAACGTATTGGCTGTATGAGCAGATCAGGCTATCAGGCAAAACTTGAAGCAAAAAGCAAACGCGAATCGTCGAACTTGAAGCTAACTTTACCATTCCGTCGACGCCAATGAAGTTACTGTAGAGGGTCGGTATCGTCCACCAGTTCTGGGGGCACCTTCGAGAGTACACCTCAAACAGCGATCGTTTATCGTTCGGCGAATCCGCCCACAGTGGCATTAGCATCGAGAAGCACACGACCACGAGCAGTGGCACAACCAGCCGAAAGTATCGTCGAATGAACATAATCGTTATAAGAACGGCTGGGTTCTGCTTGATAATCCGCTTCTTCTCCTTTAGGCAGAGGTAGCCGAGGAGGAATCCACTGAAAGGTTATCATGTTCAACGGTTGCGAAGAGCAGCTCTTGTTAACTGTGCGAAAATGGTCCACAATAATAATTATGTTGTGCGGGGGTATTTATCCAATCATTTCTAGTAAAATCGACTGTCTCATTCGGCAGCGACACGCGAATGCCACTGAGATCATTTTTTGTCTATGTTTGTTCGTTAGATTGATTGGTTGGTTATGCTCATCGGACAACACCCTTACGCTGCCCACATAAAGCGGTGATTGTATGGTATCCTCTAGAGTCCTAGACGGACTAAGAATCATAGCATTTGTACCTATTATAGTACCGCCTATACAAAATGATAGTTATTTGGTGCCAGGCGAAAGTTTGCTCTGGTAGATGATATGCAAGATATGATTCGAAATAAACTGATTAGCAAGCTGATACCAACCTGAGAAAATAAAAACTCGATACCGCCATAAAGCTGTTGGCAATAATTTGGAATGAAAGTTTTTGAAGGAGCAAGACGTAGCCGGACAGATGAACTGAAAGAGCAATTTGTACCAACATTAAATTTCCACATCTATTTGGATTGCCACGATACGACGATGTTGAATTTTTGTTCGAAGCGACACTGGCATGACTTGAAGGATTCAGAGGAGAAATGAACCTCTTAAATCATTGCAATTAATCATCGCACACAGAGAAAGAGTGAGAGAAAGTTCACACTAAGGTAGTAGTATTATAGCATTCCCGAAACCTGCATTTGACAGGAAACTGTAGTATAAAGCCGCCCAATTGCCTTTACTAATTATGGAAGATCCGACCTAAAATAAATACTAGTTAGTTGAAAACAGGGCCGAAATGCGGATATTAAATCTACTAAGAACGTGCCCTGCCGTCACCGGTAGAAAGTGCGCTTTTTCAGCAGTGTTCGGGCTAGAGTTTGGTTCTCTACGAAGTCCAAAATTGGCAAAGTCATGTCTAGTTTTGGCGGCGAATCTCTTTTAAGCATCATTGTTCAGCTTAGCCGCACAGTGGATATATAATACTAGAACGACTTATATGCCGGCCTTATACAACGCCTGTACAAGTAACCCTTTTACGTTTGCTGGCCTAAAGCTACACGGAGGCGGAATATGAGCTTAGTTACAACACGAACGATTTCAGTCTCGTAGTTGAGAGATGCTTCGAGATATGGAGTTAATAGAAACGAAACATGTAACGATATCAATACGCGTTTAGGAATTTACTTGCGTCTGCAGCAGCAGCAACAGAAGTCGTTTAAAAGCAATGCGTCGTGATTTTGCAATATGTTTCGCTGAAGGCGCTGCTGGAGCAGAGTGTGGATACCCCATCAACTTGCCATCAAAATCATCCCTCCCTTAATTGCATACTATTGTATATATCATTACGTGCGACAGCGGTGGTGTTAGCTTACTATAGACGTCAGGGCTGATGAAAATGGCGCTGTGGCCGTATACAACCCAGCAGGAGAGCAGCACTTTGATTCCGTTAAGAAAACCCAGTTCCTTCGTTTGAGGCGTGTACGGGGTGAACAGACGGAGTACGTTCCGACGTGCGGAGAACATCAGCACGAATGTAATTGCAAACCAGGGACTGATATCTGTAAATGTAGAAATGAACATGCAATTACATCATATGGTGACATTGTTGATGATCGATTGATTATTATAATTACCACTGGATAATAATATAGTTAGTAGTGTCAGTTGTACCTTCCGGACTTGACTCTACATACTGCAGCACAGGTGGCGGGAATCCATTGAATAGCAGCACCAAGATCAGTTTTTTTTCTTGTGAATGTCTAGGACGTAGCATAAACAGCACGAAATACTTTGTTTCGCTACATGCCACAGGCAAGACGTAGACGAAGTTTAAGTAAGGCAGGATTTAAGCACCCCGATGGACGCTCGGTACGGATGTGTAAATCAGATGTTCACATGAAGTTTAATTGACATCACACAATAATCTAAGTAAGCAGTGATAGAAAACGGTTGGCTTGAGGTCCGTCTGAGTATTGATAACAGTCTCCTGCGAACCAGGACTTCGGTGGAGAGACAGCTGTATGCAAAGGACGATATCAGAGTACAATGAGCGTGTGTGTGCATGCGTACGTACGAATGTTCTGAACATATTCTCGATAATGGTGGTAATAATAGTATGAATGCGGTTTTTATTGAATTGTCCTTCTGTAGACTTTGCCAGCCTTTACTCAATGTTTCGCACTTTCTTCTGGACTTACTTCCCTCATAAATAATCGACGTGTTGACCAAGCAGAGACTTGTAGGAGGCTCCTTTGAAATAGGCCAGAGTTAGCAGCACGCCAACCACCCGAGCGTTTCATTTCGATGACAGAACGTTCGCTAGGCTCAATAAGCGTTTTCTACGATAGCACGTCTAGCCAAAGTAAATTCGCCGAAGAGCTGCCTTCAAGCACTAATTCAAAGTCACCTTTCACCAATCGCCAGGCTAGGTTTATAAGCAAACCCGGGTGGAACTCCGTTTTACCATATACGTCCAGTATTGACAGGAAGACACCCGTTGGCGCCGAGCCAAAGCGCCGGCTTTCGTTGCTATAGGTTCTCCAGGGCTGATATATGCTTGCACGCCAGCACTGTATCATCCGGGTAGAACGCTACAAACGATTGCGAGATTTTGCTGAGAAAATGCCAAGGCCAGAGGCGGGCATTACGATGCTACATGTAACGGTGACCATGTTTCATCACCTCTGTGTGAGCTTCGCTCATAAGGATAAGCATAATCTCGATAGCACTGAGGGGATCAATACATTTCATGAAATCAATAATACACATATATTTTATCGACATCTCTCTCTCTTTCTCTCTCTCTCTCTTGTTCATTACTAACTCTGACGGCATAGCTATCGGTAGTGTTTACGAAGATAGACTCAGATATCGCCTCAATATTTTTGTATATTTTTCGATGATGCTTCAGAATGTTCATTTATCTCACACAGATGTACGTGTAGGTATCTAACGAATGACATTTGGGTGTATAATGCAAGTGAAAAGGCTCAAAAACAGTCAACAATTGATGGATTACCATAGAATTTCAATGACATCTATTATTATATATTATATCAATGGGCTGGCCGAATTTCTATCCTTAAACAATAAATTTGTGGATCGTAGAACGCAAAGAGCCTTGTACCACATATAACGAATCGCTCTAGGTAACGCGTGTACTTCGTACTCGATCGGCAGGTGCGACATTGATGAGGGTCTTAATGAAGATTATGGTAGTCTCTGCGAAACTTTGTTTTTGTCTAACCTACTTAAGCTACCGACCATGTTGTTCCAAGACGACACAGAGAGGGAGCAAGCCCTTCGTTGTACTTATGGCATTAAAAAATTATTCTATTAGTCAAAAATAATGGAAAGTTTCATATCGCGTTATTCCAACTCACAGATGGGCTTGTCACGAACTCTGTTTAGGTAGTAGTCTGTCGAGGTGCCGATAATCACCAGCACGAGAAGCAGGTAACCAAGTGCACTGGAAGAAAAGACACACCATATTATTCTATTATATGGACTTAGTGAGTCGTATATGGAGATAGAAGACTTCTTCGAAGGTTGCTGGATTGGAGTTTTTTACTTTGATACCAACCATCGATTTACCTAGTCGTGTGGAGACGTATACAACTAAAGGAACACAGCGATGCTAGAGGGCTATCGTGCCGTACTGCGTTTGAAAGTTAGAATTGGCTTTGAAATGTTCTTCGATGCCAAATGCGTTAAAGCCTAAGGCCTCCTTCACACTATGGTATTCACTATACACCGTTATATAATATGCTGGCGATATGGAAATCCCTTATACAGATGTCCTCACGACGGTACATATTGTACATCGGGTTGAAGTATATCAGTAACATCCATAGCGGACGCAAAAGCATAGGCTGGTTTCGACGACGATACTTAAATGAAAACTGCACGATACCGATGAGAGACAGAAACTCAGACGGCAGGAGAGGGAGTGGGGGGGGAGAGAGATTGAGATAAAGAATAAAGTTTCGCGTCATATCCAGCCGAAGCATGGCACGAGATGACCGGGTGTTATTTGGTGTTGCTCGAGTCCAACTTTGGTTCGCCGCTTGCAGATACGTTGCACAGCAAGCAGATGCACAACATCCGAGAGGGGACCTATCCAAGTGATGACTTGATCATTCAGCTGTAGCAAGCGAGGCATAACGGAGGAAGAAGCTGCTTTTCTGAACGAAGTTACTGCGAGGATGAGACACAGAAAGGTAGGATAGGAGAGGGGTGTTCGGAGATGTTAAGACGATCAGAAGAAGCAAACCCAGAGGAAGGCGCACCACGGAATGGCCACAGAGACGTATATATATATATATATATATATATAGAGTATTCGTTTCGCGTGTTCAAGAGGAGACATTTGTAATGAATGCGATTCTGTACCACAGATGGATTGCCTATATTCAACTCATATATATATATATATATATATATATATATATCAACGACTAAGAATATTCCGGGTAATTAATATAATTAAGATTACGCCAGATATGGCCAGTGGCGGCAGCATAACCGGCCTATGAAAGTCGGGAGGTAGTTCGGAACCAGCGATTATATTTTGTCTAAGGCGTTGATCATTAAGCGAGAATGATCTATTTTTGGTCTTTTATTTTTTGTTTTCGCTGGAATATAGCTATAGTCAGGGCCAGCGTCACATCTTCCACAATCACAAGTGAAGTACGTACGGCAGATTTATTATATATATATATATATATATATATATATAAAGCCCCGTTCGAGCCCCGTGAAGTGGCACATACGTTCGTAATATGACAGAATATTAAATAGAGGAAGTATATATGAACTTACAAGACACATCGTTGGAACGTAGTTGGTACTTTCTCCCCCTTGATTCGACAATTTCCAATTTCAAATTCTGTACCGTAGACCTTGTTAATCACTGCAAGAGACAAAACATGATATCACGTAAATCCGTTTTCTATCTTTTCAAACATGCTGAACTGACCGCGTTTGCAAGCAGAACTCAATGATGATACTGATGTTTATGTATGATCTTACATTTGTTGAGAATGTGATTGAGATCCTCGCTGCTACACTTGTCTGGGGTACAGAGGCCGATCTTTAGTCCGCTCGGGACGCCCAGCACATCCTTTGGCCAGACCTTCAGCTTCAGCACGGTCTCCTGGTAGAGATGAGAGAAACGTGACAAAATAAAATTGAGCACAATAGATCTTAAGCGATTCGTTAATTGATAACCGGAAGAAACTAGTGAGCTTTGATTTTAGCTTAATCGAGGACAAATAGCGAGCACGTCACCACTGTCTCCACTCGTGAGATAAATATCGAAAATATCTATATCTAGCCAGCGTAGTGTGTACACGTGTCATTACGTGTTGTCTTTGGACAACGCGACGTCTCTCTAGAGATAACTCGAATGGATGGTGCCGATGATAATTAATCATAGATATCCATGGAATCTATGAGTAGACTGCGAACGCTAATCGACATCGAGAAAAGACAGGATTGTACTTGAAACGAACACTTTGAAAAATATACAGACACACTTAGTCAAAAAAAGATATATATATATATATATATATATGTTTTTGTATCCAATATTTTTACAACATAAATGGACCATCTCGACGAAGATAGAGTGTGTATAAATATACCAACCTTCAAAAACGGATCATCTTTCAGCTGCTCTCTGAGCCCATCAAACATCTTCTTGTTTGGGGTTATATAAAGGGTACAGTACTGGCCCCTCAGTGTCACGAGACCATCGTCGTCAATCCGCTCCGCCTCGAGGCACTGGTCGTACGAACCGAATGATCCCTGTGCACCCAGAAGCAGATTCTGTGGCAGGCCGCCGGATGCAGTTGCAACTGTCACACGAAGGTACGCAGAAAGCAAATATATCGATGCCGATATCTTAATCGCAAGTTGTTATCTACTATTGGGCACTGTGTGTATATATATATACGTGGTCGGTTGACGATGCAAGTCGCGCCCTTGCTGTTCCCTGTGCGTGTAAGCGCGTACAATGCTACGTTGATTATGCGCAATACATTTTTCGACCTCATCGTCGTCGATGTGACAGGGCGAAATCTATACAATTCGATTCGCTCAGCGTAGCCGGCAGGCTAGGTCGTGGGACTCATCACTTTGAAACTCGAGGTTTATCCAGGCAGGAAGCGATTGCGGAATGGAAAAAAATCAACGCTCTCATCTCTGTGCCTGTGAATAGCGGATTTCCAAAAAAAAATTGACGTTGTACGAATGTTCCACTGCGAGTGAACGTTCACGCCCGCCTTCGAATATTAGCGACGCGTAACAATATGGAATTCTGTAGCCTAAAAGTGTGGAAAACCATTTTTTGTTTGTAGATTCTAGAGACACTTAAATAAATCAGTCCACTTGTTTTCTATGTTAGTTGCTTTTGCCTCTAACGATCTGACGTTAAAGTGCTCTGAACGAGTGTTAGTGCTGCACTGGTGATCAGCGCATACGTGTGGATATCCGCATATAACATATATTTTCATATAAGACTATTGTTGCGGAAACGTTCATCGCCTTGCTTGGTTTCCCTTCGTCGAAAGTAGTAGGCGTTTTTCCAGTCTGCACTCTGGCGTATGCGCATATCTTCAGTGGCCAGATTGTTGCCAATATATTCAATGTTCGTGTACAATATCTCTCCACTCCATACTACATGCTTCTATGCAATATTCCTCCTCTCTCTCCCTCTCCCCGCTTCCCCGCATTATCTTTGTCTTCTAGTCTACTCACATAAAAACTTCACCAGTTCCAAGTTAGTGTCCAAGCGCGTCCAAGCTGATTATGAAACCTGCTGGAGCAGAAAATGTCTTGAGACATTTTTCCTCTCCTGAGAGAGAAAGAGAGAGAGAGAAGCTGGTGGTGAACGTCGCTGACCCATCCATCGAACCGGAGCCAGCCTAATACCGGCCGAGCAAGTAAATATAAGCCTATGCTATCGACTCAAACCTGGGGAGCACCGCACGCACTCACCCAATGTACTGATTCATAGCCTATGCAAATAGGTAACGCTATACTAATCACGAATGGTTTAACCTAAACGGCTTCCCGGAGAATTGTTTGCCTACCGTACTATATTAAAATGAATCCGCATTTCTAGGACACCTTTGTCTTGTCGAGTAAAACAAAGTATCTAAAGCGAACCGTAACTCGATTTTAATTGTATAATGACAAAGTCGAAGATAAGCTTTGAGCTATGCTCTTATTTTCTATTCGCATCAAATTTCGATCAAATGTCTTCTTTTCGTTATTATCGTATCGTCTATTTGTTATTATTATTATTTTATTAGTAGTTAAGCGGCAATTGCTAACAATTGTGAACGTGTATTATAATAATAGTATTTCCTTTTGGATGGATTCCCCCTGCAGTCATTACACCATTAGCCTAATGACCAATTCATTCTGCTCGCACTGCTAGAGATAGACAATAGTTGTCTCAACTATTCCTTCACAGATATTCCCACCCATACCGGCCCCCATAAGCTTTGAAAAATCTTCCACATATCTTTCCCAATTAATTTTCACATTCCCAATGAATATCCGAAATGCGCCTACGTATCTGACATAAAATCTTCGTCTCCAAGTTTCGCGGTATACCTCTGCATATGACACAAACGTGCAAACGATTCGATAGATCAGCTTGCAACTCATGTGACTTTCGCGTAACGACAGGATGATGATGATCTATCTAAGACTAATATAGATCATCGGTCAACAATGGAAACCGACGGCAATCCGTCATAAAATGTTACCATCGAAGGGGGGATCATGAAATAAGTGCCGTGTGCCTGCCGAGCGTGCTGTTTCGTCGATGACTGCAGCATCGGCGAGGTCGGCTCTTTTTCATCGACATTTATATGAGAGTTGTTAGATGTGCGCACCTCTCATGCATACACAATTCAAATACAGATAACCCTGCACTTCATGACTGTTGTTTGTCGTATTATAGAAAAATGGGTGGTTTTCTTTCGGTAAATCATTTAGAGAGGATGTTCGCATATTACCGAAGGGATGATTTATCGCTGTTATTCCGAACACTTTTCGTCCGCGTGCGGTCTCCAGCCCGCGCTATATGGTCAATTGTGTTCTTATGTCGATCGGAAGTAGCAAACGTATAGGAAGTGCAACGCAGCCGTTCTAGACTCCTTATAAGCAGCTCTATAATCGTAGCCCAAATGGATTGAGAGGTTAGTGACATAAGAATTCTGGGCAGGTAATTATCATCTGACGTTGCGCTGGCCAAATAATTACCCGCACCGTATAGCTCGGAGAACTCTTATCAATCTACAATTACATTATGTCGCTGTTATTTATCCAGAAGCATTCTGACATCCTGATATACGTGCTATATACGAATATGAGGCGTCGATTACAATCTGATTTTTGCTTGAAACATATTTAGAGACCTTCGTAAGTTCACGCTGGGTTTACGTTCGTTTTGCGATAACCAATGATCTCGTTTACAGGCGCGAACATAAGAGATATCACTGCGCGAACAGGCAGTCTTCCTTCGTTAACTGATTCAGTCGATCTCACTATATCTCATACGGAGTTTGAACAACAGCACCAAAACGGCATGACAGTTAAGTGCGTAAGGGACAACTAGATAAAGACAATTCTAGAGATTCGATTAGCCCGCCATGTCTATTTTTGTGCTCAGGAGATTAAGGGAGCGTGAGCGAAGATCTGGAATCAGCAACAATCAGATCACATAAGCCAAATGACGTTCACGAGTATATTCTGCATTTGCAACACAAACCATTTCGATATTTCGACTTCATCCCATAGTCAGCGAACGCTGTTCCGGTGGAAACAAACGTCTTCTATAAAGAAAAAGGAAAGCGCTATGCGAGCTTCGGTCAATACCTCAGTCAATGCTCTTTTGGATTCCCTCGAAAATGAACCATAAACATCCATCGGACATCTTCATGATACAGCAATGACAATAACCGGACGGAAACGCCGGTGCATCCTTCAGATTTCGCCAGATTATTCTGTAAATCTCATCCTGATAGCAGTAATTCGTATAGTGTCATTGCGGACAGACGCTATCTACAGTTATGGCCGCCTCAACGGTATATTACCTAGAGTCACTGTGTGTGTGTGCTTGTATGATGTAACTTTGTTTCAAGCGGTTTAGGCGCTTCTGTTTCTCGCAACACATTTTTTAGTATGATGACTGCATGATTTGAACACTGTTCACCTATTGAACAACGTAAACATCGGACGCTCACTCGACAAAGCTAGATAGAAGAATAATATTACGAGACCAAACGTAAACTTCCCGGGGTGACTCATGGCCGATATTTATTTTCCATCCACGCAACTGTGTTTCGACATATCGCTACATAAGAAGGACCCCTCAAATGCGTAACGGTGGGAATCGAACCCGTGCACCTACATGTCTCCGCCGATTGCAGGGCACACTCGAATGCGCCACGCCACCCGGGGGCTCGACAATATTACAACACTAGCACTCAGCATTGCGATCGATCGAATTGCGGTCGAAAATGCAAGCGTCAGAGACGAAGCTGGGTCCAAACCTATTATATACTTTGGTAGGAATATATTATTCTTTGTCCGATGCGACGGCTGGCCGAATGCCGAATTGTAGCCGACTGATTTCAGATGAATGAAATCGATTTGGTACGCGGCGACCTGTACGCTTCAAAATAAATATGATTACGCTCAGTCTGTGATGTGCTCAGTTAGATGAAACCGACGCTGGCTGCTGAACAGAATTTGCGCTTATCTGGTCGGTATGATAAAGATCTGTCTCAGCGAACAACAAGTTTGGATGTGTGTGCAAACTGAGCAGCTTCGAATGATAGCTATAGTAAATCTGTATCGTTCATATTGGCGGTGACGAGAGTAGTCAAATGATCTTACAGTGACTATTCTTCAGGATTGTGGCCTTCGTTTGTAAGCCTGTTCTATACGTTGTTTGTAAACTCCCCACGAGCCAAACAGGACGATAGAGCTGCTGTTGAATAAACTCTTGTAATTAACTTTATTTTCCCCCTTTATTTTTTTTTCGAGCAAAAAAAAAATTGGCGTTGTTATAATGTATATATATATCTATATATATATATATATATAATATAATTATTCAGTGTCACGGCGAACGCGCGAGGATACAATTTTAACCTTGAACACACAAAGGTTAGTTTAAAAAAATAATAAGCCTAGTTTTTATATATGTCCGCATAGATCGGAGGATGCCAATGCCCAAAAGTACATACGTGGGGCGGGGAAACTTAGGAATTAGACAGAGCCGCATAGTTGAGTGAAATTGGCAAAGGTGGGCGTACAAATGCTCGTTTAGCTCGGTGCTAGCTACCTTTATCTTTTTTCTGTATATTTAGACACATCACACTCTTATCTTTTGCATTGAGGGAACTTGCCCTGAAATGTATGTGCCAGCTGCGCATCTCAAGTTATGTGGAACTATCTAATATATATATATATATATTTTAAGCTAATAAGAACAGGAAAAAGAACACTTTCTAAACTTTGAGATATACATATAAATATATATATATATATATATTAAAAAAATTATTTAACAGTCGGAAAGATAAAACTCTCATATTGCCTGCGTGACGCATCTTAGTGTAATGTCAACATGAACTCTTCGACCGTTAGTCAGGTAGCCAGTTCAAAAGTTCTGAGTACGCCTTTGATAGTCTGACGATGATGTGAATCAGCCTATACGAATACAAATTTTGTGTTCAATGTCTCCGGTAAGACTCCCCCTTGTCACAATGCGCGAAGTGGTCACGCAGAGCATTTACTATAGACCCACGACTCGTCATTAAGCATGCGCATATTGATAATATTTATGAATCCATAGATACACATGTGCTGAATGTCACTTACTCATTAATGCCCACTTCTTCTGGTTCTGAACACCACGCAACAGCGCTATCAAACTGCCTGTGCATTCGTTCGATAGGTCGGGGTCTGCTAGCAGCTCGCTTACCGCGGGGTAAACTCTTCGCTGAATCTCTTTCAGAAGCGGCTGCAGATCTTCGAGAAAGTCCCTAGTGGTTCCCTCGACTTCGGTCGTCACCTCGGTCACGTCTTCATATTCCTCCCCTTCCTCGGTCGTGTCCACATCAGCGGTGTCTTTCGCACCAGCCACAAGTGATCCTAACATCACCAACACTAGCAGAGGAATCCACCAGCGCACTGACCTCATCTTGCGAATCTTTTGCAGCAACGTGTCGTGGAATTAGTTCTCGCGCGCGGAGAATCACGGCTGGGCACGTAGCTCCGCAAGCGACTACTGATAGAAAATCGACGTAATCCTTCACGCCTACATTAGATGCATACCTTGTCCTTTAACCTAACGAACTCGCGTCCTAATCAGGCGCGTCCTTCTGTTTCGGTGGGCTCACCGCGCCGGCAAGCAAGCGAGCGCCAGGGTAGGAACGCTTCGAACTGCGCGTCTTGTCAAAGGCGTCGGGGTACGGGACGATGTCACTAACTCGCACTTCAAGAAGATTGTGGTCGGCTCCGGAGCTGAATCTCGAAGCTGAGTGACGCCTGCCGTTGTCGCCGAGCGTGCATACAGGAAAGGAGGTTTCGGCGACTCGACTCTCCTCGACCGCTCCAGTTATTGTAGCGCGGCAACTTTGTTCGGATCGGCATCCACTCGCGTTATCAGTTCTGCCCCATCTTTCCGATCTTGGCCAGGGATCTAGCCGCCAGACAAAAACAACAGAATACTCTAGCCAATATTCGATATGGCCACATTACATATCGGATGCATGTGGAGAGGAGGGCGAAGAGCGATAGTTCTGCACGCCGTGAGATGTTAGTGAGTCGAATGACAAGAGTTCCCTTGCAATTCACCCCGAGATGGAACAACATTGTCTTGCTTGTTGCACCAGAATACGACCACTGGTAGTAGTTGCGAAATGGGCAAATTGTACCTATCAGTGAATAAGCATACCGAATCTATCGATCATGCTTTGTGTTAACGACGCACGCTAAATGCTTCTGTGTTAGATGACATACAGCTAAACAGAGACGACTAGCATTCTCTGCGTAAAGCAGCCGTCGCTTGGTCCTCAACGTCGTTCCTCAATGGGCTGTAGCGTATCACAGGGCGCTCTGCCCATGTGTTTGACTGATGCATCGCTTGCGTGCGCACTCAGAGAACGAACACACTCTCATGGCTCATGTATTTTGAAAGCTAATAAAGAGCTGCTGGTATTAAGTTTCCATTTGTGCAGGTCTCATTTTTCACCCATAGCCCATTAAGCGTTCACGCTAACGGCACTCGTTTACACCGGTGCTTGTCGGTGATCTAGAAGCAGGAGCGGGCGAGGTGGTTCCACGCGCCCGGTGCCCGGGGTTGGTTCCGAGTAGCGGTCGGCAGATGGGATGAGAAAAGGTGTTGCAAAAGTGATGTCTCCCGACAACTTGATACTCTGCTGAGCGAAATTGTCAAAAGCCAAGCGACAAAAGGCAACCGTTTGATGTCAGCTGGCTAGCGTTCGTTTTGAATAAAAAATAGGCTGAGGGGGCACTCGTTTCTACTGTAAACACACCTTTTTTCCTAATTATCTTAGCTTACTGTCAGTGTACTTAGATCCCTCTCTCCTTCCATTCGTTTAAGCTTATGCGTCGTATATAATATGTATATTTTCTATTTTCGAATTGCTAACATCACTTTTATTTATGTGGTCAAACTTTTCAATTTGCTGTTAGCACCAATAGCCTACAAAATCGAGTATGCACTCAATGTGCATGGATGATGCGTTTGCCACTCATATACATACATATATATATATATATATGAGTGAGTCCTTCTGTAACTCGGTATTTCTTCGCTGGAAACCACTACATCGGCTTTCGTTCCGATCCACAACAAAAATATTTCCATTAATTGTCTCTAGACAAATCGGGATCGTCTTTCCAAAGGGGCACCAATGTGGTATGTATGACATCACGAGTCTGGCTGGAGTCGTTTCTACCGCTAAATGCGGGTTAGCCGAAACAGGTTCCGTTCCAAAACAAACCCCGCCATAGATTTCACCGTCATAGACGCGGACGTTAGCACGGCACGCTCTGCCATTGCCGTCGGCGACACCCGGCCACCACGCCGACGACGACGGCAACAACCGTAGTTGCAACGGCAGCAGAAGCCGAAGTAAGATCGCCGAAGCAGCGGCCACAATAATTCTCTCGTTGACTGGCTGCGTCATCGATTTTCTGTAGCTTCTGGCCTCTGTGTTTTTTTTCTGTCTCCCCTCGGTCCGCCCCACCCCCCGCCCCCCGTCTGGGAAAAAGGGATTCGCGGGGCGTCCGAGACGAAATGCGAGCGAAGTCGAGATAACGAAGTCAGACTTTATGCTGCTACTACTCCAACTACTTAATGACCGAAGCAGCGGAGGTTTAGCCTGCTGCGGCTGCTGCGGCGGCGGCGGCGGCGAGGGCTGCAGGGCGCTAATCGACTCGCTGATTCGCTAGACGCCGTCTGGAGTCGCTCATCGACGTCGGCGTGAGGAGACGATGGCTCAAATCAGCATGACTTAACTCTGCTGCTTTAGCTGGACGAGATGCTCTGAGGTGGGTTGACTTAATTGCTCGTTATTTTTTTGTTGGTTCAGATGTAAAACGGATAATATAACCGTCTTGTTTGCTGTACGATCTGTGAAGGGCAACTTTTGTTTCACGAGACGAACGCGCACTGACAGCATCATCATCATCATCAGTGGTAGCAGCAGCAGCAGTAGTAATAATAGTAATAGTGTGTATGTATAACGTTTTTCGTATGCGCTAAATTTGTCAACTTGCGGATGAACCCATCGATGGAACTGTATTGGGGTGAAATCGGCAAATCGACGCCGCTAATCTTTTTAAACAAGACACATTTTGGGCGATAATCGCTGAGTTTATCAGCATGGCACCGTACGCGTATCGGAACGAATGCAGTTGTCGCGATAGGCAACAGCTATATTGGGCAAGTTTATGCAATCAACGAAATGCCGACGGCGAGAACCACGGAGCTGCCAGCCACAGCCGAAGTTCCTTGAATAGCTCGGTACGACGATAATATGACAATAATTATTTTACAATTAATTTCTCAAAATACACCCACACGCGCCAAGCGTAGAATGAAACATAAAACATATGCGTACCGCGGATATGTACGCTCTCGTGCCGATAGTCGATATCGCGTTAATCACCAGTACCATAATCAATCTATGCACGGTCTCGATTTTATCGACACTTCATACGGCGGGAGTAAAGGGGGTCATTGGTTGTTCTGATATATATATATATATGAGGCAGGCCTTTTCTGTGCTGCTAAGCTTTGTATTATGTATCTACCTATCATAGACATGTATTATATGCCGCTTGCACAACATTGTGTGCAAGCATGCGGACGACATTCATAAAGCACTAAATAACTAACAACTACGTACATTGCTGCATACACAGAGTGGTGTGACGTAACGGTTGCCACATTACGAAGTTGTCGTGAACCGCTGGAGGAGTTAAGATCAGCCAATAGATATCTCTGAACGAGTTACCTAAATAGGCGCAATTATAAATAAAATGATACAAATCTATCTGATCAAATAGTTGTTTAGTACCAGAAGAGTGGAATATAGATGTAAATAAATATTGCGGTAATGTATATATTTATATATATATATCTCTTCTGGTACAAAACAACTATTTGATCAGGTAGATTTGTATCATTTTATTTATAATTGCGCTTATTTAGGTAACTCGTTCAGAGATATCTATCGACTGATCTTAACTCCTCCAGCGGTTCACGACAACTTCGTAATGCAGGACCTATTACGTTCCCGTACTCTATATATATATATATACCATCTCGAGCTACGAATTTTGTATTACAATCGTGATGGTGGCGGCACTTGATAGCAGTCAAAGATGTTCTCAGAATTTTATTCGCTGTGGAGCATTTGCCGATATCAATGTAGTCTGTCCCGTCGCTGGCACTTGATTGCTAATGATTTTTTGATCGAATACAACTATTTGGGTTCTACGTTATTGGATTGTTTCATCATGTGCTGGCCACTGACCGCTATGGCTGCGCACATATAACCGACATATCTATATATATATATATATATATATATGCCATATTCGGCGATACCTCGGCAGTATCATCTCAGATGCTTGCCGCAGATGTTTACCTAAATCACGACATCGATCTCTCGGATTGTTCTGGATTGTCTGATCGAGCACCGTCCATTCATCTCGGTTACCCGCGTGAGGAGGTCCCCGACGACGGTGCATGCATGTCTCCGTGGGTTATCGCTAATCGTCACCGTGTGGGAGAGAGTTCACACATTACGCAACGATAGAAATCAGCCTGAGAAGGGGAGAGAAGACCGCTTGTTTTTTTTACCATCCTCTAGAGGAAAAGCATGTCCTAGCGATCAATTACCATTGCCTCAACCGGATGCCCGTAAGATCTCCCTCGTGCGCAAGACATCCGTCGTGTCGTGTAACCGCAGACATATTTATATTTACGATTCGTTATTATTACGTCAACCAGCAAAAATTGCCTATAAAATAGGCTTAGATCGCTCACGCAACAGTTGAAGTAACTCATGGATGTGGGAGGTAGTGTATCAAAATGACCGGGATCGTTATTTGAAGCTGAATGCGTTCCACAGGGATATCACAGCTAGCACTGGGGACCTGACGTTAGGGTTTGAAGCTACTTGGGAATCACTTCGACAAGTGAGAACATTGAGCTGAGATAACTAAAATGAGGGTACGACAAATCAATTCGTTGTGTTATCCCTAACAAATACAAAATTTCTAGAGAGCTTTATATATATCCCCATTTTCACAGTATAATTGATGGCAACGAAAAATAGTTGCAGATAGCAAGGCTCAACAAAACACTCATTCTTTTTTTCATATCAGAACCACATCACACATGAGTGCAAAACAAAGATATCTGTCAACGATACCCGATTGTCTAAGTTGGAAGGTCCTGCTAATTTAAATTATCACGTTTCACATTAACATAATAACAGTTGTGTTTATTAATCAGTCATGTTGCTTGATTATCAGTGGATGACGCAGAACGCTTGAATCGAAAATTCCTATCTTCTTCGGCCAGAGACAGTCAACCGCTCAAGCGCAGCGCGCTGGCAAGAAAAACACTACGTTTTAACTAAAATTGGATACAGACACTTCCATTCTCGATGCAATGTAGTGACCGACAGGTATTCGCCAATATCACCAATAAATGCAATCATCATTTGCCGTTCGTCTTCACTGACGGAGGAAAGTGATATGTTTCGTAACGCCGAACGGTAATCAGCATCTCCCCTATGCCTAGTCGTCTGTGATTGAAACCGAGTGGCCTTGGAGCCCAGTGTTATCTTATGGCACTCGCCCTTTTGTATTTTATCAGTCGATCCATTCCGTATCCGTTCGAACTACCGCCGCAAGGAGCCCATATCAGCGGTGCGCAGATCAGTTCCTGTGCCCAACATCTTTTGCCAGCGCCAACACGTGTCCGGAATTCGAATGAAGTTCCGATTCATCTGATTCACGCTCAGCGTTCTGCCAACGTGAGATAGAGCTATCGAAGAAGAGAAGTTCCAAGATATCAACGAATACTTATCTGGACACAAGTCAAGGCACAAGTTCGTCGACGTAGTCGTGAGCGTAAAGAACAATAATCACTGAATCAATTGGAATATATTGCACGGAGAAAGAGCTCGAATAGTGACATTGCCCAATGAATGTAATAGAAACCGTGTGATAGGAAGAACGGTTTGAAGCAAGTGGTGCATCGAACCAATTTCTTCTTGTTATTGGAAAAAAATGAATATGATATTTTACTGTGAATTATTGAAATATGTCCTGTTTTCAAGTTGTTGTTATTATTGTGTGGTAAACAGTTCATGGTTCAATTTCAAAATTCCATGTGAAAACGGAGGCGACTCTCAGATACTTCGCTTGAAAAGATGAGATACTCTAGTTCCGTTTAAAGACTATTATACAGTGAGCTTGAGGCTGTACAGCATCTGAGTCTGCACCGGATACGTTCCCGCCGTTTTTTGAAAGCTTGAGAAATGCGTTCAGAGAGAAAACTAACTTACCAAATGAGTCTGTTACGGGATTATCCCACATTGCCTACTATATTCAACCACCTCTGCACTAAGCGTTTGAAGCGTCCCTATCGGCAGAATTTGGCCGATTTACCATGGAAGTAGTTGTTTAACCTGTTTTTAAGATTTTGAGTATTCCAAAACACTTCACCTCTTATATGCTTCGAAAATGAGCGGAAAAGGTGCGAAGCCCTGAGATGACGGAGGATGCTGGATTACACTACCCCCCGCGTCTGCCCAGAAACAAGTTGTAAGGGCAATGTCCAAAATTCACTTATTTTCCAACTGGAGTCTCTATCTCTTTTAGGATGCTGTGGGACGCGGATATGCAGCAGGCAGAATCGGTCACAAGTAGATGGTAGCGCTGATATGGTCTGTTTAATTTGCTTGACCAACCAAACAACGCTGTATTGAAATTTACCTGCTTCACGTAGTCCCCACTTAGTGATACGTTTGCTACGAGTGTAGCCAAGCTTCTCTCAAAAGATTGGAACCACGCCACATAACAGAGGTCCCAGCTTTGCCTGTGTCTTTGGTTTACGAGTTGTGGCGCAGAGCAACTCCGCAGCAGAGATACTTGGGGAATTTTCGTCATTTCGACCTACATCCCATTTAAAGGTAGACTGATGAGGTCAAGGATACGCGTTTGCCTCCATATAGAGCTCGGACTCTCCGACAATGGTCAAGGGAGCATTGACCTTCCAGCTAATTCGTCGCGGAAACGATTTTCTTTGCGAAGCTTTTTACAGCGGCTTAATGGACCCAACCGAACCAAGTTCAGAGTATCTCGAACTTATTGAGGCAGTGCATACGTAAGTGATGTACAAAACCTTCCGCGCATCCTAAAAACCTCACTTAGTTCCCGTGACGCAAGAAACAATGGAAATTTATATAGTTTACACATATAATATAATCCGAGTCTGCTTCGAGCTTAACCTAATATTGAAACGGCCAGGCATACAGAGCAAGCAAACTGATTACATTATAGCAAGGTCCAACGTAAACATGTTTACGTAGTTAGTCCAGTATAGTGGAAACATCTCACATCCATGTGGCTCCCAAGGCCAGTGACTTCACACCTGACCTCACTCTTGCGCATTGGCCTGTCTCAACCCGCTTGCTGCAGACCAGGAACATGTTCGGGACAGGTCTAAAACTTTGGTGCTCTTCTGGTAAACACTTCAGTTGAAGGCGTTGAACTTACTTGAGGGAACGAGGTACTGTGTGGCCTCGTCACAATCAAGTGTACCCATGTTAAACTGACACGTTTTCTATCAAGAGAGCAATTCGCGACAAGGCATAGGAGAAACTCAAGCCTCTAACGAATCGGTATCTCGTATTGAATGATGATATATTATTGATACTAACTTGCAATTGGGGAGGTACATTAGCGAATGCCTAACTGAATTGAACAGCGTTCCTAACACGGGAGACGCAAGGCTTCATTGAGTTCAATGGTTCCTTCGTTCCGTTATTGATTTTTTGTAAAGGTCGTCTAAATAGTGTTCAACAGACTTGGAACATGATTTAGTCATCATTACTAAAATATTATATCTAACAGAAATCTGAGTACAACAAAGTTGCCACGATCTCCGGATATATTGCCTTGCGCAAACATGGAAACATTTACGCGAACATCGAAGGTCTCCTGAACGCGGAGTGCACGCTTTGCGTTCGCCAAAATCGTAGCGAAATTATTAGTGTAAGCTATATCCGCGCACGAGCTTGAACATCGAGCATGGAATAATTTCAAAGGAATATTTACCTATCTTAAGAAAAAGTGCCTACGTCGAAAAGAAGTTGCTCGGAACCCATCTGAATATCATTCATACTGTGAAATATTCCTTCCAGAAGCCGCACGATTTCAGTCAAAGGGAGCTGCCGGCCCCCGTACGATGCAAGTAGCGAGTATCGATTCGGAATTTTGCGCCGGGAAATCAACTGCTTCGCCTTCGCCAGCATTTCCTCAGAATCTCGGATGTTCGTGGTCTCACCAGAGCCATCTGCGATTTAGGGTAGAACAAGTCGGGCAGTCCAGCAACGCTTTAATCGATACATCCTCCTTCTTAACGGAGCAAGCTTCGCCACAGTGCCGAACTGCGTTGAAATCATAGCGCATCTACATCTTTCCTGTTCGAGAACCATTAAACATAAGTTGAACAGGTCATTAACCGGCAGAAACTGTGCGTTCGCTCGCTATATACGGCTGCTTCTGTTGGCCTTACGTCATGCTTCGCCAATAAGAATTTCATATTTGAGCACCATTTAGCCTCCTATAAGATTCATGGAATGTAATATAAAGAATAATAACATGACGACATGTAAACATTCACAAGATATTCACATTTAGTGTAAAATAAGTAATAAAAATATAATAATAATAATAATAATAGATTAAACTTGCACTATTCTTGTTGAAACAAGTGTGCCAACAATAATAATGATAATGACAAATCGACATTTATATAGCTGCTACTCTAAAATTGATTCGCGTAAGTGCGTCTAATGGATACCTGTGATTTTCTAAACATTTGTGATTTTCATATGAAGTGACGATGTATGAGTATGCTCTGAGTTACATTAAACTAAGGGATGGTCTTCGTACCGGCCCTGCTTAGTCGACCGAATATGAATGACACAATTGGCAATTGTCGATGCTCCTGTTGCGCCATAGTTGGGCTTGCCTTGACTCTCAATTATATGTAGTCGGTGTTGTGTTAAAGCGACTAGAGGGGTTCTACGAATTGCAGGCACACTGAACACTGTATTGGGGCATCCACTATGATGGGGACGGGTATCTCTAAAGAGAATCTCACTTTAATGAGAGAAGACGCTTCATAGATGGCGAGTGAACATGTCTGCGGTGAGATTGTGCCACTAAATTTCACTGTAACTCTGATATTGGTTCTACGTATTATACGAATGAGATATAATGACCACAGGGGAATATGTTTTTCTTCTCCTCGACAGCGTGTCCGCAGTGTTTACCCGATAGGATCAGATTTGAAGGAGGTGTTTGCTTATACACAGAGCAGACCATTCTGGATCGCTCGGAAGAGTCCCGTTCGACAACGCTTCCTCCGACCTCGATCATACTGACGCGGAAACATTGCGAGATGACACCCGCGTCTACGGCGAGGATGCTGCATGTGAGCCAAGATGGTCCAAGGATTTCATCATTAAACATTTCACACCAAGATGTGGTGGACATTCACCCCGTCGACGGCGACATCCTCCGTGATAACGTCGATGAAGAGCCGTCGATAGCGATTCGAGAACCCGCCGAAGAAGTAGCGTAAAAAAATCGCGGCTTAGACTGAAAACTTCTTGAGCAGCCTTCATATGCCAACGACCCTGCTCCTTCTTACTACTACTTGTTCCGATCGATGACAAACAATGGTATTATATTTTGGTAGAACAAGTTCAACTGTTGAATGAAATCGAAAAGGGAGGTCACGTCCTTACCTGCCTCGAAATAGGAGAGATTCTACAAATCTGGCATAACGGATCAATTAGAACTTTGAAACAAGGCCGTCGCAAGCCACTCTGATGATTGAGGTAAGCGAATTATTATTCACGATGCAAACCTCGAGGTACAAAATCGGCGAAATGTTCGCAACAACCTAATCGTGAAAGTAATAACAATTTATACTCATTATTAAATAATAGAAGTAGACGTTACGCATATCAATATCTGGGCTGCTCCACTATCCCTTTTGTTCGTGACCATTTGGAGGTTAGGTTATTATAGTTAGGCAGTAACGGACCGTGTTTGTGCGTTGCTTCTATCTAACCTATGCGCGTCTGTGGCGGAAGGAGTCGAGGCCGCCGTGATGTGTTGTGTCTCGGATGTCGTTCTATTATATAATATATGTTGTCGATGTTGCTGGCGCAGCCGTCTACCCGGCGGCTGCCGGCAGCCTCTCCCGCCCCGCTAGTATCGCTTCCGTTCATAAAATTTGTTTAATGTCCTCCTCCGTCTCGTCCTCCCTATATCCAGTCCCCGTCCCCATCTACGGCCTTTGCCGTAGCTCCTCCGTCCCGCCGAGCTGAAAGCTCTAACTCAACTCTCTGTGTCCGTGTGTCTGGGTCGGTCCTGCCGTTTGCCAGTCCCCTGCTCTGTTTAAGAGGGACACGACGGCGGCGGCTGCTGCAGCAGTCTCGCCTCGGATCGGGCGACAACTCGTGGCTATTGCAACTTCTCTCTTTCGGCGCCAGCAGAGCAACTTGGGCGCAACTGGAAGCAAGCGGAGCTTTCCCCGGGCGTCCCCATTCGGATCTCTTCCGTCGGCGACGCTCGTAAATGCTTTATGTGGGTTAAGTTGTCGGCGGCGGCGCAGGGCAAGCAAGGTGGCAGCGGCGATGAGCAAGGGCCACCCGGCGCACGGAGGGTTTCTCGGCGAAGAGCGTCCGTATATGGCCGGGAGAGGCTGAGGAGACGTGAACTGAAAGGCTTCCAAGCAGAGCGTATGGGGCGATGGCTGTTGCCAAACGGGGCTGTGGGTATTCGGAGTCTCTGAGAGCTCTATTCCCCCATCTGGAGGCGAGTCTCTAGCGGTAACTCTAGCCCTTCAACCCGGTCTCCCCTGTGAACAGTGGCAGCGGCGGCGGCGGCGACGAACTCAGTGGCGCGAGTTCCACTTTATGGCCGGGTGGCTACCGGCGGCATCCTGCTAACTGACCACCAAAGGAGTGCTGCCAGGAGACCTTCTCGTGTGTACGCCTCTCTTCCACACGAGGCAAGGGAAGGAAGGAAGAGAGAGAGAGAGAGAGACAGGGAGAATGCAAAGCTAGCAACGACACTCGCGTGCAAGGGAAATGCTCCACTTGAATAATCCCCTGTTATCAGGCGATCTGTGCCCGTCATGCAATGCGAACATGGAACGACAATATTATACTGGGATTTGTGGTTTCTCTTCACAAACCGGACCTGTGAGAGACGTTCCAGAAGGGGTTCACTACTTTTCATAACTTGGAAGAGATCTTAGCACACGCCGGTGCCTGTATACTGGTTGAGATACCGAATTTTATGAGAAACTGGCAAATATTCCGTGTTCTTATATGAAAATAATAGAACTCACATAAAATATTTTGATCATTGACGACTAACATCGCCAACTGGCAATCTGCCGGTG
The DNA here is from genome assembly GCA_019614645.1 of Stratiolaelaps scimitus. Classification (NCBI taxonomy): domain Eukaryota; kingdom Metazoa; phylum Arthropoda; class Arachnida; order Mesostigmata; family Laelapidae; genus Stratiolaelaps; species Stratiolaelaps scimitus. The sequence continues at coordinate 6,766,032 of JABWDB010000013.1, read as the reverse complement.
TATGGATATGAATGCTGTGAACCATGTGTTTGACATAATTATTTTCTATGCCACCAGGGAATTAGAGAATAAAAGCGCATATATATATATATATATATATATATATATATATAAAACACAGCGCATTGTACAACATATTTTACGATTTCAATGCTCGTTGGTCTAAGCGAAACGACTGTGCTAAAATACGTTTGCTGTAATCTGAATAACAGGATAGTCATTAACATGGAAGCCACAAACATCTTATGTAATTTATATAAAGAACAAAAAACAAAATCTAAGAATAAACTAAGCGATGATTTCATTACAAAAAAATACACTATTTGCCTTAGAATGTCATCGAATTCAATGCGATGTTTGCATTATAGTCAATATTTGGAAATGGCAATTATTCCTAATTCAGCAGCGCACATATATATATATATATATATAAAGTCGTACGGTATATTTCCAGCGGAACATGTATTTGCGGTCATATGTATAAAAAAAGATTTTAATAATTACATATATCTTCCTTGCATGCTCCACCAGGTTTGTCACTATGAAATTTGTCACTTATATTAGCAAAACATTAATACCAGTAGTTTTATGTAATGTATCACAAGTTTACGTTCTCGACAATGTCACAAATGACGCTAATTAACACTGCAAGTTCCCATATATAGCTGTGTGCACACACAACCATATACAAGACATAAGAAACGGCTCACAAAGAGCTGCCTCGCTGATTCCAGAAGGCAGCGTACTGTCAAATAACAACGCCAACAGATTGTTCAATATAAAAGTACATTTATACATATGATAACAAACATATGATAACGCCCTATGGCGCATAAGACATAACTCTGTAAGCATGAACAATCGGACGCCTGGCGAATTTATGCTGTTCCCTTGCTCTCAGTGGAAGTAATTTCTGCGTTCACAATGTTTACTTATGTCTGAAGGACAGAAATCTGATCGGATCTTATCTTATCACTGATCTTATCTTATCGTATCACCTGTTCAAGATTACCCCCCCTCCCTTCTCCCGCTTATACGCATGTCTACTGTCGAATTATTGCCCATCAGCGTACGTATGTATATTGTACGTAACAGCGAATTGCTCGGAAAGTGAGCGGCGCAGAATTTTCCGATACAACAAAACGATGATAACGACTCAGTGACGTCGCAGCAAATATGAGCCAATGCCAAATTAGTCAGTCTCATTGAATACGACTACATTTAATGGCTGCCATTATGGCTCGGCTTTTAGCCACTGAATGTTCTCAGTCTCTCTCTCGCCTGTCTATATATATACGTATATATATATATATATGTATAAATGTTTTGTAAAATAGGGGTTGATACTGAAAACTTTATTGGTGATATGGGTGATGTTGAAAACGATGGTAATCAGAGTGAATGAACAATTTCTGTATCTGCTATAATGTCAACTATCAATGGGTGGGTGCACTTATCGGATGATTCAACAGATGCTGAAGGCGTATGCAAACTAATATATATATATATATATATATATATATATTATATATGTGACGATTTGCTGCCATAATCATTTATAGTAAAAAAAATACTTCGTTTTCGTCAACACCCTCTGAATGGCGCTGTAGTGATATTCCAGACCTACCTGTTCATCATACGTTTATATGACAATAGTAAAAATCGGTGGCAATGAGAACATGAAAAGACAGAACATTTGGCAAGCGTTGTTATAATAGACACAAGCGATTGCAATGAAATGTGTCGTCGCCTCAAGCCTCGTCAAAGCTGGGGACACCTTGTCATAGCTCTACGGGATGACGTCGCTTACAGGTTCCTGTGGTACCCAGACAAGTCACACTAGCGAAGAGCTATGGCTGACAACTTGCTCTGAACCCATTTCAATTCATCCAGTGGCAATACCGTTGTTGTTCTAGTTGCTACCAACTTGGTCGTTCACTTATTTCATCGTCATTCATTTGTACGGGCTCGTTCCAAGCAGACAATACTTACATAACAATATATATATATATATATATGCGTGCTACCAACAGGGGTCAATAAATGACCGATTGTTCAAAGTTCCCGCGCGCCCCTTCGGCTGATAACGAGTGTCTGTCGTGTTGGACTTCCCACGTCATTGTGTAAATGCATAATATTTTCATCATAGACGCGTCATTACCCCTCAGGGCGAAGGGGGGCGGTGCCAACAACACGAGTTAATGATCACTATGGTTTTTTTTTGCTATGCTTGAATAAACCGTTCCGCGAGACGGCAGCGGTAAAATAACATCAAACTCTGCAATAGTCCCATATTTGAAATGTAAAAGGCGAAAAAAAAGACGTACTTTGGCCGAATGCGGTGGTACGATATCGGACAGGTAGTACAAGCGGGGTGAAAAGTTTGACGTCAACAAACTTTAGTCCAATAAACGATATAGCCATAGAATATCGTCAACAGTTCGAGACTGGGGCGCTCAAGGTCGTGTGTGCGTGCCCTTAGTGGTAGCTCCGGCGAAATCGATTTGTTTTACTGTTATTACAATTATACCTACGTCTCTGACGGAAACTTAACGGAACGCATTACAGTGTTAGCTAAGGTGCAGTGAGTTTTCAGACCATCACGGAGGACTCACCGAAGTGGTGGACTTCCACCGCCGAAATGGACAGATCATGACATGCTCGGGTTGATGAGCCTCTCATGAGTTACTATGCGACTGTTGATCGGTATTGTGGTAAGGCAGTTGTGGTCATTGTCTTTTCATGTCGGGATAGCATTGACGACATTCTGACGGTAATCGCTGTCGAGGTAATTTTTGATATTGGTGAACCAACACTTGACGACAGCGTTGGCCCGCGTGCCCGCGTTATGGCTTAACTAGTACGATAACGCTATCAACGTATGCTCAAGGGGCCATAGTGAGAGATGACACTAGCCGATTGCATAGGAATGGCAAGATGACTGCGTCGACCTTCTATAGAGTGACCATATAAAGTGACGCGCGGATATCCGGAGACGAGTTCAGGACAGCTTCAGCTTCTTTCGACCTCTCGGAACAACTGGTCCTACGGGTTTTCCGATCTGAGTGACCGATCGCACAGTGACCAGTAGTTCAGATCGTTCATCGCAGCAGGTCGAAATAGGGGTTTGATCGTTCTACGCGCCGCCGTATTCGCGATCTGTGGTCCAAGATCACCGAAATCCTAACCTCGCCGAACTCCAATGCACAGCACATAAATAGTGACATGATCGCTCAGCATTACCTCGTGCAGCCGTCACATGACGTACCCAGCTGTGGTACCTTCAGTGTGGCACTCACATGACACTCAGTGTGGCCATCCAAAGGAAGCGGGGGGGGCAAGTCAATGCGCACTGCGGACGCGCAGAGCGGTCACGCCGGCGCGCAAGCCTACGCCGGCGCGCCAGACCCGCATATTCAACCCATTTAATGTCACTGCGGGATTGCGGTAAGCGCGCCAGCGCTTCGTGGGTTCGCGGGCGAATGAGCGACTGGTTGGCGGTCCAAGTATATTTAAAATTTATGCACCCGACAACCCCCCAAAAGTCTCCCACCCCGTTTCACGCTGTTGGGTCAACCGGTTGAGTAGACTCTGAACGTTCGTAGTTCGTCGGTGGATTGAGCGCCGTAGAATAAAGACGGCCATAGTCGGCTCCGGCTCCCCCTAGCAAATTTTGCAGTGGAACGGGCCGTAGTGGCTAGGGCCCCGACTATAACGGAGGCAACGCAACGACAGGAGTGCTGACGACACTACTCTACTAGAGAGCGAGACGGCGAGCGGGACACAGAAGTGCGGATCGCCGTGTCTCGGATCCCTGCTGCGGCCAAACGGTTCCTATACGTCGGGCTCACCTAAGCACGGGAAGCACACAGTGATGGCGAGCTGAGCGAATAGATTATATACTATTATATATGTCCATGCATGATGCTGTAAGCGGCATGCATGTAAAGAGTTGGTGGATCAACGATGTGTCGGGATCCGCTCGTTCACTGCTGGCGTTACTCCAACGAGCAGTAGTACTAGTAGCACTAGTAGTACTAGTAGGAATTAAATACATCTGTGGCATGCCGCCACCATTGTACGCTGGGCTCGAGCCACAGTGACGGCCGAAAGACAGTGACTGAACGCGGTGGAGCAACCGCGAGCACACACGCACACACATACATACGCTAGTGGAATTACATGGCTAGATCAAGGCGTGTAACCGTGTACCTAGCCGGCTTATGGGCCGCAGCTGCTGTTGGACGCGTCTAAATATGCTACGAGTCTATGGAGGGGCAATACGGGATAGGCAACGGTGGAGCAAACGCTCCCCACGGGGATGTGCATCGTTGACGAGACACGGTACTGTAGGGGCTCGTGGTGCGGCAAGAGGAAGCCACCATGTGCTGCTGCTGCGCTGGTTAGCGAAGGATTAAGGTTGCCACATTAGAAATACAGCAAGAGGGAGCGAGAGAGAGAGAGAGGACAGCGAGGGGCAGATACACGAATAAGCCAAGAACGAGAAAGGATGATCGTGATTAAAAAGGAGACTAAGCAACAAAGCGGGGCTATGAGTTACGGAGGAGCAGCTATAGGGCTGCAGAGTATGAGCAAAGGGGTAATATAATAGATATGGACAGATGTGCATGTCCTGCAAATTTTAAATATCGACTTGACTGTGCCCGACGTTAAGTAGCGTATGTGACCTCGAAATAATCTGGTGAGACCAGCCACGCCGTTTGCCTATTGTGCTATTGTTTGCATCAGGGAGCTGAGGCGACAGATTGGAGTGTTCGGTGAACGACGCCGAGGAAGTCTCGAGGAGTACCTCGTGGAACGGTGGCTTTGTGGTCCGAAGCATTGCTCGGGAAAGAAAGCATCCGATCGGCAGGCTACGCACGTCCATCTTTTCGAGTCTGTGGCGGCCGCTGATTCTACTCAGACTGTGGTGATTAATCATTTTTAGAATTGCGGTTGGCGCTGCCGTGTATATTGCTACGGCTGCTCGTTATGGCGACGGCTTTGTTATAGCGCAAGGGGAATTTCGTTCGCGACCGTATCGATTGTATTGAGACACCCACAAGGTAAGAGCATTCATTCAAGGTCACGGCGCCGTTGACTCCAGAGCACTCCCGACATGACAAGCACAGGGGTATACAAATGTAGCATGTGCTACGCGTTCCCTGCGAAAACGTTTATAGGGAGTTTGACGAGTAGAGCAACTGAGCAACTGACCATACCATATGTATAATACCTTCCTGTCCGTTGTTGCTATCGACCGCCTCGTCTGATAGTTACAAAACAAGCGGAACTATGACTCGTCACCGTGTCAGATACAAATTAAATAACGCAAAGCTCAAGCTAAAGTCAAGCAACATCTCTCGATTTAGATGCGTACTCCTCCACAGTAACACAGCTTCGGACAGCAGGGCGTACGGCGGAACGCAGGTCCGGGCAACGTAGTGGGAGAGGAGCGGGAAGGCAGAAGGTTCAGGATAATCAGACAATCAGCTGACATTCGTCGGAGACAATGACTTCTGCTCGTGTACACCCCACCCCCCCCCTGTCAGCCTCGGCCTTATCGCCTTGGCTTGCAAATCATTCCGGTGGTGTGTTGACCAACAGCAGCGATAGGGAACAACTAAGTGGCACCAATGTGATGATCTGCTGCTACTAGTCTCGCCGCCGCTCCACAGACGCCGCTGTGCAGTGGAGTATATGTTTACCTTCATCAGGGCGGCGGGGACTCCCAAACAACGGTGTCGTCTCGCCAAACAACAAATTGCCTTCACCGTCATCGCGAAGCGTCATTGAAGGCCATCTCAGCACAAAGACGAAATGTCTGCCCTGTCAGCACAGGAAGACATCTGGACGTCTGATTGTAGCGGCACAATCAGACATTCGACCCGTCTACGACTGTAGGGCAAACGGTGAAGACACGCTATATCGAATTGTCGTAGTTTGTGTCTCGAAACGACAATTTCGGGATATGGAGAATAGGCATATATCATGATCATCATTTGCTTTTTAATTCTTTTTAACATTGTTTCTATATATGTTTTATTGCCGAGCAAACGGCACTAATCGTATAAAAAAAATCGTTTATTCAAACATACGGTTGGTCGGTATTTCTAGGGATTATGGGGGGGGGGGGGGGGTGAGGACGACAATGTCCCGAGGAAGGCGATGGCATTGCCTCTCTGCACGGCGAGGGACAGGCGCTGCAGGAGGAAAGAGCCAGCGCGCTTCCAATTAATCCAATATTTATATATAGATATATATATATATATATATATATATAGATTACACTGTCCTCTAGTTCTATATTTGATTTTTTCTCTTGATAATCTACGCGATAGTGTCGGTAGTAGTTAGGGACACAGCTTGGACAAATATGTCGTATATATCGCAAGTTCAAATCTTGCCCTGACCTCACGGCCGGGTATCATACGGATAGTATGCTGAGGTGCGTCCGATAGCTGGATGCCAGCAAAAAAACTTGCTCTTATTACACTGCACTTGATTTACTAGACGCACATGGGATATGTATGTGGTCTATTTTGGAAAAAAACCCTAACTGGATATATGTATAGTGGGCACGTGGAAATTCACGGAAAGTGCAGTAAACTAGTTAATTAGAGGGTTCAATTTTCGAGAACCCATACATACGGATGTATAGATTGTCGAATATATATATATATATATATATATATATATTTGTATTGTTATGGTACTATTGTATTATCAGAACAAAAAGAAAACATTTCTAAAATATAAGACCGATATAAAATGCTCATCGCGAGCTTGCATCGAGCTCCTTCGCTAACGAGACGTCATAAATGAACCGTGCACCGCTCGACAGTCGCCTAATCTAATTGAATATGTCCGCTTCTATTATTATGAGTATGATCGTTAAGTGTCCCATTTCAGTGTGCGGTCAGGTTTCTCTTTCATCTTTTGTGATTCAACCGATTATTTTGGATTTGATTATGCTCGTTGAGTCTCGCGGTGCCTCATAGGTCACGGGATAAGCGAGATCTGAATAAGGTTTGCTTACGCCGACTACAGGTTGCAAGAGTGCACTCCATGGAAATCAAAGATGTTTGTCTAAGGATACTAACCAAACTAAATAGTACCTATACCATGTTATACAAATACTCGTGTAACATTATGTATACTTTTCACCATTCATAACCTGACAGAAATAGATGTTACGTACAATAACATATATAGCTTCGGGACCTAGATGGGTAACTCTCGTTCTGAAGAAACCCTGGTTGTCGCTGGTTCAAACCATGCGACATAAAATATTATATAGCCCACACCCATTGTTTGAAACAAAATATATATATATATATGAGACGAGAATAGGCAATCTATCGGTGGCACTGAATCACACTGGGAGATTATGCAGATAGACGATAACAAGCTTCTCATTACAAATTTCTCCTCTTGAACACGCGAAACGAATACGACACCTCAACACGATAGACGATGTAGCTCCTGTGATAGGCCATTCGAACCTTAAAAGCGATCTTTGGCAAAAATTATCATGAAATATTGACATTTTCCATGAATAGAAAAGTAACGTCAAAACATCCGATTTCGTATTTAGTGTAATAGTGCAGCGAGTGGCCTATAATACCGCGAACGTATATTTGTATTTTGGGGAAGCGCATAGAGTACGGCAGGACGATCACTCAAAGATCGTCACAGGAAAATCACAAATATAATACAATCTCTTGGAGCGGTCGTATTTTGCCTGGCGTCGACATTGACGTTTGGCCTGGCTGACTCAAATGTTCGATTGAATATCGCTCGTTGGTTGACTAGTTCATCGTATCGACACTTATCGAAGACGCTAGCAATGACTTACTCCCCGGAGAAATAGGCGAAACCATGTGGCATACTCGCGCTGTTGAGCGACGCGAACGGCTGCTCCTGCCAAGGTGTTTTTGGGCGTTACCGAAGCACAGGCCCATGGTTGTTTTGGGGTATTGAAAGCTACCATTGTTAGCGGAAAGCTGTGTCCTAGTGTAGCGAGTAACAGCGGATGAAGACGTTACGAGTGGATCAGTCTGAAACGGTCCCCAGATTCATCTAACGGGAGCAGACAAGAAGTTGTAGTCGAAGACTTTACCGCAAAAGTTTATTCCATCGTGTGGCCTCGGGTAGGTGTGCAATTTCAACATTTGCCGTAGTAATACGACCGTACGGATGAGGAGGTGTCGAGAAATGTCTGATCGGAGAAGAGGTCGGGGCCAACCGCTAACGAAAGTTCTTTTTTACCTTTTTTTAAGAGAAAGTCCAATTTAAAAAAAAAAAAAAAAAAAAATTTAATCGATAGCCACAGGCTCACCTATTTCATAGGTTGGGCGATCAATTTGTGAGCGTTAGCATTGGCCACGGATACGACAGTTGCACGGCGGCTGTACCAAGCGAATCCCGTTTGTTCGCTCACTTTTTGGTAGAGGAGCGACACCCCATTCATTCATAGGGAGAATTGTTACTTGGCTGAAAGGTCGACTTAATAAGTTCCGCGTCATTCTACCCCTCGAACTATTAGTGTACCAAAGCACTAAAGGGAGAAATCAGCGGCGTAAGTATTCACGCACCGTCATATATCGATAGGAGATATAGCACTTCACAGATATGCATTATATAAGGTGATAGCAGCCCCTGGGATGTTCGACAGTACCTCTGCTATGCAAGAACTAATTTGTTGCTGATGGGCTCTGCTCGCTAGGCCGGACAAGCGCGAGGGGGCGAGCGTCCACGGGAAACCAGGATGTCGGCTGCGTGACATACCACGATCCGGGGGGGGGCGGGGGGGGGGGCAGCAACATCAGGCCTGGGATGGCGTTTGATAAAAGGCCGTCCGTAGGCCAACCGATGAGAGCAGCGTACCAGGCAGACGGAGTCGGGGACGAGGGGTCGGAGGGCTCGGCGTGTGGCTGTGTTTCCATAGTATCCTCGCAAGGAGAGAGAAACACGTGACAAAATATATCGCACTGGCCGACGCCGGTGGCCGTAGGCTGTTAGGCGAGGTGAAACGATCGCGAAACTCACTTTTAGTTTAGCTTGCGTCCGAGACCACTCAGAAACGGGTCGAGACCACGACCTGTGAAAGAGATTGGGTGCGGGGGAGGAGAGGGACAGAGATTGAAGCCCACCATCATCAAGCTTTTTTCTAAAGGAACAAGAGAATTACGCAGCAATTTCAGCCTGTACACCAAGCGGTATGGTCTAGCAAGTAATATTAGTTTGCTATGTCGGCTCAGACGGCTCGCCTGTGCATTGTATTCAATTTGAGTGCGCGTGCTGTTGGCGAGCTTCAAATGGATGGCAGGTGCAGTGGACGCGTGCCAATGCTGCTCGTTCTAAAGAGAAGGCGAACCAGAGACGGATGCTGGTGGTTTGGGGCTTAGAAGTGTAGCAACACTAGGTGAGCTCAACCCATGGCTGGTAGACGATCATGCAGTCGGAGGGGTAGCCGGCGTTATGTACCCCTGGTACGTGTAGTGTGTACGGGACGACCACATAACACGGTTACAGAGAGGTGCATACCGACATCTCTATTATGGGAGCCACGTTTTGCACGCTGACTGCAGTCGCGCCCGCTCTACGGTCAGCGATCAGCGGCGGCGGCGGCGCCAGCAGAAGCAGGACAGGTCGCCACTACATCGACTGCTTATTTACGGCGTCGCGGTTTCCGCATCAACACGACCGCCACGGCCAATCTCGGTGTTATTCCCTGTTCTGGCTGTCCGTCCAACAGAACCGTGCCTTCTACCTGTTGGACGTTCCCGCTGCACACACGAGCACAGAGAGGCCCGTTCGATGGTTTTACATCTGGCGGTCAGGAAAGGCGACGACATATGCCGAGAATGCCGTCGGCGACATGGATAGTGGCAATGGACGCCAATGTAGAAACCGGCTCTCGGCCACTATTCGGCGCGGATCACTATGCACGGCACGGATCGAAGGTCTGAGGCCGCTGAGGCTGCGACAGAGCCAGTGTCACGACTCCGCCGTCTTAGCGCGTCGTATTCCGCAAAACCGGTGACTTGCTCACGGCTGGCCAAGCCGTGTAAAATCGTTTGAAGTGCGAACGGAACTCATCGAAGCGAAAGTGGAGCATTCGAGTGACGTTCGGTGACACGTCTGGAGTAAACTGCCCAGAACGGAGATCCAGTCATGGGCATTATTGCCAGCGACGAAGGGTCGCTGTGGCGGGAGTCGGTAAGCACAGGCAACTAACGACATATACATGTGTACGCCTACATAGGTAGGTAGGTGGGTAGGTTTGCCGCGTTTGCAGCGGCAGGAGAATAGAGACACGAGCATGGGGTCTTTGAAGGGGTGCCGAGCCATTTAGACGGTTGGCGTTAGTGTGACAAACGTCTAGCCATCAGCTACAACACGTCCACAATTTTCCCCATTTCAGCCCATTTATCGACGGGGGAATTGGAGACAGGGCGAGGCGGCTGTAGTGGCTGTATACAGAGGTCTGGCGATTGGGAGGGCATGAACGAGGGGCCCAAATCAGATGTTGGAAGAATTGATATGGCAAAAACACTGTACTGCCTACGATTTAGATTAAAACGAAGAGAACCTACAACCTCTATCGGGATTCTCTGGGAATATCACACAGCAACGCATGGCGAAATGTGAGTCTACCATTGATCATTGTACTTCGAAGGGTTTTCGGAGATCGCTATCGCAGCTTACATTCTTCGTATACTGGGCATAGGCGCATACTGGGATATAATAGAGTCCGGCACGAGTATAGTTGCACAAGATACAAATACGCATAAACTGACCACGAAGATTCAGGATCCCTCTAAGAAACTGGTCCATGGAAACGATGGCCTGTAATTCCTTACCGAAACCTGGAGGATAGAGAATTTGTGAACTATGCAGTTTCGGTACAAATGGTACGCCTACGCGCTGCGATAACCCAAGAAATTAGCCAATTGATAATCAATGTCAATTCTAGCTGGGCCGCGCCAAGAACGAAGGGTTGTAGTGGTCTTCTTGCGCATGAGAATTCTGGCGGTTACAGCATGAACTCGCTCATCAGCTTTACCGATTAGCGCAAGTCGACGCAACAATGTTGCATCTGGCTGCTCTCATGGTTGCAAGGCAAGGGAGACAGTGGCGCAACGTACAAGCAGATATTATGTAAAGTCGCTACATACTGCCATAGGAAACGCGATGGCATATAGCCTAGCTTAAGCTGGACCGGCCAGTCGATTCTCCCATCTGCTCTGAGATTAGTCAAGCGGGGAGAGAGAGAGTAAAAGACTGCTCTTTACTGGATGATGGGCAGGTGCAACGTCTTATCGCGCATGCCGACAATATTGAAGTGAGTGGCCTGCTGCCCCCCGGGGCGAATGCGACAGAAACAAGAGAAAGAGGTATGCCCCTCGTAGCTGCCGACGGCCGAAGATGACACGCCTGCGCGACGAACCAGCTGACTGCTGTAGCCCGTCTTGCTAAGCCGCGCGCGGAGCGGTAGTGCTGGCAAGAGACAGCCAGGAAAGGACTGGACCGTGGACCGTGCGCAGCTCACACCAAGAGCAGCTTTCGAACTTTGGGAGAAGGTGTCACGCGAGCCTGCGTGGGTCAGGGTGGGCGACATCCTGCCTTGGTGTTTTGCACTCGTGGCGATCTCTGCAAGTACCTTTGCCCCTGTCGGCCTGTCGGGGACGTTCGCATCGGGCGACACTTCGCAAGAGAGATCGCCGGTTTCTTGTCGAGCCGCCGTGGCCGTCTAGCTGCCATCGTGCATCACATGGAAAGCTTCGGAGGGTTAAGGTAATTAAACTCATCTTGAGTGGCGGCGTGGCGTTCACTCTCGGTTCGGCCCCGGCCAACGAGTCGCGGGGTCCCCTTGAACATGCAGCAGTAGCAGCCCGTGGCTGACGGACATAGGGAACATGAAGTCTTCATCACTGCACTCAGTCGAGGGCAGGTAGAAGAAACGAAGCGTAAGTTGCTCTGCTCACCGGCCTCTTCAGATATAGCCAAGGATGGAAGGAGAAGGAAGTCGGCAACTATCAGCAGTATTGCTGGCCGCCTAATTAAGATGACTGGTGGTGACTAGTTTTTGAGCTAAGTAAGATCCATATAGGTACGTACAGACAAATCTACACAGCTCTATATATCTGGCATGAGCTGTAGATGGTAAGTGCAGGTATCATCCAGCCCTCATCACGATGTGTGTTGCTGATGTGCACGTACTCTACTATATATATATATATATATATATATATATATATATCGTCGGCTTTACGTATAAGGGAGAAGGGTAGAAATAGGCTAATAGCTAAGAAAAAATAAATTAATTAAATAAAATAAAGCGTTAAGATGGGAAAAATGATAGGTTTGCAGCGAAAGCATATGCTTCTTCAACTGCAGAACTACTTTTAAACAGTACAGAAGCTTAGTCGTGGTGATTGAGTGGTATTTGAGTTGCATCACACTCGTCGTTCACTCATATGCACATTGTATAATGCGTGTATGGTGTCAATTAAGGGAGCCTATTATCGGGCTAGTCGCTCCTACCAAAACGATGCCTAGCTTAAGATACGCTGTATAGTGGGTCTGCACACTCATCAAAAACAAATGCCAATCACTAACCAACAAGTGCTGGTTGGGAATAGTGGTGATTGGACTGAGCTGGCGTTGCTTGTCCAGTAGATCATGCCACATTTATATGTTTGGCTCTATAGTTTAAGGTAGTCACGACGTATAATCACGAATACCTTGTTATCTCAGTTTGGCTTATGTAGCGTTTATATACTTGACACAGGTTAGCAGAAGATGAGCGCGGAAACAGCAATGGATGATCATTTCATTTATGAGTACCAGACATCGAGACAACTCCATATCTTTGTCAGTCGAAAGTGACCCCCAGACTGTCAACCTGCCTGTGTTATGTTTGCGATAATTATTATTATAGCCGACTGTCCGTTTACGACTGATCACATGGGGAGTCCAAAGTCGTCTCTAGATAATTTCCACGTTCTTTAACGGAAATTGAACAGTTTGCTATTATACAATAGCTGGGACGGCAAGAAGTCGCGCACGAGACAGATCATTGACAACTGTTTCATCAAGAACTTCCTCACTCCCCCGATTGACTGAACTACGAATCAGTACCATTCTTGTGAAAAAATGAAAACTCCGAAAAATCATAGGGTTTTCCTTAATAATCAAATGATAGCTGATAAACAATAACCTCTGAGTAATTTGTTGGTAATTAACAATAATAATAATGATGATAACAATAATCTACTGATCGCTATAGAACACCGTCAACAAGTATGAGTAACATCACTGGCGAAAATTCGTTTTATTCCAACGTACAGTAATTAGAAATTATTTGTTTGCCACTTGTTGTTCGAATGGGCAGCGGGTAAAGTTGAGTATAAGGCATACGTAATAATGCATAGGCATCTGTGTAAGGACGTGTCGACAATGGCAGGTGTATAAGGTATATATTTTTATTATAACGATAAACAACAATGGTATGAAAACTGTCCCCAATAGGGTGGAGGTTACTGGTCACCACCTGCTATTGATTCGGGTCCATGCAGTAACGAACAGGTCCGAACTCGGAAATTTGATAGCGACTGCTGTCAAAGTGCAAAGGTCGAGCGTAACTGAATTCCCCGCCATCTTGTAAACACCGGTCCGAACTGTCCAGCCCCAGGCGCGTTTCATTGTTTCTTTTGAGTTGTCGATTGAAATCGGTGGACTGCGTCTTACGAGACAGCCCCGCCGCTGACACAGCCGAGCGAGGTTGATGCGCATGCGAGCAAGCGAATTTCCTCAAGGGTGCACGAGAGCTCTATCGTTGGCCACCCAAAACGTGGTGCGTGCCCTTGAAACGACATCGCCGTCTACTCCCCGTCTACGTTCGTGTATCTGTGAACATTTCTCAGCAGTGCTCGTTTTTCCATGCAAATGCTATCGCCTTCGCTCCCAGAGTCAGCCAGCCAGCACTATTTCATTTACGATGACAGGCGGAGAAGGCTGCCGCAAACGCTGTACGTTTCGTTGTTGCTCACTTGACAGAGAGGGCCAACGCGTTTGATGGCGTTTCGGCCTGCCGCCGCTGCTCGTCCTCATCATCAGTGATGCTCATGAACACACGTCCAGAGTAGCACATTGCTGGCCCAAACCTATGGCGGGGAAAGAGAGGCAGCGCTTGTGCGTGTCGTGTGTGGTGATGTAGCACAAGCGATATCTCTAATCGGTGTTGTTGCTGCTGCTGCTGCTGCTCTACTGGTGACACTGTTCTAGCCAACCTCAAACGGAAGGTGTGGACGCCTGTCGTCCCCTTGGCATATCTGCCTTCCCCCGCACCTTATCGCATCTCATCATCAACGCTATCGGTCACGAGCGACTTCGTCCGTTGGTTCGCCCGTGCCGTTCGCCGTCGAGATATCTTGCCGCTCATCGTCGGCTGTGACAATCTTGTCGCATCTTTTTTTACAACGTCATTTCGCCGCGATGGGGCGCCTCATTTAGCTGACTGTCTTACGCAGTCGTCCGCCCGTTCGGCTGGCCAACACGCAATCCGTCCATCTGCCTTCTCTTTCTCTCGCGTCTTGGATCATCTCCTTGTCGTAGAGAGCGACAACCTATCGTGTCCAGCATCCGCTCAACGCGCTCCGGACGAGGCTGGGGCGAGCGCGCGAGCGAGTGAGTGCATTCGAGTGACGGCAGACGGTACCCGGGAAGCTTTGCAGTGCTAAGCGCATTTGGTTCCAGGAAGAGCAAGGTGCCGGAGCGCCGGTGTACCGGTGTCACACTATTCAGAGGGCAAACACGTGTCGTGTTTGTGCGCCGTCCGCCGGAGTACTACAACGAGTGCAAGCGGCTACGCCGACAATTGAGTGCGGCTAAGACCACCACCACCACCACCACCACTGTGCGGCAGCTCGATTCGTTGATCGACGAAGGCACGAGTCGAATATTTCGAGTCAAGTCGCATATTGGACGAGGTTACCAATTGGCAGCCAGCGTTGGCAGCAACAGCAGAAGGTCCGAAGATTAACAGCGCGATGGCGGACGAGCCTTGCTACAGCTTTGAGCACATGGAGAAGATCTCGGAGATCATTGCCAGCCGAACGAAACATCGGCCCACCATCTTGATCATCTGCGGATCGGGTCTAAGCACACTTGGCGATGTTGTCGAAGACCGCCAGACCGTCGACTACAAGGACATCCCGGATTTCCCTCAGAGCACCGTTGTTGGCCACAAGGGCAGATTCGTGTTCGGAAAATTAGGAGGTAAAACAGTCGTGTGCATGCAAGGCCGTTTCCATCCGTACGAAGGCTATCCACTATGGAAATGCGCGATGCCGGTGCGACTCATGAAGCTGATGGGAGTCAAGTTTCTCATTGTCACAAACGCCGCTGGTGGCGTTAACGAGAAGTACAAGATGGGCGACATTATGATCATCAAGGACCAGATCAATTTCCCCGGTATGGGGGGAAGAAACCCGCTGAACGGCCCGAACGATGCGCGGTGGGGAGCACGGTTTCCGCCAATGAACGACGCGTACTGTCCAAAGCTACGGCAGCTTGTGAAACAGATTGCCCCTGAGGTTGGCGCGGGTGACTTCCTCCGAGAGGGTGTATACTGCATGCTCGGCGGGCCAAACTTCGAGACAGTGGCCGAAATTCGCATGCTGCGAGTCATCGGCGCGGACGCCTGTGGCATGAGTACCTGTCACGAAGTGATCACCGCTGCCCATTGTGGCATGAGGACGGTTGGACTGTCACTAATTAGCAATGAGTGCGTTGCCGATTATGATACCACTGAATTTGCTAATCACACAGAGGTTCTTGAGACCGGCGCAAGGCGTAAAGCCACTTTACAGGCGCTCGTCACGAAACTAGTCTCGCAGATCTCCTAACCACTCCCGACGCCAGCGGAAGCCCTTTTAGATCGATCTCCACCGGCGAGGAGCTGGCATTCGACCCCAATTATTATACAGATGTACGTCTACTAGTTGGGAGTATAATGCTCAGCAGTCTCGTTTATTAATTTTCTTAAGTGTACCTTGGTTACGAAAAAAACAAAAACACCGTTACCTTAAGCAGGCGAGGATCAAATGCGCGGATGTCACCGCCAATCTGTGCTATATTCGCATGACGACAAGTCGAGCCAACTCGAGAAACGTTGCACGAAGCGTTGAGAGGCAATAAATGAAACAAAATTTCTTGAGCGTAAAATTCATCTATGACGACTGTTCCTTATTCGATCATAATTGGGTAGAACCTATCCTGTTCTCGTGAATTGAACAGTGTCCTTATGTTGACTGCAACTTTTAGCCGAGTATGGGCCAACGCCGTAATATCCACCTCTCCCCAACCGCATATATCGGTTTCTACGTAACGTATTCAAGCAGATTTGACAATAAAACAACGCTGTCATCTAGAACGGCTGCCATTGACTTTTCTTTTTGTTGTTCTGTGCAATTTTCTCCTTATTTTGATCTCTAAAAATCGAATCGTTTCGACACGTATATTCCCGATATGTTTTCAACCTTATGTAAATATATGCATATATCCATTTTGATTTAACAAGCATGGATTCGTTGAAACCTTAGATTCTCCGCTTGTAGAATTATACCTTCTCGTACTATTTCAATATCTAGCGCAGTATCGTAGATGGCCAAGAGCTGAGTGCATTGGATTGCAAGACAAGAGGGACGTGTGGCTTGGGTTCAAATCCTGATAGACTAATCAGGATTTTTTCTCGTTTTCCCTCGTCTGTGGATTCTTGCCATGTATGAGAGGGAAAAGAAAAGAAAAAGCTGGCTCCGATGCGTACTCGTAATAATACCGAATAGTTCCAAGTCGAAGTCTGCTATATAAGGGGAACAGCTGAAAGCCTGCTAAAGTATTCATAGGGATAATTTTACAATATGAAGCAAGTGGAGTTTCGACTAAATGTAATATATGCCCCAAGCTCATGGTTCCATGTTCAATGTGTAACGCCAAAGTAAGCTTTGAAAATATATGCGTCCGTAATATCTACCTCGGTGATGAACGCTGCTAACTGAAATCACTTTAGCCTGTTTTCTCATATATATATATATATATATATATATATATATATATATACGTATATATATATATATATATATATATATATCTGTAAGAGGTAATTAGAGGGGGTCACACACTTCGATTTCTGGAAGTAATTGAACGGACGGCTCACTCTTCACTGGGTAGTACTAACAGGTCATTAAAAATCGCAGCAAATTCATCCACTGGATTGGATTATTTATATATATATATATATATATATATATATATATACGCATATATGTCCCCTGCAATATGAATGCACCATTTGTTTATTGCCACCAGTGTCATGAATCGCCGCTCCGCCACAACGAGAACATCAACTCGTTGACACCGGAACGCTCAATCTCGCCTTCCCCCCGGGCGTCTATTTACAGCGAACAGCAACAGTACACGGGGGTTTGTGGGGGGACGCGGATATGCAGGTGTCGACAACCAGAGTCGTAGGCCAACTGACCACCATCGCGTCGCCGGTTGAACAGATCTCGATTGATAATCGCTACAGCGAATAGCAGAGTACGCACGCAGACCCGATGCGCGATGTACTATACGTACCCGTAGTCTTGCTGGCTGTCGACGATTCGTGTTTGTGTGTGTGCGAACATATGCCCGGTAGCAACTCGATCGTAACCCCGTCGCCGTTGTCTCGACGCTGGCAGAGAGAGATACAAAGGGAGAGTTAGAGAAATGGTGTTTGCCCCCCACGACCAGGTAGGTTTCAGCAATCGGGCTCCTGCTGCTGTTGTTGTTGTTGTTGGCCAACAACCGAACACTTATTATGTTGGAGTGGCTCGCTCGTTGCTGCTACTGTTGCTGTTACTGATGCTGTAGTAGTGTGGCACGATTCGTATCCGTGTTGGCGTGTTGCTTGCTCTCAGAATTACCCCATACTTGGAGTCGGATCGTTCTCTAGCTCCCGCATGGCCCCACCATTACGTCTATACCATCGCATGCTCAGGAGCTGGCCATTTCTACCAACGCTGTGGGTGGCGCTGCTGCTGCTGCTGGCCCACCGCTGCCGCGCCGCTGCCGCGCCTCGCCGTGGCCAAGTGGCCGAGTTATAGATGACCACACAGGGGTAGAGGCGGACAAGGCAACCGGAAGCTATGAGGGATGCCGAGCCACAGGCGGTAACAGCAGCAGCAGCAGCGTCCGGAGAACGCCGACTAATGGCGCGCACATTTGAATTGAACGTGGCAGCTTAACTTACCATGCGGCAGAAGTGCAGCGGTCTAAGCTGCAGAGTTGGCGCGTGGATCTCCTCCGCCATCGCCGTTCGAGTGGGCATTGTCTAACGCGGCGACGGCGGCGGCAGCGGCAGGAACACCAGCACCAGGAACACATTGCTCCTCGGCCAAGCATCGGCTCTACCTAATACCCCTCAACGCACCCCCACACCCCCGCTAGTTCTTTGTCTGAGGCACCATTAGAAGCATTAGTGACGCTTTCGGTTGAGGTTTGCGTTGGCGTTTCGGTCACTAAGTTAGTTTGGTCCAGCGACAGCAGCAGCAGCAGTTGCCATGTAACAGTTCTGGTGGCACTGTCGGTAATCGCACGCAGTATGTTCGGGGCCGACTGGGCTTTGAGCAGCGGTGGCAGGCGCCCTCACCAATATCCGGTCGAAGCGACGAAGGATGCCGAGAAACCGAAGCAAAGGTGACAAAATCCTAGGGGTAGGTAAATGTTGGATAGATTGTATAATACCCGCTACTGCAAACTGTTAGAGCAATCACGCACGGTAGAACGCATACAAATGTCTGAGTAACTGAACACACTCAATCGATGCTATATACCGAAGAAGTGTAACAGTTACGACCGATACATAGACAACATAGAGACTACAATATGAATGTGTCCGCATGGGCCATTCAGCGTCACATGGCGAACGCAATATGAGTCTCTTGTGGACGCTCTGTTCTGTTGAGATGCGGGAGATTGTCGACCGTAAAAAACCTTTGTTAGCTAGACATGTTGAAGGAGATCTGATCGAGCATATCAAGCCTGTTTGTATACGTCGAACGCCACACAACAAGTGAACGTAACATAGACAGAGATTACAGCAGACCTACGCGAAGATAGCCTGAGCATACGCAGTTGATATTAACGATTCATACAGACGGTGACGTGCAGATCGGGGGGCTGACGTTACGTAATCGACATCGGACGAGTTCACTGACACCAGACAATGCCCGGTGGCTATCTCTGCGTTGGGCGTGCTTTACGCTATCATATTGCCACGCTGTGTCGTACCGCCCTCTCGACGGTGACTAAATGCATGTACGCACCGTTAACCGTTTACATTTCTAGATTCGTCGCGACCCCTCATACGCGATTGGTGTGCGGCTACAATTTTGCATGTCACCATACGCACGCGTTCGTGGTGTCACGGCCGGCATTCGACCATAGCGAAATAGTCATTCAGTCATTTCAATCTGCTGTGCTGTCAGTGACATCTAATGTTGAACATGAGCTTCGTAAGTATGCAAGAACTTACGGAGGCAAGAAAAAATGCCTCTGAGGTGCAGCAGTTTGATTTGCATTTAGTGAAACAAACATTGCAGGCAACGCTATATGTGTAATTCTATATGTAGCCGTAATGTCGTTGAACATTGGCAGGGATAACCGCCGCCGTCTTCACGGTGAAGTCGAAGACTGTAAAAAGCCACGATTGCACCTGTACCAACTTCGAGACATCTCACGGACTGAGTTTCGTTTGCTTTCTAATTCTCGCTTGAACTCGGATCTTGAAACGGACAGAAGTGCTGCTCGCATTGGCCGGCGGCGTACACCAACGCACCGGTATTCCCAGACGCTGCCGTGGCGACAGAAGAAGCTACTGCACAGCAGCAGCAGCCGCTGCCGGAACGTTACCAATCGCGGTTATTTGTGGCCGTTCGTCAAGAGCGGCGTAGAGGTGAAGAAGGAGAGTAGGTAGATAGGTAGTGAGCAACGGTTGCGCCGCGGCACCGTGTGGCCGACGTGGTCTCAGCCACCGTGAACACGGGTGCCTCTGAGTGGGTAAGTGGCGCTTCCGTCAGTAACATAGGCTAGGCTCGGCTAGCTCAGTCAGGCTCAGCTGGCTGAGCCTCCGACTCCTCTGGCGGGAGCCACGGCGTATACTGCTGCTACCACAGCCGCTGCCGCCGCCGCCGCCGGCACGAGAGACGGATGAAGAACGAAGTCACGTCCCCATAATGGCTTCCCCAGTCAGTCATTCTGGCGGTACAGCCGGCAGGACTCCTGCCGGCATTGCCGTCAGTTCAGTAAATAATGCCTGGTGGCTCCCTGGTCTCGGTTGCTGGCATCCGCCACCTCGCCCCCCCCCCCCCTCCCCTTAGCTCAGTAACCCCTCACTCCGGCCTCCCAACCCCCTGGTCCAAGCGGCATGCCCCCTGTCGAGCAAAAATAACGGCTCTCTCTCTCTCTACGTATGTGTCTTACAAGCAGAGCGGCAATAGGGGAATTCCACCTCTCTCCTCAGCCGTCTCTGCCGGTCCACGTCACAGGCCAAGCCGACCGGGCCAGCCAGTTTTGGGAAAGAGATTGGCAGAGAAGCAGAGTGAGAGATGGAACTACTCGCCCCACCACCCCAGTGGCTCCTACAGAGTGGCGCTGCCCACAAATCGTGCAGTCTCACTGGTCCGATAGTGCCCCATATATACAGATATATATATATATAGACCCATTTCATCCCCGCACGCCCCAACCACGCCGCTCATGCTTCATCCGGCAGGGGAGGTGTTCCCAGGGAGCTATACGTTAGCCCTAAAAAAATCAGTGGCACCAAACGTAGATAGCAAAACGGATCCACTCAACCTTCCTCGGGACAGTACAGCCTCATACTGACACACACAGCTCGCCACACAGCTCATCAAAGAGTGAATGAAGGCGGTTTTTTTAACTTAAGTGGAAGCTAGGAATGATAGAATTGTGGACTAGAAATGTATATGTTCATACATTCAGGTGACCCAAAAATAATGAGACCCATATAAATTTCAATATCGGCTAAACTAAGCAAATTAAAGCAAGGATTTTTTAGTATGAGCTAGAGATATGCATCTCTTTTACTTTCGCACTGGTCCCAGAGGTCTGACAGCCTTCTGGCGGCTAGGTATGCACCATTTCTATTACCATTTATAACTTAGTTATTTAAGGCCTCTCTGAGTAAATCGATGTTCGCATACCTGTTGCCTTCTATAGCCCTCTTTAATCGATCGAAGCAACCATAGTCACACGGGCTTAAATCGGGAGAATGGGGGGGATGCCATCGCTCAATCTTGTTGATCTTAAGCCAGGACGTAATTTCATTGCTACGATGTGCCTTAGCATTGTCATCGAGCAGCCACACTCGGTACTTCCTATTGCCATACCAATTATTCATGCGTCCCTTCAAGAACTCGAGATATCGAGCCGAGTCCATTTTTTCTTTTGAGCCGAAAATTCCGTTGAAATCCGTGGCAAGTGCTACCAGTACTTTTGGCTCGAATTTATTTGGTACTGCTACCGCCATTGCCTGTCCACCTGGTCGTAGCCACTGGTTCACTTGATCTTTTCCGGTCCCCTATACGGGCTGACCCATGTCTCGTCCACTGCAACGGTATGCTCCAAGCGACTCTTTTGCTTCCCATATATCTTCAAATTGTCTCGCGAACACTCCTCACGCAGTTTCAGTTGGCCAGGACCGAGTTAATGAGGGACACATTTTGCACTTTTTTTCTGCATCCTCAGATTATTTTTAATAATTCGACGACATGTTTCACAAGGAACGCCAATTTTAGCCGGCAATATATATATATATATATATATATATAATGATCAAATACACCGAATCTATAGTCGGACGTCTATCTATAGCCGCCAACAGTTTAAGCCGCTTCGGTAACATCACCTACGGCACTCTCGGTCGCATGGATCGAACGACGTTTCCGACCATTGCATTAACTTCCACGTTTGGAAGGCCACGCGGTTCACTAGGAGTTCTCAGATTGGCCAGTAGTGACAGCAGTAATAGCATTAGTTGAGCGAAAGACAGCTGAGAGTCAGCTATGGAAAAAAACACGTTAGTTGTATAACGTCCTTACTAATGCATACTTAAGTGTGCATTTCATTTTCGGATGATGGATAAACCAATACTCAATACAGCTAAACCTGCTATCTACATGCAGAATGTCTCGCTAAACACCACGCTACAAATTTCTAATGCAATCCCACAAGCGGCGTAGGCAGCTTTGGCAGTTCTGGTTGATACCATACCACTGGTGAGACGAGATACGAATGAATATATGACATGAAGCTTATTTGTTGTGTGTTCTAATATTATATATACAATAATCAGTGATGCGCATAAGGAGAGCAGGGAGGGAATGAATAAGTATTCGCTTAATCCTCGTGAGATGCGATGTGCTTGTAGTTTGTTTGATCTCACTCTCGTGTGCTCGCCGGCATTTCGCGATCATAAACCTGTTTGCTTAGCCTGTAGCACGCTGAAATGAACACGCAATGGAGAGATGTGTAGTTAGGAGATGCCTAACTATGTAACAGGGTAGAACATATGAAATCAAGTGTTTTGGAAAGCAACCATCACATCTGCAGCCAATTAAATACCTGTAGTGTCATGACCCTATACAATGGCCTTCTACGGTGACATTTGTTTTATGAGCGTGGGGTCTGGCTGTGCCAGTCTCTATACATTCACCTATTGCAGCACTAATATACCAGGATATATTGGGAACGACTAGCAGCTTGCAATGTGCTCCTGCTGTGAATAAAGCTTTGTAGATCCTAACTAATTATTCGTACTTACCGAGGAGAGTTATTGTAAATCTGTTTGACGACGTTGGTTTAGCATGATATGTCAATGAAGAGGTGATGATACACATACATAGATGTCGGTAAAAGGTGGAACTAGTAGTTATTTTCACGGAGACATAGATTTGAGGATGTGATGGATTGTACTAGAACAGTGAGATGGTTATAGGCAACAAACAAAATCTTGCACCGCGACAGTGATGTGTTGGTTTCATCATCATCTCAGTATACATGTTTAAATAATTGTTTAAATGATCTCGTTCAAATTTGTGCACCACTGCTGATTGCTTCTAAGCACACCTTTATTGTTTCCGAATAATTTCGCTTTCCGCTGGCTTCAACACGTATCCAAAGCAGGGCTGATGGAATATATCGGTCATGTTCGAGATACGAACTTCACTATGTTTTGAACAGTAATCGCTGCTTTTATCAAACAAAAAGAAGGCACTGATATACGCGACTGACCCAGTTCAAGAAGATAGTATCCATATTATGATATATATTATACTCATCATCACCCAAAAATCCTTACGTATTTATTGCCAAGCACAAACTCGAAGCTGCCATTTGGCTAGTGCCCTCATGACACCGATGCTAGGGACGTACACCACCCAGCGCTGCAACAGTGGTCGCAAAACGAGACTTCGCGCTGGACCGAATCATCGGCCGCGCTGTAGCACCGAGCCATGGCGGATGGGAGAGCCGGCTAAGAGGCCGTGGTGGACCGAGCAACTAATCTGATTATTTCCATAAAACGGCTCATTTCTCCCCTTTTCTCTCCCTTTTTCTATTTCTTTTCCTCTTCCTTCTTCTTCTTCTTCGCTAGCTTCGACCAAACCGTTCGCGGGGTAGACGAAGCGAGGGAGTGGGCTGAAGCAGCGCCCGAACTAATTCGGTTCAATTCTGTTAAGCCACTCGACTGAACTGGCCGAACCGCCATTTTGCTCGACTCCTCTATCTATGTCTCCTCACTATCTTCGAGCGGCGGGTCCGTCTCGAAGCACCCGCACAGCCGCTACCGGACCGCCGTGGTTGGTGGTGGGGGGTTTCGAGCCACACACCTTTTAATTTTGATTAAATCTTCAAATCCTCTCACGAAATAGAGATCGCCATCCTCCGGCGACCAGACCATGAACTATCCGCAATTCCTTCTGCCAATGCCCCGCGTCCGAATAGCCGCAACCAACCGAACTGCTGTAACCAACGTTCGCATCGTTGGCTGATGCGTTGTGGCCGGCCGATGCGGCCTGCGGCTCCCTATCCCCCGACTCGTCGTAGGTGGAGTTTTGAAGAACAAGCCAGGGGCAAACGGGCAACGGACGCGTCGCTTAAACTAACTCCAATCCAACTGCAAGCCATCGAATGGCTGACTGGCTAGCCGGCCAGGCAACGACGAACTCCCCGTCCTCTGCCGCACCTTCGAGGGATCCTGCCGTCAAAGGCGCCACTCGTAACGAGAGACGAACGGGAGAAATAGCGATGGGGACCGGGCCAAGGGGATATATATGCCGGAGTGGCCAGTGACTTCGAAAAGACGCCGTGAAACGTGAGGATTGCCGCCGACCGAAGCCGAGGGCGGTGCGGGACGGGGTCGCTATTCCTCTACCTCAACCGTAGATAGACAAACCTCGGCCGACCCGGCTCGAGACTTGGGTAATGGTGCGGAGGAGAGGGGAGAGTCGTCGAGTCGGACGAAGCCAACAAAAATAGAAGAAGCGAAGCGAGCCAGAAGAGCTAAATGTGGAGGGGCAATAGGCCGTACTGTACGTGTGTGGTTGGTACCGCCCGCCGGCACATCGATTCGTCATATATACACTTCTGTGTGAGTGTATGTATGGGTGCGTCCGTGTGCGCCTAACAGCCGGTTTGTAACTGGCCGTTGATCCAGTGGATCTGGATAAAAAGCGTTGGTGACGCAGCGTTGAAAGGATTCCGAATCAGACACTAGATCAGGTCATAGTTCACGTTCGAACGGAGCAGGCGCCGCTGCTGCGGCTACTGTTTTCTATGATAGCTGTGTAGTCCTGTGTCGCTAGTGTGTCCGCGCACTCCGTAGACCGTTTCTGTGGCCAAGACCGATTCGAGAAATCAGTGAAAGACTGCATGACACCGCGAGCTGCTTTGGGGTTTGCCAATTTTTGCCAATCCCGGCGAATTCGTGCCTGATGAAGATGCTATAAAATAATACATTGGGTTTGCTGACGACCGCCGCCGTGACCACCTCCCCTGTCGCGCAATTCAATAACTGGCGTGTATGGCGCGGATGCTGTGCGGCTGCCAATCACATGCACGGTCATTACTCGGTTGCTCGGGTCAGGGGCGCTGTCTTTCTAAACTATAGAAATACTGGGGGAACTTGGAAGAGTAACAGATTGGGACGCTCCGACGCTGGAGCAGCCAGATGACGCACGCGTATCTTAAACGCTTCAACGTTGCAGACAAACATATACTGCCACAACAGTGACAGACGTCTCGGAGCGACCGCAATGAAGCACCGCTTCTCGGAGTTCAATCAACACCTTGTTTGATTAAGCAATGTTTGCTATCCTGTAGCTAGCTCGTCGCTTGCTACTACTCAACGTAAACAATGTTTGTGCATTCTCGGAATTTTCGTCATCGCTCACGTCCGTTTGCGTTTCGCCACGTCCTTGGATACGTGCTCCTTAGATTCTGTACGTTATAACGAATCACGAACAAAAATACACATTGCTGCTGACAACGCCGACTAAAAACATCTACTGGGCGTTACAATTTGGCACCGCATAAAAAATTGCTTCACTCCAGCTTATTTTTTGCTTTTTGCTACTGAACGTTGACTCCCACGCACTGCTGTTTGACCTGGATTCATCGCCTGCGTGCGTACGGCGCGCCGGTAGAGAATTATTAGACGAGGCAAAGAGTGTGTATGTATCTCTAATGCTGCGCGGTATTTCCTCACAAGGAACGAACCCGGGGGACGGGCGAATATCCCAGCATGAGAACAGCACCCCGTCAGCTCCGACGTCTCAGCGGGTGTCTTCTGCGGAGCCAGCAGTTCTTACTTGGTTCGGCGTCCTAACCGCTGTGTTTTGCTAGTGCAGATATTGGATAGGGAGAAAGGGATATACGGGCAGCAGGGGGTAAAATTCTTTGATGGAACGACCCGCCGTGGCAGACAAATTTGTCCGCTGGAGAGAAGGTCGCCGCGCTGAAGCAGCCTACAGGCCGAATCAGGTTGAGTGGATTAGAAGATATTGTTAGTTGGGACAACAGGCTTGGGCCGACGTACGCCACAGGAGCGCTTACTCAAGACTGTTACCGATATTGAGTTTCCTCACTCGTGCCTAATAACCGCAAATATTTAACTATACATATACTAGTTACTGGTGTCAAAATCGAAATTGTATTATGGGGAGCTTCGCATATATATATATATATAGATATATATATATGGTATTAATTTGAGACTACCATACAACAAAACGTTGTGGTGTATTTACGGGACTGCAGTTCTTTACAACACGTAAGTTCTCAATAAGGATATGTCACACCACGGAATTCGAACTTGAGGCCTCCAGGGTTCTACTCTATGTTCAATCGGTGATATCCAATGTGATCGTCCCATGTCGCGAGTGACGTTGCGGTACCGGCAGGCTTCAATATATTTGAAACACAAACAAAATGATATTTAATGGTCCAAAAACGAACTACTGTGGTCAACAGGGTGGTCCGTAGAAAATACCGTCGATAAAATCTTAGCTTATTATATTTTAGTCACTGCCCCCCTTTTAAGTGTTCGAGAGGATGCGAGGAATTGCACCTATTTTTGTTAATATTTAGAATCTTAAAAAAGAGTCGTCCTGTCCATTGGAGCACATACAAATATTTAGAATTGCACTTTTTCATACCTGTACATTTAACTATCTCACACCACGATTACAGAACTTCGTTTCCTCTTCCTCCTCTTCTTGCATATGGCCGTGTACCTATGCTCCTTCTGTCTGTCACCTCTGTCCCGACGTCGTGTATTTTTGAAACCAATCCAGATTTAGTCACGCATGGCAAGCCACTTTTTGTATTTTGTCCATTCAGACAGGTACACAAACATTCATGGTACCCGTATAGAGCGACGTAAAGATAGAAGAATAAATTGTATATATATATATATATATATATGCATTCGAGCATTTATAAATTGCTCTCCTGTCCAAGACAGATCTCTCTGAAGCTCGCTTTCGCCCCCGCTTTTATTCGCTCAGGCAGACCCGGGCCGGGGGGGGGTAAGCTCTGAAACTCTGTCAGATCCGCATCAAGCCCGCATCAGAGACCTCGTATCCGAGGCTGCGCGCCAAAAGGCTCGTGGCACACACGTTATACATACATATACATACATAGTCAAGCGTCAACACGAAGGGATCGTAGCGACATAGCCGAGTCATCCACTTCTCGGTCCACTCCTCGCTCTCGGTTCCGCTCTCATCATTCGCAGGAGAAGAATCTCTATCCAGATCCCGATCTCATCTATGTATGGGTCGGCATACATGTTAGCCACGTGTAGGGATGTAGCTGATGACGGCGTTTGTGTCGTGGGTGGGGGGGGGGGCAGGATAAATGTAAAGGCGACGCTTCGGGCGAACGCGTCGACGGGAAGAGACGACTCGTGTGTGTATGTGTGTGGTAGTTAGGGAACGAGGTGGTGCATGGTTGCAGCAGCAGAAGCAGCACCCGCCGCTGCCGCCACCGCCGTGAAGCGTCG
The DNA here is from genome assembly GCA_019614645.1 of Stratiolaelaps scimitus. Lineage (NCBI taxonomy): Eukaryota > Metazoa > Arthropoda > Arachnida > Mesostigmata > Laelapidae > Stratiolaelaps > Stratiolaelaps scimitus. Next base: position 6,738,395 of record JABWDB010000013.1, on the reverse strand, counting down.
TCGACATTCGCCGTGGATGCATGCCAGCTGCCTGTCACTCAGCGGCGATGACGAAAGAGAATGAAGGTTGGGGTGGAGGTGAAGCTCGCAGCCAACACCTAGACTTCACTTCCAATACCGCCGGGTGCAGGTGCCGGCCCTGGCTGGTTCTCTCCCGCCGCCAGCGCCTGTTCTCGTGCGCTCTCCCCTGCTGCCGTGTTTCTCGTTACGCTACACTGGCTCGGTCGTCATGCCATGTGACGAAAAGGACCCGCACACTCGACACTCATCACATACAGACAGATGGACGCGATACGACGGGAATTGTGCGAGGGTGAACATGTCGCAGATATTGCCGACGACAAGGGGTCCGGTAGAAGTTGTAAGTTGAACAAAGCGGGGTGGGGTGAGCGTGCCCGTGTGAACTGTACATATGCAAAGCTACGGCAGAAGTGCACTGGCACATATGGCATTAAATATGATACATGACGACAGATGAGGAGAATTATAGGTCATAATATAAAAATTGCAGAATGACAGCAGCCGTTGGACAAAAACGCAACGTATAAGAAATGTTATAGTTAATAATACTATGGATAGATATAGTAGGTATCATCAATGGGTATTGAAATGTGTCTGCAAAGGCACCACTTGTCACGGTTATTGGCATGGTAGCCTTGCCGCCCTCACCACACGCCATTACCACTAGAATTTGTTCCATGTACATTACAAGATATAATGTTAGAACCTCTTATTTATTATTATCATTATAATGTTGGTCGAAACGCTACCGCCATCATGCATATCACACCGTGCCGTTATCGATACGTGCAGGCGGTCGATTTCTGTAAATACTAGCTGTCCTTTGCTCAGTCGTCGTTTGGAAGAATATGGCAGACGAGGAAAAACACGTTCGAGGATTCAAATGTGATGTAACCGTTGTGGTCAGAAACAGTTGTCCACGCCGCGTCTTCTCTCTCTCTCTATGAAACGAACGCGATATTCTATAGGGAGAATGAGACACAAAAGGCAAGGAGGAAAAAGAAGACGGTGTGAACTATTGAAGAAAATATATAGGACGATTGGCCTGCTTCGGCCAACAACGGCTGTGCCAGCCAGAATCTGGACAGCGAACGCTTGGAGCCGTTTCGACGTTGCGAGACCTCGGTCTCCGGCGCCAGCGGCAGTGGAAGATATGAAGGGGAGAAATGAGATGCTTGCCCGGCTGCTCTTCCAAGGATGTTCCGGGGCACTGGGGTGTTCAGGGGTCTGCATAAGGCGTCTGACCCGTTGGCGTACAGAGGTGTAGGAGATGGGCCGTGGGGCGCCCAATCGGTGGGGGGGGGGCGGTACTGTGTGTGAAGAGAACATGCGCCAATGCCAAATGGCCACAATTGCTCCTCTCTCCCGTGGTTTCAGCCAGATCCGTACAGGGTTGTCCTCCTTCCGTCCTCAAGTAGTTTTTTTTCGCCGTCACGGTTGCGGTACGTAGCCGCCGATTCAGTCTGTTCTCGTCGAATCGCTCGGCGGTTTGTCAAAATGGCGCTATCGGGTCGCACGCTGACGTAGAGAGCGCCGAAGGGCTAGCGCTTGCTGTCTTCGGTCGAACAGTCAGCGGGTGGTATGTCTGCTGTCGATCGGTCTTTTTCTTCAGGGGGGGCCCGCCACCCCAGTGAGAGCACCACGACGACCACCAGCGCCGCCAACGCCGATGACGCCATTGCGCTGTGACGGTCGCCATCGCCATCGAAACAGCCCGCGCGTCCTCCGGCCTCGAGGCCTTGTCGCCGCTGCTGCTGCTGCTGCCTCGATGAGGTTGTACCAACGTGATGCCTGTCGCTAGACGTCCTCCCCACCGGATCCCTGTCCGATGTCAGAGGGAGCCGAGCGCTTTGGCCAACCGGCCAAATATATGTGGTCGAAACCGTTCTCCGCGCCATTGAAATCACTGGCAGTGAGACCAATCAATCGCTCAATAGCTGGCAGGCTTGCTTCCTCGGTTCGCCTCCTGAACACCAGCTCACCGATTCCACAGCAGCAGCAGTAGCTTGCTTATCGCTACTCGTCATGAGCGAACGCGCCGGGCTTTAGGCACCGGACTCCATGCCGGATGGCGCCTAGGCAGTGGCAGCGAGCGGCGGCGGCTTCGAACTCGCTGTTGTTGGCTTCCTTAAAAAAGTCGCTCGTGGAATATGTGTCTCTTCACCGATTGTGCCACCGATTGCCTTCACTGGTTGGTTGGCCTCTCAACTGTCGCCATCGTCGGACCGACTAAAAGTGCGTATACTCAGCTGCGACTATTCTTTTGGACTGCAACGTGAAGCAAGCCGAGACGAAGGCGACAATGACGAGGCCTAAGCCCCCTCCCCGCTCTCTCTCCCGCTTGCGCGCGCTCTACTCACGAAATGGCGGCAGGACTGCTCTTCCGCTTAGGCCAATCCTCCGCGAGAGGAACTATCCACTGACGATTCGATGGTTGCTTCGAAGGTCGTTGCAGTTGTCACTAAAGGCGTCGTTGCGTAGAGACTGGTGGCTGCGAGCGACGACGTCGTCGCAGCACGTCGTCATCGTCATCGCCGCTTTCGCCGCAGCCATCGTCGTCGTCGTCAGGAAATGTTCTCGTACGGCTACCCCATCGCCCGCTCGGCGGAACCGCTCCGCCCTGGCAAAGAACCGATGGGAAACGAGGAGAGACCAGGACACTCACAGTCACACACACATATAGACGCACAGGCGAGCAAAGCGAGCGAGCGAGCGAGCGGGCGCGCGCGCGCACACACGACGAGGAGATGGAACCGGCGCAGAAACGCAAATGAGCCGGGAAACGTTTTCCGATAACCCGACGCGTGCCGGCTATCGGCTGCCGAGTGAGAGCGGACGGGAGTCGAACTGGGGGTCCGGACACCGTTGCCGTCGAAGAGCACGGTCCCCTTTCCGACGGAGTGTCATCGGGGGCGCTGATGGCTGTAGCGGCCGCAGTAGTACTCGCAGCAGTAGCAGCAGCCCGGCGGCAGGTGGGGAATGGGAGATTCGACGTTCGACAAGAAGGGGTCAGCACTGCGGCGTAGTGCACACAAGGAACTACATACTCTTCTCGGGGGTTGAGAAGCGGGCGCCCCTGTGGGGGACGCAGGGCACAAGCGACCGAACGGACGAAAGCGAGCGGAGAGAACAGCCGGTAGAGGAACTCGGCTAGCAATCGCTAGCTTACATGCGCGGTGAGGTAGCGAGGCAGCGGGGAGCGTACTCCTCTGCGTCTGCTATGTGGGCTCGAACCGTGGATAGGTTAGAAGGTGGTTTTCTTGCCTCCGGAGGGAGAACGTATGGAGGCGAAGAGGAGAAGGTAGTCTGGGGGCGAGGCGAACGGCAGCAAATCAGTCGATGGATGTTGGTTGTCCGTCCATGGGCATCGCAGTCGAGGACATGGGGTGTGGGCGTTTTGGGGGGTAGTAATTAAAAAGTGGGCACCAAGTTCATCGCCACCAAACGACGACGGCTACTGCTGTAGCCCTCGCCCATCAGTGTCGGGAGGGAGCGAGAGAGAGAGAGAGAGAGAGAGAGAGAGAGAGAGAGAGAGCTTGTACGGACGGAGCGGAAGGCCATACAGGACGAAATGGAGGGATTGGAAAGACAGTACGAACAGCCGCAGCATAGCACGGCAAGGCAACCATCGCGTACGAGGTTCGATGGCATCGATTTTAGATTGGTACGCCTCTGAAAGAGCATGGCGCCGCCGGACATTGGATCTCGCCTGCAGGCCAGCCGGCCATGGAACAACGGGCCATGCGCGGGCGCGATGCGGAACGCCTGCCAAGGAAAAGTACCGGCAAGCGGAGGGTGCGGAGATTGAACAAAACCGAAATCCTACCACCACTCACGATGTCGGCATGGCTCTGATTGGGCTCGTGGACGGGTAGATGGCTGCGCGGCTACCATCCGCGCGCTGGCGAAAAGAAAGACTGATACGAGGATGAGAGCCGGTATGGCAACGTTTTTAGATCAAGTCAGGAAGTGACAGTCCGCGGGAAATTATTACACTTTATGGCGTCCGTGGCTACAAGCTACTGAGACGGCTGCCGACGCCAGCTTTGCCAGCTAGCTTTGTACGCTAGCGTTTCTGTCTCGGTTTGGTTGGCTCCGTACAAAAACTCGCAAAGGCTTTAGGGAACGATTTCCGATTAGCCACCGATCTGACCCCCTCGCGAGTGTAGCCGGGTGGTAAGACCCGGCTACCCTTCCCACTTCGGCCAGAGGGAGAATCACGACGAGTGAGCACAAGCAGGGAGACAGATGAACGAGGTGTATCAAATCTCATATTTGAAATCCTCATATAGGGTTCTTCATAGGGGAGGAGATTCCGTCTCGCCGATGTCGTCCGTGCTAAGGAATTCTCGCTCTACAACGACAGGGGGGCACGGCCACAGCTACCGCTCCCCAAATCGTCATCATCGCGCAACCCCACCACCTCAGACTAATCTTTCAGGGCAAAGCTGTGGCTAAGACTCGTCACAGCAGAGAGCGACTGAGGCAGCCTGGATAAGGGGGTTCTTTTTAGAAACACCGCGACGATGGAATAGTCAAGGATATATATATATATATATATATATATATATATATATATATATGTGTGTGTGTGTGTATATACAGGAAGAGAGAGAGAGGGGGAGGCGATACTCGAATTTAGTCGTCTCCTGTGGATGAGGTTATGGTAGCGTCGGGCACGAGGGAATGAGAACGACTAGTTCCTCCAAAGCTGGAACTATGTTGAGCAGTTTCTGACATGTTAAGCCCAGCGGCACGCGTCAGTGCCGAAAAGTCACACAAGTGCGTGACGAGTCGGCAACGCAGGGACAGATAGGCAGCTAGTGAAAGCTTAGCGCTGGTGACTGTAGCTGTTATATGCGGTGGAATTGGCAGTGGAGAAAGTCAGGTGAAAACTTCGTAGAAGATACAGCGACGCGGTCGCACATTGGTGTAAGAGGCCAATTTGAAGGAGTTTTGCAGCGGGACCACTGAGAGAGTGAGTCATAGCAGGCTAGTCATACGTCGTAGCAGGCCTGACCAACAGCCTTAGTTGAGGCACGAGACCACTCATGCGATACAATGATTTCACGGCCATGAGAGCCCAACTGTTGGGTTGTTATTTGAAGGCTATTGCCACTGTAAGATGATGGATCATTGATATCTCATCATGTTATTACTATTGTGACATTTATTAAACCTGAACGAGCGGCTTCCTGCTATACTCATCCTGACACCCTTAAACCCCATTGGTGTGACTCTCGCGCACCTCTGCGTGTAACTGCCACTAACAATAGTAGCCTGTGTCCGATAAGATCGTTTGCTTTCAGTGTCTCCGGAGGTGATCAGTTCACTGACGAGAAGTGTCACACGCCAAGAATTCAAGCAGAGAGCGTCGCGAATTGTTCGGGCATACTGAACATGCTAAATACATTTCAGATAATCTCCTCATGCCGGTAATATAGTGACATCGAAACTTCCTAATTAACCGATGACCAAAACATAATGTTTTAGGGCTTATGTTCTAGATCGAACATAGTCCACACCCAAGCTGTAACCTGAACCATCGGGCAGTCAAGGTGTAACCACAGCTACGGTCGCCAGCTGCGCCCCGTCTGATGTAAAAACGATGAACCCTTTATACTCGCCCGCATCAACGTCTTCATTGACCTGGCTTTCCCGCCCATTGGTGGATTCTTCCTCGGGGACAAACTCTCGGCAGGAGCCAGCAGGGATTTCAGTATGACAAATTAAGTATGCACCCTTCATTCGCTTGCGGGGCGGACTTCTATCCTCCTGGACACGACTCAATCGTATTGGACAAAAGGGTACACCGAGGGGAATATTCAGCTCCTGGCATCCCGGGGTCCTAGTTCTCCTTTGATACAGTTCTGGTGAGAGCTTAATGTCGAAACTGAAGCCGTTGGATAAAAACCGGCGAGAGACTTTGCAAAATGCCTTAGTCGAAGGTTCGGTAAATGTGAAGGTATGTGACATAAAGCAGTACCCTAGAAAGTACGGGAAAATAATAATTCTACCTTAAGGAATATAATTAATAACCTTATAATTCCTATACGAGACTCTTATAATTCTGCATGAGATAGTGTAATGTCAGCGGGGTGGTTCTTCTTAACCGACGAATTTTATCTATTATCCAGAAACAACGATTGAGAGTACTTATTGTTGTCTTTTATATGTCTTCGCCGTGAGGGAGAGCGAACCGCCAAATTGGACATTGAAGAACAAGCGATTTTCACACAAGCGTTTTGAGTTCAGTCGATTTTCAGATTGAAATGCTGTAAGCCAGACTCTCTGATCTCAAACGTGAACGTTGGTAAAAAGATTCGTATCTGTTTCGAGTCCTCAATGGCGCAAACATCATTCGCCTTGGGCCAGCTCAACACCAGGGATTTTGCTATGTTTCATCAGCCAATTGTCACGAGGAGAGGGAGGATGAAGTTGCGTATCTACCAATACAAACACTTGTGCATTTTGTGGCGTGTCACTATTTTCTCAACTTGCTTACCCTCAATAATTGCCTCAGCCTTCAACACATCCGTTCCTCAGAAAATGCACTCACTTCACCCTACCTCCGTCTCGGCGCTACCGAATCGAACAAAGGCTACAAGCTCAACAAGCTCACCCTCTCCCTGTTCCCAGTCATATCTGTGATCTCGGACTGCCCAGTCGAGCACAGTTTGCTTCCGGTCCGCTCTGCGGAGTGGCTTCTATTACGACGGCGAGCGTAATCTGTTCAGTGTGGAAGTCAGCGGAGAAGAAAGCATCTCGGACGATTGCGTTCGCCACGAAGATATAACTGTCAGGCGTTATCCGCATTGAACCTTCATAATATGCTCATTTAATATAATATTACGAGGCTGCAATGCCCTTTACGATATCATAGGCAAAAATAATAGAAGAATATAGGTAGAATTTTATCATTCACACCCGATGAATCACTGTGTTATCTCCATTCAATTTTATTCTCTCAGCCAGATTTGCCAAAATATATTCCTCTCGTGTCATGTCGTTAATATGCTAAGCTTATGCTGAGTTATCTGTTGGAAGGGATCTAATTTCATGAGGATCCTAAAGGGGTTCGTGTTATGAAGCAATGCCGAAAGCTGCATCGTAGCAGCTAAGTGTTGACTGCGAACCACTCCCGGATCCTAAACTAGCTTGTGTTCCTCTTCTTCATAAATCAACGAATTATATCTAGCACTTCTCAGCGGTTCTTCATCTGTTCATATTCAGGCAAATTGAGTGAATGGAAATGCAATGAACGTCTGTTTAGCAAGCAAATACGACGTTCATAGTATCATATTGCCGATTCGGCTAAAGGCTGAACGCCAACTCATCGAATTCCTATATGTAAATCTAACCGACAAATGATTCAAACACACAATAATTAGGAATTATTTCTAGGGATGGGGGGGAGGGGGTATGGGACTGGGGCCGAGGCCAACATTGTCCCGAGGAAGGCGATGGCATTGCCTCTCTGCCTCACAGCCAGGGATAGGCGTTACAGAAGGAAAGAGTCTTGTCCCCGGTGGCGCGGATCAACCTATGGTAGACTCCTTCGAGGACGTTCGCAGTGAGGGGGCCGTGCCCGCCTAAGGTTTCAAAAGCAAGAGAGCAAAAGAGTTGGGTGGCCTGGAGTGCGCCGTACTTCCGTAGCTTGGCCCGCCGACAAATTTGTTTAGCCAGCGAAACCGGGAAACGCAACCTTTTGACCTTATCTGCTCGTGCAGCCTAAACAATATCGTAACAACTATTGAGTTACGGTTGTATTCCCTCTTGTCGGACTGTTCATTACGATTGTGCGCCATAAAATATACTATATAATTAGACAAGCAGTTGGGTGCGATTTAATTTGTATATTACATTCGCAACGTTGGCTACCTCAACGTTCACCGGTCTCCGCAGGCTGAGAGCACAATTGAACACCCCGGCGGGGAGAAGCTGCATTTTCGACAGTGGCACCATCAGCGACCACTAGACAAGAAAAAATCCACCGCAGCACGACACCATTACGCACATTGACGCTTGTTTAATCATAGCCGTTGAATCGTTCATCTTCGTGCTACATTTTGCCACATTCAACTGCTAAACGTCTTTGTCACTTGTTTGAACCGTAGATAAGCATCTGTTTAATAATGCATTTTGTTCGCGTAGTACGCAGAGCATATCACGCCGTCCGATTTTTACCCGCTTTGGATAAAGGGTGAATCAACAAGGGGCCTTGACAGCAGAGGACAGCAGTAATGGTCAATGGCAACGAAAATAAAAAAAAGAACATCAACAGCAGCAACAACAACAACAATAGCGGCATCGCCAGCAGGAGCGACACGAACAGCGGCGACGACGACATTGGCAAGCCATTTTCAAATTCAACCTATGATATTGCTACTGCCGCTTGAACATTTACTACTAATAATAATATTCACTTAGAGGGACGAGACCCCTTATGCACCAGCTATATATATACATATATATATATATATACATATATATATATATATACATATATATATATATACATATATATATATATACATACATATATATATATATATATATAGATGTATGTATGTGTGTGTGTGTGCCTGTGTCCGTACTGCCGGTGCTATCGCAACCGCCTGTCAGATGGGGGATTTTGAGCCATGCGGCGCACTCGCCGCATGGCTCAAAATTACACTTCTGGTTTATCACTACCAGGTCCGACAGCAGGTTCGCCCCTGAGCCAGCGGATGAACGAACGGGCGGGCGGACGAACGGACGAACGACAGCCACTAGGCGGTTGCCGGCGGGCCTAGCTGTCGTAGGCTATGTACGTATGTCCGGCTAGTCGTTAGGGCTACAGAGAAGGTGGGGAATAAGGGGCACGAGGGCCTATGACAGGGGGCAACTGTAGGAGTGACTGTAAGGCCGAACGAGCTACGTGGCATCTCTGCCACGCTGCGCTGCACCTAGTCCGTGTTACGTTTACTGTTAGGCCTCAACCACTGTTCGTGCTCTTGTTGCGGCAGTGGGGCCCTTGCTCCACTGTCGTGTAGGGCTATTCCTGTCGTTGTTGGAGTTCGTGGCAGTAACATTTGTCTGTGGTGTGTTTTTTTCGACGTCCGGACGGCCGATTCAGGCCGACGGACCACCGGCCACCGCCATCGGGCGTATAACTGCAAACCGACGTTCGCTATCCATTGGACTTTTTTCCAAGCGCGTCAACAGCCGGTTGACCGTCGCCTATTGTTGGCTACCGCCGACGGCATCGGGACACCGGTGGTAGTCCGAGACAGCGTTGCCTAGCAAATGAACAGAGGAGCGGCCGGACGGACGCGGCTAGACAGAGACAACGGGCATCGCTGTCCGACGCCGAGGCTTGGCCTTCTTGGAGGAGGACGGAGCGACAATAGGACAACGGAGGACAGAGCGCGATCCACGTCCCGCTCCCGTACATTTTATTACAGCCAACTCGACCAACCGCTGTCGCCGGCCCCGCCGCCGCCGCCCCCGCACACAGAAAAGGCAGCCGAGCGTGCGGTTTACGCGGTATCGACCCAGCGGCGCAGACGTTACAGCGCCATCCCGTGGTGGGATTGCCGTTGGGCCGTTGTCCTGCTGCCAGGCCGGCGACCGTCGGCCTGCTCAAGTGGGGGCTGTGTTGCAATTCAGCCCGTGTAACGAGGATTCCATTGACGCTGCTGCTGCTGCTGCTGTGTCATTTTGCTGTGACGTTTGACAACGAGGTAGATATGTAGATTGTACAAGTATATGGCACCTAGCGTAGGATTTGATGACAATGTGACAAGATTGAGCCACGATAACGCGATCTGACCAGGGAGATAGGATAGGGGGACTCTATTTTTCACTACAAATGTGTTTACTATTCTGTACGCTGCCATGGCCTTATCAGCTTGTGTACATGTATATGGCAATTCGAAGCTGAAACGTAGAACAGAAAGAGAGATCAAGCGGCTAACACGAAAACATTGTCGGTCGGCGGCTCATCCTCGACTTAATTTAGTCGCGGACATCAGGGCTTGCCACGAGTCGATATCAATCAATCAGTAAATGTCTTTTGAATGTATATTACGTGCTTGACATATGCCGGCACAGGTGAAATCGGAGGGGAGATAAGTTGAAATCAATGCGGTTGCTTCACTGTGTCTTGGAGCGCTCAGCGTATTTATGTGTTTCTGCAACGCGTTGCATCGAAACCAGGAAATGAACAACTGGCCACGCCCCATAACTTGGGCCAGAGTTCCTTTAACAGGAAAGGGAAATCTTCCGCAATATCTTACACGATTCCAACTTGCCGACCGAAGACTGTAGAAAAGTGATCATCTCCCCGGGTAACTATAGTATGTACTTCGACCGCGATCACGGAAAAGTTCTCATTAGTGAGATTTCCGTCGGCCTGCAAAACAACGGCCGCGACAGCAACCAGCACGATGGTGACTGCTGATAATAACCACGAGGAAATGCTGATTCGTTAGGTTTCTCTAAGCGGCCGCGATCTACTCTACATAATGTTGATGCTGCCGCACGATCTGCACAGTATGTGGGACAGCGACGAAGAGAAAGCCAACATATATTTATATTATATGTATATCTGCCCCTGGCATTTTCCCCATCTATTCTAAATATACAATAATAACATATATGATGTATTTGCGCGCAAAAGCCTACGTTAGTATATCGTCCCTTCAGAGTTACATATGTTTTTACAAATTGCTTTGTTCACTCCACAATGTCATGCGCTTAAACATGGGATTTCTGTACTAACGGACCAAATTGAAGGCCCATTCCCATTGAAATAGGTTGTAAGTTCATATTTGTGATCGACTAAAGACGAACTAAGTTCATTTCGTTACTAGTTGCTATCACACAAAGCACTTTCCGCAAAGATAACACAGCTCAAATTAATTAATAGGTTCAACTTAGAACAGCTCCACCACACCAATGTTTCCTTTGTGGTTAGCAACGAGTCGATTTTCTCCACTTTCGTTCAAGTAGAAGGGTCTGAAAAAAATCCTCATATCGGTCTCGTCCGGCACGTGCGAGCTAACTCCAATTCCCGAATAACTCCACTTTTTCAACCGTTTCAGTCCGTTACGAGCGTCGGCCAGGCAAAGCGTTCGTAAACATTACCTAACTCGCTTTAGTTCACACAATAAAGGCTGTGAACGTGCCGCAGATTCTTTCTCCGGATTTTTCAGTGTCAATCGTCGCAACGGATCTTTTAGGCTGCCAACTAAACAGGATAGCAACCTTACGAAGCGTCTCTTACGTGATGCTAAGGTGTAATGTACCAGTATGCGACCGGTCTTACGTCGGCGTTCACCTATCTGCTCGAGTCGGAAAGATCAAGCGCACAATATGCACAACAGCTCTGAGATACAGCTCTCTTTCTCTCTCTCTCTCTCTCTCGCACACACACACGCACCGGAATTAGTCGAATCATAATTACCACTCTGGATATCCTTGAGTCTTACAGAAGTGAGTGTCCCCTATGGAGTCGTTGTACCAGCCTCAATGTTAAACCTACCCTACGCCTGTAGTGTACAGGCACATAGACACATTTGCCCATCAACCAGCGTGTGAGGCTTACAGGTGCTCACTGGTGTCCGTGTCCGCACAGCGGATACATGAACGCATTTCATTCTGCGGGCAGTCTCCGCCGGGACAGCCAGAGGATTGCGTGAGCGCTGGCCTACGAGCGTCACGATCGGTGTTTAGATCCTTCAACTTCTTCGGGCATGCGCCGTCCTGTTCGCCATATTCATCATTGTCTGAAGGAACCCCGAGAGCTATGTTTATGTATTCAATAGTCCAATTATCGTCTCTTCGCGTACCTGCGTCCACTGGGAGAACAGTGAGTACCTCAACTTCGAATTGGGAATAATTGCCTGCTAATGCGTAAGCACTTCGTGTGCATCTTTACCGTCAATCTTTCTTCTCCGTCAACCTGCCTAGTAAGATATTATTGATTTATCGATCATCCCGTATTGTTGGTTACAGCGATAATACATCCATCTTCTTGATCTCCGCTCACACACACACATTATATATATATATATATATATTCACTGGGTTGAAACTCGAGGCTGCCAGGTCTTCGTATCACTATGTTCGAGGGACTCATTCATACGAGGAGGGGACAGGCTGAACATTGGGTGAGGATATGAAATGTGATTTTAAATGTTGTCTTATATATACCCATTAGATTTGTCAATCTGTAAAAGAACCTACGATTGAAATGCCACTTTGTCTGTGTTTCGCTTGTGATTCGGCCATATATATTCTATATACAGCTCCGTCCTATTGCGCTAATTTCCGGCAGTCTACCCAAGCATGAATTGGTGTAAAGACGTTACACAACAGTTATATCTATGCGAGAAAATTATTGTGCATATAACATTGCAAAACCTAAATACACACCTCTCTATCAAGCGTTGACTATAGATGAGTCTATGCCAGAAGTGCCGGAATAGATGTTTTCCTTGCTAAAAATCATCATTTCATATATAGTCGAACGCTCTGCTCAACGACACGCTTACTGGCTGCGCTGTTACTGCCCATTGCTTGACGTATATCTTTCTCCTGACCTTCTCCATGGCAAATGCATGAACCACTTTACAATTACCCACTTTCGTACCGACCTGTTATCAATCAGCCCCGGAGCAGAGGATGATCGTCACGTCAGACCTCCGCATTCAAAGTTGCCGCTACGATTTTGGCGGGCAGCCACCAGACGAAAGGAGCATGCGCGAACTGTTCTTCGAATGCCTTCGGGCCGCCGCCGCCGCCGGGGGGCGGCGGCGGCGGCGGCTTCGTTTGGCAGACTCACTGGCGGGACTACGGCGCGCAGTTGTGGGACGATGTCGTGCAGGGGACACGGGGGCTCGGCTGGGGGCTCTGCGCGATGGTGGCGCCAAAGTTTCACCCTCCGTCCGCAGTGGAGTGAGGTCCGCGGCCCGGAGCTCATCAGATGTGGTCCGACCTCCTAGGGGGGAAGATGTGCGCCCAGGTGCGTGTTCCACTCCCGTGTTCAATGCTACTACCACAAGCGTTCGCGCTACCAGAACTTTTACGACTATTACTACTATTACCAATACAATTACCGCTCCACTGCGGAGTAACTGGATACCCGAAAGGCAAGTGACTCAACGCAGTTCGATCGTTTTCGGCAGTGGTGAGTTATCTCTTCGCACAAGCCCCGATAAGGTGGGAAAAATTACGTGCTCGTTGTGGTTAGTGCCGGCGGTGAATGATCCCCTCGTGCGAAGTCCGCGCGGAAGACAAACCTGCAACCACACGAAGCGCATTGTGCCCCGTGCCAATTGTGCGTGACGTTTAACGAGTGCTTCTCGCGTGGACTGCTCCACGCAGGTGCGTAGTGTTTCTGTATCATCGCTTTTGCTGTTCTCGCATTCGGCCTGGCGAGAACAAGCGGCGCGCGCTCGTACACGGCGACACCGTGACGTGGACAGACAGACAGACGTTGGTGGTGTTGGTGTTGTCGTTGTGACGACGCGAGACAAAAAAAAAGATGGGCCCCCGGTGGCGCCGAGTCATCGGTACCGCCGGCAGTGACCGAGTGATCTGCGTGGCGGCGGCCACCGGTGTCACGCTGCTGTGCTATTGTTTAAACTTCAACACGAGTCCAGCATCGAACAGGATCGCTGCTGCTGCTGCTGCCAATAGTGCCACCCTAGCTGGACGTCCCTCGTTGCACGCGGCCACGAGATCGTGGATTCCGTCACTGCCCACCGGCGTGGCGGATCAACGCCAAACAACGTCAGGAGCGGCTGGCAACAATAGTGGAAGCAACAGGGAGGCCTTAGGGTCCGCAGCAGCAAACTCGAAGACGAACGACTCGACGGCCGCGACATTCACTTCGCCGCGGTCGGCGACGCGGCCGCCGCCGCCGCAAGCGCCGTCGGACAGTTTGGGCCCCGCCTCGAGTCCGGGCTGGTGGAAGTGCTGGAACATGGTGACTCTGGGAGGGGCAGCACTCGACGGCGATCTGGTGCACGATGATATCGTTGCAATCGTCCGCAATCCCGATGTTGTCGGGGCCGAGGACTACGCGGCTAGTGCGTCGCCGATGGTGTCACACGTTGAACATTCGGGGACTACTGGTGAGACGACGGGTGACTTGTCTCGCGTTTCGAACGCTGGTGCCACCAGCGGACAAAATCGTTTGGCACCAGGAAGTGGTGGGTGGTTTTCGCCGGCGATGTGGGCCAACGACTTCTGGGGAACTCCGATGGCAAGTTCGGACTCGCATAAAAGTTATCGGCCTCTGACTGTTCTCACATTCAGGTGAGTAAAGAATGGAGGGATAGCGGCAGATGTGTGTGTGTGTGTGCGGGGGTGTATATATTTAGAAGTAATGGTGATCTCTCCTCGTGGTAATGGATTCAGCGGTCGTATCAATAGTGTGGGTTGATCATCGACGAGTGTGCCATCAGAAGTGGAAGGTGCTGAGCGCTTTCCTACGAGATCCCGACGAGCTCTGTGTGTTCTTCATCAGGACAAGATGTAGTGTGGCTGTCGACTCGCTCGACTGCCCTGTGACATACAGCGAGGCAAACCGTTCGGCCTCTACCATGACATACATATATCTAGTGTTCGTCGGAGTAGTGTGTGCTCTCCTTGTCATTCCTATTGTTATCAATTAAAGGTCGCAGAACGAACATGCGAAGAAAGCAGCTCGACAACGTTGACTAAGAAAACATAGTTGGCCTTGAAACCTTCGTTAGAAGGCTGATACGTCGATACGCAGTAACAACAAAAAAAAATTGCGGGATTTCGCCTCTTGCAAAGATATCGATGCCCTCACAGGCCTGGCGCTATATGAACGCGGGATACCGTAAATATAATCGCTTAAATGACAAAATGACAAGCTGAACAATGTAAGTGCCTAGCCACATTGAGGTAATGTGGATGTACTAAACACACGTTCAATTCTACTCAACTCAAAGGGAACACCCGCCACTCGCGCGTTGGATTATGGTGATCCAACAGCTTGTCATCACAATAACCCCACGATCGCGGCAGGCATACGATCCTCTGCTGTTAGGTATCAGTCTCTTCGTATGCCCGTGGCTAGCTGGCTGGCCTGCTCTGTCAGCTGTTCGCTAGGCGCCACATAACAAAGCCTTTGTCATGCCACACCGCCGCGAACAGCGTTCCCGCGCAACGAACACATTTGGCGGTCTTCCCTCAGAGTGAGTGCGGAGTCGACAGTGCGCAGTGACTAGATAACAGTTGAATTTGTCGTCGTTGGACGAGGCGAGACGAGCTTATCTTTTCAGCCCGTAGCCTAGAGTAGTAGTCCCACCGTGGCTAACCCCAGACTCTGCCGCCACCGCCGCCTCTGGCTGTAGACGGCCGTGCTGTGACGCCGGGTTAGGTTGCAAGAGAAGAGTAGACTTGGTTGTAGGCGTACATTCGCTGTTCGAGTTTGTTATTATGAAGAAAGCGCTTTCGGCTCAACCGTCTCCTTTCCTGGCTTTGGGTCGCCTTCTGCTCGCGCAGCGCACTCCTGAAGCAACTTTTGCTCCATCAGCTTTAGCGTTACCCCCTCTCGTCCGATGCTATCCCGTCTCGTCGCAGCGTTTCGCCTCCCGGGTCCGTAGGTCTGTCTAGCTCCGTCCGGTTCCCGACTACATCCCTGCCCGCCTACATCCTATCCTCTATATCTCCTCTGGCCGTTCACTGCAGACACCACACGGCGTACGTTCTCTACCACTACTTCTGCTACTCACTGTACCACCACCACCGCCACTGCAACTACCACTACTACTATGCTGCTTCGTCGCTACTTCTCAGTGTTATCTCAAAGGCACGAGGGTCCTTGACGCCTTCTAGACGACCACCATTGCCAGGGACGTACGAAGGGTCGGGGGGGGGGTATGCGCGGTAGCCCTATATATGCCTGTAAAGCTGTCAGGGGGTAGCGCAGCGCCGCGCGGCTTCGGCTGCTTTGGTTGTGTAGTCGAACTCTGTATTCGAAAGGGCGTCGACGACGACGAGGGTACGCCAACCCCAGAACAGCAGGGCATATGGGCTATGTTGCCTACATACACAAGACTCTTCCCCGACCCGCGCCAACAGCCTCCGGCCATCGCTAAACGGCCACTCCAGCCGACTCTACTACATCAAGCAAGCGAGTAGTCTACGAGAAAGCAGAACGGAGGGCGGGCAGCTTCTACCAGCAGCTGACATCCCTCGGCCGTGCCGTCCTGGCAGACCCTCATTCAGCCTTCAGCAACGCTAGGCAAGGGAATCACTAGGCCATTGCCTCCGCTGCTTCGGATGTGGTGGATGCTGACGCTACTTTCTCTACAGAATATGATAGTTGCGATAGTTGGTAGCAGGCAGTGGATCGCAGCACAGTGCTGTCCAGCATCCATGCGTTCATCAATGGATGTCACCGCCGCGATTCGCTGACGGGAATCTGATGGCGGACGCAGTGACAACAAGGGAGCACACGTGAGACAGAGAGAGACAGAGCGAGCGAGAGGCAACAGACGGGGTGTACTAAGTTCGTTACCCCTGCGCCTTCCCCGGCGTAGCATCACCGAACTTCGCATTATCACACCTAAGCACCTAATAATAGTTACCTAAGCCCATAAAGTTAAAGTAGAAAATTGAATTTTTTTACACTACAATGTACGACGTTCAGGTGTGCACCATTCAGACACGTATACGCCGTAGCTGTTAGTCGGCATGTTGAAGAAAGGCAGAGCAATTCTATGGAGGAGGTTCTCGACCTGCAAATGAATTTGTCAGGTGAAATTGTTCACTGTTCTCATGTGGTCGTAGATTGCATCTATGTTTACTTCGCTCGCTGTTCTCTGAGTGAAAACGAAGCCGTTATAGCCTGAGTACGTGTCATGCCATCTGTGGCGAATAGCGTTCCAAAAGGTGGCTGCATTGACTGCGAGGGTGTTTGATAAATAATGAACGACAAGATCTTTCAAAGACGACCGATTGTGCGCTGTGTTGCAGAGCGGATGTACAACTTTACAGACATAATTGCTTCGGTTCTGTTGCGCGTACTGCGAATGCCGTAACCAGCGAAAACTAGACATGTGGTTTAGCAAAATTTTGTTGCAATTAATCGAATCTAATGATGGAATCGTTACCGAATGACGCGAATACTTTTCGAAATTACGTTGGAAATATATCCTCCTTGGCGCATCTACGATGTCTAAGTTAAATAATCTCCGTAGTTCTATAATAATCGTTTGGCGTCACTCAAAAGTTAGCAAATCGAAACCAACGAAATCTGCAGAAAAAATCTGCTTATTACAATGATTCATTAAAATCAGGGTAATATCCTCAACGATTTGGTGGAATCGATACCTTACACAAATGTATATAAGCAAGAATTTGAAGAAGTCTCAATCCACAGCACTGGCCCATCGTGGATACATTACGACCCTCAAGGATGGCCCAATTTATTCCATGCTTTGCTCCATATTAAATCCAAACGAACACATCATACATATATATATATATATCATATGTGCATATTAGAAATTCATCAATCAAATAGACGGGTTTCTGAGAGAAAGAACAAGAGAGAACTGGAGTCGGCCACCATTCGTGGATCGATTCCCATACGACAACACGAACTTTGTTGAATGGATTTCTCGACGTAATTCTGAATTAATTATCGATTTCAAAAACTGCGCATAATTCGATTCGCGATCAACATAGTACAATCTAATTCTATGCATATCATCGTCAACTATGTGCACAGGTCCCCAGCGGCGCGATCGTATTCTACCGTACAACGACTGTTGTGGTATCAACGTCCGAGCTGAGGGTCCTCGCGAGCGTGTCCGCGAAATGACGCAAAACCAATAGAGACAAAACAACTTTGCCTCATCCGCTAGTTGACGTTTGGAATCGACCCGAGATCGTACCTGGTCCCTCGATACCTAAGCACTATATACCGGCAATAGGCACACTTATCAGTGGGTGTTAGCTAGCATCGCTGTTGCGACTAGCAGCGTTCATGCCATATGACTCTAGGGACAAATCGATTGTCTGTGATAACATTAGAATTTCGATAATACACTGATTGTCGTGTCGCGACGATGTATCGAACCTTCGACGGAGCGAAATTGCTTACTGCGGCTGATAGCGGGACTGCGTCACTGACCGTGCTAATTCATGCTTTAATTTGCTTTAATGCCCGATTCACCATGGTTACTACTATTGTCGAGGTTATGCGGGTAGATATCATATCAGCCACCAGCATTTAGCAGTTGTGGGCGTACTAGTGGAGACGCGTTGTACGGTCGATTACCATTAACAGAATCGTTGTATAAATAACCCACGAATTATACTGAAGTAAGTCTACGGGGATCGATTGGCTACCGCCGCTATCCCGAACTCGCCGCCCCTCTGCAATTTTGAAGCATGTTGAATTTCAAGAAGTGCTTCGAATCCTCTCTATCGCTGGCCGCCAACCGGGGCTGCCTGATTCGAACTTCGCGAATCGAAGAGTCGACACTACATATTTCGATTTTCGTCTACATCGCCAACCATGCTTAAAATTCAATTACCGTTACAATAAGCAAATAGGAACAAGCCTTCCCACCATATACGGATACTACGCTGAGGCTATGAGGAAATATTGCGACAGAATATCGTCCAAGCAGAGCGCTGGCGTGCGGTGTGAGTTGCTCATTTGTAGCTCGATTCACAGCGGAGTATCCCAGTTGTTAAGACTTTTCAATACAATGACGTACAGCGGTGACGATTATGATGCTCCTCGCATGGGCCGCACTGTCTGAGCGGGGTCACATCTATGTCTCCACTGCACGAGGCTCATGTACTCGTACTCACTGCATGTGCCAGTTGTTCTGTGCCTCTACCTCGATCACCATTCTCTCATGCGATCTGTACACATCTCGTATACAGTACAATCGGTTTGTGTCAATGACATACCACACGCACAGACATATATCTACGTGTAGACGTGCCTACCGTGTAGACTGTTGGCGCCTAAATATATATATATATATATATATATATTGTGCGTTTCTCTCGCGTAGGCACCTCCTTTCGTAGTTGTCCCTGTGTACCTTCCGTACTCTCGGATATCTAGACTCGAGTCAATGTCGGAGTCCGTTCCGTTCATCCGTTTGCAGTTGTGATGGTGATGATGGGTCCGCCATCGGTTCAGGGCATTGAACAGACGCCGATAGAGGACCAGGGGTAATTCCTCTGACAGCTCGAACCGATACCGGCACTGGAGACAGTGACCGGGATGACTGGGTGACTTCTCGGAGCCGGCCGGCGCGACGGTTCCATCCTCGCCGCCGACGGTCGCTGTTAGATATGCAGCTCCTTACACGTATGTTCTCTACCCCGTAGTGGTAGCATTAAGGCCGTCCAAGGAATAAGCGAAAATGAGTTAAATCGATTGTTCGGCCGAGCCTCAGCGAACACAGGGCATAGGCACCAAGCCAGACGAGGGAGAGGCTGGCGTCAGAGAATAGAAGCGTACTATAATAGATGGACATCGCCACATAGTCGAGTGTTGAGAGTATTCAGACCGCGGCGGCGGGCGGGCGGGCGGACGGTAGGGGGTCTCTGCTGACGATGACTACGTGGTCATCGGGAAGAGAACGTACTAAGTATCAAAGCGGAAGTTTGCAAAGAACAAGCCAAAGATGACTCGGCCAAATTTGTCGAGGACGAACAAGTATAATAGGACAAACAGCGAATATATTATACCTACAACAAATAGGACAGTGGAACGTGGTGCATGGGCGTGGTGCATTGGCGACCGGATAGCTATGGCATCGAAAACGTATATAGAAGGCATATATTAACGATTAATAAATTTACCTATACATATTAGATAATGTTATACATTATCTGTCGTATCGACATGTGGTGGTCGTGACAACGGCTGGCTCTGTTGACACTGATGTATGTTTTGTACCTGCAGCACTGGCGTGACTGCAGGCCTGCATCCAGCGGGTGTTGGTGTAACAGACAAATTGCTGAGTCGTTATTAAACATCAACGTATAAGTACAAGGCATACGTTTGGATAAAAATGCTTGTTAGGGGCTGTGCCCTGAAGGACACCGCTAATTCTTTGCATTTAAACTAGTCAATGACTGTTTATAGTTGTGTGCCCAAGAGGTTATCAAGTATACAATACAAATGGTGGTTTGTTAACGGAACTGCAATTACAGTGATGCTCTCGTAATAGTAAAGTTCTCGTAATAAAATAATGATCAAATAGTGTCACAAATATTCAGGTCATCCTAACCGCTTGGCTGCGAATCACCGCTTGCCGCCAAGGTGGTCATCATGGGTGAGCTGGTCTTCGATGAGCTGTTATTCGGACAGTTCCTCTGTTTCGTCGCTAAGTTACTAAAGCAGTTTCCCCCTGCGCTTGTCAACGGGGGCTATCTAGATCTCTTTTTCAATGGATAGCCAACACCGGGGCACCAAGGAGCATCTCTTCTCTCCCATGTCCTCCATCGCCGGTTGTCCCGGCATTTCATCACGGAAGCGCCTAAGCGTGTCCAAGTTGTGCTCTCCCATCCCGGTGTCGCGCTGGTTTAGCTACCACTGCAACTACTGCTACTACTGTTGCTGCCAGCTACACCACCGCTACCGTGAACCGACATCTCATCCGTGCGGTGAGAACCCATACGATGTCCAGGATTTCTGAGTTGCTGTTCCTGTGTCCCTGATTCTTTTCTTGGGGCGCGCGGGTCACCAGGATCAGGCCCCTGCCGGTCGTCCTGCTCACTGCTTAGCTGCGGCTGCTCCCGCTGTCTTTGCTGCCATAAGAACTTTGTAAGTCCGGCCTTCCATCAAACCTTCGCCCCCTGGCTTCGTCGTGGTCTCGCTTGTCAGCCAGCCGTTGTCGAAGGCCGGACGGCAAAACCGAACGGGGATGGCGGCGAATCGGGTAGACGGGAAGCAAAACAGCTAAATCGAGGCGGGTCCACAAATCGGATAGAAAAGACGACGACCTCATCCGAAGTGAGTAAGCCGTAGGGAGCACCGTCGATCTATCTCTGTTTATTTCGATTTCAAGTCGTATTTTGGTCGAAATTTGAACAGGCTTAGGTTATGCTCGAGGCCACAACGACCGCGCTACGCTGAGAGGGATGACGTAACAGGTGGAGCCGGAGATTTCATTTACCGGACAGGGCCCGGTTCAACTCACACAAGAGTTCTAGCAGATCTACCCAAGCGAGCTGTGTATGCCCTCTGTTTACATAGGATTATGATTATTATTAGCATTATTAAAAATCACCCAGCCGAACGTGTACCTCACACAAAGGTTCAGCCGTCAACAAGCACATATCAACCTGCAGTGTCTCACTGGAGGGTATCAAAATTCCCTAATCACCTCCTCGTACCTTCCAGCATACGTGAATGATATACATAGCTGCATAGATCGTCTCATGCATAGAACAGCCGAGTTGACAATGTATAACAATATTACACATCGGCGGTCTACGAGAGAGGACGATGTTTGCGCAAGTTTAACAGCAAGGTTAAAGGTGACACAGATTCAGTCGGGTGACAGAAATACAGCAAAACGCCGGGAGACTCTTAAATTCGTATATGGCTATTGGCACCGGCGGCAAAGTATAGGGGTACGAGGCAGTCAGGCGTACCTAGAAAGATATACATATCTCTAAAAAATATATGGTTGTTTTGCATGTGAAGGTTATATCTAGCGCGTTTATGCGTGGTAGTATACATTGGAAGCTGCCCGCTTGGATAAAACTTTTGAAAGTTTAGGTTGATATTATGCCTATACGTATTCGAGATGTGAACCCCTGATTTTTTCGGACTTCAAAGTTTATAAATACCCAAAATAGAAGCACCCAGACTCATCTTATGCAGTATAAATTCCCATCCAGGATTCCATTAAGTCTTGCGATGTAGCGCATACGAACGCGCTAGATGAGATGTTAGAAGCATTATTTTCAAACTATCCACACTCTAATAGATACTTGCACAAGGTGATGAAATAGAGATGTAGAAATATATGTACATGTTACGGCTACCAGCCGGAGAGAGTGCAAAAGCTTCGGTATAACACACAAAGAAAATGACCATTCGAGTGGCTGGCGATGTCTTATATAGTTACCCGGCGCATATTTATGTCCATTATTTTATATAATATTTTACAAGCTACTGCCTACGACAACACACACACATATATAAATATATATATATATATATAAACTTACCTCAAAATTCGAGCACTCAAATGTCCGTGGAGCACTCAGTCCCACTGAGGATCTTTAAATGCCGAACTCGAACCACTATTCCCATGTTGATGTTGTATATCTCATTTGATGAACAGAATTTCGAAGGTTTCTACCCACATAACTAGTTGGCGGTAGCCGGCTTCACCCTCATTGTTTGAGTTCAGTTGCCGCGTGCACTCTATACAGTTCCAGGCGGCGTGCTAGCCGTCGTCGAAAAAAAAAAATAGCAGACTGGCCGTCGCGTTTAGCAATTCTCCTGTGAGGGAAAGAGAGAGGAAAAGGCCGATGTTGGCCATGCTGAAGAATTTATGACACCGCAGGGACTGTCAGGGATTCACGGAGCTGTCGGACAAGCAGAACTCTCACCCAAGGACTGCTCGCAGGTCAGAGGAGAAGGAACGAACTCTGCCAGTGTTCCTGCGGGCTAGCCTGAAACTGGGACCGGGCCCTCCCTCGATCAGAGGGCTATCATCCGCGAGCTTCCGTGGCCGCCGCAGAAGTGACGTTTTCATGTTGCTCGAGTCCAAGGCGCCCCAGCGACCCGCGCCGATCCATCCTTCATAGAATGGGAGCAGCTACATCAGCGGTGGTAGCACTGGTAGTACTGTTTAGCGAAAGTAGCTTTTTGCCACCCGTGTCTGTGTGCGGATGACTTGCAAGTCATTGAAGGAAGTCGGTTGGCTACGATATCGCTGTCGGTCTCATCGGAGGCTACTGGAGGAGCTCTACGGGAAGGCACTTTTCGAAAGCTACATATGCTTGGCGAAAACCTAGCTCTTTTATTGGTTTGAAGTTTTCGAGAAATAACAATGAAAGGCAAATAGAGGCCGAAATATAACAGTGAGCTGAAACGGCCACAGGTGTGGCTAGCAAGTTTACGTGAATGTCTATTTGTGAAACTTGTGACAATTTCGCCGAAGAATACTTAACAATTTCGTCATAATTATAATCATGATAATATTCAACTTCGACCATAGAACGCTGTTAACAGCTAACGCCTACTTTGCGGCGCAAATGACTACTTGCCGCTACCAAGTTCCGAAGTGCGTCATGAGTAGTAGGAGCGGTCATTTGCGGTTAAAGCAAGGCGGGAATTGCCTCGTCCCAAAGGTAAAACTCGTTGGCAGAGGAGTATCGCTTCAGGAATAGCGGACAGGGAAAGAACCCGATATGCGGACTGCGACCCATCCCATATTCCCCTCTCAGCTCTATTCAGCCGAATGGGAAGAAGGCAACAGCGACGTGTTTCTTTTATTATACTTTTATGTATCTTTTAGTTGCCAAGGGGGGGGCGGGGGTGGCCTAAACAGTCTTGTGACCTAAGCATGGCCAACGATTATAGCCGACATCACGCATGTTAAGTCTGAGTTACCTTAAAGTTACCACTGGTGTGCATACATCGCTTGAGAGTCGTGCAGCGAGAGGAACGGTGTCAACTGCTCCATTGCAAATAATAGCATAGCATACGCGCGTGTACGGGATTCGCATTTCCTGGTGCCAGCTGTCTGGCTGGTCTGATCGTCGGGTTTCTCGCGGTTTCCGATCTAGAGAGCAACTATACGCATCAGCTGGCGAAAGGCAAGAGGGGAACTTCCCTTAAGCAAAACGCTGGCCGTGAAAGAAAAAGAGTGGATGAGAGGTGTGTATGTATGTGCGCACAAATGGACGATAAGAAAAATGAGATGTCTTAGGCGTCCAACGAACATGGTCAGCGGTATGAGTCTGAGAGTCATTGCACCTCGATGAGACTACTCCGAGGTTGATGCGTATATGGGGGCCAGGCGTTCACAGCAATAACGCCTGCAACTTGAAAAAATAAGCAGTCGATTTTTACAGATTGAAATTGAATGAGCCTGTGTGCTTAGGTGTGTCGACAAGGGAGATCACAATAGAAATCTGTATCACGAACGTTGCCGCTTAGCGTTGGATACATCTGGAAATACTTGTTTAATAATGGCACACATATCGTATTGGCCTTGTCTGCTGAGATTATATCGAATCAGAAATGAAAGCCGATGCTGCTACGGAGTAGACGTCGAGCGGCCAGATACCTTCCTGGCGGCCACGCTCGCTCGGCCTAAGTTGTTGTCTGTGAGCAACTTATGGTCATATTTTGGGAAACAACCAGCCCGTCTTCGCAGTTCTTGAGTAATGCAACCTCGAAGTTGGTTGGCCGCAGTAATGCAGTTTATCCAATCAGCTTTCTTCATTGCTTCGACGAAGTCGCGTCCATCAGCTCCAGATCAGACTGAACCGGTCACGCAGGCGAATCGGAGCGCGAATCGGGGCACTGTTGAAGTTGAGTGGCGTCAAATGCCAGGTAGTGAGGCGCGGGAATGGTGGGCAGCGATGGCCGGGACTTCATCGTAGAGGTGCACTGCCCAGGATGGAAACGAGAACAGCTGTAGACCGCTTTTTATTAATATTTCATATGGTGCTTATAACGACGATGACGTCGATGGTGATGATGATTATGATAGTGCTGATGATCAGTTACCACTCACTGTGAGTGAGAGACTAAAGTATGCTGCTAGACAGAGGCGGCAGAGAAGGGCAACGGGTGCTTTTCACTGGTGGTTCGCCTCGCTGTGCGTTTTCATCTCGGGAACGAGCGTTTTCATCGCCTCCAACTGGCCTCTTTAGTGCCTCAATCCCCCTTCCCGCTCCGTGGCTAACCCCCCCCCCCCCGCTAACGGATGCTGCCGGACGGCCTGTGTAGCCTCCTCGAAAACGCTGATGGCGTGGCCGAGAAGGCGGCCAGGCCTCTTGCGTTGCCATCGCATCGAAAGACAGCAGCCAGCTGCTGGACAAACGTTCATAACGGAAGCCCGACGTCGTCGCCCCCTCCGTCTCCGGCTCTTCGTTCGCTCTCGTGATGGATGGCTGAGAAGTCTTTACAAGAAATCGATGTCACAAACTCCACTCTCTTCTTCCTCATCATCATCATCATCGCCATCGTCTAATAATGCTTTACCTTACTTGAATGCCTTCAATGTCCGGTTGGCGCTCGGTCGCGGCCGCATTCACATGGAAGGCACGCAGCACACATATGCACAGCCGGATACGTCGGCCAGACGCAAGCGCGATCACACGCACACACACATTCAGCCTACGCCGTCCAAACAGGCGGACACCCGCTCGGCTCAAAGAAGGGGGGGACTCTATAGAAGAAGTAAGATGAACCCACAAGAGTGAGAAAGATTGTGCCGCCGTAGAAACGCTTCGAGGGTGGTGCGAGGATGGGACAGGCCTCCTCTGCCCGAGGAGAACTCGAGGGCTGACTACCAAAGTATAATATCTCCACATGCGCTCACGCTTTCAGAAGGGCGTTAGATCCACGGCCGCCACAAGCTTAGCCTGTTCACCTGCTTATATTCGAGCGGCGGTCGTTCGTTTGTGTGCTGCAGTGTTATGGACGAAGAATTCGCTCTATTGTCGACTGCCACAAACACTCGCACAGACGCATGGCCTCCACCAGCGGCGTCACATCTTTGTGCTACCGGGCCGAAGGCAGCATGTCCCGGCAGCAATCCGCCGCTCAGTCAGCTGTGCCGAGTTCATTTGGCCTAATGAACATGAACTTCCATCTCTAATTACTGCGCGGTTCGTCGCAGCGCGTCTGCGAAACCGCCCAAATGTCCACACACCGACACAAATACATACGTGCATAGACGAACATGCGTACGTAGGTTATGATAGGCGGACCCGGTCACAAAATTGCGCAGTATACCTGTCGCTAATCGCGCATCTACTCTCATATATATATAATGCCTTCAGATTCTGCTGGATTACCTACGGTGCCAGATGGCCAGCAGCGGGGCATGATCGATCATAATTGCTACAACGCAAAGGTGCTCAATGGCCCTAGCACCAACAAACATAACGACAATTCGAATATCGAATCCTGAAAAGAGCATGCATTAATTTCGACTTTCTTGTTCTTCTGTAGCGCACTGTCATCTTACACGTTGCAGCCGATGAAGATATCTTTCATAATCTGTACGTCCGGGAAAAAGGGACCATAATTATCTTTAAAGCCCTTGTCGGCCATGCGTGCCGGTGCTTCAGCATCGTAGGTGATCCGTAACCGAAACACCAAGAACGATACCTGCAGTATCGCGAGTGCTCAAACTAAACTGCGTTCAGCCCCCCCCTCTGTACTCAAATCTACGCTATGGTTGGGTGCACTGCGGAGTTCTCTGGACACGAGGGGGTACGTCCGAGTTCATGGGCAACAAAAGCTCTCTCACTGATGCAGCCTCCTGCATCGACTATTGTTTGCGAAGCTGGACGCGTAATGTTGCCGTTGTATCCGCTGTTGCACTCTCGTCGTTGTTATCGCTGTTCCTCCTCCGAGCGGACGGCAGAGGTGACGCGAGCAATTCGGCCTGCCTGCTAGGCTTCAGCCGCCACCCAGCGCAGTTGGCGTCGTGACAAGGGTAGCATTCAGCTGACCGGCCTATCTACCTGTCGGCCAGCACTCGTTCGATGAACAAGTCATGAACGGCTGAAGATGCAACTGTTCCACCCTGTGTCACATGCAATCTGGATCCGCTTCATGCTGTCGAGTTCGGGTTGTGGCGGAGCTGATTCTGCCGATACTGCTGACTATGAGATACGTTGATTCCCTTATCTTTTTCTCTCTCTCTCTTTCTCTCTCTCTGCCTGTAGCCATATGCCTCGCGCTCCCAGGTCTGTTCTTCGCTCTTTGTGTACCCATGGCTTGGAGAGTTGCCTCGAAGCCACTTTGCCTTCAAGGGTCTGTCGCCTATGGGGTGCGACGTGAAGTTGGTTACGGTTAGAGTTGAGTTGGGGAGCTGTATGAGGTGCAAATGTTTGAGCATTCGCATCCGCCAGCTCTCCACCGGAGAGTACGGCCGAGTTGGAAGGGTCAACGGGAAGCTGTGCACTATCAGCCACTGGCAGAGGAGCCTCAACGATGGGACCTGCGTCTGTTCCTTCATAGAGTAACGGCAAGAACGTCCAACGCCCAACGGAGCCGTCGGCTAACAGAGTGTTGTTGGTACCACGTTGCGAATGTGTATGAGAAAGGGAATGGGGATCCCGCCGACGACGGATCGTCACAGTTGAGGCGGAGAGCGACACAGCCAGTCGTAGCCCGGGGTCCCCCAAACGAGGAGCGGAGAAACGAGATGTCCCCGTCCACCAACGGTGCCTGCAGAAGCGACGACAACCGCCGCAGCGGCAGTGCCCCAATAGTGGTCTGGTGCCCGCGTGTACGCCTCCATTGATCCAGGGGTCGATATGCTTTTAACTGGACGGCTTCGTCAGCATTCCCCGACGTCCACAGCCCCCACCCTACATGCTCTGTCCTCTCACATGACGCCTTTGCCTTGCTTGCTCCTGCCCTGGCTGTTAACCCACTCTAGGGCGAGGAACGGTGTTATAACACGGCCCAGCATGGCACATACGTACGAAGGCATTGTATACATGCATATTCGTCGTGAAGTCGCCTGGATCTTCACTCGAGACCGGGCGGCGAAAGCACCTCCTATTTGCCGCCGTTAGCAGATTTTCACAGGCTGTGGGGGATACGTCTTGGATGGGGTGCTCTTGTTGTAAAACACCGGGGTGAAAGACGATGGGTCAGCTATGCAAAAAGATGGCTAATATGTCAAAGAAAACACATATCAGGATACACAGTACATCCGAACAGTGTGCTGCTTCACACAAATGCATGTGACTCATAAACGAGTCGCATAGGTATTCTATTGAATTGCTAAGTGAGGCTTTTTTGTTTATTTGAAGCATATATTTTTTCTTTTCTCTGGCTACTTTCGTAATTTATGAATCACACGAATTTGTGTGAAATAGCAAATAGGCTAACTCAATATTTTAGTGCCCACTGTGCATATATATATATATATATATATATAGGTGTAAGTGGCACACTTCTGATACAGTTCATGCGACACAACTAAGTAACCTACGATGATTTAGAAACAAAGTGAGGAAACTGACTTTGTTAACACAAAAGTGGTCAGCATCGGTTTTTTTTCGATTATTAATATATCTGTCGGCCCTTGTTTGCGCTGGTGCGTACTTACGGACCAACAGGATGACGGGATCCGGCACACCAGGTGTTGCATCTTTCTTCTTAATTAGTGCACTTAGGTGGTCCGTTCGTCAGCTACGCAGGGTATATATATATATATATATATATATATATGTATATATATAGGCGTGTGCCTAAACAGCCATGATAATACTCGTCATATTAAATGGTTAACTGTTGCCATCTCAGCTAAGCCTAATGCGATGGCAGGTCCAGTTGATGGCTGAGACGGAAATGTCAGCAGTATCTGGGGGCACAGCGTTGGTAAATATCCCGCTAGTGAGACCTCGCGCTTGTCGTACGTTCTATTCCTGCCTTGCCCTCAATTCCAGAGGGGTGCAGACTTTTTCTTCTGACACTGCTCCTACAAATGCCGGATCAGTGCCGACAAGGATCCGACCGACAGAGAAGGGCTGGCGACCAAGCGGCACAATAGTCCTTCTCAATGCGAGCACGATTAGGATGTGCACATGTATATCCCTGGCGTACAAAAGGATATTACCGCTATGGTTGAAACGCATTTCTGACACTGTCCACTACGACTTACCGTAGTGGACATTCACCCATTGTTAAACACTAGCCTGACTCTGCCGTTGATGACGACGCTGCCGCCTGCTGCATTGTTCCAGGGCGTAGCAGAGGTCAACATACGGCACTATTTAGGATGTACCATTTCAAATTCAACCTGCCAATCCACGGTAAACTCGACGAACAGGAACGTCATTCTGTTTGCGTTCACTCGTCCAGATTGTAAAATCAGAAGGAAAAATAGCCGCTTCACTTTCTCGCTTGCAAATCGAGAGAGCAAGTGAGAATTTCCTTTTTATTTTATCGTTCTGGATAACTGTTTACGCACGCTTCGCAAGCATTGTCTCGCCCATTGCACCTTTCCAACATGTTGAGCAGCGTGATTTCGACTGATTGAGGACAACAAATTGCTAGTATGTGCTCACTTTCCTTCGGATACCTGTTGTACCGACGGCTGTCCCGTGCCTGTTCAGAAACCGAGTGGATCGAACAACAAAACTGGAAGAACCTCAAGCGTCTGCCAAGCCAAGGCGTGCTTCGCGCTCGGCCTCGAAGGCAGCAGTGCATTAACTGGTTGAGATCGCCGTCCGTGTTATCATTCGGAGGAAGCGGTCGAGGCGCTGCTGCTGATGGAGCGTCTGCAGCTACTGCTGGTTGCCGTCACTGCCGCTGCCTCTATTCTCGTTCGACGGACCCACGGGGGCCCAAAGCGCTTCGCCTCCAGACGGGACACACACACGTACACTCAGTTACGCGGCTCGCCGCCTGCTGCTGCTGCTGTTGGTGGTGGTTGCTTGAATGAGGCGAGCCGGGCCATCGGCCGTTCCTCTGCCGAAGAGAGAATATAGAGCCTGTCAGCCTTAGGCAACGCTGGCGCGACCGCCCGCAGCTCGGTGCCGCTCGCTCGCTGGCTGCCTGGGTGGGTGAGTGTTGCAGTGTAAATAATTAGCTTGCCCCTCGGCCGCAACTCCCGCTCTTCTCCCAAGCCCCTTTTTGGTCCTTTCAGCCCGTGGCCGCTGCTGTTGGTAGTAGTGCTGCTTCTGCAGGAACAGCGGGCCAGCTCCAGGGCCCTCAAGTCTTCCACACTGACAGAGCCATTGGGTGGGGGACCAGTCTAGGAGGCGGCCCGCGTCAGCCTGCTGGCCTGCTCTACACAGAGAGTCCATGAAGAGGACGAAACGGACGCGGAGCTAGGACGGTAGATGGCATCCTGTTCAGGGCTGAGGCAAGAAGAGACCACCATAGCCTTCACCGGTCCGTAGCTACTCTCGGTGGCCTCTCCAGGTTCGCGTTTTCCCTTCTCTCTCTCTCTCTCTCTCTCTCTCTCTTCTCTCTCTCTCTCCCCCTCTCATTAGAAGAGGACTCGTCTCGACGTCTCGGGCTAACTTGCAGGACGGTCGAAGATGGTCCCCCTGCTGGACCCCTTTGATCTGCCACCCCAACGTAGAGGAGATAGATCCTAGTTGATGCTACTGCACTCAGTCGGCGCAGGTACAGCCATCGTATCCACCCCTGCCTCCGCCAGCTGCAACTCGTTCTACACCACTCCCTCGACGACCCATAGAAAAGGTGCCATTGGAAATGGCCCCCTCTAGCGCTTTTCGTTGCTGCTGCTGCGATCCCCTTCAATCTCCCACCCTTTCTCTGTGTCGATCGGCTCGCTGCCGTCACCCCCGCGACACAGGGTAGTAAGAGAAAGGCGATACGGCCGACCATGCAATTGCTCGGCCTGTCCGCGCTTGCTGGCTGCGATGTACGCGACAGTGTGGTTCAGGGGGTTTCGTTCCACAAGAAGGGCTGCTGTAAGGGGGCGAGGGATGCAATTGGGGTTCATTTGTAACGACAGACGCAGGGGTCGACGGAAACTACGACGTGCACTGGCACCGCGAGAACACCCGCTCCACCTATCTCGATTGCAGTAGGGACACTGACGCACTCTACAGACCTAGTACCGTCTATGGCAGACGGCGCCGTTGTTCAAGACAACGAAAGCACAACGTAGACAGTGTTGCTATCACCGACGCAGGGCGGCCGATGAAGTTGCTGTATACCATAGCGCCCGTTGGCTGCATGTTCTGTTATATTTTTGGAAGGGAGTTTCTGAAGGTACTTTAATGTTCAATGTTGCGATAGGTAGTCGAAAATGGGCAAAAACGATTACAATCGGAACGGACCTGATCTACGCTCAATTGCGGTAGTGTGTCGTATGGAAGCATGGCTATGTTTTATTGAGAAATGCTTACACTCAAACGACCTGCCAGATTACGTGCTACTCGGGGAAAGCAGTGGCAGTACTGCCGGTATGTAAATCTATAGGATGCCTCCGTTGGCCCCAAGTGGCCGATACCAGTCTTCTACAACGCAATGATGTGAGGTCAGGGTATGTGTACTACTTCACTTGGGAGGCAAGAAATCCATTAAGTGCAGGTGGCCGTGTTGCGCATGGTTCAAGTGTTTCGCCACCTGCAGGCCCGCTCAGGCTAAAGCAGCAAGTCTGTAGATTATACATGGGTGATGATTAAGGCCATGATGGCCAATTAGAATGAATGTGGCGCACTTCGGACGCAATGGGTCTGTTCGATCCCAATGTGGAAATTATTCGGTAACCCGACGCACGATGTTACCTCGACAGCTAGCAACAACGCAAACTGGACGCAAACACGAACGGGATTGAAGTTGTTATGCTTCATCACATGTGCCTTGTGGTGCTCGGGAAGATTATTTAATAATATTATTTATAGAGGGCGCTTCATTCGACGTTTAAAGTTTCCTTACAACGCTTGCATCTCTTATATTTGCCAAACAAAATTTCTTCTTACCAAAGGCGTTTCGATTTTTCCCAACAATTGCTCGTAATATTCACAATGTTGCTACAACAAAGCAACCTGCTTGTCTAGTAACGCTGAGGGAATACACTGTCGTCTTTGCAGAATACTCGTCGACGATTTGGTAGAACTGAACAGGACAGGCGGCTTAAGGGACTGGTTCAAGAGGAGAAACCCCGCAGGGCGGTCTTGAAAGGGAGACCTAATCTCTTGAAGTGTTGTGTTTTCCTAATATCCTTTCTATTTAAGCAAAGAGGAACTTTCCTGCTAATAGGGGGCGCCACCTATCCTGAACTTCACTTATTGATTTGAATCATAAACGGTATATAATATAATTAATGTCCATTAACAAATAATAATAATAATCGATATATATGTATATATATATATATATACATATAATGGCGGTAAATTCAAAAATAGACAAACTTTATATCTTCGGCGAAATTCATTCGTCACAGTTGCTTTTTGAGCCTCGCTTGCACTCAGCGGCTTTTGGCGCAGAATGCAAGCAACCTCATGTTAATGTCTGTTGAAGACATTTCATCTTGCTTTAGGCACCGTCCATCGTTCATACAGTCTCTGATCGACCCGTCTGTCTACTTGAAATTTGGAATTGTTCAAGGATCAGAAAGCCTATGATCATCTGCGACCTCAAAGATTCAACAGTTGTGAGCGTTGCAGAAAATCCGAGGACACTCCGATTGGAAAATAATGACAGCTCCTGACGGGAGCGACGGTTGACGCTTAGGTAATCTCACCCAGGTAGAACTCTGTGGGAGTTCATTATTGTTGGATGCAATAGGATGAACTTGTTGCTCATGAACTACATTGTGTCCCAAATCGCGGTCGTGTCCATTACACGGCAGCGATCTGGGACACAAAGCATATCAGGAGCAACAAGTTCATCTTATTCCATTTTTTTGCTTTTAAAATATTCCGAAAATCGGAAATATCCTAGCAAACCTGAAATATTCGCATAAATATATCGTCCACCAAACATTGGCCGTTCTTTGCTTTGTGGAAATTTACTGAAAAATAATTAGCCAATGGTCCACTCGCACGCGTATTTCTGGCCGAATGTGCTGTGCCGGTCACGAATTAAGAAACAAATGCTTAATGCAGCGCTGCATTTTGCGCATTTCGAAAATGATCGTATATAGGCTATTTTAGCTCGCTGAGTTGGTATACTTACAAGTATTGCTTCCTATGGAATATATTCTTCAGATGGTTGATGCAAATGGATGGCGTATTGATTTGTAGACACGAAACGCGATTGATCTCTAGATATGATAGCATATATGAGACATGGACGTTCCCTAGCTCTGATTTATTTAATATTTTGAGGCTGACATCTGGCTTTACATCGAGTCAAGTAGAAGCTTCTATTTCTCTTATGGTTATTATTATTGTTGTTACGAAAAGTTCTAGTTCAAAGCAAGCCGAGAGTTACTCAGGCTTAATCAGACAGCCTGCAAATTGGTAAGATTCGATGCGCTCTGAGGACGCGTGTGCAGGCAACGAATCGTGCGTATTATACTGGCTGGAACCGTTTTCGATGCCGGTGGCGTGTTGTATTCGTGTATGCCGGCCTTGCAACCGGAGGAAACTCGTAGATGCACGGGTTCGATCCCCACCTTTGAACATTTACATTTTAGGGATCCGCCCTGTCAAGCCATGCAAGCAACAATTCCGTGGACGTTAAGTGCTAACTAGAAATCAGTTCGACTAGGGAGGAGATACACTCTCAGCAGAGGATGGTGCTTTTAGCAGGCAGAGGCGTTTTGTCATCCACGTCAACTGTCCTGCACTGGATCGGGGCCCACCTTCATCGAGATTGGAAGGTGTCTCTGGTGGTGTCTGTGCGTTTGAAGAAAATTTCCTCCTCTCAAAAAAAAAGGTCTCACTTCGAGAACAGTTTGGTTGGAACCGTTGTTCCCTGAAGTGTTGTTGCCGATGCAGGAAGTGGATAATGAGATCTCGAAACAGGTCTTACCATCAACGCCAGATGTCTACGGAGAACATACACAACTGGTAATAGCGCGTCGTTATCACCAGATACGAGAATCTATGTATACTAAAGGAGAGCGAAGCAGCATTCTTTGTTGTTAGCATACGCGGTTATCCTTTTACAATAGATAGTGGGTACATACGTGCTGGCATAAGGCAACTCAATAAGACGACAAGAATTTCTAGCATACCATGCAAATGAACAGTTCAAGATGTCTGGCCACAATGCCAGAGCCATGGCAGTCCGAAGTGTCTCTTACCCGTCGCGGCGTACACCATGCGCGGTCTGAAACGCAGATATTTGTCAGCTTCTGTAGTGCATATCCAACCTCTGTGTCGTGACACCCATTTGTGAAGGTATGAGTGCTAGTCAACGACAAAAACCTGTAAAATCTACCTAGTGCTGTGTTTTCTCGGCCATAGGCGTATAAGTTGAAAGCAGCGGTAAATTGTACGAACAAGCATAGTTTCCTCAGCCGTCCCCTAAATCCAAATCCGCTCGGCTACTTTCGGAACGTGAACGCGGACTGACCAACGCAGGGGGGTCTGTGGTGTGCACTCTGCGGGCCGTATTTAAGTGGCCTGAAAAGGCCAGCGCCAAAAATTGTCCTGCACGAGGCGGATGCAAGACACGGCTGAGAAAGGGCCACGAGGTGGTGTAAAGCAGGCTGTCGTCATACTTAGGCGGGAAAGCCGTAAAGCTTCGGGATAGCAGGCAGGAAGTTCGCTTCAGGCGACCAACCGCTCCGGGCCTTAGACTTCACACCGTGCCGCGCGATCCTACGCGGTTTAATTAGCGGTTCAGGTGTTTAGTGGGCAGAGTTCGGCGGGGAGACGAGCATGCACGGAATACACGAGCGACCAGGTGCACGAGTGACGTTTAGAGGGCATGGGATCTAACTGGCTGGCCGACGACTTTCAAAACTCCTTCTTCCGCCTAGAAGGCGGAGACCACGACCTAGGCGGCCTGCAAACAGGCCACAGTCGGACAAGTTTCGTAATTTCGTCATGTGCAGGCAAGCAGCCCCTAGCAGGCCCGAAGCCAAAGTGGCGATCAGCAGCCGACTGAGTCGATCAGACGCTCTCGTTAGAGAGATTAGTCCATTTCGATGGATAGAACAAGCCATGATATATCATCGTAATCATCGTCATGCTGAACCGCTGACGATAA
Source organism: Stratiolaelaps scimitus (assembly GCA_019614645.1). NCBI lineage: Eukaryota > Metazoa > Arthropoda > Arachnida > Mesostigmata > Laelapidae > Stratiolaelaps > Stratiolaelaps scimitus. The sequence continues at coordinate 6,703,501 of JABWDB010000013.1, read as the reverse complement.
CATTATACGACACGGACATCGGCATAGGTTTATACTTGCACAAGGATAATCTAATGTGGCGTTTTGATGAAATGATCAATAGGTTAAGTACCGATCGTACGATTGAAACTTATGAAGGTGTAATTTAAAGAATGGTGCTTCTTGTCCTTGCACCCATCGGCGTTGAACTGAAAGGTCGTTATTTGCATGACACTGATCTCTCAGCTATCACATCGCTATGACACGGAAGATTGCTAAAATCCACTGTGTATATAAGGATTTTAGCAATTTTTTTAGTTGCACCGTTTTCGTTGACTTCGGTATACGCGTTCTTTTTCATTGACGTCGGCATCACCCGAACCAGTTAGATGTCGGATAGGCAGAGGTCTCTCCTTCTTTCCTTGCCATCTCCCGATCAATCCCGAGATATTCGATCTATTGCTCGTCTTTCGCAACGGGTGTCCAGCTAGAAAACTCAGCTCGAGACGCGTGTGTCGGGAGACAAGCACCAAATGCAAATGGCATTGCAGCTAGTATTTGTATGTTCCGCAATATTGCATTGAATTTCACCGCACTTTCTCTCTCTCGGCGCGGCGCCGCTTAATGTCGTCTAATGTGTCCCTCGTAAGTGGAGCTTAGTGTGGGCGGCGTCTCTGGCGCACGCCATTTAGAGAGTTGTTTTTGTTGCGTCACGTAAAAAATGCTCGCCCGTTCTAGGCTCCAGAGGCTAGTCATGCCGAATTCGCGTTCATGCCGTGTCAATCGTATGGGAATCGTATGATTAGCCCCTCGGAGTGCTGGAGTGCTGCTCGCACGTGGCTCGTCAATACCCAAGAGGCTCGAAAGCAAAGCAAGGCAAAACGAATGATGGAGCCACCAGATTCCCAGAGGCAAACCTCAAAAGAGAGAGAGACGGATCTATTAGGTTGTTTCAAGGGCTCGGGCGGTGTTCAGCTCTGTGTGTGTGTGTGTGTGTGTGTGTGTATAAGTGTGCGTGTGTTATAAAGGTATGAGAATAACACTTTTTTAATATGTGAGGTCACCTATCTGACGACACAAATGGTGTAGAATGATGCAGGAGTAGAAAGCTGTTAAGGTAGCAACTTCTGTTTAAGGGAGCATTTATTATTCTAGGCCTCGAGCCCCCTTCGGCGGGGTCATTGTTTACTGACTAGATTCAGTGCGACTTGATTCAGCTCGTCTTGATTTGGCCTTTTTATCTGCTTTGCTTATTACTTAATATAGCACTCATTGTGCTCGAATTGGTAGTCCTATGCAATTATTTCCGCTAACATGTAGAAGCAGCTGATACATCAAGCGTATGCCCATTATCACAAGTCTTCAGTTCGGACACAGCATTAGGCTGGGGGTGATATCCGCATCACACGCACACACAGCTACATCAGTGCGTGTCCACTGTTCTTCCTTGTTCTGTGGGCTGACTCTCAACGGTTTAGTGGCCTCGACTGGACAAATCTCGCATGCCCTGAATGTGTCTGAGCATCAGACGACTCTCAATGAAACTACGGGATAACTCGCTCCTCTGCTGCGCTGGCTGTTAACCTAGCGCTATATGTTTGTCGTGTGCTGTCACGACCTCGGATACCATTGACAAACGCATAGGGTTACGTACATTTTCCGGTAGAAAGCAGTGCACTGTTGCGTTTAATGCCTCACTGCTATAATACTGCCGCCGATTCACAGCGAGGGCCACACCACCTAGTTATCTAGCTGTCCATAGTAGCCCGCTACTCGGACCCGCATCTGCGCCAACAAGCGTGCCCGTACATTGGCCATTCGAAAAGCGAACACCTGCTATGCATTGCCTCTTGATTCGAATTCTGTCTGTCTCGGCCGCTTCTTCTCTGTCGCGCGGCACAGCCCGCCGGCTCTGCTTTTGATCACATACAACGCCCATCGACAGAGTTGCACAGCACGGTATGGGTGGCAGCGTGGCCGACTGCGTGCATGTGTAACATCGAGTATTGTAATTAATCTGAATTAATAATGCGTTGCGATCAACAACGCTGTCATCCGGCTTAAATAGGGGGGAGTGTACAATGCATGCGCGGGCTGCTGACAGCGCTCTGTCATGGTAGTCCAACGTTAGGCAGTATGGAGCGAAGGAGGAGGATGGTGGACGTTATTTCTCTATCTTGATATGCGGATTGTTCGGTGTTGGTCATGTTATTGAACGGGGCCAGTCCATCGATCTACGATCGGATTTTAGCTGCCGTTGCCATAGATGATGTTGTTGCTGCTGCAGTAGTGATGCTATTGCTGTTGTTGTTGTGATTCGGACGTTGGCAAACGTCGGTCGAATATTAAACCCCCGTCCCCTTGATAGAGGACGGGTGATTCGTCACTTGAGGGCCGGCGTTTGCGCATGCTTCGAGTCCCCGCTGAGTCCGGCAGGCTGGCTAGCTGGCTGGCTGGCTGGCCCGTACTCGCGTGCTCTGTATCTGGGTGTGTGCCTGCATCAGCGGTGAACGGTGTAGACAAGCCGTGAAGTCGGCCTGGACCAGCAGCATCAGGCGTCCGACACCAGGGAGAGACGGGAGCTACGAGTCTGATTGTGGAGTGGAATGGCCAGTACGCAGCAGCGATGTCGACGTCGGCTGAGATGTCGCAACGATATGCGGGCGTGGGAAGAGGCCGAAAGATGACGCATCCGTCCGGAGTATTCGCGAGCGGTGGGGATCTACGCCGGTGGACCGCAATGCCGTCTCGATATTCCTACACACACACACACATACGATACGATATAACTCTCGATTTGCGCTGCATAGGAAACCGGATGGTGAGATCGAATGGAATAGGTAAACATTGCTATTTTACTACTAAACAGTCCTATAAGTAACACACCGAGCAGATGAACGGAGGCGAAAGCCGGGCTGGGGTAACGATAAACATGAGGAACGCGATACCACAACTGAGGGCACACATCATCGCTGTATACTGCTGTATGCTGGTTCAAGAGGTGAGAGGAATGATTCGCCTAGACGATCTGTGTTCGCAAGCTAGCGAGCGTGTGTTATACAATTTCAAGACGCGGTCAGCACTCAAAGGTGAGTTGTCCTGACAGCGTGTGCGATTGAATGTGCTCGCATGACAAATAGCTGAATGTCGTACCTGGTCCTGGTGTACACACCGGTATTATTCAGCGGTAAGCAAAGCTGTAGCAGCACATAATATTACTGTTCGCGGCTTCGCTGGGATCTGCTGCGGAAGCGAATTCTCTACAGGCCCTGCCTCCGAGCTTCATCCTCGAGCTGCTTTTCGTTCGTGAGTGATGCAATCAGAATTCACCTTGACCCAGATACATCTATTAGAATAGGTCGAGTACGACAATAAGATAGAATAAGGGAAAGAGGGAGGGAGGGAGGGAGGGAGGGAGGGAGAGAGAGCGAGCGAGCGAGCGAGGCGGACCACCGCGAGATACATATAATCAGGCGTCAAGAGTATATCTATATGGGCTTAGCGGGACCACCGTCGACATACGTGGGTTTCTCGGTTTACTCAGCAGCGTCGGCACGGTACTACCAACGACAGCAAAGCCCCCTCCCCCCTCCCCCCCCCCATAAAAAGAGGATGACTCATCCTGCAGGTGTTTCTTCTTTTTTGCTCTCCGGCAAGTCGGGTCAGGTCAGGTCGGGTCGGTATCGTCGGCGTCACTGGGCTGGTTGACTATTCTTCGTATGTTTCTTTTTCCACGCCTGCTCGTTTCCCCCTCGAACGACGACCGGCAGACCTCGGACTGTGATAGGCACCATGGTACACAGTAAGGGCAATACCAGTAGCAGTAGCGGGTTGGTTCGGGTACAACGCCGCGGCGGCGGCTCGCGTCCTTCTCCAGTCTTCAGTGTCCCTTGCTGCTGTCGTCGCCGTCTGCAAACGCATCGATGTGTTTGCCCCTTGCATCGCTGTCTTTTCGGTGTCGTGGCCTCGGCAGGCGGTGACGCCGGCGGCCTTTTTCCATTCGCCGTTCGTCGTCGTCGTCGTTCCTTCTTGTCGTCGTGCTCCTCCGCTTTTCTCTGTTGTCGCGCACTGTTTTGCATCAGTGACGCGCTAGAGCCTAGAGATGCTCGAGCCAACCCAGCGGTGAGCAGCAAGCGACGTCTTCACTCGACGCCCACAGTCAGGCAGACGGGTAGAGCGGCGAATGCCAGAATGTCCGGCGGTTCCTACTCTCGTATTGCCGCTGGAGGCCGCTGTGTTACTTCTCCTGCCCTATATACGTACGTTGGTACGGAGCACCACGAACGGTGGATGGTGGAATAGGCGGCATTGGTGGTGCTGGGGGCCCCTTTCGCCTTCACCTTCACTTACAGCAGACGAAGGTTTCCTTTCCTAGCCCAGCCCCACGACCAGCTGAAAGGTGCACAACCTCCTGTTCCTGCTGCTTGAGGTTGCTTTCGCTGTTCTCTCGGGAAACGCGCTCTTAGGTTCCCCGCCCATCCGCAGGTCGAGAGGAGAACGCTGAGGGCAGTCAAAGCAGTGGCAGTAGTGGGTGCAGCGGTCTCCTGCAGGAATAGAAGAAGCAGCAGTAGCAGCCGCCACCGCCGCCACCGCCGCCGCCGCCGCCGCAAAAGCAAAAGCACCAGCAGAAACAGCACTACGGGCAGCCATCACCTCCGGCTGGTGCCGCTTCTCTCTGCCTCCGACAAAGTCCGTCCCAAGGGACCTTCAAGATCCCGGCCGACGTATCTCCCTGCCAGCCAGCCAGACCGCCCGCCCGCTCTGACCGTGCTGCTCGTCACCCCGCAGGCCCCATTACCTTAGACGTTTCTCTCGTTCTCCCTCCTGGTCGCCGTCGTTGTCGTCCAATGTCTCTATCGGTTCTCTGCCTTAGACGCAATTGTACCTTCCCAGCGGCGTTCGTCTCCTGTTTCTTTCCTCGAACGTCGTTGTGAGCGTCCGTGTACGTAGCGCTCTGTAGAGGGCGGGGGACGGGGGGGGGGGGGTAGCGTCGTGGTGACAGCAGTCGTCGTGGCCATACTGCGGGGGTTCCCCTGTCCTGGTGCTCGCCCACTACGCCGCGATGCGAAGCAACGGAGAACGTCGTCGGTGACAGACATCTCCAATGTCGTTTCCTGCGCCCCCGACTCTCCGCCTCGCTCTATCTACGCGTTCGTGTTTTCGAGATCTCTCTCTCTCTCAATGTCTTGCATCTCTATGGTCGACCTTGACGTCTCGAGACGGAGAGAGAGAGAGATCGAGAGAGAGAAAGTCGTCGCAGAATCCCTACCAACAGCCGAACTGAACCCCCACGCTGATAGAACATACTTGGCTCGTCTCGTCGAATGTCTAATCTCTTCTCTTTTTATCGCGTACTCATTTTTATTCCCCCTTTATCCCTTTGTCTCCAGCCAGCAGTAGGCGAAACCTGCATACGTCTACCCCAACCATCATGTGTGTAAGACACGTGGCACGCTCTACAGAGATATCAAACTCCTGTCTGCTGTTGGACTCTCCCAACGGAATAGTGGTCTAATAGCATCATCGTGAAGCAACAAGGGCGAGCGATTCGTGCTGGAAATGCTTCCGAGTCCACGTCGACTCTCGTCGTCTAGATCGTTAGCTTCCGTCCACGTTACTATTTACTATAAAGTAAGTACTGCCTGAAGCGGTTATTATTATTATTATTATTATTATTATTATTGCAAAGCCGTTTCGGCAGGATTGATTCACTCCGAGTCGTTTTCCGAGATTCGGTCCGTGCTAACAAGGAAGCATGGCGAGACGAAGCGGGACTGTTGACCAGGGATCAGGCCGGCTGTCGGGTAGACGCTGGAGCCTTTAAGCTTTTCTCCTGGCTGCATTCGAAAGCCTGCTGGTATAGACATTCCCTGGCTGTTTCCTCTCTTGCCGCCGTAGTCGTCGAACGTCCCGGACAAGCTGTGTGACCTTGCTGGGCCTAGTCACGGCCTCGATTCGTAAGGGAAAACGGAACGCTCCACCGGAAACGTTCTTACCGGTTCGTACCGGCGAGACGACATGATCCAGAAAAGTAGCGACGGCCCGGGGCCTACGGCTGGCACCGCTCCTACATACATCTACGAGGGAAGCGACGGGTGGCCGTTCTGTTGTCGTAGACGCTGGCCCCCGCCGATGTCGATGGTGATAGCTGAAGCTGATGGGGAGATTCGTCCTCTATATGGGTTCGTTAAATTGAATCAACGATTAGAATTGGACTCGAATAGCGGCCCGGAAAGGTCATCACAATAAAGGTTACTAGAAACCTATGATCTCCTTCGACTACATAACATGATTTACCCAAATGTTGAAACTTCAGTAGAGGTGCCTTTCTCGACGGAGAGGCCAAGGCGTTCAAGTGAGGTAGGTATTCTCGGTGTCAATCTTTTCGAAGCAAAATCTGAAAGCAAAATCGAGAGAGTACAACTTTTTTCCGGCTGTTGTGTGTCAAAGGGGTGCGTGCTGCAGCCGATACTTTGACGAACGAAAACTAGAAACTGGCCGCTTAAGGTGTCGATTGAACCGAAGTTTTTATGAAATCCAAACATTTGATTATTTGACAGAATTCGTTTTAGCATAAATCTACATATTAAATCTACTTATTGAATTCAATTTATAAATTTTCGACAATCATATCACCATGTCCATGTCCAAGTATAGACTAAACATGTATCTGCATCTAGAAACATATCACACATCGCTTCACTGCTCTTTGGTATTCATTAGATATGGGCAGGTTATTTTCTCTTGGAAATCTGTGTGGTTTTATTATTATATAGAATAATCCGTAGATGTTTCCCTGTACGGCTCAAATCCGTCACTAAAAATGATATCTACCTAAAATATCTAAATACCTAAAATAGAGATGAAGACGTGTTTGACCAGTTGAGCCTTTGAATGCCAGGCGAGAAGCACCGCCCGGCCCTTAAACGTTACTGAAACACATACTTCTATCTAAATACATAGATAGTACATAGTGCTGCATCTGACATGACTGAACTCATTGAACTCCTCTACGATTACTGGCCGTATTAGAGGGAATTATAGGCGCAAAATAGGTGGACTCCTTACGTTGTGACGTCGACGAAAAACAAAAAAAAAACATCGATTACCTAGCGTTGCCACCAGCACAGAACTAAAATTGACGGGACGCAACCGAATAACTGTTGTGTTCACTGAGTTGCATCGATTGATGGGTGTGTCTGATTTAATAGCAAAATACACGGCAAGAGAGAACCTCGTACCTTGGACGTTCCCGTTGGTCGAACATGAGACTCCCCCCCCTCTCTTGTTGTCGATGGTAGAGGTTGCTCCGTGGCAAAAAACCGTGCTATGCTCAGCAACGCTGTTTATAGCGCGACACTAGATGTCGACCACTGCTGTACAAAGCAGAGCTTCGTGTTTATTATGCATAACAAGAATAAGAGGAAGATCATTTTTTTCTGAATACCATTTGCACGATAAGACCTCATCGGCGTTCTTAGTTCAGAAGCCTAAATTTGGATGGTACTTGCTTTGGCGGGCAAGGACAATGGTACAGTTAATGCTAGATGTTACGATGCGAAATATCGGCAGACAAAGATGCATTTCGCCCAGCAACAGCTGATATACGAACAGCTTCAATGTGGCTTGAATGAATGATTTTATAGCGCATGCTAATATCAACTGTCAGCGTATGTTGCCCGCACACATTGTACGTGACACGGATCCGGGTTTGACTGGACCGGCGGCGCTAGTTTTTAAAGAAGACAACGTATCTTATTCGGTTGTGTATCCAGTCTTCATAATCGATCATTACAACAGCTAAATGCCGTGCAACTAGTTGCGTGTGGCAGGCTTTCAAAGGCCAGAAGGGAGCATTACGTTTGCTTATTGAATAATGCTGTCAACGGTCACGCACCACGTGCCTGATTCTGACAAATGAGTTCGTTTATGAAGCATGGTAAACATGTTTGAGAGTGGATACCTACGATTAGGGAGTTAAAAGGTATAACCGAGGCTAGATATATCATAGATAACAGTCATACACATAAGGTTTATGGTATATGCAAAGATTTTGCAATTCAAACGCAGAATATGAATTGCAAAACAGTCGCGAAATGTTACATTTTGAGCTAACTAAACTAAACTTTTTCTGGCTAACTCTCAGCCAGCATGTACCGTCCACGGTACCGCTTTCGCCGTTGCATTTTGAGCTATTATACATAGTACTAATTGCATCGTGTGCACTCTTAGGTTCACAGATAGTATATCTAGCCTAATCGGACCACGAATCCATCGTATTGCTGAAATACTGATAACATTTAGTATTCTAATAGAAACTAGCTAAGGTGCTAAGAAAGACGATTGTTCGACATATTCTGCAATTGGCTGACAATTGTTAACCCCCTTGAAATCCCACTCGACTTCTTAAAGGGGAATTATAAGAGTGCGAGGTGAGGCGCCACTAGAAGCCGTCTCGAGTGGCTATTATCTCTATAGGTGAGGCTGTTTCGTGAACGGTGGCACAAATATATGTGTAAGGGACTACCAGGAGAGGCAATTCCTGGGATAATAAAGGCGGGCATGAGTGGGCCTGACTCACTACTGCTGCTGCTGCTGCTGGTAGAGGTTGTCTTTGCTTCTTCAGCCTCGTCTTCTTCGTCTCTTTGTTGTTGCCGTCTTTCTTACCTTCAATGGAGGCCGAGGCGGCAATGTTGATGCTACTGCCGCTGCTGCTATCGCCACCGAGTGGTGTCTGCGTCGAACAACGCCGTGCCGCAAAGCCTTATGTGCCTGTATAGAGCGAACATCTCTATGGGGGAGTGGCCTGCCTGAGCAGGAGCGGGCACGCTGCTACATCTAGCTCGGACGAGAAGACCGGGGGGTAACCAACTCTATTATGGTACTCCAAGGTGGGCCACGGAGCGCGCGGCGTGGTGGCGTTTACACAAAAGGGGTCCGTCAAGTGGCCAGGGCGAGTGGAGCCCCGAAGCCTGCAGTTGGGGTAGGAACAGGGTTGGCCAGTGACAAGTTATTGGGGTCTTGGGTTCTTCTGTCGGTACGCTGGAGTTCATGTAGGAGCTTGAAGAGGACGGGGCAATGGGGCCGCTGCAAAGAAGAGTGGGCCGCACAACGACGGCAAGCGAACGACAACAGGAGACCAAAACCTTGTAGACGCCACCACCAGCCGGCCAAAGCAGCGAGTATCTAGCTGCCTGCCTGTCTGCCAGCAGCCATCCAGCTAGCCAGAGCACTGGGTCGAGACGGCACTGTTTTTGACCTGAAGAGAAGCGAGGGAGCGGGTAAAGGCCACTACGAAGGCTCAAACGCTGATAGTGAGGCCGCAGAGAGAGAGAGAGAGAGAGAGAGAGACACACATACAGAAGGGCAAGTCGCAGTATCGGCAGAGGCGGCGCAGCAAATCGGAACAATCTGGAGGGGCATTGGCAAATTTCTATCCGGGACCGTTCTATCCAACCCGTGGAGCAAACACGCAGCCGCCGATACAGCTTTGTACGTGTACACAATGGACGTAAACACTGCGAACTATATACAATACGTGAACACATGGATGTGCGAGTGGAAAATGAAAAGAGATCAGGGCTTTTTCGCTTGCGCTCGGACAAAGTGTGTGCGTGTGCCCGAATGAGTACATACATGGTGATGTGGTGAAATATTTATTACAGAAGGATGGACTGAGGGTGTCGGTAGGCAAGGTTGGGTCTTACCGTGACGACTTATCGACAGCTAATTTCAACAAATGATTATTGATATATGATAACTTGGCACGTACGAAGCTATCAAGCCAGCGGCGTACGTATATAACCAACGGCCTTCCATGATCGGCAACCTGCAGCGGTTTGCTCAAACGATGATATACCATGTAATGGGTTTGCCCCTCGTACGAGTTGAGTCATAGGTCTTTCCTTACGGCTGTTGTGTTGGGGATGTGCAAGTGCCTATGTGTAATTTCTTGCGATTCCAAGAAACAGGAAAGCGGAATCGAACAAATTGATTCGTTGAATTTTTCACATACAACTCGTTTGAAAAACGTACCAAACAATACCGAATAAATTACCGAATACACAACATATTATGTATGCATTAGTTTGCAACAGGTTTGAGCCAGACAGTATGCTATTATATACACATTCAGCTGACTGCTGGGGCTATCTGAATATCTTTCTTATGATACATACAAGTGCTCAAGGCTGGCGAGAAGGTGGCACTACTGGGCAAAATGAGAGCAATGAGGACCTTTTTGTAGGTGGCAGGGAGGGTAGACTAGGGCTTGTTCTCTTGTACGAGGTGTCAAGAGGCAGTGTCCGCATAGATGGGGGCCTGATGTGCTAAGGAGATAAGTGCCGCTGTTGGCCGTTGTCGACATAGCAGCGGTGCTCGGCCAGCGGGTGGATCCCATAGGCTGTATCTTCTGAGAACAGCTGAACTCGGACTGTTTGCAAACTACTGCATACAGAATATGTTGTGTATTCGGTATTGTTTTCGTGTGTGCTTCATCCCTCGATGACCAGTGAAGTACATCGTTCCTGTTGTCGTTGGCGGTGATCAAATATGATAAATTTCTTGATGAGTAGCTTGAAAGTGTGCGCGTGTAGTGTGCATTTTTACATAGCCGCTAAATCCTTCATCATGAAAGGCCCTGCTAATGTCGAAGCACTTTACATGTTACGTCTCGAAAAAAAAAACAAAGGTGTCGCTTGAAGGGGTCATTCATCCTTGGTTAGAGGGATAACGAAAGATTGCGTTCGGCCGAAAGCTACCTGTCTTTACGTTCCTACCCTACGTTGAACACCTAATCAGCACGTGCCTTGAGTAACCATCGCGTTATGAACAGGAAATAATTTACACTATCATTTACCTAATTCACTCGCTCCTCAGCCACAATCCACCAATGTGCTAGCGCGCAGTTCCGCAAGCATTATCCACGAGTTATATTAAGAAAAATACTGACACAGACACACACACACACACGCAACAGCTCGGCCGGCGGTCAAAATAACAAGTCTTGTCATTTTGACTAAGCGACATGTTCTCTCAACGCAGTCTCTCGCGATGGCGACGCGGAGTCTTATAGCTTCAGACACAAGGGATCGACACTTCAGTTCAGGGGCGAGTCGTCAAAACGAGGATCGCAGCTAGCGAATGCCATCGGGTGGAGTAGGGTGGACACTGTTTAGTGGCGGGGGTATGGAGACTGTTTAACATAGTTTCGCTTTGTAACGGAGGGAGCGCAGCTGCAGGCATCGAGCGTGCGATTCTGCTCTATATCTGTTTGGGCCGCATGGCCCGATTCGTTTCCCTTGCTTCGTTCGCTATCATGTGACTGCAGCCGCCACAATCGCCACTCCTAATGTTTCTGCCTTCGTGCGGGCGTTGATGGCTAGGTCTGGTCCTTCGATGTGCAATCGCTCAGCTAAAGAAGGTTGCTTATTTAGCATCGAAAAAAGGAGGCCTTCAAAACCTGACTCAGCTGCCACCCTGCGACAGTTCGGTTCGACTTTGTTAAGTGTTAAATTAAATTTGGTTTCTTTCACCCACTGTCTCTTCTCCTCCTCCCCCTCCTCGCTATCTTCATATTCTCGACGTCTCGGCTCCCATGTAGTTTTTCCTTAGCTTTGTCGCGACCGCGCGGCCATGGGGTCGCCGCCTCGGCGGATGCCGCCGCCGGCCAACAAAGCGGCGTTCGCCAGAACAACGCTCGGAGAGTTTGGAGGAAGCCGGCGTAGAACAGTCAGCCTCGGAAAAGAACGGTCTCGCTGATGCACTGCGGCTGCAGCAGCCACAGCAGCAGCAGATTTCAGAGTTACAGGGAGGTGGTCGCCCGCAGACCCCGGGGGGGGGTGAGGGGAGAAGTTGAATCGTGGACGAGTGCATGTCTGAGCCCCGTCCATCCGCGCGTCGTGTGTATGTGTGCGACAATTTAGGTAATTCGAGAAATGACATGTGACGTGACATCATCGGCACAAGTGTTCCCTGCGGCGGGACTCCTCCCCTAAGCAGTGCAGAAGGAATAGATACATAGGCGCACACGTACAAAGGAGGATGAGGAGTGCAAGTTGAGGCGGGGTGCACGGAGCAGCAAACGAGGCAATATTGGCAATTTTGAGTGAAGAAATATAGCGACACATTCGCGCAAAGTTAGCAAACGTTAGGACAGCGGGAGTGCCCCTAGCAGAGACAGCGGGTGGGAGCATCTGAGGCAGGGGAAGCTAAACGGGAAAGCTATTTTTATCCGGAGGAGCAAGAGGTCGAAGGACACGGGTCCGGCGTTTGCCGACTCGCGTGTTTGTCACCCGGAAGATATGGTCCCTTTCTACGAAGTGCTTTGAGCGAGGGAACATTTGAAAAACGTGTGAAAATTATCGCTCATATGCTCAGAGACGAGGAAGCAGCGACGGCTACCCGGCCCCCCTTGTACCTCGAGTGCGTGGCTGTAGCGGTCGTGCTCATGTCTCATCTGCTAGCAAGTGGTCATTAAAATAAATTAAATTTTAGACCCTCTATACAAGTATGAGCTTTGCTAGAACAACGATCACGATGTACATATATATATATATACGCAAAACTACCCGCAATATTTTGGCCGCTCAACCGGAAGTCGCTGTGTCCGCGACGTCCATATAATTCAAACCGCCTAACTCAAACCTCGATACTTACCAACGCCAAATGTTTAAAGATCACTCGTCGTTATGTTGCGATAATTGTGCAATCACCCGTTAGTCCCGCTTGTAGTCGCCTCTTGTCAAACCGCTGCCTCTTCAATGCGATATCACTGCCAGCATTCGCACACAACATCCCTATCAAGCGCACAAGAAATGTTTAGTTTAGATATAATGGAACATGTTAATTGAAAGCTTATCGAAAAAAGAAAAACGTATCGACTGCAGTGACATCATGCTGAATTCACGCACATGAATTCAACAACAGCACGCCGTGCAATTGTGAACGATAAGTTTCTGTCTATTTTTTGTCCTTGCAGCGCCGCTCGTGTCGCTAACGATACTGATTGCGGCCAGACAAAGTTAACAGGCAATGCCTTCCCTTCAAAAGTTACCGGTCTGTGGCATCGGCCACCGGCAGACGCTAATGCGGGCACGTACGCTACGCACAGACACACATGAACGCCACGCCAACCCAAGCGCGCATACATGGAGCGCTTGCTCCGAACAGGGTCACAAGGAACTCCTGCTGATGCTGTTACTGTTATGAGCTAAACGCCCGCCTCTGCAGTATATCCCTATCGGCCTATGATGTTGCCCTGCTCTTGGCGATCTGCTACGGTCACTGCAGCCAACGCTGATCCTGCTGTTGGTGGTAATTCCACTCTAGCCAGCAGCTGGATCCCGCGGAGACGAGGAGCCCCGGGGGTGAGGCGCAGAGAAGAGCAGTTGAGGCTGTATACTCGCTGTTGTATGGAGGGTCGTCCGATGCCAACGTGGCAACCGAGCTTCCATGCATCCCTGACGTTTCGGCAGAGCTTGGCTATCCCGTTCGTGGGCACTGTTCAAGTGTAGACGCGGCTGGAATACTCGTTTTCACTTTCATCAACGCTTCCGGATGACGGCATTATTCCCAAAGCGTTATTATCATTATTATTATTATTATGCCCAGACCGTCCAAGCTAAATTAGAGTATCCATATTCGTTCGATGAGTGGGTTCAGACACCGTATGCACAAGAAGTAAGTGCTAATTATAATAGTTGATATTTTGATGGGCAGATATTTGGGAACGATGTATTTCCATGGAGTATTTTAAAAATTTTTCTTTTCATCACTATTCTTTTGTAATTTGCATCTATGCACGAATCGATTGTGCAGTTAGTGCAGCCAGCACCAGGTACAAGTCGTGTTCGTAGTTAAGATCTAATGAAATTGAGCATGTTTGAATACATTATTTCCGGCTCGTCAACAGCAAGCAGCTTTCTCCGAATGAATCCGATATTGTATGCACAAGCATGTGCGAACTTGAATACGCCCACCGATGCATCGCTTGTTATCTGAGATGTGCCCCCGTGTTATATAATCGTTTCTTCACTCTTCATCTGTTCCGTTCAGTAATTACACAAGTATTTGCAGTATCTCGAATACAAACGAACTCTGCCGTATGCTAATATCAGCAGCATCAGCAGCAGCAGCAGTAGTAGTCATGCCCCAGACCATCCCTGCTAGAAGATACCTTCCAGCGAACCTTTGAATTGAGCGATTCGATTCAGAACGGTGTGTCGAGCGTTGATTCACTCGTCGTTATTAACATTTCGTCACGGCCAGTGCTATTTTACCACACGTTGCCTGACGCTGTTCAACAACGTTGTGAGCCATCATCATCGTCATTGGCAGCAGCCAATCGACCCAGCCCGCTCCAAAAGCCGTGGTGGGACAAAACAGAGACAGCAGCAGCAGCAGCAACAGTGATGCCTATGTAGCGGTGGCTGGTCGACCGGCAGCGACCTTGGTCGTTCGATCAAGCTCTTTCGCTTGCCCTCTCCCCAGAGGGACATCGTACATCGGACGACGCGGTTCCGGAGCACGGGCGAGCATGAATCAAACTTCGGCAGGATAGTTCGCTGCGCCGTTGGCTGACAGACACAAACGATTCAAAGTGGCGCAAGTGAATCGATACTGCACTACAACTCACTCGAACTATCCTACCACAACTACGACTACAACGACAACTCGAGCTCTCACGTGAAGTCGTCCGCTTCGATCAGCCACTAACGCCAGCCAGTGGCCGTTCCGTCGCTTGTGCTGCCAGTGACTCGATTTCCCCCCACCCGTCGTCTACTCATGTTCACTCGCCCCTATAGTAAACGCCCTGCTAAACGCCGCTTCGTGTATACCACGTGGATATAGAGTGGCTGTATCTAGTCCTGCCGGTACACAGGTGATAAGGGGGCCTGGGAAGACTTTGGTGGATGACGTCATGCTGCGAACGGCACCGAAGCCCGAGACAATCAAGGGCCCGCCAGCAGTCGTCGATCCCCGAGTCACTGGCACAACTCACACAAACGAACACAGCCACACATTGTGTTTTCTCTTTGTCCATAACGGGATCGAGGGTTCCTAGTTACAACGCAGCGACGTTGAACTCCTAACATGGCGCGATACGAGAACAAGTCTTTCGGGCAATTCTATGGACACTGATCGCTCAGTGAGAGATGGCGGCAAAGAGCCGATGCAAGCAGCCTCACTGTACGGTGGCTACGTATTGTACGACGTCGCGTCGAGACCGTACCGTCATTAGCTCTGATCGGGCGTCCAACACAAAAGCCATCCAGAGATCGTCATATGTGTGGGTCTGCCCTCGCTGTCCGAACTATTGTCCAGTGCGCACATGCCCACCCGTACGTGTCGCGGAACAGCAGGTCAGCGGCAAGACTTGAACAGTGCGGTAGAGTTCAGCTATAAGCTCGCAGGGCACAACGTAGAATTGACGTTTGACTCGACACAATTCGCCATGGTGAGATACTTGGACAAAACGTTTATATCGTCGCCCCCTTCCTCGACGCCGCTCCAAAACTCAAACGTTACCAGCAGAGTCGTAGCAAGCCTGACTCAGCGTAGCGGTGCGGACCATATGTCCTTCACTTGTCGACTCACGGTTGACTTCTGGCAGAAAAAAAATAATGTCAAAAGTCTGCCGCACCTTTGTGACAGGCAGCCACACCTGTACGACAGGTGCTGCGGCTCTCCGACCAACTGAAACATTGATACAAACATGTAGAGCAATTAGCATGCCCGACTGAATCCACTTCGTTTCAGCTCGGCAGATTGCGAGCGCTATGCGAGCGGTGCCGCACAAATTCTCGCATTGAATGTTAACTCAACGCCATTGTATTGTCAGCTCTCGCTTGACGATGCCGCGCTCATCCATGAATATATGTATATATAGAATGAACGCGTCACTCGAAGGTCATCGTTGCATTTTTGCCCTCTTTCGTAAAATGTCCTAGTGAACTTTTGATAAATTGCTGTTCTGATGTTGCTGTTCGCTGTGCACTGCGATCATTGGAACACTTTCAGTCTGCCCGTATGCACCGCGCTTTTAACGAGTAACCGAGGCAGCTAGGGAGAGAGAGAGAGAGAGGACCATTCACTAAACTAGTAGTGATGATAATAATATCAATACTAAGTGTATGTTGCGCGCTAACCTCGGGGCGAACTAATTCAAATTCGGGTATGTATCATTTGTCACGCCGATACGTTTCATGGATGTTTGGCGTGCGGGGAAAAGGGATTGTAGCAGGATCGTTCATGAAGACATGTTTCGCCGTTAATACAGCGTGACGGTCGAACACCATGGACCTCAACGGCGCTCAACAATGATCCAGGTGGACGCAAGCCTGACGGCCGCACGCATGGCCAAAGCTATAGACGATATATTTCAGCGAACGCTAGATAACGTTGCTGACTGACAAATAGCGTGTACTATGAACGCACATAGTCGTCGTTCACGTAACCTATACCGGCTGGCATAGCACCAGCATATAATTGACACTTGCTGGCACCAAGGGAGAGAGAGAGAGAGAGATGAGTGTAGGTCCGATTGCTGTCGGAATCTGTGAGCAGGCCGTTGACTGGCCCATCTGATGATGGCGATGCTCTCGCCTGGCACAGAGAGCGCACTGCGCTACACCTAGCTGGGTCGGAGTCCAACAACAACCACTGGGTCCAACAACCACTGCTTCGCTATCGCGCCCTGTCCTGTTGGCTGTCGGAAATGGACCTAACACATATCCCTTAGCCGTATCCAGCGGTCCTTCCATACTCACTGTAGACTTGCACTTGTCACACCCCTGGAGACGATGAGGATGACAGAACGAAGGACAGCCGTTGCAACATCCTTTACTGCCAACCACCAGCAACATCACCGCCAATACCACTTCATCGTGCGATGAAGCCTCCGTTCGCACTCCGCCGCCCTCACCGTCGTCGATGCCGGTTGCGGCCAGAGGGACGTTTGGTATCGCAGCTTCCACCGCTGCTGGCGACGTTAGGGTGCCGGCCGTTCGGGCGAGCTTTGCGAAACCAGCCGCCTCTCCCAAACCGATGGACCACCCCCGGCGAGCGTCTGTTGACGGCGAAGCTACGGACGAGACGAGCGATACCCTCCGCTTACATAATGGCGACACGTCGTTGAATCGTTGTTGGCGGAGGTGCATTAAAGGGAAGGGGCTGTGGGGAGCGGTACCATGTCCCTGTTTCGGGAGTTCCAACTCCCTCGAAGAGGGCAGAGGGCACTGCGTCATACGCGTTGACGTGGCCAAAGCACGTCAACCAGGGGACGACTGCCGGAAAACGATCACACGTGCGTCGGGTGTAAGCGAAGCGTAGCCAGGAGGGTATAAAAGAGACCCAGCGGTGATATGCTTGTTTCAATGGGGCTCCCGTTATAATATATTGAATTCCTTTTCTATTTCGGATATCGGTATTGTAGATATTGGCATGCAAAGCTCGCTAGGTGTCGTCGGTCGTCGATAACAATAGCAATGAGACTAATGAGGTTCACGATGAAATTTGAAGAGGATGTATCCCGTTTGTATTCTCGTGTCATCATCGTTTTACGTTTGAGTAGGATCGATATTATTTGTTATTATTGTTCGATGATAATAATAATAATAATAATATGTCTCTTATGTACTCTACTGTTGATGCGAACTAAACACGATAGTATTCAGTGATATCATCGTAAGGACATATTATACAGCTGGCACGCAAATCGGACGTATACAGATGCTGAATTTCTTGCAACATCGTTTCTTCAGTGAACTCTAGCACAAGGCTTCCTGGGCAATGCTAAGTCCTGTGCCAGGCTCGTTGGCGCGGTCCTGATTTCCTCTTTGCTTGCTGATAGAGTGGCAGCAGTGGTGGTCCGAGGTCAAGTACTTAGGATTTCAGGATTCACGCGTTTCACACTGTGAAACAGTCCGTTTCCTCGTCCTGCCTCGTCTTCTCAGGAGGCCGCCTCAGGAGAGCAGGCTGGGCCACTCAATGGTAGCAACTCTGTGCCGACCGAAAACGAAAGTGCAATGTGGCGTAGCCACACATCCACACAGGGGGCGACCCCGCTGACCCCAGCTGGCTGCATTTGGCCTAGCTGCTACCTCACTTTATCTCTCTCTCTCTCACTTCTTGTCTTCTGCATAGCCGGTGTATCTATTCTCTGTGCCGCGCAGTGCAACCCCCAAACAGGCCGAGTGTCGTTACTCCGCTTGACTCTTTGCGTCGTTTTCTCGTTGGCTGTCTCACCCCCCCCCGCCCCCCAGGTGGGGTCCATCACCCGCGGGGGCCTCTCTCGACTCTTTTTGGGAGTAAATTGGACATTTAGGAGGTCCGCACCGGTCCGGCAGCTCCGGGAAACTCCTCACATCATGGACGAGGCAGGGAATGGGGCCACGCCACGGGTGTGGCGTGACGGCCCAGCTCCTCTTAAGTTGATTTGTCAGGAAGAAGAAAGTACTACTGCCAAGGGCAAGACAGGAAGCGGGGCGTGTGAGGTCGAAGGAGAGTGAGACGCCGAGGTAGAACCGAGTCGATGCTTCAGAGAAACAGAGACATTTCAAAAGAGACAGGCCCGGGACAGAGCCTGAGACGAGCACGGGACCAACGACCGACCTACAATCTCCGGCGCATCGTAAAGTAACTTTGCCAATGCCGTAATAGAGACGATGTTAAGGGAGGACAGCAGAAGCGAGAGGGCAAGGAGAGCAATGGCCGTATCGCGCTTCATAGTATCTTCTCACCGTTTCGCCGTTACTACACAGCAAGTAACGGCCCTATGTGGCGCAGAGGGGGCGAAACTTTGTAGTAAGACGATGCTTGGACTACGGGCTTCGCGAAGGGCATGAGAACTCCACACAATCTGGCGTGGTCTGATTTGTGTTCGGTGTCCCGTGACGGCTGTCTAAACGTACTATCGTTTTATGGAAATTGGATACATAATCTATTGAAAAAAAAAACACAAATGTGTTGTATATATATATATATATATATATATCTAGTATTCGACGTATTGCAAGGCTTATCTAAGTTACCTCTTCACAAATTGAGGTACGCCATACTCATTCTTGCCGTGAAGGCTCATAAAAAATAGAGAGGTCTAGAGATACCGATCACGCCTGCGACACGTTGAGCCATTAGACGCGATCGAATCAATGCTATCGAGTTGGGTCGTCGGCGCTGACAATCGAACTTGTCAACCAATATCATCTATAATGCATGTACGTCGATGTGTCGATAAACGATTCCGTATATTTTATCCGGTTTAGTGTCGTTCTCGCAAAAGCGTGTTCGCTCGAAGGCTATCGCCAATCATCGTTCACTACGAATTCGATGTCTATCAGTGGTTTGCTTGGTCACTTCCCGGGGAGGCCCCTAGAAAAAGCGTGATTTCCTACCGAGAGCCAAGCAGCATGCACATTGGCACAAGAAACTTAGCACACGATATCGCGTGCGATGAGATGGCCAAGTCAGCTCCGTCCGTGTGGGCATGCATGCAGTGCGGCTAAGTCTTAAACTTCATGGACTCTATGCACACATGGGCGCAGTCCCACGGGAATGCGCGAATTAGCCATCGATCGAGTTGCTCTCATCCTGTTGAGCAAACCAAGTACTACGATATTCTCTTGGCGTCAAACTCAACGATATTCTAGTAGAGCCCGAAGCTATAACATGATATACATACGGCAAAGTAGTGCGTTACATTGGAGGGCCACAAACTAGATGCCAATACCATCGCTTTGAGACTCGTACGTAGAGTCAGCCTGTGGCAAACACTTGTCGAGTGCAGAATTCGACCAGTGTCGTGGGCCGTTTCGGAAGGAAGGAATATCGTGAAGAAATATCGTACTTTGCTGTTTGATGTGTGAAGTTAGGCGATTAAAAAATGCTAACGAAGTTGACAGTATCGGTCCCCAACTACTCAGGGGCATGGCCTCTCCACCTGGCCACAGTTTTCCAGGCGCGTGATGATCTCTTGCCTCTCTTGGCTATGAAATATTTGTTCCTTGTGATCACCGCCACATTTTAGGCAGATTACCGTAAGTAGAAGTAGACGAGTCGACAGCGAGGACGCCCGCTCACCATTCTAATCTCACGTCTGTGCATAAGCATAATACATGCAATGCAGCCTAGTCGGTCTAGTCCCATGGACAGGCCGCCATCGCATGCCGACACTACAGCTGCAAGTACACGTGGTGCTTAGTCAAGCAGTGCATGCATGAACAACGGTAACGAAATGGGCAAATGGAATGACCTTGAACCCCGCGTTATCTGTTGCCAGCGAATTGCTGCCTCGACATAGGTGGCCATGCCGGCGCAGTAGTAACAGCCCCAGTGCACCTTGCTGTGCAGATGTACAAATGCACTTCGAATTGGCGAGAGAGAGAGAGCGCATGAGAGAGAGAGAGAGAGACAGAGAGAGCTTTTGTGGATATGATTTTAGGACACTTGCAGATGCTAGTACGACTATACGCCGTGTGGCGTATTGGTATTCCTGTCATGTGCAGAATTCGAATGTGTATGCACGGCCATGTATCATAAGGGTTTGTGGGCGAACTCTAGCTTAATAGAGCTGAGTAACATTGGGCATACTTGTGTGTATTGACTTAGGTAAAGCGGCTCCACACGCGACTGACTATCCAGCCATCTTCAATGGCAGAATTCAGTGGCTGATGTGGAGGCTCGAGACGAAATTCTGACTCGAATTCTAAGTTCTTTCGAGGGAGAAATACGTGTCGGAATGATACGAGCATCTAAATTCGTAGTGGCATTTGAGTTCGTATCGACGCTGATTGTGGAGTTATTTTAGCAAGTGCAGCATTATTGCTAATATATACATATATATTTCAACCAAATAAAAGCATAATATGAAACCAACCATTTTCTATTCTCCACATATCAATTATATCTTGTTTCTGAATAATATGTTCCTATACCATAATATGATTGGCTCATTGCAGTAATGACGGGTGTGCCTCTACTGTGATTTGTTACCGAAGCCACTGCACTCTCATAATTATTGTTGTGTTCTAAATGGTGTTCTATACTCTTATGTTATACCCATGGATCCTACGCAGAATAGCAGCCGTATCTCATGGCGAGCAAGTGAAACTGTGGAAATACAGTGATTTGCACTCGACTCGTTTTGCCTTCGAGATCGCAGGCGATTCCTGTCCAGCGTCCTCACAATGACGGTCCTTAACGCTGCCTAGTGAAATAGGCAGCGTTAAGGTAACTGAATGACTCGAACAAGACAACATATTAACAGAAATACGGTAATGGAGGAACTGAACGAGACAACGATGATAATTGCAGCAAACTAACAGGACTGGCGCAACAGGTTAACAGCCCAACGAAGTGATAGCTCTCTCTCTCTCGCTCTCTCTCGGTTTTAAACCCGATTATTCTGAGGGTGGCAGCTGAAGGGGCAAGGTCGCAGTACCTAGGGACAAAGTTGGCATAAATAGACAAGGCATGTCCTAGATCGCCGGTTCAAAACCTGCTGTAGCCACATCGAATGGTCTCAGGTAATGCTGTCCAAAGATGAGCGCCGAAAAATGTCTTCTGATGTGAAAAGGGTCGGGACGCCAGGAGACTAAGAGGCCAGAGCCATAGCAGAATAGCGTTAGGTGCACGAAGGCGTTTAACGTAGACCAATGTGCGCATGGCCTATGGCCTCTCATTGGCGCGTAGATCATGTGTCGGGAGCTATCCCGCACCGACACCGCCGTTGGGACGGTTGGCACAGCTGGCAATATTTGATCAGCGGTCAATGATGATGATACATTTTTTACGAGCAGCGGCGTAGATGCTTGTAAATATTGTCCGCGATCGACGTCGCCGGCAATCGATGCCAATTGGCCCGTTTGCGCGACGTCGACCGCAGCGAGCCCCAATAGGATGCCGCCGATAAAATGAACCACCGTAAGGCCTCCCTCCCTGCCCCCGGAAGCGTTGGCGGATGTTGGCTGCTGGAGCCGCCAGGATTCGCTATCCATGTAGCTATTATTAGAGAGTATTGGGCCGACTGAAAGATGTACTGTTGACCTTTCAACATGAGGCAGTCATGGCGCCTTGACGCTTATCATGACAACATGATTAGCGGTGTTTCAGGATGGCCGGATGTTTCAAAGGTGGTGACCCGGATATATAGTTGAAATCTCAATGCGAAACTGGATCCAGTCCAGGCTGTGCAGTATACCGTGCGGTCGGCTAATCAGGGGCCAATATAATTTCAGTAGAACGCATATGTTGCATGCTTTGTCTGTCGTTCCGTGCCAGTTCACGGAATTAAACTATAATACCCTAATAATAAATTTTCCCAGCTGACCTACAGCCAACATTTAACGTCCACTATAATACCTTACTATATATATATATATATATATATATAGAGAGAGAGAGAGAGAGAGAGAGAGAGAGATAGAGACTATGATCGAAAAGTAGTTGCCCTGGAATACGCTCAGTGAACAAAATGCAGAGCACCCTGTAATCAGGTGAGTCTCTCGGCCAAAGCTAAAAGTGACCCGATATCTTAAGGACGTTGAATTGAAAAATAAATGGATTCAGCTAAAAAACTAAAATGAACCTGCAAAGTTTATTCGGCTTCTCCACCGACAGTAAGCTGTGAGTAGAAGGCCTTCGTCCATCGAGTGGGTGCTCGGACACGAAACGCTGAAAGCCTTAGCCGTGGACAAGATGGACAGGCTAGTTACCGGCTATGTCGGGGTCACCGTGGACTTCGAAGCTCCACGATCGAAGAGGGTGCGCGAGTTTCCTACAATAATTTGGATGAGGCGCGCCCCGCGATACTGGCTCGCTGAACTCATTTACCCCAGACAGTAATCGATCAAGCCTCAGCCCCTATCATCATCAGTAACAGCAGCAGCAGCACAACCATCGCTATCATCATGCTTGGTAAAAAGTGGAACTTCCGAGATATGTCTATAATTAATGAAACGCTAGACACACATGCATGGAGGGACGATTCTAGTCTGTACAAAAGAACGTAATATACTACCCACGGACTAGAATGCCTTAGACGAGATAGCTGGGTGAAATGCAGCAAACTTGAGACCATCGTCACGGCCAAAACGAGCGTTATCCATCCTGGCCTATATGAGAGATGCGGGTCCCGTAAACCACCGTGTCTCCTGATCACGCCGGTGTGCTAATTACGTACGATAGATTAGATTAATGGCGTTGTTGATATACTTCGCCGGGATAATGATGGGCCAATCTATTTGCGAGATGCTCTCTAGTGCACTAGTTCATGGCAAGGTACCGGCTCGTGCTTGACCAGCACGTATTGTGAACCGGAAGAAGTCAGCTGACCATTATAAGGTTGGTAGGCGGGCAATTGAATAGCAAAGCATTAGATGGAGTGATTGTATTATAAATACAAGGCTGGCTAAGAAGTTCATCGTGTTAATCGCGGCAACACAACTTCACTCATCTCCAACGTGCAAAACTGAGGCAAGTGAGTGACACCAGCCTATGACACCAGCCGAGTGATTAAACCAAGTTTCGGTTATAATTTAAGGCGATTGAGGTGTTGCCGTCAACAGCCGGACAGCAAAAGAAACCTCGAAATTAATTAATTCGATATGACAAGTGATGACTGTGACATCTCATGATGGCTTGCTTTTTATCGTGTGATATGTATTGAATGCATTATATCATACGTCCGCGATCTAATTGCATCAACATCGCAACTGAAGTTTAGCGGACATGAACAAGGGCTCGAAAAGTGGCAGCACTCACGGTGTGGGGGGGTATGCCCACATGGCGACACCCACCTCAATTTAAAAAAATAAAAAATTAGGGGGTGTTACCATGCGGATACGGCCAGACACATGGCTTCCCTTCGCTTTCTTACACAGCCCTCCTCGTTTATTGGGTATTATCACGATCTTCATCTAGCCTCTCCTCGTCAACACCAATCAACAGGACCAAGCTGCTTATGATCTAGCAGAGCCGTTTGCTCTGTCTGTCAAGCCTGCCTACCAACTGCTCGAATCAAGTATATATGTGTAAATGATGGATTACCTATGTTTGAATGATGCATTTGGTTTGCGTAAATTCTCAACATAATCCTGAATCTTAATATGGCTGGCCGTCAGGAGGGGTACCATAGTGGATTCTTGCACAACCATTCCTTCAGTTCCCCGCCGTCTCAACCCTGGCACGCCTCGACTGCTGCAGCAGCAGCAGATATCAGCGGCAGGTATCTCGATTGCACCTCTGATAGCCTAGCCGATAGATGTCAGCAATAAGTTGAAGCTAGGGCATTTCGATTGAGAATGCCTTTTCATTATGGGCGAACGTTGGATAGCTCTGCTATTGAGGATATGGCAGGATGATCCTGGCTGGCTGCTTGCCTGTTAGCTGCCGGGAACATCAGCAGCAGCAGCAGCTTACGAAGGACCAACCGTATGGTAGAGAAGCCGGGCGCTGCGCTGTACGGCCTACCCGGGTGGGGGATCGGCCTTCGCTTAACCTTCAGCACAACCCCGTATATCTCCGGCCCAATTTCCGGACGAAGAGGTGAACATGGAAAGACTGGCTGGGGATGACGCAGTGTAAGTTCAAATGACGCCTCAATGGCTCTCCTCCAATGGGGCAGATCGCGGAACATATTGGGACGAACGGGAAGGCTTCTGGTCTGGGTCGAACTGAGGAATCCGAAACCGAATGATGGCCCTTGGTACTGCAAAGGAATTGCTTGACTTGTTTGTCATCGATCCAACCTGCCATATGTTTATAACCATAGAAATGTCACCGTTAAAGGAATTATCGACATTCCGTACTGCCCCAGGAGTTGACCCTTCCCATTGACCCCTCAGCAATTTGTAGATTGTAATGTCTTGACGTTTTAGGCTGATCACCCTACCGATTTGATTGTCTAGACTATATATAGGAACGTAAATGATGTGCCTAAAACATCTATGTATACTATGGCTCTACATCACATCCTCCTACATAAATGATAATATACAGCTGGAACAGAGTTCTATGCTGTCTCAATTCGTACTTCGTGTGTGATCTTTCAGCGAGTTTCGAAAGAATACTGACGTCGCTTGTATTGCCATTTTTCTACACCGTTTTGCGGCCAACGAGATACCCTATGGCGCTGAACGTTCGGACGACAAATTGCATCTGTCCGTGGTTTCTTTCCTCATTCTAAACTCACTATCCTGTACACCTGAACAGAGCTCGCCACGTGTGGTGGGTGGTCGATCGGGCTCGCATCCCCGACGGGTGGAGTCTCCACCGTATTATATGAGGGCAGTAACCTGTCTTCTGGCAGCGTCGAAGGCTCCCTTCGGGCCGGGGCCAAACACGATGGCATCAGCCATGGCATGCGCCGAAATGCATCGTCTATAGGCCACCCCCTTTACTCGTCTCTCTCTCATTGCCTCGTGCTGGCGGAAGACCACCTCAAACCGCCACCGTCACCTCCAAAGGCTCGAAGGAGCTGAAGCATGTGAAGGCATCCCTTTTTCCTCCCAACCCCCGAGACTCATCTTCGATAATAACAATAACAGCCATCCATGAACAGCCGATCACTTGGTCCCTGTCCTGTGCTCTGATTCTCAGTGGGTCCTGTGTGAGGCTAGTTAGGTAGAGGGGATATAATATCAGGGGTGCTCAGACAGGACCATTTGCTTTCATATGAGAAAGAAGCACCGGATGATAATGTGTAGTCCAACTCACATTGAACGTCTGTGTGGTGATTTCGAGACTTGATGTACCCCGTTTGTAGGGACCCGAGGACAGACTCATCTCGCTGATAATATAGGCAGATATATTTTGCATTAGAAATTCTATAATGCGTCGTTGCTGAGCGCGACTACCATTATGAATGACGTTGTATAATAATGTTGCTGTCAAAGAGCGCGTCGTCTGGGCTTACACTCACCGGGAGATGCACCCGGACCATCGCGGCAGGTCTAGGAATAGTCATGTCTATTTCTGCGCAAGGCGACCGTCGGGAGTGAGATGGATTGTTTACAGATGTTTACCGCAGATATCGAAACAGGACTGTACATATTCCATTTTTCCAACGCAGGGTATGAAATCCTACTGATTCTCTTGCGAAACGTTCTCTAATGCACAATTTTTGCCGAAAAGGTTCACATGTATAAATTTGATGCAACTTCAGTGCGCAGTGAGAAATGCGACGCTACATTATCGCCATCACGGAGCTTCTATGTTTGCTGTTATATAGGAGACATACGCAATAAATATAAACTACATAAATCTCGAACGGTCACCAGTGAACACATCATATTCCTATAATGAAATAGTGACGATGATCCAGTGCCTGATACTTCTGCAGCTTAAAACCCTTTCGCCCTTCTACACTCCAAACATGATAAACGCCGAGACCTGTGAGAAAAGCTTTAGCAAGATCGACCCTTGCCATAGAACATAGTAGGACTCACTTACTCGGGTCCTCTCCCATTGAGAGAATTGGAGAACTTCTTCCTGTCCGCTTGGTCCGCTGACCAGCTCACGAGGCACGGGGTCACTCGTGCCCTCATGGCCACCCTCGTGCTGGTGCCACCACCACCACTACTACTGCTAGCACTATTGCTGCTACCGCCGTTGGCCTGACGGGTAATTTGCCGACCAAGTATGCGTATGCTAATGCATGCCATACCGCTGCTTCATAAGCGTGTAGCTTCACACCATCGCCAAGCCTGACTCCCTCCCGTTACTGTCACTATCTCGTTCTTTCCTCCGTAGTCATTCTCTGTCCTTAACGTGCATACCACTTTCCGGTGCGTACATCATAGTATGGCTGGGATGAACGAATCAAGCTGCAGAGATAAGGAACGTCTACCCTCTGAAGCGCAAATATCCACTCATTCAACAGGCGTAACATAGCATCTACATCGACAGCGGAAGCCTGGCGGCACTCTCACTGAGCGACCTTCTCTATAAGCATTTACGGCATGTCTACAATACAGGTCGCCATAGATAGGACATGTCAACCGTAATACCTCATAGACAAGGGCTCTGTAGAAAGAGGGGACCTTGAAAAATGTGCTCGTGACGTTCGTATGATTCACTTGCCGGTAACCTCACTTGTGATAATTATAATTGTTATTATCATTATGAATATTATGCGCTACATGGGCGCTCTATGCTGCCTTCGCCTGCATAATTTGGCTGACGTTATATCATATAGGGCAAACGATTACCATATACCCAGCATGTAGAACAATTTGTAGACGCCAACCACAGATGGATTAGGCTAGACACTTTTAACTAATCATTTTGGCGCACGAAATCTGCTCTCAGTTCTTCTCGGGTAGTTTTAATTAAAGCATCAACCAACCATAATGTAAATACAAACGAAAACGCTCAGATTTCGTCAGACATTGTGCATCGTCTTTTGACCACCGCGTCATATCAATGTCGAACCGATGTAACCTAATCAAATCGGTTCGTGCCGTCTGCGTTACAGACTCGAATGCCGCAGGCGATGGCAGCGCTGGTGGGAGTTTCCTCGAGGTTTTAAAGTCTCAGTGTAGCAAAAGGCGTACGCACCCCAAAGGGGATGAGCTCAGGCTCGAGTTCAGCTAACCATGCATTTACGCTGCGCTGGGACGGCGGCGTCAGCCCCGTGCTGACCGAAACGTCTGTGTAGTTTCAACAAATAGGATTCCGTCGAATCGCGTGTGCTGGTTGCAGTTTGATGTCTCTTGTATTGCACGCCCGGCGTAACTCACTAGCTATTCACAGCCCTCCATACCAGCATTCTGCCCCTTGGCGCATACATCTGCGGTGGGTGTGGACCCCTGGCGAGTGCACGGGCAACGATTCGTGCTGTACGAAACCCTTAGCTTTATTGGGCAGTGCCGAACGGTGCTTTGGCCCTCCGCGCCCAGCTCCAACACTGTGTGGACGTCCGTCGTCGTTGCGCTGCGGCAGTGGGGTCTGGCAATGAGACTGTCCGCTCGACTTCGGCCCGTAGAACGGCAGAGGCGACGGCCTGTTCATAAGCACTTTCGCTCCTTCGAACACTGCTCGGTCTCACGATCCATGAAAGGATCTGCCAAGGCACCACCAATAAGGCTTGCTTACTATCAGAGGGATGATCCTACTTTTCAGAGGCTCCATCGACATTGTCCGTCGACGTATGCACGTTAGGCTCGCGCGCTGTTTCGAAACTCACATAGCTAGGGCCGGCGAAGCTCTGGAACCGTTGCGATACAAAGCCGACTCTGGGACGGCCTTCGCGGGAGCAGTGATGACTTCGGTTGGAGTTGGGACGTTTAGTTGGAATGACCGTTCAAGAATGGCCGAGACTAACCGATCCGAGTTCAAGCAAAGAGGCCTCATTCAAGTATACGGCGAAACCGGGGGAGACGGCCTGATTGATGGCATACCTACGACTGCATCTGCGCGCCCCTCCACCTGTGTTTATAGTGGGGTCAAGGACGTGCTCTCCTGATGACCGACTGAGTGCTACTGGTGTGTCCAAGAGGCGCAATAATGATTTGCACCTGTCTGTTGTTACATGGGTAACCGAGCCATCAGCTTCAACGGGACAAATACTAACGGACAAGCTTTTATTTTATTACATATATACATTTTGATGCAGTGCTTCCTGCCCGTGTTGCCTGTCAGCGGCGTAGAGATTGTGAGAGATGTTATACGCAGGTTCTAAGTGCACCTGTTGTTCTACCTCTACATTATGGTATGCTGTATTAATTTTGGACATTAATCGTCATTTGCTCTCTTGTGTTAAATAGCTAGAGTATGCTGATGATTTGAAAATGTATTGCCCTGTAAACAATCCTCCAACTCTCAGAATATCTTCCAAGAGGCTATTGATGGCATCGCCAGATGGGAGACTGGGAGAATAGGATGTTGCCGTTAACACGTCAATGTTTCGCTGTTAAGGGTGGTCTCTCCCGATATAGCTTTAGTACTGACAACAGAACACTTGTGTGCAGTTCACACGTGACCTTCGAGCAAGTGGTACCGCCGCTAATTTTAGCCCATCACATTGCACAATAAGGCAAGTCATTTGCCAACATTGTTGTACATGTTCCTTTATTATTAAAGATCTAAAAGTATATTGAAGATTGTACAACGCGATTGTTTTACCAAAAATACTGTACTGTTCGGCTGTATAGGAGCCTCATCAAAATAGTGGTTGAATATGATTGAGGGTGTTTAAAATTTCTTTTTGAGACGCCCAAGGTGGAAGTGTACACTAGACAGGAATGGTGTACATCCAACACCGATTGCTACTATTTTACACTACCTGAATATTGCTGCTCTAAAGCAAATCCGGTTGTGTATAAACATGGTTGATTACTTCTTTGACATGACGCATAGCAATTTGCGCAGCAGGCACACCGACAACCACCACCGCCACACAGTCCTGACGCTACAGCTCGAATTGACCTCACCTATATGTGGCTCCTCTTCTGGCACAAATACATATGTCCAGATGTTCCATCGACAGTAAGGATGCCTGTATTTCTGCCACCTGGGCTAACGGTTTTCAAGGTGTCGATAATCTCCTCCGCTAGCTGACAACCGGTAATTACGAAATGTTTTTCAATTCAATGAAAATCATGGTTTATGGTCGGTACTGCAATTTCGCATTGCTCAACTCCTCGAAATAGAAAAGAGTGCATGTAACACAGCATAATAAACTGAAAAAGTTTCTCTTCTGTTTTGTTACGAGAAAATATATAGCTACACAAAACAATGTTCAAGTAGACTTCGGCGTCGAAATCGAATCACGCTAAATACAATAAGAAAACTAGATGGAAACGGTGAAGCGGGAAATTGATTCTGCGGGACAGTGAGAGATAGAACTCTAAAAAATAGCTACTGATTTTTTTATTAGCGACTCATTGATATAATAATTTATCGTTTTGTAAACAACTATTGTAAATTTCGTGTCAGCACCAAACTCAACGAAGTGCCGGCGTCCATTTATCATTAGTCAATATGGGTAGCAAATGCATCATCAGGTCATTTCAGTGAACTGCATCAACCTGTTCGTTCAGGCTGAAACTGAAGAAACATGAAACTAACTCCTGGCGATTTTTTTTCTGCTTTGCAGGTAAAACGCCGACTTTTTCATACTTGCAAGGCTCCCCATGCTTTGCCCTATGATTTGCTGTGCTGTGAGACGCTTGCTGAGATCTATCCTAGGTAATCCGCTATGCGCAGCAAAAGCGCTCCTGCGCCTGACGTAGTGGCCGCCCTGATCGATGACGTCGAATTCATTCTTCATCGGAGCTTCATTGCGGATGTCGTGTTAGGGGCTGGAAAGCCGGCGGTTGCCTCTGACTTTCTTTGCCCTAGAGCTAGAAGAGAGAAATTTGATCGAATATCGCAACGCTGTTGTCTCAACTATTATATATATACGTAGCGTTCCGAACTACGCTGTTGCGTTCATACTTTTCATACTTTTTAATAATAATAATAATAATGGTCGATCTGGTAAAAGCGACAGCGGGGATATGAGCGGCAGCACAACCATTACGTCAGTTAGTACTATATAATAATGAAAAAAAAAATAGTATATACCGCAACCTCGCCAATCCTTATTATTCAGCTTCCTACCGTACTTTTGCCACGGGCATATCTTATTATCGCAGTTGAAACTATTCATAGGGTATTTGGTGGCTTGTCAATCTTTCGGCCCCAATATCTCCTACTTGATTCCTTGAAGCAAGAACTCCTTTCAGGAATAAGATACTGAATAGGCCTATTTCGGTAAGGGTGGGGGTTTCTAACACGAAAAGTCCATTGAATGTTCGACACACACACACACCAGCACACACAGTTATAGTATGTAGATGTCGTAGGCCAGCCCCGTCTCCTACAGCGCGTATAACCTCGCTTTGTTATGTTTTACCGTGTCGCGGCTGTCCCATCAACATTTAGGTTCGTAGACGGGCGGCTGGCTGGTAGGGACGACTTTAGCGCAGCCGCTGTTCGTTCGGTTGCTCGGTCGGCCGTTCCTGCTCCTAGTCTACTCATGGCTATCGTGCTCGGGGCGGGGGTATTATCCTGATGGCCTCCTGAGCCTCAATTTGTAAGGCTCAACCTACCCGGCCCCCCTAGGACAACCCTTAACGCCCCATGAACATCCTCTTGACGGTCCCCCGACGGCCGCCGTCGACGAGCCGAGTCGACTCGCAGCAGCAGTCGCCGTTGCCGCCGCCGCCGCCGCGATAACCGGTGACACTGAATACAGCCTATTGTACTGCAGCCTGAGGAGGCCTGCTCTGGAAGACAGCGGCGCCCTGCCTTGCTTTGGCCGCCAGGCGCGGGTGCGGCTTACACGACATGGCCGTTTGAAGACAGCCGGCGCTGCCGCGTCGCCCTCGTTGAAGCAAGCGGTCAAGTGAATATCAGTCCTTGGCCTGTGAGAACCGAACCGCCTTTCGCTTGTGAAGCCGAAGAAGTCTTGAGGGTTGAGTGAACCCTCGGCGAGCGGACGAGGGTGTCGATGGAACTGTGTGGTTGGTCGGATGGCTGGATCAAGCGGGCCTGCTCTGGGATCTTGAATGTGCAGCTGCTGGCTTTTTAAGCTAGCAGTGATGAGGGTGTAACAAGAGGATAGGCCCGAAGATAGCGGAGGGCCAGCAGATATACTGTAGTCATGAAAGGCTTACGAGATGGATACTACACTCAATGAAACTGCGCTCAATCAACGAGGAATAGGCGCGACCATAACTGTATAGTGTACCTGTGTCTACAAGTATATGCTTCTATAAGCGAATGCTTGGTGCCTCATTCAGTGGATTGTATATCTAATCTACTTTGGAATCCTTCGGACGTCCGATCCTAATATAACACGATCCGAAGGATGAAATGTACGAGCTTAGACGATTGCGCCTTTGAGCTAAAGCGACAGTACGATTCAGAGGGACTGTACCAGTGAACCGAGTCAGGCCGATCCCTTAGATTGGGAACGTATGCCGGACGCATGTGCTGTATCAGCTTCATGCCCTTGGAGCGTCATTATTTTTAATTTATTAACAGCTCTTGCCTCTCTTTCGTAAAGAACTGCGATTTTTTTCCGAAATCTTTCCGAAACTCTGTCCCCTCCTCTAAGGTTAAGACACGCTATTCTCGGGAGGACAACCTACAAATACGACACCAACCGCAGGCAACTTTGTCCAAACCTTGCCGGATGGATTTTCGTACATCGTAAGTAACACGTGTTCCTTTAGCCTGTGCAGAGAAATTCTGTCAGCGACCATCCACGAATAGTTTCGGTCAGTTGGGGTCAGATGACCGTGTAAAACGAAGAGGGCGCTATCTTTGTAGGAAAGTTCGTCGGACTCTTAAGAAAGGCACCCGCATTCAGGGCTCACAACTCTGCCATCACCGTACGCTTCAACTTGCCGTCCGTTGCTTATTGAAATCTGCTGAAGATTTTAGCGGGAAGATCTTAACTACTACAGGAACTGCTATCAGCTGCTGAAGCGACGATCACTTTGTTCACGTTTCTGTAGTACATGAACAATCTTATCGCACCAACCGACCTACACCGAACAACTGGTGTAAGATTCTGATTTGTAACCACCGATGCCGCTGGCTGCCAGCAGGCATATCAGTAGATCCGGTAGATCGATCAGACCCACAGCAGGCCGCTAACGACCGCTATATATACCTATTCCGAAGTTGAAATCAATACAATAATCATGCTTCTCAACATGATATAGCATGGGTATAATACTGAAAATGTGGGACAATGGAGTTATAATCTGCGACAGACCGAGTGTGGCTGCTACCTACAACATACTGCTTTGCTTGCAACTCACACGTGATGTAGATAAGAGATGAGGCAGAGCTCTTGAGTACGGGGGAAACGATGAATATTTTACTGGCGAGTAGCGGTGCTAGTGACTGAGAACCACGATCTACTGTAGGTGGCAATTGCACAGTATGGTGGTACGCTAGTCGAAACGAAGTCAAATCTTAGCGTGGATGTAGTGTAACTCCCCTTGGTAACCTCTCAAGTGATCGCTTTCGTCGAACGACGAAGGGTTCCTGCCTCGTCAAACTCTGTTTTCGCTACCATGCAGCACCAACCGTTTGACGATTGGATACTATTTCGAATCGTCATGTGAGCCTGAGTAGGTTCTCGATTTGGGATCAGGTGGATGGTTGTATGTTTGACGATACAGGCAAAGATCCTGATCACTACGTCGCTGTCCACCCGAATGTGTATGTGCGCGCGCGCACGCGCCTGTGTGTGATAGTGACTGGGTGTGTCTAGCCGTCCGAGGGCATTTCAGGACGCAGTCGGCAAACGCGGTGTTGTCATCAATGTGTGCGGGGATGATTCATGGCTGGCTTCAGCCGCCACTAAAATGGGGGCTCGTACGCCATCCTGCTGTCGCCTCACCTGCTTGCCCGTCCTGTCGGACTTCCTCTAGTGCACTGCTGCTGCTGCTGCTGCGGATTTGCGGACGCGTTTCCGGGGGAGCCTCTACCTTTATCGACCCGCGGACACCCAGGCCTTCCATAATACCCACCTCTCGCAGCGCTAACCTTAGCCTTTCCATCCTCATGCATATCCTATGCACTGCTAGCAGCCAGCAGTGCATGCGAATGTGTGTGGACTCTCTCGGGCAAGAGAAGGCTCTGGGCTGCTTGTTCCTCGTTCGCTTCTGAGCCGCTTGGATGCTTTCAATGGCATCTCGTTGGCTCGCTGACCGTGCGGCCCCTGCCGCTGCCGTGGCGGCCAGCAGCACTAAGTCGTGGGAGACAAACCCGGACTCCGCATATCATCATCAACACTACCACCATCGCCACCACCACCAACAACAACAACAACGACATCATCATCATCAATATCATCACCAGCAGCAGCACCACCAGCAGCACGGTCACCATCTCCAACTCCCTTGTGCCCGCTCATCGTTCTGAGAGGCTGCATGTCAAGCGTGGGGGCGCTGGCCCGTGTGATGAATGGGGCCCATCAGGCAGCCGCCGAGCTGCTCTTCAAGCAGCGCCTTCGCCTCCGTTCGTCCGGGGCATGGCGGAACAGGGGCACGAGGGAAGGCGGGCGAAATCTTCAAGAGAAGAAGAAGAAGAACGAACTGAGCCAAGACGAGGAAGGCAGCGCGTCTCATCTCTGGGCGAAGGGGCCGGTCATCGGGGTTGTGTGGAGCAAGGCTGTATGCGGAATTGGGACTGCCCGCTGGCCGCTGACCGGAGATCTTTCAGAATGAGGAACGGGAACGAACGCCCGCTGCTGCGGCTGCTTCCGCCGCTGCCGCCACCGCCTGCCCTTGAGTCGACTCACCCCACAGCCTTGAGTACGGACATCCTCAGACGAGGCGGGGCCGAACTCAGGCCGACGTGCAAGCTTGGAAGAAACGAAACCCATGAGTGGCAAGCAGGGCAAAGCTGGGCAGGCTCTGTCAAGTTGGTTGTTCAAGGCTAAAAGAAACGGTAGCAAAAAAAAACACCGCCAAGCTAGAGGGAGAGCTTCTCTGTCGATTTTCATGCCCACCGAAGAGCACCTAGTTTCCGCTCTGCGGTCGATGTGTGCATACGCCTCGGGGACGGAATATAGCAAAAATAAAGGAAACCATATAAAGAGCCGCGGATTTCTATTATATATATATATATATATATATATACTCGGTTAGTTCACTCTAACTGACTGAAAAATCTACTTACATATCCAAGGCGTACAAATAGCATTAGCCATTAATTGATTAACGAGCAGAAAGTCTAATTAATCACAGGCAATATTCTCGCTGAGACTCACTGCATACTCGATCGACTCAACGTATATCCCTCCCCATGCATACTCGTATATCTCGTACACACGTTACCAGCGCCATCTCAATCCTCTTCCAACGAACGAAGACGTTGGAGATCCCCAGCGCACGAGGCTCGTCGGCCAAGAAATGAAGTGTTCTACCATCACCTCCTTGGCGTTCGGCAGGGATCCTGCGAGAGAAAAGAGTTCGGGGAAGGTCCCATCTACCTACCCACTGGTACCGTTTCGATCCGCTGACGATGACGTGGTAGGATTGCCAAAAAGCCTTTCGGTGCGCGGCCTGTTCCCGTCTGTTTACCTCGCTCCTCTCCTCTTTCGAGCTTTCTCTCTCTCTCTCTCTCTCTCGCTCGCTTTTTCCTTCACGATATTTTCTCATCACATCGTACTGCCACGGTGCTGCTACAAGCTGTCCATCGCAGGAACGCCTTGGTCCTCCCTGCTGAAAGCCCTGGTGTTTGCCTGCTGCCGACCGCCTCGTCGGACTGTGCTATGTCTCTATGTGAGCGTATCGCATTCCATTCAAATAGCGCGCGCAACAGCAATGTGGAAGCAAGGGAGAAGCAAGCAGCCGAGGGAGGACGAAAAGAGATCTGACTCTTTGTTCGTTCTTCGTCATCGCCGACGAAGGCGGCGGGTCGGCCCGGCCGGACGGGCCTGCCGGTCGTACCAGCGAGGTACTACCACTACTACTACTGCTCGTGCCTGAGCGTGTATTTTTCCGCGTTGTCCTCTTGGCGTTCGTGGGGAAAAACGACGAGGCGTAGGACAACTGCTCGGATTCAGATGAGCGAAGGAACGACCGACCCAGAGGATGTCCGCGAGTGCGTCGACAACTGACTCGCCGAGTCGGTAACGCTGTGCGGGGAGGCACAGACGGGCGTTTCGGTTTCGTAGATCTGCGTTGCCTTTTG
Source organism: Stratiolaelaps scimitus (assembly GCA_019614645.1). Taxonomy (NCBI): domain Eukaryota; kingdom Metazoa; phylum Arthropoda; class Arachnida; order Mesostigmata; family Laelapidae; genus Stratiolaelaps; species Stratiolaelaps scimitus. Next base: position 6,667,843 of record JABWDB010000013.1, on the reverse strand, counting down.
AGGAGCAGCCGCCAGACGACAGAAACGAGACACGAAAAGTTGGTCAAGCCGAACAGCCGAACGTGCCATGTGCCGTTTTGTGGAAAGAGCACAACGACAGACGGACCACTCCGTTTGGTAAACAGCAGACAGCAGAGGCTTAACTTGCCGCCTGTGGCAGGTGTATGAGAACGAGACACGGAACACAAAGGGAGCAGCAAGCTAGACGGGGCCAGGACGCCGTGGTAGAGCTCGCATGGGCTGGGCAAACCGGAAGACGATCATCACGGTGGCTTCGCATCGTAGCTATTGTGCAATTTACTAACTAGACGCAACGGTTTCACCATTTTATCGTCTGGTACGGCAAAAAACAAAGAAGCTCTCCTGAAACACTTCCAGTGTTGTTTGTCATGTGGAGTTCCTAGTCGAATATCCAGGTACACGAAGTACACGAAACTGTTCTCTCGCGAATAAATGCACGCTTTACAATAATGGTGAATATAGACTACCTTTAATCAAAATTGTATACAGTGGTGTGCATAAACTTAACGCATCCCTATATTTCAACAAATCGTTACAAATAATACACATTTAAGGCATTTATTCTGTATCAGATTAATGTACGTGTCAAAGAGCATAATAATAACACCACCAAGAACAGTGCATATGACGCCGCATGCAGCCTGCTGCAATAAAATGTGTCATATTCGGTTGTGTGTGTCATATTCGGCTAAAATGTGTCAATGTTTCGGTTGTGCAAGATGATAACGCACCTTCAGTTATCGAGTGTTCTCGCTGAATTAATTCTCGTTTTGTTGTGCTAATCAGTGCCGTGTGGCCCCGCCCTTGCTAATTATAACGTCAAAGATTCGATTTGGCATACTATTTTAGCAGGATCCTAGATTTAGCAGGATACTAGATTTAGCAGGATCTCGTCGCTGACACCTCCCCAGGCCTTCAAAAACGCCTCTCGTAGTGCTCCCACGGATGTATGCTGTCGATTCGACGCATACAAACTCGTCGGGCAAGAATGCCCCAGAGATTCTCCATCGAGTTGAGATCAGGAGAACATACTGGCCACTCTAGGATTTCAATGTCAACGGTCCTAACGACGCACGTGTACTAACGCTGACGTGAATTGAAGCGTTATCTTGTTGGAAAACAATTGGCAGTCGATGAAATCTGCTCCTAAACGGTAGTACGTTGTTGGTCAACATCTGCTGATAGTTCTCGCTATTCATTCGAGATGAGATGAAAGCGAGTGGGAGTCTGCCAAGAAAGGTGAAAGCTCCCTAAACCATTACGGTCCCGCCACCGAAGTTGCGCTTTGAGCAGTACCGCGGCTCCTTACGTGCACCATGCCAATAACCGTTAAATCCATCTGGCCCGTCCAAATTGAACTTCTTTTCGTCACTGAAGATGACCTGAAACAAGATAGTACCTTTAGATAGATGTGCACCCACAAGATATTCTTTAAAACACGTTGCCCCAATACACACCAATTTCCAGTTTCTGGCCATATTGTTGTGGGCGAAGTTTAGTTGGGCAGTCATGTGACGTTGTTGAAGACGCGGTCTTGTTTTCATTTGCGCCCGTATCATATATATGAATGATACGGGCTATATCGCTATCCTCATATATATGCCCGTATCTATATGCGGATAGCGCTTAATTGTCTTTAAAACTGTTGATCTATGAACCTGAAGGTTTAACTATTGTCTGATTGCTTCACATTATGGTCGAATTCGAGGCCGATAGACAGATGTGCATGGCAGTTCGTTGGCTGATCATTCGTGGACGTCCTTTAGACTAATTAGTACCATACGTCGACGGACTGCGTAAATAATTTTGCACTACGCGATGACTTCTGCCAACTTCTCTGGCAATTGCAGCCAGGGTCTTCAGTAATAACTGCTTTCTCTGCATCAGTAAGGCTCGAAGCGTGTCCCATGACTACAGTACAGACTGAATGGTCAACACAAACTAGATTAATTCGCCGAGAACACACGATAACTGAGGATGCGTTACCATTTTGCATAACCGAGATATGACATATTTAGCAGGCTACATGCGACGTCATATGCGCTGTTCTTTGTGGTGTGTATGTTATTTGATTCGTACATTAATTTGATACAGAATATATGCCTCAAATATGTATTATTTGTAGCGATTTCTTGAAATATACGAGTGCGTTATATTTATGCACACCACTGTATGCGTTGGCATTTATACGTTTTTTTTTTCTTCTAAACTGGAACTCCTACTGGGTCTCATGTACAACTAGGAATCGACGAAATAGTAGCACTTCACATAATCTCTTTCAAAACCCAATGCATATGCGTGAGATGACTGAGTTTGCTACGCAGCTCGACGCAAAAATTTGTACGAAAATAGCCTCTCTCTCTCCCCCCGCTTGTTATTTTCTCCCATTTGCGTCCATGATATGCTTATTGCATCATGGCATTGCGTACGTATCATTACTTCGAATACTTCGAACAGCCCACTCTGTGCAGCGTGCACCCTGTACCTCTTCGGCGCTCGCGGCATCAACACTGAATGCGTAACATCATCGAAGGTTTCCGTTGTTTTGGGGAATGCCGGCTTGGTGGACTTGGTTCACGATAGATGCCCAAGTGATGGGCGTTTCACGTTCGATACCTGCCGGTCTACCAGGGTTTGAGGCGGATAAGCTAAGGGGTGCCAAAGTGGACAGACCCACGGATGGACGAAGTTGTGAGGGGACGTGTTTAGGTTGCCGACAGGCCTCAAGGCGTCATGATTGAAAGACCCACGCTTTGAGCGCTGCTACGCACCGACCATGCCATAAAGCGCCTAATGTTGGCCGACACGAAGGTCTCTTCTAAGGTCTTCATTCCGCCCTTGTTGGCTAGCAAGGCAAACCAACAAGGGAGGCTGGCTATCTGGGGACCGCCGCATACACCGGCGCTGCTGGTACCGCTGTTCCCGCTGTGAGTCGCCAACGGCCGATATCCTTCAGGAAGTGAGAGGCAACAAGGAGAGGTGTTTGCGAATCGTGGCTTCATGCACTGACGACTACAAATTCATTCTCCGGGAAATTGGGGCACAGATGCAGGCGAGTTATATCGTAAACTTTCATGGAGTTTGCAATCGTCAATCAATATGTAATGTAATTGCAGTTAAAACACCACTATGTCGCATTTGCCTGGACAGGAGGTGTTAAAAACGGTAATTAATAATTTGCGCAGTCGAGTTTAGTTCAGTCCACGGGTTCGTGCCTATCTTGCCTATTCAGAGGCATCCAAAGATGGCTGCGAGAAAAATAGATACGCATGATTGCGTTCACGGTTATATTTTGTCTATATACTCAGAAAATGTGTGTACGTTTGGAAAACAACGATAACAAAACTGAAATAAATAGCTTCCAGCTCCGACTAGCGACCCAGAGGACTGTATCTTTCAATGCACCACTCAAGTGCGTGTCCGTTTCAATAAACGAAAACCGAATCAGATAACAAATACTTCCCCGGTCAACCTGCTATGCCTCGGCTTTCGGCCCGCCATCATCTCTCATGGGGCCCTGTCTAGTCCGAGCGGTGCAGCATAACGCTCCATAGTTCCGAACGAAACCCCTACTACCGGCTATTCAGCTAGCTTGTGTGCTTCAACAGATAAAATAATAAATGGATCTTGTCCTCCTTGGGCCAGTTGACAGCGCCGTGGTTGGCGATTTCCCGCACCCATCTCGCTTCGTACCCGTGGCGAAGCGTAGGCGGTCTGGCCTGAGTCGTCCGGCTTCGCAGCAGCCTAGCTTCGCGTTTCCCCGGCCATATTGGCAGCAAACGGAGAGCGATGGCGGATGCTACTGCGGTGCAACGCAGCGCTGGATCTTCCCCCGAGTTCTTCCGTTTGGAAGGTTGGCACGCAGGTATCCCAAAGCTCGAAGTGAGAAGCGAGCAACGAGGAGCCCCGAACCATCTCGGCCCGATCACCGAGCCCATCCTGCCGGCCCATCGTGGTCTCTTGGCGTAGGGTTTTGCGTTGCGCAGCCTTCTGTTCCCTCGCCATAACCGCCGCCACCGTCACAGTCCGAGGCTCTCGTTGCGTTCCATTTTTCAAGAGTGGAAGAGAGGGACATTATAGCGCCGACTCTAGAAGAAGACGCCCCCCATTCGCGAGCTCGGCGACTGCGGTGGTCGAGTTGTAGGGGAGTGGGCCTGCCGCTGGGGGGTTAGCTTGGCGTTGGCAGGGCGAAGGTGGATGGAAAAATGCGAGTTATAGGTAGAGACCCCTCGCCGCCAGGTACAAGCAAGCAGCACTCAACGTCCCGCAGGGAGCGCGCACGATGGAAGCTAGCTAGACTCGACAGCACCCTTCCACCCCGTTGCCCTATCCTATCCCCTCCTGGAAGAATGAGAACCAAAGAAGAAAAAAGCCTAGATAGGAAAAATGCTTCCTCTAAACCGTTGGTGGTTCTGCTGCTGCTGCTGCTGCTGCTCCGTACGGTTGAGACGAAAAAGTCAGCGGCGGCGGCGGCGGTTGTCGGCGCAAGGATGCGCTCACTTGGACAGTTGGAGGGATGGTCGTGGCAAGAGCACACGGATCCAGCAGATACGCGCAGAGACTCGCAGACCAAGACGAAGAATTGAACGAAAGATCTTACGGTTGCGCGAGACGGCCAGACAGATCGCGAAGCTGGGAAAGGAGAAAATGGGATAAGGGACAGCTCGATGGATCATTCGGGGACAGCCGACGGCATAGTATTACTAAATGGGAGAGAATAGTACTACCAAATGGGCGTGTGCGCTTTGAAACGACAGTGGCGAAGGCGGGGGGTTGGTAGACCGTCAATCGAAGGTGTTCGAAGGATTTCGGGGATGTTCGAGGCGGCGGCGGTGAATGAAAACGGACGTCGCTTCGGCAGGAGGAATAGTGAGAAATGTAGGTAGAATTGGAGAGAGAGAGAGCTTTTAACAAAGGGACGAAATACCGAAATGCCAATGATCTAACAGATAGCCGCGATCCACGACGAAAAGCAACCATCCCGCTATCATAGCGAGGCGGAAGATCCGTTCGGGAGCATCCAGTGCTGTGTCACGATGGGCAGGAACATGCTGGGGGTTCCTAAGGCGGCGTGATGCGTGTGTGTGTGTGTGTGTGCGCGGACTGTTGTCGAGTGTTATTGAAATATTGCCTGAAAAATAATGAAATTGGACGATGACATTGAGATAAATGAATGATAGAAAGAGAGAAAGATTGCTTCGCATAGCAATATGGACAGTGCAGTGGGAAACGAGATGAAAGTTTAGCGACGACGAGCGTCATGTGGGGTCCAGGTCGAATTATGACACGAAGACAGTTGGGTATTCCCGGACTGGCAATCCAAGCATAATCCAATTATAGTTCAATTGCAAAAGCCACTGCCACTGTCTATTCGAAATGTTCTCGGAAGAATGCACAGATCTGGCTAAAGGTCTCAACACTAATATGTATGACTCCGCTGCCTTATCCGCTTAAAGCGGGGTAACTTTGTTTTGAGGGAAGCTCAGCTGGACAAGGTATCATATCTGGTTCATGTTAATGCCATGCCAGATACTTTCGGCTTAGGTCTTTTGAGACATAAACTCGCACACACACACACACACAAATGCATCAGTGAATGGAGACCTCTTGACGTCAATTAATTATAAAACGAAAGATTGGCATATACAGTCTATCTGTGCATGAGAGTTCATTGCAATATCGCTAATCCTCGTCTCGAGAGGATTCGTCGTCGTTGAGACTTGGTCCAAAGTAAATCATTGGCACAAAGTTATCCTTTGTAATCGAATGGCCGGCAGTTTACTCTTGTCTTTCGTGCATATCGTCAGCATCGGCGGCACTAGTATCATCGTAGCAGTACAACAGGAGGCAAATTAATACGTTGGCGCCACCGCGTTGTTCGTACCCACCCCGGTCTCGTCGCTTGAAACGCTATTCCTGCACAACCCCGCTACAGCTTCGCGCGCGCGCGCGCGAGAATAATGATGAAACGCGATAAGATGCACTTAGGCAGACGAGCGCTCGGGTGAGCGCTTAGGGTTCTGATGACGACGCTAATGGTTTTGATACAACGTTCGCTCTACCGCCCTGCCGCCCGCTTATGAAGACTGTATCAACGTAGCCAACGAACTCGTCCACTACCGTTGCGAGGCAGGCAGTCGCCGGGTGTGCCCGACCCGCTAATACAAGGACATCTATTGGGCTTATCAAGTAGTTGTAGTAGGTGCAGTCGTTGTGGTAGTAGAAGTTGTTGACGTACCCCGCTCTACCTTAGACAGGATCGCAGCAGCCTGGCAAAGGGGGAGGGGGGGGGGGACCTGAACTGAGTGTCTTTCCGCATGGATCTACCGGGAATAGCCTACGAAGCAGCACAGCTGTACAGCAGAGATATCTTAGCGGCACGGTGAGAGAGAAGGTCGTGCTGTCCAGAGAACCAAGGATTAGGAATGAAAAGAGAGCCAGCCGACTCGGGATGCTAGTGTTAGGATAGTATCAGCTTGGAGGACTTGCTAGCCTAGTGCTCGCTACGCCGCTATCCTGGAGGTAACACACATCGACCCTCCCACCACCATCTCATAGAAGACTGCTGAGCTTACCGTTTTCGCGGATAGCCCCCCTTCCCCAACCGTCGATAGCTGTCGGTGTATAGGGGCTACGCTTGTGCTGGGTGGTGTCTGCTTGAAATGGTCACGCAGAACCTGCCGTCTGCTGTAGTGGGAGCTGCAGGTCGTCCATTCGCCCTCAGGCGGCTAGCTGTAAGGTAGTCGGTCGGTGACGCGTCCTCCAACTGCCGTATGGCTACGATGCCAAGTGGATGGGAGGGCTTCGGCCCCGGATCCGACTACGGCGAGAAGCGGTGGCGGCAGCAAAGATGATGGCGGAGGCGGCGGCGGCGGCGGGATTGGCTCCGTTGTGTATCCTGAGTACACACAGGACAATAAACGCGAGCTGACTCGCCTCGGAGAGAGAGAGAGAGAGATAACCTCCGATTCGGCGCTCCTCTTTAACCTCCAAGACCCCTGATCGCTAGGTCGGCAGGCAGTAACCTCCGCTGAAGTAGGGCAACAAGCGACTGCATAGAGTGAAAATGAGAGAAAGAGCTCACAAGCAAAGAGAACTATGACGCTCGATTAATCGGCCCATACTATAGCGGCTTGTGTGGGACCGGGCGCTGCTCGAAAATAAATAGAATCTCGTCCCTGACTCGAGCCCCAGCTCCCACTGCTCCCTTCAATTTGGCCTGGCGCTAACGCACTTCCCACGTTGTCCCCGGCGTGTTTTCTTCGCCAATATACCATAGATGTTCTACTTGACTATAGAAAATGGGGCATGCAATGGGGATTTAGGTACCGAGTTCATGTCCCAAATGCGACACAGGAAACACGAGAACAGCGGGACGCTTTATCTGGCGTCAATTTGTACTATGCTTTGTCGAGATAGAGAAGGAGGACATTTGCTATATTTCTAAACCTGCTTGTATATAATCCCCGCTCACAACTAGCTCGAAAATGAAGCATGCTTATTAGCATCAGGAACCTTTGTGCGGACCGAACCCCTGAACAAGTCATTTTATCAAACGTCTTCTTAGGGCTGACAGAGATTTGCAGTTTGCACCAGTTAACGGTTCAGCGTTTATCAACAACAGACACAGATGTCTGGAAGCTGTATATTGGTGGGAAGACTCTTTATTGTATATTTCAAAACACGACTATAGGAAATATAAAAATATCGTATCATATATATAATGATTTGTATTTTACATAAAGGTACGTTTCGTTAGATAGAGCATGTAACTATGTTCGGCATCAAATTGGTAAATAGCATAGTCTTCTCGGTACCGTACAGGGAAGGGCTATTCCTTAACGTTTGGTTATCCGAATTCCATCCGCTTGGCAGACAGCATATACAGCGAACCTGAAGCAACGCTCAAACGCCTAACATCATTCTACATTAAACAACAATCATTACTGTAATTTCATCCACGAATGTAGGCCGTTCGAGACATGTATGATGATGCATGAGAGTATTGTCGACTGGGACAATACTCGGGTAACACTCGTACATTTCGTCTAGCATCTGTTCCGTATGTCTGGCTCTCTATCTTCTTTCAGGTTGAATTATCTATACGGAGGTCTATCAAGTACGCGCAGCTACCACGTGGTGAATGTGCTACTCCATTTGATATGCTGTCTACTTCTTGGTGAGCTGATGGGTCGGCTAAACGATGCAAGAACTCAAAGTGGGAGGCCTAGATCGACGCTGGCGCTGCAAGTCATTACGATTCTTGTGTTTGGCGTCCAACCGGTACACACCGAAGCGGTAAGTGCAGTAGCCAGTTATGTACAATAAAGTGTCTGTAAACCAAATGGAGAGTTCGTTCCACTCACAGTCGTACACATACAGTTGTGGATCCCGCCTACAGAATTGTGCCACGTATCCTGGCGATGTGCGCCCATGCGGAGATACCTCAAAACAAGATAGATTTTTTTTCTATCTACGCTGGCGTTTCTTGAACGTTTGATTGACTTTTGCAATTTCACTGACAAACTAGTTTCGATTCCATTTATTTTTCGGAATTACTTTCTCCAGACTTGTAACCTTTTGGTGTGAATAGTTTCGGGCACATATGTTTGTGAAGTGTAGAACTGCTCAGCGTCAGCCTGCAATTCTGAACAAAAATATGGTAAAAACATAAATAAACGAAAAAAAAAACGAAGAGACGCCCGTTCATTCTCCACTCTATATTATGTTGTATGTAAATTCGTTGTTTGGTACTTCCGGGGCCCCTTACACATGCGACAGGATAAACAAAGCGTTATTTGTATCTTTAGATATCTGCCATGTAGATACTTCAATATCCATATCAGCAGTTCGTTCGTCCTGTACTTTGCGTCTGTTAGTGCATCTCAGTGAGGGAAGGAAGCGGATCTTCGGGTGGCGCAGAAGGAAGTGGGAACTCAACTCCTCAAGGGCAAAGGAGAGAGAGAGAGAGCACTTCTACCCTGCATTCCTCTTTTCTCTCCCTTTCTCCCTGAGTCGCTTGGTGAGCAAGCGAGCAGGCCACCGAGACACTGGCGGGACCAAGACGCTAGACTCAGCCGTTGGAATTGCCGGTTACCCACAAGGCGGCACGAAGAGACTGAAGGGAAAGAGCTTTTCGAGGCAGCAGCAGCAGCAGCAGCAGCAGAAGGACTAGGCTTTTCCTGGAGACTTCATCGATCTCCTGAAAGCCTCCTTCGCCCTTTTGCGAACTCGTCCTCCCGGCTGCGCCATGTTTTAAGGTTCGTCTCGTCCTTCCCCCCATGGCTCATTCGGGGGCCGGAGGTGGAGGAAATGCGGGGATCGGTGCGAAGGGGCTTCGACGAGGACGCTTGTACTTCTGCAGCGGGTGGGAACGGCCAATGACGCCAACGATGCACCGCCGAAGTGAACGAAAGTACAGTGCTTTAGCCCGGTCGCTACCAACGGCGGCCGCTGGTACTTCTACTCCTCCTCGGGCGAGTAGTTCCTGTGCTATCGTCAGTGCTCAGCCAGCCAGGGCGCAGACGACATCCTCAGACATTTTGAGAGACTTACATTGGCAGCTGCCTGCCTCTGCCTACTTGAACGGTTGTCTGCCTCAGCGTTTCACGAGCACGTGCCTTCCTTATCCTTTTCTTCGCTCCGCTGTTCCATCCTTCGTTCTCGCAGGACTGCGTTTGCGAGCGGGCCACCGCCGCCGCCTTCCCGCCACTGCTTTCTTCGCCGCCAACACCAGCTACTACCGCAACTAGCGCGCACAGTTTGTCAAACCGAGAGCTCAGACTTCGTTGGCTGCCGCTTACTCGTCGGCAGTGGCGTGAAGCAGGACGGAGGCGCAGAGATGAGGGTTGAACGCGGACGGGTGTTCATTCAGGCTGGCCGTTCTGGCCAAGCCGGAAGAAAATATGAAGGTTGAACCGAAAAAAAAAGTGTCATCGTACGGTGACGCGGGGCTGTTGGACAGCGAGCTCCTGCCAGCCAAAAGTGTAAAGCCTGAGTGCCGGTCATGCTTGAACAGCTATTCCCATACACGCACGCACACATACACGGAGGCGACACCGAGGTGGATCGCCATGGTAAGAGAAGAGAGAGGTGCAAGAGGGTGCTGGAGAAACTAGCGCGAAGAGAATGCTGGAGCCGCTCGCCAAAGGTTGGCATGGAACAGAAGACAGTATGACGCCGCAGCAAGTGGGCCTCACCCCGACATTTGGCAGCCCAAAGCACCAGGAGCCGGCCGACATCGTGGGGCGTCGTCCGGTCTAGCAGCTTCTCAAGCGCGTAGTTCGTTGAGCTCAGAGAACGAGCGAGAAGGAGAAATGACAACCCCAGAACCAGCACCATTATGACTATTGCTACTTGCTGGCCCCCGAGGTGTTGCCAATACGCGGGTCGCGACGGTAGCAGTGGGAGCATAAATGTGCAGAAAGAAAAAGCAGTGAGGGCGGCGCATGGAGCAAAAAACGTGGCAACATTGAAAGTTGTCTTTCAATGTAGCCATTGAAAGTTGTTTTTCAATGAAGCCGTTGAAAATTGTTTTTCAAAGTATCCGAATTTTTTGAAAGTTAGACTACAGTTGGATAGCGCATATCCCCAGCTCTATTCAGTTCTGATGTTACTCGGCTTATTTCTCAGTGGTGCTAGTGCAGCTGTATTTGTTGTTGTTGTTGTTGTTGTTTTTGTAGACTTGGTGTGCTTTAGAGAACTTAATTGAGAAATCTGCGAGTAAACACCGTACTCGTATGAGCGAAACAACGCGATTCGTATGAGTTTTGCGGGATCCGAACCGGAAACCCAATGGTTCCAAGTTACCGGCGTTACTCCCACGCCATTTCGGCAAGCTCTCTCACTTGTTGCGTATGCCTCGCCAGTGGGAGACGTAGATGTCCAACAGACTCCAAAGGTCTGCTTTGTTGTAGTGCACCATATCATTCAAAGTGGGACGTTGGTTGCAGCTCGAATTGCTGCTTCTGAGGAAAAGCTCTTTTCTGAGGTCGCCTGCCGGTTGCCTGTGGTTGCCTTTACTGCTGGTGCTGCTACGGTTGTTAGTAGTCTTGTCGGTTCGCCATCCCGGCAAAGCTCCCTCATATCAGGTACTGAGGGTGAAAAATCCAGCCCCAAAACTTGCGCCTATCGAAGTCAGCGAGAGAAAGAGAGCAAAACCCTTAAACAGCGACGTGGCCGTAAAATAAATGCCGGCAAAATCGAAGCGTAGACAAAGGCAAAGGGAATAGCAAAGGCCGTTCACTATATTTTGTTTGGCATCGTCGAATACAGACATGTTGTTTGTTGGCCTCTGGGGTCTCCTCATGGAGACTTCACCGGCCAGGCAGCGTAGCGGCCTGTCTCGAGGCACACTCGAGATACAACAACCGGGTCGAGAGAAACGAAAGCAGATGTTGAGAGAGTCTACAGACTGAATTATGTATTCTACAAGATTGCGGATTGGGTGTCATTCAACAAAGTCATATCCATATGAGGAGCAGGGATACCATCCGAGGTAGGACAACAATATCTCGAATCGAGGATACGAATGGCAATACGCTGATGTTGCACTTAAATTGGACTCGTTGTGACACAAAACTATTGTATATAACCGTTCAATGAGACTCTTAATGTATACAGGATTATACAAAAGTATCGTATACACACACGCCACCGTAAAACGCTTTGTTAAAGCCATTAACAAATCTGGCGTTTTGAGTTCGAAGAGAGCGATTTTCCGAACCGCCGATGGCTGGTGTTCTCAGTCCTTTTTTAAAAGGCTACACAATTTCTAGCACGTTCTTTATTTTGATACGTCGCGTTTAGATGTTGCGTGAACCGGGCACACATTTAGCCTAGCTCTCAACAAATATAGCTAATAATACATGCCAATTAATTGTATTTTATTTCGTGTTCTCGCGTTTCGTTTCAGGTGACTTCGATTGTCGGACGCGCCGACCTACTTTGTGGAGCGTTTTACCTGTTGGCTTTGCTTGTATTCGTAGATTCATGTGCAGACGACGAAAGGTCGTTTCGATTAAGCAGGGATGAAGTCTTTGGTGGACAGAGGTGTCAAGAACCGGATGACTTGGATGAGGTTCGGTCCCTCTCATCGTCAGGTGAAGCGATACTACCACCGTACTCAATACTGGCGTCGATAAGCCCAGTGTCAAACACGAGCACAGTGAGAGCTCGGACTCAGCAGAGGACAAAAGTAAAAGTCTGGCTTTCAATGTCCCTAGTCGTGTTATCACTCCTGAGTAAAGAACAAGGTCTAACCGTCCTTGGTGTGTTCATACTCTACCGCTTGAGGATACTGTTGGCACGGCAACGACGCTGCTTAAATAAATGGTAAGAAATATCGTAGTTCTCTAGAGATTCAAATGAAGTCATGATTATTCATTTAGTCTGTCTTGCATCCGCTATCAAATAATGTCCTTTAATATTTCGTCTAGCTCTAGTGAAAACTAGTAAAACCCGGAAGGCCAATCTACTTGGGGGGGAGGGGGAGAACACATGAAGACCTCAGTTGGCTAAGACGTAAGGGGGCTACAGCTAGAAAAACTACAAATTCACCTCTTTGTAGTAGCTAAAAACGTACGTGTCAAACCACTAGTGTAAGGCTGTTTGCCCCTGCTCCCTGTTCGCTTCATATATGGGCGGCCCGGTTGTACAATGACGGTGATGGCAGCGAGGTAGATTGCCGTAATGCATCCGCCCTGGGGCGATACGACTGCCGCCTTTAACATTTGCATACGACAGTCCCTGTGTATGATCATGGGACGTCAATACTGACTTGCTTTCGCCAAGATAATAGTAGCCCAGTAGCTGACTCGTGTGTGACATTCGTCGTGTTTAAATATACGAAATATTCTACTTAACTTTAAATGCTTTCGATGGTAAACGTTGTGTGCATTATTAGGGCGCACATAAGACATTATAGCACGCTCAACATAACGCGCTGCAACACACTATATCAAGGATTTCGGTGAATACTTACTGTTCGTTTATCGGTAAAGCACGTGGTTCTTGAAATATATACAACATGGTACATATAGGCTCGAGTGGGAGCAAGGCTACGCCGATAGCGAATGTCTACTTACTCTCACAGCAGTTCTGAACACCTGGCCTTGGACCTTCGATTCTCTGGATTTGTTCTTACGATCGCTAGATCTCTATTTGTTGGTCTTGACTTCGCACGAAGCGATTGAAATCACTGAATACAGCATGAACTAGTTAGGCCGATTGGGGGACGCCTAGAAGGAGTTCGCAGAGGAGGCCGGCTACTGCACGCGAGCCATTTTATGATTTCGATGCTGGAAACAAGGATGACCGAGAGATCGAATACTATTCGGTGCTTCTTCAGCTGCGACCACTTCTGAGCTATCGGGTGACGATAGCATCGATGGAAGCGGCAGTAACCACCGAGTACGCATATGGCTACGAAGAGTATAGCATGTGATCCAGGAATACCCATACGAACGGTGGGTAATCGACCAAAGTTTTGCGGCTACCTCTGCTGCTACTAGTGCTATGAAATAGTCTAGTATCAGTAGTATCAGTGTGAGTGCTAGCAACTCGTACGGCTTACTTCACCGTGGATCTCCCACACGTACATTAGCCTGTAATGGATATAATGGGAATATATGTATGTATTATAACCAAGGTATTCTTGTGATCGTACCGTCGTTAGGGGACCTCGACCCGCCAGTATGCGGTGATCGACCAGACATTTTATCGATTGACTTTTGTTGCGTCGGTCAAGAGGCCAACGAAGAAAGCGATACGAAAAGGGCGAGGCGAAGATCAGTCGGCCGTGCATCTCAAGACTTAGGGCCAAGCAATCCATATTTTACATCGGTCTTAGTAAAATATTAACGAGTAGACAAAAGCGAAGTGAGAATATTGCTCTGAAGGCATGCGTGCTAGCCTTCCTTACGAAGCGTAGGCTAGTTCCAGGTGTATTTCTTTTTCAAGCGATTTGGTCTCGACAGCGGCCCACGCAGCGCAGCCGCCAACAGCGTCTAATAGATAAGGAACATTACTTGACAGGGCAAGTGCAGCAGGACAAGTACGGGGAACCGTACGAGGGAAACGAACGGGGCTAAACAAAACATGGTCGACGATCGACCAGACTATGCTGACGATAGCATTATAGATCGGTACTGTTGCTGCTATGGACAGCGATAGCGTTGACGTGCTTGGTCTTTATACGGGCGGCAAAAAGCTGACAAAGTTGGATGTCATAGCAGATACGATACTGCGGCAGATAGATGCATAAAGGAAATGGGAATGAGAATGGCCGCTAGAGGCAAGCAGACACCGAACGTGGCCTGATTCCAACTAGGCGCATAGAAACATATACAAACACACACACACCCTCTGCCACAATCATAAGGACGAGTTTTTCTAATTCCCCCAATCGCCAACGTGGTGGCCTAATGCATTAGACAAATGCTAATGTCGGCCACCACTTCAATCCGCTTAGCGTGTGCCGCCCTTGCGCATACCTGCCACCTATTGATTTTGGCCGGCTAAGAAACGCTCAGTGCTTCGCAGTGCTATATTCTACAAGCTTCTGTGTACATGTGTGTGTGGATATGCGAATATGCCTGCATTCTGTGTTGACATTGTCCCAGGCTGCTGTAGTATGAGGATATACAGATCGGACTCCGGAGATGTGTACATGGAATGATGATGCAATCGGCAAAAATCCCATTTTTCTTTCGTTGTGCGTGTCAAGCACGCAGAAAAGGTGAACAGAGAAGCGCCGAAAACCGCCAGTTTTCTGGCCGATTTTCAATTTTTTAATTGGCTATGTAAATGGTAAATGTTTATTGGTTTATTAAAGGAGCTGCAATTTTACAATGCTTAAGCTCTCTGTACGTGTATCTATTATGTACAAGGGTAAGCAATCGATAAACATGTTGTGACAATACAGATACATGCGGCAACAGCCTATGGTTGCTGCTGTAGCGAAGCCAGGAGTCATTCAACTTATTTGGCATTGCAGGTACTACAAGGGGCTAATAAAGTTGACATACAGCTTGCACACAATACGAATGAGCAATGAATACGGTGAACACCTAGAGTCTATGTACGTATAAGCTGCATGAGAAAATTACCGAAGCTGTGTTTTGAAGCAGATTATATCCGATGTTTACACAGGGAGTGTGCAGTCATTGTATAGTGTTTGAGGGCGATCGCCACAAAGACGAAACCACCGGCGCCAAGGTTAGACTTTTGCAATTCAAACCGACGGGCAGAGCGATGTACGTTCCATGACTTGTTGACCAATTTTCGACTTTATACACAAGTCTTGAACCTGAGGACACGGCGGAGCTTCGTATGGCGGCGTCAGCTGGCCTATTGTTAGTTACGTAGCTGTGATAAATGCTCAACGCCTGATACCATAGTTCGATGGCGATTCTCGCGATGGGAGTATTACCATTGAAGTCGTCTCTTCATGCGAGTGAGGTGTGCGCGTGGTAACCTTCAGCAGGCTGCGAACGCATCGCTGGCAAGTGGCGATAGTGGCATTTCCATATGAAAGCCATATGGCGGAGGCGTCGTCCGAACAGAGGAACGGTGCGAGGTCAGAGCTAGTCAGGCTTCCATAGTCGTACTAGCCTGCCGGGCTCGGCCTTGACGGTTGCATGCTTTGATCATCATATTGGAAGGCCCGAAAGCATAGACAAGAGAAGTCTTCTGAATGTCCCCGGCTGACCTACCCACATTGTATGAGAAATTGATAATTCTAGTGTGAGTCGCTATAGGGAGGCGGCGCGTTGCGCGCACCAAAGCACTGTCCAGAGTACTAATATAAATAGATATATTACAATGACATACTTATGACATTGGTTAAATAATTAGCTTGATTCAAGCGAACCCGCTGAATATTTTGAATAAATTATTATTTGAATAGGAGGTGTTTTTTTGTGTGTTATAAGTATGATCCTTCAGAAGCTGTTACACGTTGTAAGTTGGTCGGTGAATCCTGCACGCCGATCATATGACCTCCATGCGAAACATCATATCAAGACTATCCCGTGCAGCTCTCTGAGCACATGCTCGAACTCGTTCCAATTTTAGTAGTTCGCAGGGCCCAACCTCCTCTTCGGTCGGCCGAAACAACACGAGAGGACTTATATCAGGAGCATGTGCGGCTTGACTGCACAACTTGATTCCCTTCTCGCGCAAAAAAACTCCTCAACAACAGTAGCCTGGTGGAGACGAGCGTTGTCATGGGGGATCCACGCACGCATACACTTGTTTGCGGTAATCCCCGTATCTAGATTCTCTTTGCCAAAAAGTTTTTGCACACCTCCCCGGTGAAAGAGGTTTTCGGAGGTAGGAGCCGATAGAAGGCAATTCCGTAAAAATCCATGGCCATAATCAGCATCGTTTTGTCGTAGAGAATCTGTTCGCATTCAGCTGCGGTTCAGCCGTTCTACCCGGGTGCAAATGTTATGTGCAATTTGATCCATGTCTCACCAATCGTGAGAGTACCTAGCAGGGTCGCATTCGTCCACAATAATAGCGCGAGTTCCGCTCCCAACAAAAAAAACGCGGAAATCTGCATGTTCCGGCGGCAATTCTCGTGGCACCGTTTGGCCAGAATCGTGCTCATGCAAAGATTGTCGTTGACGGCGCCCTGAATCATACAATACGACCGTTTTGCCCTGCTCGCAAGCGAGAGCAGGGACCAGTACCTCGAGCACTGGAAACACACTTGCCATTTGCCCGCTGCTTCTTGTCGTCTGTGAACATCGTCCCCTTTTCTCCTCCAATGGCATTTGTTGGCACTACGCCTCTCATGGCTTCAATTTCGCAAACCGTTCCTGTACACTTCTGACGGACAGGACCACCTGGCCTAATAACTTCACAAAATTTGGGTGAATTTGGCGAGCGCTGTGATCTTGTAGAATGCCGAATTGATAAAACATCATTGTCCTTCAAATGAAATTGAACTGAAGTTTCAATATTTGCGAGCCCGGTGACAAGGTGCGTTTCTGTGCATGTTACAAGCACGGGTTCGATCTTCACCGTTGTACATTTGCATTTAAAATGGGTCCGTCTTATAAAGCAATGACAAAAAACCAGTACCGTGGTCGTTAAATGTTGGTTCAGAATTTGTCCGAAAAATTTATTTTACGTGTGTGATCACACCTAATTCCGTTTTAAAAGTAATGCAGCCATCACGGCAGATGGTTCATAGAAGCTCCGGCGGCTTTTGTTGAATCAACGTAATTGTGTATTAATTTTTGTGCCTTGTGTAATTCACCGTTTTAAAGCCTCACCATCTACGCACACCGACACAACACGACAATACAGCACACCTAAACGGTCTTAGAATTTTAAGGGAATTCGTTGCTTTCGATGCTCTGTACCCTATGCATATCTCATATTGAGCAGTCGATTCGTTTTTATCCTAGATGCATAGTAGAGTCCCTCAGGAATCGATTTAAAACGTAATCCACATTTAATGATCTCGGCTAAACTTTGCGACATTCGGCGAATGAAAGTAGGATTCGTATGCGAGCTCGTTATGGTTTTCTTAAAGAATGCTATAGTGTAACGACTGCTTACTAAATCCCGTGATACATTATTGAACTCAAGCGCCGATTATATAAATCTACCCAACTGGAAGTCGTCGACGCCAGCGTTTCCACGTATGAGTTTATAACGTTCCGTAATGGATCCTAAACCAGATAACAGTTCATGGGAAAACTGAGATTTTGCTAAAGGAATTATTACCACTCAATGCCTCGATTTAAGTGGCATATACTCGCGCACATAGGCTACGTCACGGGATTGAGTAGTATCGATCGAATGGTATTTTAGATGAACAGAAGGAATCTAAAATGAATAAAAAGAGCTTGTTGTGACGTCCCATCTTCCCTTCGGAGGGGAATACATAGGATGACACAAAAGAAACGATATAGGCAGTCCGACTGTTCATGGGAACGGAGGACCCTACACGGCTGGTTGTTAATCCTAATTTCAAGAATGCCTTTAACACCATTCATTCAGACAGAAAACGCCAGATTTACTCCCCATTAGGCGGATAGATAGATCTCTTGAGAGTAGCAGCAGGTTTGCCAGAATTCGCTTGCTTCTCGCAACGAAGTGCAAACTGGTAACCCGCTTAAAACATTGTCTCAGCTAGGATCGTCACACTTCTTCTATATTATGCAAGGCTATGCGAATCAGTATTAGTATGCTGAGTAGGAGGCCACCAAAGGGGAACTCAGTGAGGTACTGAATATAGATGGATGAACATCCAGAATGATACATAAAGGAAGGCGTAACTACCCATCAGAGAAGCAGGTCTGAGAAATAGAGAAGCTGTAAAGCTAGCTGCCCATATGCTGTGCTGCCAGACTGCGCTATCTCGGGGGATCGTACGGAATCTAACGTCAATAATTTCTAGGGATACACCTGGATAAACAGGCCCGACGTCGGGCAGCAGGATACAGCCCCAAGTCCAATAGTCACCTTGGGATGGCATGGGTTTCGCCTCCGACATTTCTCGTTAGTGATGCCATATGGGTAAGTGACAGAATATGCCTAATGCGGTGATCAGCAGTCGAGAACGGAAATTCTTTATTGGTTCAAGAACGAGCTCGAAACAAAATGTCGGAAGCGAGAAATCTGCGGGACACAGGTTGGTCTGAGGCTGATCCTAAGCCACTCTCCAATCAGACATTCCTCTTTACCTATTCCGATGGCATTACTATGAGAAATATCAAAAGGAAAAAACACGCCTTCCTTAGGCCACGGCAGGATTTGAACCTGCGACCTTGGACGTATCCCACTACCGGCCCATTTATCAAAGCTCTGTAGATACTGAGACGTTGCCCAATCAGCCGTCATGGGGAGATGCGGAAGGCAGGTTTAGGGATAAACAGGGTCCAGATCTGCTCAACGAGGGCCTGAAAGAGCACGATTCAGATGTATATATAAGTGCCAAGGCTAAAAGAGATTTTCTCTCCTTGCTTTCTTCACGGATGGGCACCATTCTAGACCCACCCTTCTTTCGCATTGTTACCACATTGAGGATCAGTGTCCCGCTAGGCGAGCCGTCCATCTGCTAAGCATCTGAAAAGAAGTGGTTTACAGGCAGATGGTTTACACCCTGTGAGCAGCAGCAGCAGCAACAGAAAACCAGAAAGGCCCGCATTACAAGCACAAATCAACGCTATAAGCAAAATAGTACCTCGAAAAGCACGAATATCGCAAACTTTGAAATCCCACTTTGGAAGTGGATCTGCGGTGATGACAGGAAGTCAGATGGCGTAACCGTACCAATGAGGCGGCCTGGCTTAGTTTGCCACAGTGTCGTGTACTCGCAGTTGGTTCAGATAGAAACCAGGTGGGGCGGTGGAGCACACCGACTTTAGGAAGATTCGCAACCATGCTGATTTAACGAATTGCCATGGGGACCTTCGGCCCTGATAGTAAGGGAACAGTGCATTTCCTTAAATAACTTCGAAACATATCCAATTTACAAGAGGAGATCGATACGAAAGACAGAGAGAGAGAGAGAGAGTATGTAACTCCCATAGCTCTTGTCCAGGGGCAACGCCACCTTTATTAACGCTGCGATGTAGTAAGGGATAGGAGACCCTTGCGGGCACACATTCACGCATCGCAATTGTCACTTTATCAGCACTCAAATGTACACGTGAATATGTCGCAATAGTAATAATAATAATAACTATAGTCACTGCTCGTTGTGCACGTAATATGATTGTTCTCAGTCGTGGATTCGAAAAGTCATAACAAATTGATATCACGACCGTATGTACTGTTTCTTGCAGCGATTTCGGGGGTGTCAGCGGCGTTGCCGGGTTTAGTGGACCGTTCCACCGACTCATGTATCTCTTCACCACCGATGAACACTTGGTCGCGTCGTCAGTTACGGTTCGTATTCGCCATGAGAATAAGTGCTTTTTTTTCTATGTATCGTATATGATAGCCCAATGCGTGGACTCAGTACATGCTTAGGCGAGAGATTCCATTGCTTTCAGGCTAAGTGGTATTGACGGAGAATGGAGAGCCCATCCAGAAGTTATTTGGCACTTACGCTGTTTGCCACACCAACACTTTGCTTGGTCAAATTTCTGAGTTATAACTTACCTAACCTAACTTACTTAACTAGCGTTTTGCCCGCTATCTGAACAGAGATGGGCATAATATTAATGGAAGTAATGGAAATAACGTCGTTTACACATAATGGAAGCTAAAACTTGAAGACAGAGAAATGGTCTAGACAAGTGAAACGACATCAGCGAACTCTATATAGCCATCCTAACTCTCATTGGTTTTTTTCTCGTACTAAAGTTGGCAGGACTCGTGGCGTTTCGAATAGCGCTTCTTGGAGGCACTCTTCCGCGATTCTCGGAACACGACAACCCCGCGTCACATCATCCTCATCTGCTCACAAGGTTAGCGGAAGGCCCAATCTCCAACTTCGCAAATCGATATATATATATATATACATATATAGTGCGCATGGTCAACATAGCTTTTGTGCAACTTTAAGGAGATTCCGGAATGGACCGAAATAGGACTTTGTAAATGTTTGCATATTATCGGTAGCCTAACGTATTTACGATCCGCAGACAAGTGCGTCGTATTCATATTTGGTTCATACTCAACTTCCAACTTGCAGTCCATGCTCGTATGTCGCTCAAAAATCTTCTTCGACCACTTCAAACATACCATAAAATCTTGGAATTTTCACTGCGATGATTTCACTGCAGTGCAGAATCCATAAGTGGGCAGGCTACACGACGTACGTGTTCCGCTCTTTCAGCTAGACGGCGCATAGGAACAATGCGACAAGGCTATGCGATACGAGGGCATGCTGCTTGGCGGTAGCATTCTCAACGAGCTCAGTCCCCAGTTAAGCTCCAAGAAGGGAACTTATTCTCTCTTCTTGTTGCTGGGGACCTGAAGAGCGGCGGGAGAGAGTAGCAGGGAGAGACAGGAAGAGTGGGACGGAGGGCCAGCGCTGTTTTCAATTACGCACAGCACATAAGAACTGCGTTGCGACAAAGGGCTCGCAGTAGCAGCAGCAGCAGCAGCTACGATGCTGAAAACGGGTAAGCGGTTGACGAGACCAGTCGGAGTGGTAGCGAGGCGTACGCCGCGGCAAAGGCGAAGCCCAAAAAAGCCAGTATCCTAGCCTCATGGGTTGGGGATGGAACCCCCGCCCTCTGGTGACGCCAACAGAGGACGACAACTCGACCCGTATAGCAAGCAGCCAAGGGGAGAATGAAGTGGCATGGGGCAAGTGGCATTCGATAACACTACCCCCCCCCAATCCTTCACTCTTTCGCTGTTTTGGAGGAGTTTGACGACGTGTCTCCTACGACTATGGCCGACGTCAGCCGTGTGTGGCCTCAATTACCAACAACAACAAGTGGTGTGCCGAGGCCAGATAATTAACAAACTGGCATCGTCCCGGCTTCTTGCGTTCGACAAATGTTCCCTTAATATCCCCTCCGACACCTCTTCCCTTGCTAGTATACCCAGCACATATTCTGCATTTGAAACAAGCACGCTGTCTTCTCTTTCTCTGCCCATGTAATGTTGGTTCGTATTTGTACAATATTTAAAAAACATTTTTGAACTGCTGACTCTCTCTCTCTCTTTCTCTGAGCTGTTCCCCCATGTGACAGGCCCCGGTTGTGGCCCTTCAGGTACCACCATCGATGCTACTACTATTACTGCAACAGCTACTCATGTAATTTACCTAATATTCTACCTCAATGATACGTCCTCCGCCGGTGAAAGCAGAGACGAAACAGGGACAACAAACCAATTGATATGCCGTCAATTGGCGAAGTGCTTGCGTTTGTTGTCTTGTAGACACAGCTGAGATCTTTGTTAGTATTGTATCGATGTGCGTTCGTTTCGATGGCCTCGAGCTCGTTCGCTTGCTTCCCACGGAAAGACGGACGGCGAATCGGCGCCGGCCACGGTGGATCGCAGTGGTCACTCACTGGTTACGCCTATCGTAGCCAAGGCATAGTTCTAATAGGGCAGTAACGGCGGCGAAGCAGCCACTACATCAATCTCTGGAAGCTCCGCGCGATCCGAGTGTCGTACCGGTCAGTTGACCGCCCCTACCTGCCCATCTGCCCAGCGACTCGCTTCGCTAGTCTGTCACCGCTGTCCGAATACGTAGATCCAATATATCCATTCAGCGTGCCATGCGCTGGCTAGTAGGGAGCGTCCAGGACAGCCATGCAGTACCCCAGTGGCATCCCCGTATGCCCGTCCCCTAGCCGTCGGGCTGGCTTCGTTTGCCCTCGCCGTCACCACGGTCGCAGGCAGATTGGCTCCAATAACACGCCGCCACAGACGCAGGCTGACGTGGCGGCGGCGGCGGCTGCCGCGGCTGCCGCGGCTGCGGCACCCCTTTGGTCGTCGTTCGCTTGTTCTCTCTTTCAACACACGATGAACCAATGACACCGAAGCATACACAGACGAAAGAAATCTACCTATGAACGTTGTAGAAATAGCAGCAGCAGCGGGGGCAGCAGAAGAAGTCGCAGGAGCTATTCGGCTGGCGGGTACGAGAGAGGAGGGTTAGGGTTGCGGACCTTGGCCATGATGGATTGCGACGTAATTGTCCCTTCCGTCAGGCAATTGCACCGTGTATCTCGCGAGCGAGCGAGCGTGCGTGCGTGTGTGTACATGACTCTGTGCACGGGTAGCCATGTCTGACTAGTACTATTACGGCTGTGAAGGCACCGAAGAGCCTTGGCGGACCAGAGAGTCCTCCTGACATCCCTCATTCCTAGGCTCCTTGCAGCTTCGGGAAGGCCGTGGGACCGTCGCTACCGTCGGTTCTCGTTTTCGTTAGCAGCCGATCTCAATAGTGATCCGAACAATGCAGCGAGCAAGCAACGTTTCCAAGCAATGAACAACCATCCTAACAGCGGGACAGGCAATCCGCTGCTCACAACCTTATGTTTGTACTGAGTGGCCGGAGGCCGTCTGTGGCACGGCTTTCCGATGTATGTGCGTCATTGTTATCACCCATTATCCTCGTATGTCCTCATCCTCGGCGGGACGACGCGAAGACGTCGACGGGACGAGACGAGCTATAGCCGTTACTATCGAAGCGTACTACAGGGAAAAAAACGAAGTCGTCTGCCTGAGGTTTCTCTCTTGCCCTCGCCGGCCTCTGCCTTTCATGGCATGCATATCCCTTTATTGCGCTTATCATGCAACTTATCTCTAAGTGGCTCTGATGGGAGACTCATTCGCGCAAATAGGAAAGATTTGTCGAAGTCTTTGGCTGTTGCCATCCGCGCCGTTCACTAACCTACACGGCGGTCATAAGCAAACTGTAGACAAACGTCGCAAGGCGCAACTAAAATCTATGAACGGACTTGACGAACGGGTCGATCTAACTAACGAAAACTCTCGTCATTTCTGCCTGCGTCCTCCAATATCAAAACCAGTGTCATTCGTATCATACTGACATCTCTTGCAGTACTGTATACGGTTTTGACGGAGGACGACATTTGCATGGCAAAGAACGCTGTGGCACGAACGAGGAGTGCGTCCAACCAAAACGGGCCGCAACAGACGGTGTTTATAACGAACTGCAGACACTTATATGTCAACCAGTCGACGACAACTTCCGTAGCGTTAGTCGCCTTGTAATATATATATATATATATACCCAAGCGGAATCGTGGTCATTTTCCTAAAGAGAGTCTTCCGATTGCAACATGAGTGGGGATTCAACTGGATGCTAGCAACGTGGGGGGATTCAAGCAAGGGAGCCGCGTGGCAAACTGCCTCTTTCTGGCTGGTCCAAACCATGAAACGAGCTTAGGGTGTTCTCGCTGATGCCAGAGTGAGAGTGAGCTTGCAAAGAGTGGGAAGGACAAGCCGTCCTGGCGCTGCGTAAGTACTACAGCAACTAATGCATCCGGCTGCAATCACGCTTGCCGTATCACATAGCCGCCCCACGAGTCGCCCTTGTCGTCGTCGTCGTCGCCCCTTGATTATAGCTTTGGCTAGGGGCTCGGTCGGTAGGCTTACCCTATTCAGAGCAATGTAGGCTCCGACTACGGTGCTGGTACTGCCATTTTCGACTGCCAATACGACCATTGCTGCTGCCAACGCGTTTGGCTTTGTGCCTATTCCCGATGCAGTGAATGTAAAACCTCTCTGCCATGCAAGGGCTGCCGCCTCCCTGCTTTAGGTATAATAGCGGGTAAGGAAAGTTGGCGCTGAGGGCAAGCAAAGCGAGTGCATACGGCTATCCGCCCTGGACTCTGTACGTTCCTCATGGCTCAATTCGGGAGCAGGCTTTCATCTTTCACAGTAGCAGGGATATGACAGTTGGCGTAAATACACACGCGTAATGCGCCCGTAATATGGTATCCCGTCGACGATTGTATTGCTACGACCAACAATTCTTTTTTTTTCTTTTATTATATCTGTATCTCGCTGGCGAGCAGTCGAGGTTCAATATAGAATGAATGTACAAAAGAATTGCGACAAACAGCAGATTGATGAAGTTTAGCGTGCGTAGCGCTGAGAGCGAATGTGTCAGAGGATTGATACGGCTCTCCGAATCAACCACAGCTTGACGAGATTTGACCCTATTTTTTCTGAGAAAACAACCGATTTATCTGTGTTTTAATAGGTCTTACCATAGTAACATACTGTCACCCCCTTGGCTTACCTAGTTCTTCCCTAAGGTCGACTTTTCATTTATTAGTTGGCAACAGGCCTCTGTAATCACCGCCGCCCAAGTTGAAAAACGTCTTCGAGCCGAAATCAACCGCTTGGACAGGACACAATCAATTAGCCTTACTGGCACTGTACTTATTTCGCCCATGTTCGAATAGAATTGAACAGTAAATGACATATATAAATATAAATGTAATTTGGTTTTTTTTATATTGTTGATTATCCAGGCAAACACTTTCATATATATATATATATATATAAATGTGTAATACAATGCGGTGACGCGAAGGCGAAGCTCGGTCAAAACAAATTTTCTTAATGATAGACGAAATGTGGTTGCGTAGTTGTCGAGTTAATTATAATAGAATGACTGATCTATGAGCACCACTGATGCGTTCCATGATAGATACAATGCATTTATCCGCGAAGCGAAGTTTGTCGCTTCTATGGTAATAACTATGATCGTAATTGGAGAAGGGGACTTCGCAAACGTCCTTCGTTTACTGAGAGCCCACAAAGGAGTCGACAAGAACAAAGAGTTTCTCTCTCTCTCGCTCTCTCGCTCTATTCGTCCATTTGTAAATATATATAAATATGTATAAATAATATTAATCCATTATAGTGAGGCACCTGCTCACAGGTAGGAGATGATAGGGTTATCCATGATGCATCGGAGACATTAGCACGCCCTATTTAGCACGGTTACTACTCTTTGAGCATCATTAATGTGTCCCCTCTCTCTCTCTCGCTCCCTCTCTCTAATTTAGAGAAATGATAGTGCTATCTTCTCTCTCATGGAATATATTATCTGTGTTCACTATCAAAGGTAGTCGAATAACATGCTTGTTCCTGTTTATATTATTAATCAACATGATCATTCAATGTCTGTGGTGAGGAGAGGACTAGAGTCGGCCGAGTGTAGGTTAGTGTATGACATAAACCTGTACATGACGACTGCCGCCGCACAGCAGAAAGTTCTCCATCTGGGAGACGAGATTTATGGTTTGACATATACAGATATTCTTATAGCTTGCCACCTTTGCTCCCCTCATTTTTGCTGCGTCGAATACGCAAAAATATACAATTCATTTTTAGCTAACAAATACAAACGAATTCCCCACTGACTCTAGCCATCATCGATATTGTGCACAATGTAGTACAACGCGTTAGGTAGTCGTATGAGTCGATTGTGGCACATTGCCACAAATAAACTCACGCACGCGCTACAGAGTGTTACTTAACTCAGGCTGGATACGCCTCACGCAATCAACGATTGCGTAATCGTTTCCGTTGCGATGAAGAATACTTAGTTCCGCTCTCCTCCGATGCTGTCCTTGTGGCGCAACTGTCCTTCTTTCTCTCTTTCTCGTATCTTACCGCTGTCGCTTTCGCTAACGGATAGAATCGACGAAATCGATTTAAGACATTCGCGCGCAAAGTATATCGTGCGCAGTGTGTAGTAGCTGTAGTGTGTATTCATTGTCACGCGGTCCGTGTCAATAAGAACCCTCGGACTCTGCTGTGAATACGCTGGAAACGGTGTGCTCTTGTCTCACGTGACGGGCCACCCTTGGCGTGTTCACAGCAGAGTCCTCCTTCCGGGTGCGCCCGACAGCCCGCCGATTACGCACGGGTTCGCTGGTTTGGGTTGCTCGTCAACCAACTTTGCAGAGGCGCAAGAGGACGAAGCAGAAGCGGCATCCTTCCATCCAGTGCCCTGGAAGGGTTGTGTGCTGTTTGTTGGTTCCGTTTACGGCTGCAAAAGCAGCAGCAGCAGCGTCAACACTGACCCCTAGCTATTGAGCAGGCTCCAGCTCAGGGCCTTGCCTTAGGTCACTCCTGTCTGTTAGGTGCCTACCTACGCAAGTCAGCCTAAGCTGGCTGTGGGACCATCCGTGACACTGAGTCTACACACGGATGAACAACGAGAGAGCTGCTTGTACTTCTTCGGTGAGTTCATCCGATCTGCAACCGTAGAGGGCTGCCCGACGAGGTAATGCCGTAACGATGACCACAGACGAAAGTCTGGATGAAACACAACGGGTGTGTTGCAATTCCAATATCGGTTGGCGCAGTGACCGCTAGCCTGTCGCGTATATATAAATATATATATATATATACAAGATGAACACACACACAGATATATAGATATATATATATATATATATATATATATATATATAAATATATATTTGTGTGTGTATGTTCATCTTCTTTTCTCCTGCTTTGTCTTGCCTGTCTAAGGTTCGTAAAGTACCGCGCAAGCAACCTAGGCTAGACGCATGACTCCTATCGAATGGCGAAACAATTCTGCCGATGGCAGAGAGCTGTAGGGGAGTAAAACGCAGAGGTCGTATAAGTACGGGAGGGAGAGAGAGGGAGAGAAGGTGGACTGGTGAGAGCAAGAGGATACAGCGGTTGTCCGACTTCATGCGTAGCAGTGGCCTCGGCTCCACTTTTCGGATTGGCACCACCTTCGCAGACTTCTCCGCCTCTCAGGGCCAACCGCCACCTGGCCTCGCAGAGACTAGAATAAGCTTAGCCCTCGAACGTTGCAATGCATTGAGTCGTGAGAGTTTTCGTTGCCGCTTGCTTCGGACTAGCCTTCTTGCTGTACCCGGTTATGCTGCTGGCGTAGGGGGAGCTGACTACTTTAGTAGTCAGTCCTTGCCTTGGAAATCAGCATTGAGCGTGGTATACACCGAGGAAGGGTCGCATACATGGCCACAGTTGGACAGCGGACTGAGGAACAGGAAGAAATTCAGGACGGGGACACCATGGCAGGCCATGCAGCGCAAAGGATACAACTGGCTCTGAGGCTTCCTCGTCCTCTGTCGACGTCCGATTTTGTTGGCTTCATTGCTTTCGGCTCCGTGTGGACAGGAGAAATGAAGTGAGCGAAGGAAGGGTCCCTATCCTATTTGCGGACCTACTCTATTTTTGTGCACGGGCGGACGCAACTTGCAGATGAGGCATCATACATACTATACATACATCTTGTATTTTTTTCGGAGCCAGTTTTCCTTTTTTTTTTTTTTTTTTGTAATACTTCAAGGTCGATGTCCCCCTGTTCTGCGGCTACACCAAACCTCGCGCATTGAGAATCTGCTATCGCCAACTGGCAGCGAGCCTCGGCTGCACAGACGAACCCTGGCGGGAAGCTGTGACATCAGACAAGGCTGATATCGGCGAAGTCACTGTATCACGCTACCAATCGTAGACTCTGCCGCCATTGAGGAAATTGCATAGAGGAAATCGTATGAGGAAGCCAAGCGGAATTCGTAACGAGTCGTGAAGCTACTTTGATGTACCCGCGGTGCGACTAATACTGCTCCTACTGCTGGTTGGTGGTTGCTGTTGTGTCAGAGTGACATACTCTGATCGGCTCTGCACTGCACTACAACCAATTCGAACAGCTGTCGCCGCAGTGTTCGCCATAGTGGATATCGCTCGCGCGCACATTTTCCCCGCGGACGCCCGCTGGCTTCTCTAAGGATAAACACTCGAGTCGCGTTGTAAGAGTTGCGCACAAGACGCGGTTCGAAGCCCCACCGGTGTAGATGTGGATGCAGCTTGGAGATGACACAGTATGTTGCATAACTGTACAGAAATAGAAGAAACATATGATCATGACTCACCATCGTCGGCTAAGTTCGGCAAATTCGTTGTAGGACGTCGTTTGCCCTCGTGTCGTGCCAATACTGCTCAGGAATTGCTTAACTAGATTGAGAATAAATTTGGTTTCGGCCGTTACACAGTTGTTGTCGTTCTGTTGAAAACGGTGACCGCATTCGACGTCAGTTGTGTTCTACCGTTATGTGTCTGCTTTACTTCCCATTGGATGATGCATTCAGTTTCACGCGTATGTTTTGTGATAATGATCCAGAACTTTGCTGAGTCTCGGAAGGCATCTCTGATCGTTCTATATAGATATACAAAAGTCGGCGTATTTGCATATAGATATAAACATTTGGCATAGCTCTATATAGAGTTGGTTGAACGAAAGCGACCACAAGTCACAGGTCGTGATCGACATAGATACTTATACACTGTCAGGCCGCCATGTAGGTTTTTGTTCTGGTATACCCCCTACTTTTTGATCTTCCGACCGTCAGTCACAAGTTACGGCAGTCCCTAGGCACAATATAAGGGATATTCGTTGTGGCTAGCTCTATCATTCTCGCTCGTGCAGAGGATGATATAGCTTGCCTCCACTTCTATAGCAAGTGTAGGTCTGCTCTTGGCTTTGTCGCGTTATCGAGCGCGGTCTGCCCCCCTCGGTGGGGCTGCCATTAAGGGAAATATATAATAGTACGGATTGGTGTCGGACGAGAAAGGCGGTGCAGCAGCAGGTGCCATGAAGTTCCACGCCTGGAAGGAATCGCGACACACCGAGTGACTTGCTACAGCGAGAGGCGAACGGAGACGAAGCCGACTTGGCACGACATCTGTCTATCTATTTCTCTGTTGTTCTCACATTTTGCACGGCATTTTCCCTGCAAAAACGTGTCAACAGTATAACCGTACTACAATTGCACAGGGAATGAAGGAGCTGCAGAAAACAATTGCCGGAGGCTTTTAGGAAATGAGAGGGCGGTGGGGCTGTGACCATTCCTTGTATACAGACGGGATTTGCGGAAGAAACAGCAGCGGTGAAAACCAACAACAAGGATTTGACATCCTCAGCTTTTCAGAGCTCAGCTCCACAGAATCGAAGAGTCGTCCGGGGTTCCAATCTCGCTGTTCAGCCGCAACCCCTCCGACTAGTACCGTTCGTATCGCGCGCAAGCGGACCGAGCGTCAACCGTTACAGAACAACACGGCTAGGCTGCCACGGTGACGATCCACTCGTGGCCGCCAACGCGGAATAGTCTGTGCACAAGCCCCGAATTGACTCACTCATTTGGTGGTATTAGCAGGTGCGCCAGCTGTAAGCGAAAAAAAGGGTCACCGTCCGTGCGAAATACCTCTGGCGGCTGAGACTGCATCTTTGCATCGGGGTCCCGTTACTTCAACCGCTTGAGTACTGAGGTGCTGTGGCGAAGGCCACACGGACAGGGTCCCAGCTATTCTTTGTATATGTGTTATACGTTGTACTGGTGGTAGCAATAGTAGTAGTGGTAGTAGCAGAAGTGCATGGCCATGTGCGAACTACTACGTGTCAGTCATTCGGGTCTGTCGTTGCTCCGCGGAGTCGATTGGCTAAGCAAAGGAAAGAGAGACGCACAAAGACCCATTGTGAACGAGAAGTTGCGAAAGAAACTGCGGTAGCGTTTGCGCTAGTGGGTGCGGCGGGAATAGTCGTTGGGGGTTTTAGGGCGATTCGGGCGTTCGGAAATGGCGAGGGGACTCACGTATAGAGTAGTATCGAAAACGAAGCAAGAAGAAAGGACGAGGGCAAGGAAATAAGGGAGTGGATACGGCTACAACACAACAACGCCAACGGTCGGGAACAACAAGAGCAGCAGCTAGCAGCAGGAATGGAGGACGCTGCAGGAGGAAGAGAAAAAGATGCATTGAACACAAGCGTGGCGGGCTGTTCCACACCAATACGCGGGTCGAGTGCAGCGCCGCCGTCGAGCAACGAAACAATGTCGATACGCTCGGTGGGGCCCTGGAGATCTGTCTGCTCGGAGCATTTACAATCGCCAAGAGCCGATCCGCGACTCGACTCTCATACGGGGAGCGAGGGGTGAGTCGAACCGGCAACGTCGCTTGAAGCAACGATACAATATCGGGAAGGGGCGGAAGTGAGTAAGTGTGGTCGCAGACCAGACAGACCCTTCCATATGTTATACGCACGAAGTTATGTCCGCGTCCCGTTACGTAGGCGCTGTCGAGGGCGCGGATGGTGGGCGGGGGTACCGTGCTGGATTGTGGGGTTCCGCTATGTATGGCCCCCTTCGGGTCAGTGGTCATAAACATATACGAAGATTGTTCATGTGTGCGTGTGTCTTTCTCTATTCTGTTCTGTTCACCTTACGATGTTAACCTGATTGCTAATCGCAATCGACTACCAGAATGCGCTTGTTGCTATGTTTCAGGACGCTGACATACGGATACCTGGCCGCAATGAACGCCGGCGTGCTTCTCTGGCCGCGAGTGCTATCCTACGATTGGCAGATGGGATCAGTGCCACTGGTTCACTCGCTGTTCGATGTGCGCAACTTGAGCACAGTGACGCTGGTCGTTGTTCTGTTGCGGCTGCTACGGCGGGCCGTGCACGAGAATTTCCGCTTGCTATTCTTGTGTGCGTCTGGCGGTGTCAGCATGCTGTCAGCTGCTAGCAAAACTGCCGATCAGGCGGACGTGCATCATACACAGCACAACAATAACAACAACAGTTCGAGCTATCGTGGCGGCCCGGTGGAAAAACTGCGCCATAGTGAAGACGACAGAGACAACGAGAGCGCTGATAATCGAGAAGGTCCTGATGGAGGGCCTTTGTTGTTGACGAGCGCTGCCCTGGCCATCTTGCCGTGGCTACCCGCGTCCAACCTGCTCGTAACAGTCGGCTTTGTTCTGGCCGAACGGATCCTGTACATTCCCAGCATGGGATTCTGCCTTCTGTTCGTCGAAGGGCTTCGACGCTTGTTGCTGCACTTTCAGGACCCGACCATAGTCACGCCGGCGTCCGCCTCTCCGGTCCACCAGCACCACTCAGTGATTTACCAGCAAGGAGGCGGCGGTGGTTGTCGGAACACGTGGAATCGTCGACAAAAGATCGTTCTGGCAGCGCTGTTCCTTCTACTCGTTATGGGCGCGATACGAACTGTGCGACGAAACCGCGTGTGGATGACCCGCGAGACGTTATTCGAGTGAGTACTGCTTTTATGGATCCGTACCAATAACTCTGTACCGTGCGGTAGGTTCTTACAATGACGGGTTGCTGTTCTAGGTATAGATGCAGCTTGATCTTGACATAAGTCATAGGAAGAACGTCGTGAAAAACGAGATCCTCTTGTGTGTCCTTCGCAGGTCCGGCGTTCGGGAGATGCCGACAAACTGCAAGATGCATTACAATTACGCCAATCTTCAGCGGGACCTCGGGCGAAGTGCACACGCGGAGCGTCACTACAAAATTGCTCTCGAGTAGGTTCACCAGCGTGAATTAATCCGTTTCTCAAAGTCAGTCAAAGGTTCACTCATCAAGTATATGAGTTCAGCATAATATCTCGAGGAACATAGGGGTCTATATTGTGAACAGCTATGCCGTTTTGGTCCTTTGAGCAGTTTGTATTCGAGTCACACCTTGCTATAGCAATAGATGAAATAATTATGTCGAAATGCTATGGGTTCTATAAGTCGTATACCGTTGCACTTTGATTATCCCAGTGGCAGGGTAAAGTGCACTCTGGGTATCACGCGGAGCACAAGAGCCGGACAAGAGCTGTTACGATTGTTACGACTGCCACACACACACGCACATCCGGCCACCGGCGGCCAAAGACGAACTGGAGACTGACTGACTTTGAGATCTCTCGTGTAATCTCCGTCGACGGCCAACAATCTCTCTCTTTACTTCTTCGTCCGTGCTAGAGAAGCGAGCCGACAGAAGCTGTCTATTATAGTTGCTGCCGTGTATAAGAGGTGGCAGGGGAAAACACAGTAGAACTATATAAGAGACTAGAAGCCCAAGACTATGGACAGCCAAGCGAGTCGTGAACATTTCCTTTCTTATGCCCCCTTCAAGCCAATTCCCTTCAAGGCGGTCCTGCGAACGCCTCATGTTACCGGCAGCCTGAGGCCGCTCGGGCTTCTCGTCCTTCTCACGGTCTCCGAACCGCGTCGAATACTTGGCAGCTGGCGGGACTGATAGCATTGCACCGCGCCTAACCTAACGCAACCTAACCGAAGCCAGCCCGGCTAGCAACTCTCCTCAAGCGACTCTGTAGTACTCGCTGCCCTCCGCCCCCCGCCCCGAGGGAGCTCGCTGTTCTTCTTGTGCTCTTTATAAGCGGAAACGGCCACTGGCCAAGCGAGCGAGTGCCGAGGCCTGATGCCCGCGTTGGTGGTGGTGCCGCAGCCTACACTCGGGTTGGCCTGGTAGCAGCTAGCTGGTCAGCTCTTTCTCTCTCTCTCTCTCTCTCTCTCGATCTATCTCACAGCGAGCTTATATACTATAGCTGGCTGGCGGCGTTAGCCACGCTGAGAACCCGCGGCACTCGCGGAGGCACCGGGGCCGGCTGACCGCCGCTCGGCTGCCCGCTCTGCCCGGTTCAGTAAATCAGTTCCTTCTTTATCAGGTTTCCGTCGCAAGGGCATTCTACTTCTTTTCCCTGATGTGCACAACCTCTGGCCGCAGAGCAAAGGGGTGGACGGCGACTAAGGAGGCAACGAGGAGAACCAAGCAGGCCTTAACCAAGCCGGCCAGCGGGTCGGCCAACGAACACAGACGCGGCGCACCGCGGACCCCCATTCCCGTTCCGCCAACGCTGTCCGCCCTTGCCCTCGTACGACCAGTGGCACCCCGTCTCCTTTAGTTCGTTCCATTGCCACACTACCGCTGACTGCACTGCTACTGCGGCTTGCTCGTAGCGGCACCGGTGCTGGTCGTGCCACTTGTGTTTTATCTAATATCCGCTCGTGTTTAGATTTCCTGGGAAGGTTAACGTCGTTGGTGGCGAGCTGCCGTCAGTCGGGCGGGCTTCTGCCGAGGCTACCGCCGGGGAAACGCGGGACACGACCATCAATGCGCGGCTGTCACAGCTGCCGCGCTTGGCGCTTTAGGACGGAAACCGCCCAGAGCGAAATGACCCGCTCTGCCTTGCTTTTACCGCACATAGCTTCTGCCGGGTTTCGTTTCGGTTCAGGTTCGCCTGCTCCCGATTTTCGCCAAACGGCAACGGGGGTGAGAATGCGAAGCGGACCAGGTTCGCCCTCCACCTTACTATTATATATATATATATATATACACAAATGGAACCTCCGTTCGCGCCAAAAGCTGAATGCCGTCGGGGTGTCGAGTCAGAAAAATTGCTCGACGGCCGCAGCCAGTTCGGGTTCGCAAGGGTGGCTTATGGGCACATGCAACCCACGACGCGGGGACCTGCAACAGACGTGAGCAGCGCCCTTGCAGCAGCAGCAGCAGCCATCTGCAGCTCGTCGTATTGATCTCATCTGATTTGCCAGGAAGCAAGATGTGTGAGGCGAGGGACTGGCTTGTGAATCGCGGTGTGAGTATTGAGTGTCTATGATAAACACACAACTGATATGAGTATACATCAGAACTCAGTTGAGCTTACGGCAACCTAAAATTTACCTCTCTCGGTGTCATCACCCCATGTGCATCCTATACGGTTCAGTACAAATTAGAAACATATATAAGAACCATGAAAAGGACGCTTGAATATTCAGGGTCCCCGTTTGCTTCACGCCTAGAGAATATCGATCTGAGCCAGAAGCTGAAGAAGGCGTTTCAAGAAGAAGCAGCCAAAACCTAGGTAGTATTCGTATCGTGAGCAGTACCAGGTCGTTGCGACGTACTACTCACGATACGAATACTATTTCGATACTTTGCTGACAAAAAACATGCGTTAACGGAGCGATGCGACAATGGAGCGGTTCATCAATGGAGCAATTCAGTGATTATATATTATATAATAGATCTCACGCGCACAGCCACTGAAATGTGGGGGCGCGTGTTAAGCATCTCTATAAAACGATTCCATGTGCCTATGGCCATCGTTAGACCACCATAATCAATATAAACGAGTTAGAACGAGACGAAACGATGCACACCATCCCCTTCACACTCTAACTTTAACAGCGCGTCATAACGCATCACAAAATAGCAACACTCGTCTCCAAGGACGAACCGGCGCTACTCGACTCTTCCCGTAAACAAAGCTGGAACGAATATCACCCAAGGAGCCCTGAGCTAGAATCAATTAGGCATCTAATTGAATATGCCATCGTTGAATACGCGTCACAGTCCTAATTTCATAAATTATTTCGGTGCTATTCAAATGAATGCAACCTTGCTTTTGGCCACATGCCCACCTGTATCGCATGTCAGGTTTCTTTGCAGAGGATCGTTTTGGGGATTGACTCGTACAAAAGTCGTCAGCCAGCTGCTAGAGCACAATGTCTCTGTAATACCAACCTCGGGATGCCTCTAGGGACCCGTGGTTGGAGAATCCGTCGTCGGAGGTAGCAAACGCGGCCCGTGCACCTTTCTAAGCTCAGAGAAGACAGAGAGAGAGAAAGAGAGTGGCAACGCGGAGACCTCGCAACGCCTGGACCCCGCACAACGCCTCCAACCCTCCAACGAGCTCTCGGCCGTCCGTGGTGTAGCGTTTGCCAAGCGGGTGTCTGACCGGACCAGCTGCCAGCCGGCCATGAAAATCTCCAGATTTAATTTCCTTCAACGCTCTCTTTCTCCTCTCTTTCTTCTGCTCTGCTCCGCTGTGTTCGGCTGTGCTGGTCGTCCCTGCTTGCCGAGCGTTGCGTTCTCGCCGAAGGGGAACCCTCTAACATTGGGTCCTGTTCGCCTTAACCTCCTTCCTTCCTTGCCCCGAAGTCACAAGGGGTCCCCAGAAGCCCTAGCTCGATCCGCCTCTGCCGGCTGGCCGGTTAGTCGACCCGGTAGCCTGCAACATCCTGCGCTACTTGTGACGGTGCGCCTCCACCTCGGTCTAGAGCTTGTCCAGTTTTCGAGGGTGGCCTGTCGGACCAACCTGCCAGAGCAGGATTCGGACCAGCACATGGAAGTGGCCGCAGCGGCCAAGTGGGCTGAGGTGAATCGGGGCCTGGGGGAGACGTGGTGGCGGAGTTCGGGAGATGGCCCCGGAAGAGAGACGGGAGTCGAGGAACGTGCCCACTTATGGAGTCGATGGAGAGACCTGCGCTGGCAGTTGTTGGCCCACGACTTCTGGCCCTTATTCCTG
This sequence comes from Stratiolaelaps scimitus, assembly GCA_019614645.1. Lineage (NCBI taxonomy): Eukaryota > Metazoa > Arthropoda > Arachnida > Mesostigmata > Laelapidae > Stratiolaelaps > Stratiolaelaps scimitus. The sequence goes on along the minus strand of JABWDB010000013.1, from coordinate 6,632,222 downwards.
CCTGGATCTCCTCTGCTCCACAACTACTGCTTCTACTGCTACTACCTACTGCTGCTAGTGCTTCAAAAACTTGAGGAGCCCCTCAGCGTCTGCCGTTCGTTCGGTTTTTGCACGAGTGAGGGCAGCCATAGCTGAGTAGGCTGGTCAAGTTGCTGGCAAGCTTGCTCTACAGCCATAAAAAATGTGGACGAAGTTGTGTACAGTGTGTGAGTCTGCTCTTAGTGTGTTAGCTAGCCGAGTGATGAACTCTTTATATTACTGATATACAACAGCGCTAATTGTAGCGAGTGATTGGTGACCTACGAAGAATCAGCAGGCGAAAGGGCCTTTGACAATAGTGTACTAACTGTTCATTTTTGGTGATGATATAAAAGATTTAATGCTTGCTTTAGAGAGGCAATAGTAGTACACACCGCTAATCGTTACGACAATGGCTACTTGGTGACGTTCGACGTGGTACGTGACTCGCGTGTTTTGGGTCTGCCTTTCTTTCAGGCAAACGTTGCTTTGAATGTTGACAATACGCTGCTGAATTTTTGTTGTCATACAACAGATACTCCCAATGGATAACCGTATTTTTTATCCTAGACATTGCCTCTGTGAGGCAATAGGAATGATAGTATTGCTTGTAAATATTATAATGGATATTTCCTAATCACGACCGAACGCGGCCTTGAATGGGGCCGGTGTACCGACACCACGTGGCCATCTGTGACGGCGAGCGGTAGGAACGAGTTCTTTTACGTTAAGAACATCTAGGATGGGGTTCGGTTGTGAAAAATATAACGAATCGCCTACGAATGTCTACATTCGTAGGCTATGCATCAAGATGCTAACTGTACGTGTCTGTCTTGTCCTACTGGCACAGGCTGTGTCCTACGCACGCGTCGGCGCATAACAACCTTGGCACGGTGCTTGCATCGCCGTCACCAGCCGAAGCAGAGAAACATTTCCGCAAGGCGATCAACATCAATCTACACCATGCTGGGGCTCATTATAATCTCGCAATGCTTTACAGGTAGGTGCCTAATTTAAACTGATATGTTGTGCTTCACGGAATATGAATAGATTATTCTACGAGGCACAACGACGAACAGCACGGCAATATGGAGGGTAACTCATTTTCTCACTAAAATGAGTCCGCACCAGGGGCAACGTAGAATAGTAGTAATATCAAGGTTCACTCTTCTCCAAATCTGCTCGGGCAGGCGGCGAGGACAGGTCGAGGTAGCGCGCGGACTTCTGGAGCGCTCATTGGCATTGGACGCGTCACTTGCTGAGGCGGCTTCATCGCTAGCCGAGCTCGAGGGGCAGCGTGGAAGGACCAACGAGGCCGAAAAGCTGCACCGGCGTGCCATTGAACTCAACGGCCGGTCCGCTCCCATTCGCAATAATTACGCGACCTTTCTCCACCATCAAGGTAAGAGATAGGTAAACGACTCGAAGCAGTAATGTGGTAATTATCACATTTTTGGTATAAGGTATGATCACTTTTAATGGTTGGCACCTCAGCTTAATTAATTTTCCTTAGTACACACGATACGGACTGGCCAATTTCCTGGAGGTATTGGAAGGGAGAGGCTTTAGCCCTTGAAAAACGAACAAGAGAATGTTGTATCCTGAAAGCTGGGCTACGCGACAACGACGACTGAACCCGACCGTCCTGAGTGAACGTACACTTGAAATGTAAAATCCCAATGGAGACCCCCAAGTATGAAAAGCAACCGTATGCCTTCCCATATCATATTGCTCACAGCCTTTGCCAGCCTTATCCCTGACCGGCAAAGTTTTCCCATGGATACATAGAGTATCTACACTAATATTAACGTATACACTTTGTTGCGATTGTTCCCATGACGACTCGTCAGACTGTGTCTCTGGCTATGTGTCTGTGAAGATATATATATCATGTTTGCTCCTATCAAGATGGTTTTCCTCTCTTGCAACCGGGAAAGAGAGGCGGCCTACCTATCTCCCTATTGCTCACGAGTGGCAGTAGCGGCTGACATCAACGTGAAAGTAGAGTGGATGTTCCAGCCTCCTCTTCGCCGGCGGTGGTCGCCAAAGCGCATCAACAGGGACGGCGGCGCTGGCGTTGGCGGCGGCGGCACTTATTTTGCACTATCGCGTCGCTTCTTTACGCCTCCCCTTTCCTATCCGTGATCTAACTCCTAGCTCCCCTGTCCGGCCTACCCTTCTGACGTCTATCGTATCGCCGCCACTGACAAACCTCTCGGGCGGCAACGGCAGTGGCGCACTGCGGATTGCTTCACCGGCTAACACAGACAAGCAGAGACAGGCTGCTGCCGCCACCACTACTCGCCTTTATCCGTTGCTTCTATTGCTGCTGCTGTTGTTGTTACCTGCGTTCTCCGCAGTTTCACTTCGGTTTCACCGTCCGTCCGTCCGACCGACAAGACAAGGAAGGGCCCGAGAGTCCAGCTAGCCAGGTGGTGGCGGTGCCAGCACTGGGTATGGTGGATGCCACCACCGCCACCGTCGCCACTTGCTGAGAGAGAGAGAGATACCATATATAAGAGAACTAAGAGAGACGAGGCAGCGAAACAACGCCCCGGCTACGGCTTGGTCGGACAGCTAGCCGCAACAACGATGCAGACCGGTAAACGAAATGGTGGCCAGTAGTTGAGGAACGTACGAAAGCAATGACTGACGACAACGCTGAAAATCTTCCCCTGCCGCGCGGGCTGCTGCTGCTGCTGCTGCCGGCCCAAGCAGCTGACGCCGTCGGCGACGTACCTACGGACAGACTTGGCCAGCAGTGGCCACGTCGGTTGCGCCAGCACGGCGGAGCCCCCCGACGGGACCCGGATGTCGACCGCCGGTGCAAGAGAGCTACTGCAGCAGAATGCCCACAGCCACTGCGAGGGTGGCCGCCCATAGGTGGACCTTGCAGCTTCCTCCTTCTTCTTCAGTAAATCACAGGTCGCCAACACGTCGTTGGTCCGCTCGTTGTTGTCGGCGTTTGCTTGGATGGACTCGACCAGATGACCGTGCGTGTGGGTAGTGCGTGGCGGCACTCCCACTCTATTTGTGTGTGAGGCGTACGTCTGTTTGTCTGAGTGAGACGACTTCCGAACAAAGCAGCAGCAGCAGCAGCAGAGCAGTTGCAAGCAGTAACTAGCCGACGACGAAGGGCAAAACGAGGATTCTGTCAGGCGCCACTGCTCCCAGGTGGTGTGCAGGTGGAAGTACCTATGGGGGAAATGGCTAGAGAGAGCTGGCGTGCATCGCTGAGCGAAATGCTTGCGGTGGCAAGCCACTCGGCGGCTGGCTCTCTTCTCTCGGGCAGTGGGAAGCGGCGACGGAAAGCAGGAAAGCCAAGGTCCCCCAGAGTTGGTCCACCGCGCCCACGGTCGACGGTGTCTGCTTAGCTGATAGGCGTGATTAATGTAGCTTCCGGGCATCCCCTACGAACTTGCAGCGAGCTAGCTCGCGTCCGGCCAGCCCCGCGTTTGCTACCTGGCCAAGTTAGCCAGCTGGCGGAGCTGATACGTGGCCAAGTGGAGGACCAGAGGGTGTCGAGCTACGGAAGTTGCCTACACTTTCACTGCTCAAGTGAAAAACAAAAATGGACAATGCAATCGCAGCTACGATAAGTAGAGATTTACTGGAGATGCGTTCCATGATGAGAAAGGGTAGCGTCACAGTGACATTTGCGTAGAAACAACTAAGTTAGGTGCTTAAGATGATCTCAAGGTGTTGAATCATTGAGTCATCCAATAGAATTGAATTCAAGTAAGACTCTTCGTTGGTACGTTGAGAATGTTAAAATACAGCAGCGGGATTGCATCTTGTGACGCTCGTCTGAAACTGTGGATATCGAATTATTACATTGATTGATACCGAATACATTTGGTACATTCGTTATGGGAGCGGTCATAGCACAAGGAAGCATCTGTATTTAATGAACCTTCGCAGCAGTGCTGCTGCGGCTCTCCGGGACATAAGGCACATAAGTGCATTTCCATTAGTGGAAATAGTTATTAGTTTAGTTAATTAACTTTTGAAAACTGAGTAATTAAGTAATACACTTAAGGACGTGGCACCAATCGAATATCGATATTATGTTATGTGTAGGCATTGGCGCTACACATATGTGCCGTCTTGTACTTAGAAGTAGTAAAATAATTTGTACATACGTAGTTCAACATTATAAATTAATCACCTTCTACTGCTTGATGACTCGATTCCACGTTGCCATCTACGCACCCGAAAAAGTGTCAAGTGAAGTCCCTGCGGCATATTCAGTTACTGATTCAACTATACACATTGAGCTGTTAATTATAGAGTAGCTCATTGAATCATTAATTCAGAGAGGTCTTGGGATAGCATAGAATATTTGCACGACATACCGTTATCGTATTTGAACTTGACCTCGAGAACAGGTTGAATAGGTTTCCGCCTTGTAATAGGAAACATCGTCAAGACGAGCCACCCCCAAGCGTTTTCCCAACGCGTCTTGATTTGTGTCGCCAACCTCGTCGTACTCTGTTTCATAACTGATTGCAAAATGACCTCACTCACAACACCATGAGGTGGGTGCGTTCAGCGTTGGTGAACGACGGTGGCCGTTGGAACAAGTCGCCAGCTGTCCGTTTGAGCATGCAGCAGAACCCGCATCCGAAGCTGCTAGCTACATAGTATTATTATTATCATATGGGAAAGTTGCACAATGTCTCGGTAGCGGCTCTCTTCCGCCACCGCCGAGGCCGACGCTGAAGCTTTGTTCTGCACCGGCGCATCGTGCTTCGGCCAAGGGTCTGCCCGCAACGATGGCTTTATGAGCGTGCGAAGAAACTGAGGCGGGGCTGTTTTGGCTAGGAGGAGAGAGAGAGACGACGGAGACCAGTTGTCTACGCCGTCTGTAGCCATCGGCCGTCGGGGGCAGCAGGGGATAGGGGTGGGAAACGGTAGCGGTCCGAGGAAGGCAGTCGGCAACCTCCGCTAGAACTAGGGAGAAGTGCACGGCGGATGAGGCTGCTCAATTTGGACTTGCTCGTTTAAGGCTCATTTCACTCGGAGCTTTCTGATCGCTCCGAGCGCCCCATTCCGAACCTTCCACTTCTCCGGTACTAGACGGCCGCCGGTTCCGGCCGTCAAACAAACGCCAACGCTGGAAGACGATTCACCGAGACAGAAAAGTGACGCTCTCGCTATTACCCGAGCGTCAGTGCAAACGTGCGGCCTTTGGCGGGCCGCGTTGACCGACTGGATGGGCCGTCCTTGATGCCGTCCGGTGCTTGGCAAACTTCCGGAATGACTATTTACATATAAGTAAGCGCGGGCGGCACTGCCAGATCTGTGCGGGTTGGACGAACTCAAGAGAAATATTCGGTGTATTTATGCTGGACGCAAATGCACGTCGGAATGCAGACCAGCATTTCAAAGCTTTGATATTCCGCATAGGTAACAGATATCGGGAATTAGTGGTGCTTGGTCGTTGACTATCCTACAGGAACTCGTGCTCACTGTGCGCTTCCATTACTACTGCAAACTTCTGTTACGCCATCCAGCAGAAAAGATATTTCCCTCAACGAAAGGGCCAGTCGCCAATAAGAGCCCAGATCTTGAATTTATCTTTTAGCACAAACTCATTTGAATCAGATGGTGTTTTAAGCTATTCAGCTCACTTGAGACCAAATCTAACTCACTGGTCTAGTTAAGCTGAAAAAACGAGTAGTTCAGTTACTTCTCTATATATCGTGTTTGTTGACTATTCGCGAAGGTGGAAGGTTGTCGACCTCAACCTCGTACGAGGCAGTCGGCCGATCGAGCCAGTTCGTCTGCCTCTTTCAAACGTTTAATAATTTACAAGACCTGTTGGATAGGCTACGTCAAGGGTGTCTGACCACAGCGAAATCAGAGCACGCAACACTGGGGTCAGAGTGAACGAGAATGGGTCAGATGTGTGCGATTTTCGAGAAGTCATGGATGGCCAATGGTAAAGAACGATTTCTGAATACAATATAACAATATGTTGACAAACCTTGCACCTCGGAGATGATGCGATGGCAAGCTGCCCGTTCACCGGTCTAGCGGATGCGATTTGGAATTATGTGCTGCCAAACAAGATGAGGCCGACTTAATTATACAAGGGAAAGTGTACCTGTAAATGAGTATGTCAAAAATGAATGGCGTTGTATTAGATGTCCAAAGAATGCCGGACAATATCTATTGAAACCGATGTATGGAGCTACTGAGGCTCGAAGTAGAAGAAAGTAAGACTTTTTGTCGCCTTACTCTTCATTAATCTTCAACAATTATAACAGTTACACCCACGAGCAAAAGTATTGGCCGTATCTCCAACCTCGTAATAATAATAATAATAGTGCTTTATTGTATTCGCCATTCTGTTTCATGCGCCTTGGCGTTGTGTAATGGCCCTGCTAGAATGTCCGGCAGAACGACGGGCACCTCGCGCATGATGCTATTGTTCACGATACATTTGTGCCTGTTACAACAATAGCACTCGTCGTACGATTACAGCAGCCATAGTGGTTGTGGTAATATATCTATTTAGTACAGCATGCATTGTTGTCGCTGTCTCGCTGTTGTTGCGTCAACGGACAGCGCACGTCCGCTCTCTCTCTCTCGGCTGGCATACGATAGGGGTACAGGGGTGAAGCAAGACTGGGGACTCGGACCGGCCCCTGTAAAGACAGAAGGTGAATAAATGGGGCGAGTATTTTCGGGAACGCTCAGAAGTGGGTTAGCGTAGGCACGCTTGTTGCTTCTTGCGAAGAGCACATTACGGTAATAGCGATGACCCGCGTGGTAAGCTGTGGAGGCGGCGGCGGCGGTGGTTGCGGCTCAGGGCCGGTAGGCAGGAGGGGGTCGTGGAGTTCGTTCGGGGGGGTGCGGGAGAGTATGTGAACGACCGCCGTTTGCTCGCTCGTTCGCTTACTCACGGCTAGCTTGCCTTGGCTTGCCAAAAGGCGAATGCTGGGGTATCGCCAGCATACTGCACACTACTGCTGGGTTTGGCCCGACAGTGGTGCCAGTGACGTCTTTGGCGGCCGCGACAGCAGCGGGTCGGGCATGAATATTGCACAAGGAAGAGCGTCAGCGGCGGACGAGCGAGCTCCCGCAGGAAAGAACGCCCGTGAGAGAGGGAAAAGGGATGAAGAGAAGAAGCTTTAGACAGTAGAGGAGGTCTGTCCAAGTAGCGCTGCTGGTGTTGCTGGTCATCGTCGTGCTGTTGCTGGTGCTAGTGGTGGTGGTGGCGCGGAGCAAGCGGCCTTCTGACGGCTTACGGTTAGTGCTTGAAGGGTTGGCAGCAACAGCAACCGCCGCTCAGTGAGTGGCCTTATGTCTTCCTTGCTATCCGTGCCATCCACCCGCTATCGGCTAGCTCGCTCGTCCTTTATCATTCTCTTTCTCTCTCATGGCAATTGTGCCTCCTGCTCCGCCACGGCTCCGGCCTGTTTCCCCCGGGCGGACAACAGCGGCCCGCTTGCATGCCATAAACTCATCGGTCGTTGTAATACCCGACAAGTGGTCGAAAAGGAGTGCAATCGTAGCGATAAGCCGATGTTCAAAAGGACGGGAATGGCCGGGGCTGAGGGGGTCGTGGCTGGCGGGGTCTCGGAGCAGGTGCGGAGAACCGTCAATGAGGTGCGCACGATCGGGATCGGTATCTGTCTCTTGTACGCTTAAACTGAGAAGCGCTCTAGATAGCAGTGGGTCCTTGACACAAATCAGGTTCAAGAGATCAGAAAGTAGCCCGCAACAGTATGAACGACAGTGTTTGTACAATTCTTTAAAGATGTGATTTCAGTTGTCGAGCCCGTTGGCGTCTCATCGTATGTGCCCTGCAATCAGGGGAGACACATGGATTAATGGGCTCGACCACCACGTTGCGCAGTTGCATTTTAGGGGTCCGTCTTATGAAGCAATGCCGAAAGCAGTTCGCTGAAGGTTAATTATTGACAGTGAGTCAGCCCGGAATTGTTCTTCTATTTTAAGTTATGCCCAATACGGTATCTTATATCTTGGTACGTAGGAACCGCACAATCCGTAGGCAATGAGTAGGGCGCCTCCAAGGCAGAAGTGAACATACTTATGATCCAATTGGCCAACTCTGGTAAATATTGATAATGCTTTGCCAATCAAGGATATCCGACGGTACATCGTGGGCACATAGCGAATACCGAAGTCATTGACTGGCTTGTCCGGGCTAATGAGATCTTGAGTCTCTTTGTGCAAATGTATTTGGTTATACCTTTTAGTTAAATACTGCCTCCTGTGACGGTAAAGTAAGGTAAGGCTTTATTGATTTATTAAAGGAACTGCATAGAATGCTTAAGGTGGTGGCATTGAGAGATTCGAACTCTATCAACGGATAGTCTGCGCGTCTCGCTTCACAGGGCACGAAATCTGACAAAAATGTGATGACTTGGCATTTCGACGAAATAGAAAATGGACGACTTGATAAAGTGTTGCGTTCTCCTTCAGGCCATCCCGCTGAATCGTGGGGCTGTAAACACGAGTGTACTCACATCGGCAATTAGTTAACTTGGCTAGGACGTTATTCAAATAAGTTCTATATCGGGGAAAGGCGGTTCATTGTACAATCTGTAAAGGGACCACTTTGGGAAATGCAAACCACGACGAAATTGTGTAGATTTCAGTAAAGAAGGCTTTAGCTGTTACTCGCTTGCTTATAACGGACTGCGCCTTTATGTCATTACAGGTCGTCTCCGGGAGGCATCGAGGCAGTACCTCGAAGCTGTGGCAATAGAGCCAACGAATACCGTTGCTATGGTTAATGCTGCCGAAACTATGAAAAAGCTCCAGGTTGACCAAGAGGCCGAGGATCTATATCGAAGGTGAATATCTCAGACCGTTCCTTATTTCTAGGGGATATTGAGCAGCATTATCGAGCTAGCTTTTTCTACCGTTATCGATAACTAGTTACGATTTGTTAATTTGTTGGATATTACTCCGCCATCCGCTTCCATAAAAGAATGCTCATGTGCTCAAAGAACCTGCTGTTTCTTCTTGAAGATAATCAAAAGCACCACCTAGTAGATAACACCGACTTGCCCCACGGGACATGTGACAGACAACCCCAAGCTGCTATTTACCTGTCTTGCATTTCTGAACTTGAATCCGCCAAACGCTCATTTCCTAAATTTCCAACCCAACGAGCTACGAATTGTCATATTACGACCATCTGCGCGCAGTGATCCCATACAATATAATGTATGCACATCCGCATTTCTTCTACACAAACAGTTCCCGATTTGGTTTCCATCACTGCGTCGACAACTCAGCGTTCAGCGTTGTCGCCACCGTCCGCCTCGTCTGTAAAGGCTCAACACACCGTGAACGCCTCCGGCCGTTCTTCAGTTTGTCCTCCGCTTGTCCGCCACTGTTGTCCTTCCTCTCTGTAGAGAGTCAATTCTTTGTCGCCCGTCGTCGACTCATTCGAGATCCTTGATACTGACTCCAGGGACACTGACCCGACCCACTTCTATTGTATCTGTTATTATATTGCACTGCTACACTCTGGGTCTCGTGTGTCTAGGGCTCTTTCACGCTAGAGACGGCTGCGCGTTGCCCGCCCGTTTGCCTTCTGCCTTGCGGCAGCCCTGTGGCGTCATTGAAAGGCAGACCCCAATTTCGGCCGAGGGGCTTGCAAGGCGACGCGAAGGTCGCCGACGAGGTCAGTTGCCGCATTACGGCCACCTGTGCTTTCCCTCGGATTACCTCGGCGAGTGAGAACACGAGAAAGAGAGAGAGAGAGAATAACGGCGACCGAACACTCCAACCACGACTCGTTCCTGCTGCCGTGTCGCTCTACAGCCACAATGGCACCTTCGATAGTTGGGGATGTTTGGGGGGCGTTGGGGGGAGCGACCTGACGATGGCTGGCAGGCCTCGTTCGAGTCGAGGGTGGAGATAGCGCCGTTGAGTCTCCACTGGCGTCGTCGGTCCCATAATAATTCAAAATAATGCGGTCGATCGGCATTGCCTCAAACTGTAATAGCTGTAGTCTGCCCTCCGCCCTACAACATTAAGGGGCTGTTTGGCGGATGACGATGCTCCTTGCTGGGTTACATGACGAGTGGTATCTGCTATGGTGTGAAGCTTTTCCGTGCAATATTTGCCATGTGGAAGAAGAGGGTTCGTTATCTTCGGTTTTTTCTATTGCCAATGTACTTGGCACTGTTGGAACATGTTTTTTCTTTTATATATATATTTGATTTGTATTTATTTATCTAAATGTATGAATTTCTTGGGAATACAGTTTTTGGAATTCAAGTTTGAAGGTAGGTTGAACTAAAAGTTACACCCTCCAGCTCGCTGTCATGATGAACTCTCCTAGATAAGGTGGATATCCTCCCGTCGTTGGGCACCACTTCCTCGGTTCCCCACTCCTGCAGGACTTTGCCTGGCTTGCTGGTGGTACGGCTCCCTATCGCTGTACTGGCTGCGTTAAAGTCGCCCGTGGCTGCTAGTTTTTCGCCTCTATGACCCGCTAAAACATTGCCCAGAAGATCGAGAAAGATCTTAAACTCCACATGGACATGTTTGGAGAAAAGTAGCCGCTGTAGAAACCGTCACCTCATCCACGTCTATCCATGCAAAGCCGTTTCCCGCTCCCCGTTCCCATACAGTTAGGGTCCCGTTTATGCCTGTTGAATTGAACGCATCTCCTTTCTTTTCTGGTGCCCAGCTCCTCCGTGTTGCGGTCGCCCGACACCAATAGAGGCCCGATCTGTCATTTCCTGATCGTTATTTCTAGCACATGATGTGCTTCCCGGCACCTGTTGAGGATAATCTCTAGGATCTTAAGCATAAACCGATTAGTTGTGGGGCCCTTTGGTATCATTCTAGATAAGGATGCTGGGGTCCCTCCCTCGAACACTCTGCCAATCGTCCGTGGCCGCCTGCCGTTGCTTCTTGCTCTACCCTAGCTCTCTCGATACTAGCGCCCGTCTGGTGGGTTTCCAGGGGGGCAGTACTTGCGGCATTATCCTGACCGAGCGTCCTCCAAGTGCTCAAGCTTTCCCGGTACGTTGGGCAGGCTGGGTTGTCACCCCAGAAACATGCTGGCTAGTAACCTCTTTCTAATCGTGCTAGTGATGACTTAATCGATTCGTGTTTCATAAAGTCATGCATCCAGCTCGTCCGCGTCAGCCACGATGTATAGTTGGCAGCACCTGTAAGCAATGTTTTCATATGTAAATTCGTCATACAACAAATTCAGGCGCAAGGTAGGTCATATACAAGTAAAGATAATTAAACACATAGTGAACAAGTAAAGCGTCTCCATTTATGAGCTAGAATCCAAACGCTACATAGAGTCCGGTAGTACTCGGCACTAAAACTCCTTAAACCGAAAGAGACACCAACCTCTGATGCCTGGAACAATTTCCAGCGTTTTATACTCGCCCAAGTCGTAGACAAATCTGAAACAGCCTTTTGAGAGACAGATTAAAGCTTAAAAACGCGCTCAAAAAGGAGAACTGAATAGGGCCCGATCATTCGGTGAATTTTCTCATTGACAATTTTAAAATTAGCTCACGCGGAGCAAAGTGCCTCGATCGGTACTATCTGATTTGATCTATAATATTTGCAAGGGAGTTCTCCTTAACACATTGAATGGTCCATTCAACGATCCCCGTACGGCGCAGGACCAGTTAGTCCTTCTATATTAGCCTTATTGGCAAATAAAACATCGGTTTACATGTTTAACTTAATTTCCCATAAACAGCTTAAAGCGCCATTCTAAAGTGTACCTCGTTCAATCTCCAAAGCCCAGCTACAGCTGTAGTGAACGGCCAGTTGTGCTCTTGTGGCCTGCTTCTTTATAACTATCGCTCAGCGTAACGTTCGTACTAGTCTCACTCATACACCCTCCGTTCCCCTCCTTTGAAACTGTGGACGTCGTAGTTGGGCAGTTCTATTTGAGGATGTCCCTTCCCAAGTGGGCATGAAGGGTATTGGTGGGCCACCTGCTCGTCTGAATGGCGAGGACCTGGTGCCTGCAGCTGTGAGCGGCCTGCAGAGACGCGCTGCAATCATTAGGGGCTTCTGCCGATGGCTCAACTCTCCACCCACCACGGTAAAGCAACTATGATATCCGTCGCATCCAGACCCGTTCACTTCTAGCTTCCCCTGAGTTTGCTGGCTCGACGAAGCTAGCCAGTAGTCGCAGGCACCATAAACTAACAGCCTTCTGTTAGTGGAGCATGTGGCAAGGGAACGTCATGAGGGGAGGGGGGTCTGCCGCTTGAAACTCAATGGCTCAAATGGTTCTGCGTCATTTTATGCCCCGTTCGCCGCCGCCGCCGCCAAACGCTGAGCTGGCTGCCCGACACCGGCGGAGCAATCGTACGTTCCTGTCAGACCTATAGAGGTACGGGCTGCAGAACTGTCCGTTCTTTCCGAGCTATCCCTGTGAACAAACCTACGTAAAAAAACCACTCAGCTAAACCCGTTACTTAAATGGCATTAGCTGTTTCGAGCGACGAAACGTTGGAACACGTCGGAGCATAGCCGGCCGAAGCCACCGCCACCGTCATACCCGAACAAGAGCTTTCATTCTTCGCCTATGATGGTTATGGAAGCTACAGAGAGAAATCATCCCCGTCGCCCACTCGAGACGTAGCACTTCGGACGGATGCGTTCGAAAATGCCTCAAAAATTGGTACTGTTGTTCTTGGCTTGCCATTAGCGACGTCCGGGTTTATTTGTAGCGAGACGCAGTTGTGTCCACGTAACCATAATTCTGGTGAACGATACAACCAAGTTGGCACTTGGTCTTTGTAACGTCTGACCAATAACGGGATGATTTACCTAGCGAGCTATACGAATTACAAATGTAGCCATACGTCTATCATCGATAAAAGCCCTAGGAAAACACATGCATTGTACGGATTCATTCGCGCTAGTGTTGTTGCTCTTGCGGATTTTAAACTTGAGCTGGTAACGGTTTTGTCTTCGACTTTCTCCGTCCTCTTTGGCCCTATCTGCAGCAGGGTAACTCTGTACTACATCTCCAAAACGATACTAAGTGCTCACGTTATCATTGGATTTCGGTGTGACAATACACGCGTACACCACGCCACCATGCGAGACATTGCTCTTATGGGGATCGAGCGACGCGCAGCATTTTCAGCGCCGTGCCCCTCAGCCGTTGCCCTGTGTTTGCGAGTGTGTGGCCAAACGTATGCGCGTATTGTATATGTGCAAGGGCGTATGTGTGTGTCTGGTTCTTCGTGTGTCTCTTTCGTTCAGGCTCTCAGCTGCAGCAGTAGCCGCGGTAGTTGTCAGTCGTCTCGTCTCCAGGGGCCCATAACTTAATTACACCGACAAGCGGCGATGCGGCTGGCTGGCTAACAACGTAACGGCCTCAGCTGCTACTGCAGCAAAAGCAGCAGCAGCAGCAGCTGTAGCAGCGAGAAGACTCGCCGCGAGCGGCTCAAGACGACGAGGCGCGCGAGCAACTTCATCTATCGCCGGTCGGTCGACCCCGCCGCGCTGCAATAGTCCCCTACGCTGTTGTTTCCCCCTTGCGTTGTGTTGTCCCCTGTTCGTCCATCGCTCTGCTGCACCGGCACCGCAGCCAGGGCAGTTGTACCCCCATCTGCTCTATCTCTCGTGCCCACTGTGTACCCACTCGTGTGGCCTGCAGCCTTGGTAGGCAGCAGGCGGGCCGTTCTAGCTGGCAGGTGGGCATTCAGCAAGGCAAAATAGGGAGACCAGCGTAACGTTGGCTTGGGCAGCGTATCTTTGTGATGCTGTGCTGTCCTTGCTGCTTCTTGTGCCGCCGCCGCCGCCGTTGCCGTTCGCAGTCGAAAGACTTCGCTATGTAGCGGTGGCGCCCATCTCTGCTGACATCCTAAAGAGCCACGAACGTAGTGGACCACGCCAGAGCCGCCTCTGGCTGATGCTGTAAGCGCGCCAGCGCGGAGCATAGTGACGCCCTTGGGAGAAGGCTGTCTGCGACTGCTGCACACGTCTGTCCACGAGACAGACACAGCGGGATAGAAAGGCGAGGAGGCGGAGAATACTTCGGCGGTGGCTCAGCCGAGCAGCCAGAAAGAGAGAGAAAGAGAGAGAGATAGAGAGAGCGTTGAAGGGGACACTTCTTGTCCCTTGAGGTTACGACACTAATCTAGGTAGGTGTGCACGCAGCTATTGATGGCGATGCGTTCGCGAGAAGGGGGACGGATTAAGCAAGGGGCCGAGGAAAGGAAATATTGTACGAGCAACTGACTGGAGAGTGACCGTAAATAAGCGGGTGCCGACGTCTGCCATCAATAAGAGACGTAATAATACTTCGCTTCTGAGGCTAAGGAAAAAAGGAATTTTTTGTGCATCCAAACCGGAATGATCAATGGCGATGCTGCCAGTGTCGCCGACAAGACGATAGAAACAAGCGAATACCTGCGAATCTCGAGAAGCTAGACGGGTGATGTTTCTTGAATTGTAGCTATTTTTGTGTAACGATGCCTAGTGCTCATCATATATGCGTTATTTCTAAACGACCGATTGAAGCGGAATATTTGAACAGCAGCGCTCCACAATCTCCAATAATAGATCAGGCTTGCCGAGCGATCAGGTATGATGCTATATAAGCGCGGCCGCACGTAGCGAAATGGCTTGAATTACGTGCTCTCCTCTACGCGTCGTTCTCACCCGTAGGAAAATCGATAACGGGCCGACAGGCGAGAAGATGAGCGACAATCTTCGAAACGGTTTTTCCTGTTTGGTACTTTTCGCTTTCTTTATTTATTTTCATCTAATGATTACAGTTGACTGTCTGTGTCCCTTAGGAGGCCACCCATCTCTAGGGGACAGGCTCATTCATCTCAGTCCATCGTCGGGAGAGCCTGATGTTGCTACTATTCGAGTCCGCCAAATAGAGACATAGAATATTTGTCTGGGAACTAGATGTCCGACACAACAGCCTCCCGACTCTGTAATCGTTGCGGCTTGTCAGCCTCGGCCGCCGCCGCCGCCGTAGTGACTCCGCTTGCTTACACTCCTCTCTAGCGTGTGGGAAATGTTTCCACTTGACCGTTCTTCGTTCCAAGCCCCATTGTTTGCCCATACCGCGCTCCCACCCTCTAAACTTCTCTGAAATAACGAAACTCCGCAAGGCTCTTAGCTTCTCGTTCCCATGCCCTCCTCCGCATTTCTGCCCCAAGCTGCCTCCTCCCAAGCTTCCCGTCCCGCAAGCCGCAGGTGGTGCTGGCGCTGGCTCACCTGCGCTCAACTGCCTACTTGACCTGCTTCGTTTTGGCTGGCTGAGGCTAACTGCAAGCGGCTCACTGCAGCGTTCAACATATGTGAATGTAGGCGCGGCAGGTCGTTCCTGCAATCGCGTGGATGTGCTGGCCGTGCTCCCGTTTTGGGATTCCGGCCTGTGCTCTAGGCTGGCACTCCGCAATTCTCTAGCAGCAGAACGCGGCGAGGGCGGCAGCGTTCCCTTCTTTTGAAAACGCATCGAAAACGAACAAGCCTGACAGAGAGAGAGGGGGAGAGACACCGAAAGAGAGTGGTAATGGGAGCCGACGAGAGCCTAAGTGGATAATTATTAACAACGAACTCAGGGGGGGGAATTCCTATGTGACTGAATCAACCCCATTTTATTCCACCTTTCGGCGAAGGCATCGCCGCACATCGAGTCTACGTCAACAGGCAGGCGGGTGTCTGCCCTCGTTATCCATCCTTCTAATTTTCTCCTCTCGATGCGTCCTCCACGGCTCGCGTTCGTCGCTATGCTCAATGTTGTTGGTTATTGTTGTGCGCCGGCTTCACGGAACGGGCCAAAGAACAACGGCTAATAATGAATAAGATACAAAGTCACGAACCACCTCGGCGTCGACACAGCGAACGCGCCACGTGGAGGAATAGAATATCAACGGAAACGTGCCGAGGAAAAATAATTAGGTGGCAGAAAGCTACCCTGTCCGCCGGATGGTTGGGGGGGGTCTCTCTCTCTCTCTCTCTCTGACTTCTTGGCCACAACGCCGTCTAGAACAGACGACGGCTGTTCTCCAACAACGACAACGGCTTCGGCGACACGGAGCACTCGAATGAAACCGAGCGGGCAGGGAAGCCAGGCGCGTTACGATTTAAATTCTGCTGCTTCTGCTAGGTTGACACCGCGAGCGCGTTCGTTATTCTGACTCTGCGCGCTCGTTCCAGGGACAGATTGTGGCCCGTGAGTGTGTGGCAGCGGTAAGGGAAAAACGATGAAGACGCGAAAGCGAGCGGGTGAAATTTGTGCCATGGTATGGTTCTTGTTAATCCATCCATTGTGATAACTGAATTAGAGCGCTAGACTCGCTCGAAGCGTGTGTCGAATTGTGGAACGTTTGCTTCGTTCGAAAGGGGGCAGGCGACGAGATTCGTGGACCTTTTGGCAGTGTGTTTAGTAACACATGAACCAATGGGACCAAATTCGGACGTGTTCCATACAGCAGTTGACTGCTTTAGTGAGCGTATGTACTACGTAATGTGAAAGGCGGAGGTGGTGAAGTGACGGAGGGCCACATAACAATGAAAACCCAATAACCACAGAATTGCTCATGGGTGTCACAGACGTGTTGCGTACCTATGATAACCCATGGTAAATGGTAAATGTTTATTGGTTTATTAAAGGAGCTGCAATTTTACAATGCTTAAGCTCTCTTATATGTCACCACGCAGCGGGGCTCGAACCTGCGGCCTCTGGCTTCCGACAGCCAGAGACTTAGCCATCCAAGCCACCGCGCTGACGGTGGTGTCCATGCGCCATTCGATGGTACGACCAGGTGAATGATCTGTATTTATTGTGGTTTACAATCGACATTACTATATTGTAGTATTCGCGAACTACGTACATTTCCAGGCTCGCTATGCTACTAGGCTAAATGTTGATTGTTTAGGAGAAGGGTGTGATTTGTTCGGGTCCCGTGCGCCGAACCGATTGAGTTGCGACGCGAACTCTGTCCGAGGGGATCACCGGGAAGAACGGGCGAGTCGAGCGTGCCTGCGTGGTTCTGCCATCGTGGTTCCGTCCCTCTGTGGTGTCTCTGTGGTGAGCGTGTGTTAACAAATAGATGTCAGCGGAGAAGCCTTTCACGCGTTGTCGTCGTCGTCGCCTCGTCGTGTGGTTGCTCGCCGGGGGTCCCACAGGGTTCTCCATGCCGCTTGCCGCAAACCTCAATTGCCCCCGCAATTTCCCTGCGTGCGTAGCCTCCCCTGTTCCGCTCAGAGACCGGCATACGACGGATGCCCCAACGCCTAGCCCACCCCACAGATGGGATAGCCGACCTACAACCGTTAGCTCTAACAACGTAACCACCTAATAGGGAGGAACGAGCATGGTGAACGTATAAGTGTCATATAATAAGTGGGATAAAAAGACGAAGAAGGCAAGCTCTATGCGATGTAGTATATGGATACGATGAACGATAGCTGAAACAGCGTCGCACGGTGCATGATGACGGTCGATAAGAACGAAGAGATTTGGCAGGAAGTGAATAGATATAATAGATACCAGGGCAGCTGATATGATAGCTGAACAGATACTGCTTTATCATAGGTTACTACTACGAGCCGAATTATTTATAGCTGGAACGATACTTAGTAATCTGACGAATTCGTCAGTTTAGCTCAGATTATAGCTTGCGATTCAACTGGACATGATTATAACAATATTAATCATATTATAATTTACTTAATTATATAAGTGGGCGACAATTGTATACGCTGAACGTGAAATACGTCTAAGGACAGCTTCGTCTATATATCCTTAATATAATTGATAAAATCAGGAGGTCCTACGTCCCCAGGCCCTAAGCGTTCCCCGTTTGATATCGAAAGAAAATCGTTGCATTAAAAATTCGCTTGCATCTTGCTCTCCTGTAGGGGACGATAACCTTTTCTTTATATCTGTGAATAGGTAAATGATCGTAGTCTTGGTCCTTCCAATGTTTCGAAGACCACAGGTCTAACGTAGTTGTCATTCACTAAGGAGCCGTATTTCCTGTTTCTGTTTTTTTCGGCTGTCTCGGCGAGGCTGTGTTGCTCCGCGATTGACAAAAGAATATAGTGAAGTATCAACCACAGTGCGATAATCCCAAAGCAGAGATTTACATCTGGCAAATGGGATTGACGACATACCACCAGAGCACTTCCCGTCAGACCAACAAATACCTGCGGGTTCACGAATTCAAGGGAGAAAGATTCCGTTGCCGTCGGCAAATCTCCTGGGCGGGCAGTGCCTAACGACACTGCCCATTCGACGACTCCTAAGTGTAGCGAACCAGTGAGACGTCAGTTGTGCCCAGCAATACGTGATCCATTCTGAATGGGTCGAGTTGTTCATCGTACAATGAGATTTCTCTATCTCGCTATCACGAATGGTCTTTTCAGCAACGTTTTCTAGAGACAACGTCAAACGTGAAGGGATCACCAGCCGCATAGAGAACCGGTATGCATCTTCCGGCTCAGAGTGCTACTCGAGGTATACTCACGTTGTCAAGTTTTCTATGATTTTGCAGGGCCCTGTCATTGAACGCCGAGGACGTAAGCGTGATGGACCAGCTGGCTGTTCTCTATGTCAAGGCGGAGCGTTTCCGCGAGGCAGAAGAGCTCTTCGCACAAATCCTCGAGAAGTACCCTCAACATCGCGATAGCCGATTACATTACGTGAGTACATGGAGTACGAACAGAAGGAAGCTATATTCAGATCAAAACCCGCTTGAGGAAGAACAACGATTACCTAATAATTTATGCATAATAATCCTCTTTCAGCTCGTGATCCGGTAGCTCTGGATTATAAAACTGATGATTATCTCTTGGTCAAAAATAATAATCCTTCATCTGCCCATACTCTTTTCATCCAATCCGATCATAATGGAAAACTGTCCCCCTCTACATCTTTCTCAGAACACATGTTCTCTAGCGTCACATACATAATGGGGTTCAACTGACTCTGATTGAAAACAAATCTCTAATATATCCCCTGAGCGGCACTGCTACAGGTGGGGATTGTGACGCTGTGCGGAGAATACCTCGACATGGATTAAATCTACATACATGCGTACGTTTGGTGAGAGAGAGGCTTCTCAAAATTGGTGATTCGTAGAACGACGGAACTTACCATCGAATACATATATATATATATATATATATATCTATATATATATATATCGACGTCTACATATGATATACCGATTCGTGCACATTTCTAAGTCGTTACTGAGCGTTTCTCTGTCCGCTTTTTGCTTGGTGACGACTGCCCGACCCGCTAGCCGGAATATAGATTTAGTGCGTACTCTGCGCAGAGCCGGCCGTTGCGTTCGGCGGCTGGTGCGACGCTGCCACGGCGAAACCGGGAATAGGGATGGCCTAGCCTGGCAGTGGGCTGACGGCGATGTTGAATATCGTGGGCGAACGATATTTCAATCGGGATCACTCGAATCCCTAAGGCCCCACTCGATTCGAGAGCTCTTGGCGGCGGCGGCGACGACCTGGCAGACCGGCAAACCACCCCCCAGGCAGACGTCTCTCTCTCTCTCCGCCATTCGGCCCAACACCGGATCAGATCCCTCCGTCGTCGAGTAAAGTAGTAAAGACTCTGGCGAGTGAAACAGGGATACGAGAAGAGCGAGGGATCGTTAGGGGGAGCTCCTTTCCAGCGTGCCAGTACGTACTCGGCAGTGGACCGCGGTGGCTCTCGCCAGATATTCGGTAGGCAAGAGAAGCAAAGGACCGGAATGCCCAACGAGGAGCCGAGGAAGGCGGCAGCGGCGGCCGGCGAAGGAAAAAGCGCTGCAGCAGGATGAGAAAGATGATTTACTGTGATTTCTTGCTAGTCAGCCAGCCGACTTCTTGCGGACAGAGCTCGAAGAAGCTCACTGATTTGATGACGCTTCGCCACTGATGGCTGCGGTGGCGACGTCGTCGTCTGAATCAGCAGCCGACGACTTTGATCGCTGCTGACATGTGACTGGGAGAGTGCGATCGTGATGTCGGCTGCAGGGCAAACTTGGAGACAGATAGGAACCCACACACACATATATACACACACGGCCACAGCCACCGCCTCTCCACGAGAAGATATCCCTCTCGCGTCATCTTGAGTTGGGCAAATAAGCGAGGCGAGGCGAGGCGGCACCCCATGTATACGCGTCGCAATGCGTAATGACAGTAACGAAGAAATTAAACTTTCTAACATTGGTTTTGCTTACCGGCCCCTTTGACTCGGAGATGTGTCGCAGTTCGCCTCATGCTGCCGAAGCGAGTATGCTAAAAAGGCGTCTTCCATATACTATATATACAACATATTCGTGTCGTTCTCCCTTTGTGGTTACAGTCACAAATGCTGTTGTCACAAGGTGACGCGTCCACTTCGGAGCGAATTCTGCTCGAAGCTCTAAAGCAGAGCAGAAGCTCGCCATGGCGGGATGGCCTTCGTCAAATGGCCCTACTCTACAGCTACACAAACCGGAGCGCGGATGCAGCCGAATGGATTCGCAAGGCCATTCAACTCTGCCCAGCGGATGGCGGTCGGGAGTGTGCGCCACTTTACGCAGACTACGGCGACATCCTGAAGGATCTCAGCCATCTAAACCGATCCGCCGAGGTGAGCACAAAAAACACCTTGAGAAATTGGTTCGTAACCAAGCTGCACTTGCAAATCTAAATATATGCGAGCAGGCTCCCTCAATATGACGAAGTGTTAAGTATTCATCCCCTTTCATCCTCCTGTTTCCTTATCCTAGTGGAGTTCTTTGCTGGTAGCCAATTCGGCGTAGGTTGATATACCTTTGTCATTATCATTACTAAATATATGTGAGCAATGAAGCATATGTATATATATATGCATATATAGTGATTACGCATATGTATTTATATATATTTGTTCAATTTGCAGTGTTACATGGAAGCGATCAAGATTCAGCCCGACCTTGCTCATGCGCACATCAACCTTGGAGTAATTCGACATTTACAGGTGAGCCTTACTGTCGCCGCATCCCACCGTATCACGCATAAAAGCGTGCACGGTCTCCTAGGTTTTGATAAGCACGATTTCTCGAATACTATATGTTCATCTTATCCTTTTTAGGGCGACTACCCAGCCGCGTTCGATCACTACACTGTGGCCTATACGCTCGAGCCATGGAATACGCTAGTTGTCGAGAACATGGACAAACTACGCAGGCGAATCCTCAAGTCATTTAGGCAGCATCGCACAACAATTGACGCAGCGTTCGAAGTCAGCTGAGGTCAAGAACTACAATATATTGTGTTCATTCATCCGCAGCCACGACGACGAGCTAGCGATCCGGTTGTTGTCTTAATCGAGATCCACTCCTCCGATGGGGATTACGAGAGACGGCCTGCGTTGTCCACCATCACCGTGTATAAACAAATCACATATTCAACTACTGAAAACATTATGCTCCAACCTTCTCCGCAGTAAGACCGAACTCATCGGCGTCACAGGATTGTCGCAACAGGAAGGCAGAGATTCTCGTTTGCTCGATCGGTGGAACTGACCCGCTCGGATTAGATCATCTGATAGCATATGGCTAGGAAAAAATTGAAAATTACCGCAAACGTCACACTGCATTCAAGTTTCGACGTCATGGCAGCCGCATGCAGAACGTCGTGTATATATTGCAATAATTTCACACCAGGTTAACGCGAGACGCGTGCAGCATTCGTCGCGACGAACGGGCCATGCTTGGTGGGTGAAAAAAGGGCGAATGAGTGGCGATGACGGCGAGGGAGGCGTACAGCTTGTTGGTGTGACTCAAGTTTGTTTGATGTGGACTCGTACTCGGGGACGACGTCCGTCGCGACTCGTCACGAAAACGACCACGAATGCCGGCGCGTTTGACCAACTCAACAACCAACGCAATAAGCAAAGTATATATATATATATATAGTCCCCCGTACAGGTGTGTATATATATATATATATATATATTATATATATATGTATATACATATATATATATATATAATGAAAGCACACAATATTGTCATAGACAGTGAATGCGGGAGTCTATAAAAATGCTGCAGAAGGCGGACGTTATGGAACAGGAGTCGGAGTCGTATTGTAGTAATTGTATTGTACCATATATGGATTTTGATTATTGTAGGTCCCCAACCCGTCAAGGCCGTTCTAACCCTTGAGCGGGACTTTGTATGGAAGGTGTTCTCAAGGCTGATACTGAAGGTTGGGCGGGAGTGGCGTATTTGCGGTACGAATGTAATCATCAGATGTGTTACATTCCAGGATGGTTTTGCGAACGAGGATATTCTTGAGGAATGACTGCAACCAGCGAGTAATATGTGTTATGCAATACATGTGTTAGTTGGTGGAGAGTGTGAACACATTCACGATCTTATCCGAATGGGTGGGAGAGGCGGTATGTACCTACAATAAATAGAACTAATCAATGAAGAAGTAATCAATGAACTCTTGCGATCGATACCCTTTATAGGCCGAGACTGGCAGACGAATAGCATTGTGCATTGCGCTTACGCAAGATGTGCTGCTGCAAATGACGCCAGGCAATGGTCGATATTCGTAAAAAAACAAGACAAAGGCAAACCTTGCGCATGGTGAAAACCGCCATGAAGAAGACAGCTACGCAAAATGGGAGGTGACAGGTGTTTCGAAAGCGAACTGGATCGACGAACTGAATCGTATCGATAAATCATTTGTTGGCAAATGTCAAGACACAAAACCAGATGAGGGGGGCCTGGACGTGGAGAGATTTCCTGGGTGAGTGAACTACAGACATAGAAGAAAAGTTGCGTAGTGATAGGGTGAGAAAAATGGAGGAGGCACCAAACTGTGTTGCAGACAGCTTCAGCCAGATGTTAGAGGCACCACATAGGTCAGTCGGCCCAATTGCGGTGGATGAAGACCAGAGAGTCCATTATGAGAATGTGATGACCAGATTTATGTCGTATTCGAACATATGCTTGTACATAACTTTAATACGGAGTTCATTTTGTCAATCAAACGTCGAGTTGGCCTCGTCTTGTTCCCCCTGACCTGCCCCCACCCCCCTTCTGCTTTAGCCTCCTGTCATGTTCACTTCATGTAGCCATTAATAATGATTCGTGTTTTCGTTTCTTGGTTGGCTTCTATTCGGCGCTTTTTATAACGAAATTTCAGCTCCATTGACAAACTGGGAACAAGTCGACTACGCAAAAAAAAAAAGAAAAACGAATGATCCCTCCCTCCCCTTTCGAATGCGTTTGATTTTGCTTCCCCTCCTAGCTCAACTGCGCCAACCTGTAATGGACACACCACGATTTCCTCACACCGAAAGAGAAAAAAATAGTAATCTTGCTTCGTTCTTTCCATCGAGCAGAATCCGCTGTTTCTATCCGATTGGACATGACTGCAGGAATGGTGTCCCTACAATGAGTACATTTCATATAGCGACTCAGCAAATGACGAGTGTCGTTGCAATGATAGCAGAAATACATGTGAATAATACATTAGTAAACATGATACATCGCACATTGACACATAATACTTGTAACAAACTAACAACAACAACAGCAACAAAACAGAGCGGCGTTTTAGCAACTCCTAAACAACAACCCATTACTCAGCAGTCAGTCACACACCTGTTGGCGATTCGGGCCGGGCCACGTTCTATATAGCATTATATATGCGACGATGATCTCGCAGCAATGTCGTCGATTGAACAACTATTGAATTGGGCTCCTCGACAAAGAAGTCGTTTTCCGATCGTATGAAGCTGTTCAGTCCATGGCGGTGACGGGTCAGTCCAGGAGTCATAGAGTCCGTTCGTTAGTTTTTCTACAGTACTGTGATAATGAAACCAATGGAACAGCGAGAGACAGAGAGCGAGGGAATTCAGAGAGAGAGAGAGGGGGGCTGACATGTGCAGGGATTGTGTTGAACAGACGAGCAAAGATGCAACAAAAAGAGACAGCAATGACGACTCGCGTCGGATCGGGTCGGGTGTACATTTAGCGAATGTGCGCGGCTGTGGTCGCGTATATGACTGCATATGCTGTGCGTGTAAATAGAATGTCCGAGAGAACGACAGCAACAACAACAACAGCAGCAACAACAACCACAATAGCGACAACAACAACAACAACCGCAAACGCCGCGGCAGGTATAACAGCAAAACTGGGGTATACTACACTACTATTTAGTGCGATAACGAAGATACAATATTCGGGTGACGACGACGACAATAACAACAACAAATACCAAGAAATTGATCAGAGGTTACCTGTGTTGAGACAGTATCGGTGGATTGCCGCACAACGCCTTTGTTCCATGTATGTACATATATTTGTGGGGTCTACGTACGACGGAAGCGATGATTGGGAGGAAAATTGTCGAGCCGGTACCAACATCGTAAGCAACGCGCACGAAGAGTGATGGTCATAGAGGGCTGACGGGAAAATGGGAACACTCAATTCGATGTGTATATTATATTACACGAAAGAACATGAAATTAATTATAATAATAAAAGTGTCGTTCAATTCGATGTGTTTCGTAATCCTACGAATGAATGGATGCCGTGCTCGGCGGTATTGAGGGACTTGACATTAACAAGTAGTCGACTATAATAACAATAACGCAAATAATAACAATAATAAACGTAACACAATTTCCGCAACCACGAGTATAATACATAAACACTGTGTGTGTGGTGTGTGTGTGTGGGTGAGTCGAACAAGATTTTTAAACGACAATGATGATGATGATAATAATTATGGGAAATTATGAATGATGATATGAGATAATAAATCTATTTTTATACTGTCACCGTATAAAACATTCATCCGAGTTCTCATTCACTTCATAGTATTTGTGTTAGCTGGCGTACAAAGATAATCCAGCACAAAGTGAATTTGGTTTTTGAAAATATAATCACAACTACCACAAACGAATAATGCCAATAGCAAACAGAAAAAGAGTAAGATAGGAAATAATTATATATATATATATTGTTTTTAAGTTTTCATATTATTTTATAAATAAATAGATTATATTGAATGGTAGCGAAGTAGTTCGAAAATAAGAAGCTATATAGATACCAATAATCAATACGAGTTCATCTATGTCGAACGATATGGAAATGTGTACCAAACCTGACTACGAACTGAATGAAGTGGCGAAACTCAAACAGCAGCGCCTCCGGTGGTGATAACATCACAAACAATTCGGATGTACGAGTTGTTCGATCGAAGCGTATCGAAAATGCATGAAAATGGATACAAGACGTCTTGCATTGATCATTCAACTATGAGTTATTTATAATAAATAGACCTTCGAAGTGAACAACAGACTGTGCTTCCCCTCGCTGTTCCATTGTTGGATATACGCTGGCGGAGAAACTAGTTCAGGTAGACCATGCAGAGTGGACACTGCAATCGACACCGACAATTCGTATCCGCGTTGAACGCACTGATATAACTACAATACTTTGACACGTAGCTCGCCGTAGAGTGCAGGATTTCTTTATCTCGTTCGAATTTTTGTTCTCTCGCTCTCTGCTGCCCGCCTAAACTTGTTATTAGAGTAAAAATATAGGCGCTGCCATCAAATATCTTTCAAGCTTATGAGCTGTTCGTTCTCATCAATGCCGCCGCCGCATCGACATTTCTCTAATGATAGCGACGGCACAGCACAGGTAACGCCACCCAGTGTGTCAGAGATCCCATTAAAAGCAAAAAGAAGCATGAATAACTAGCTAGCTCCATTTATTGTGTGTCAAGTGTCCGCCTTCTCCTACATCCATCGACGATCTGTCGCACTGTCCATATCGTGAATAGTCTCGTTACCCACTCCACATCCGTTCGACGGCGGTGTCATTTAGGCGGCCCGCTCGAAACTCGCTCCGAAAGCCTCACTGGATTCATTCACCTTCGCAGCGATTAATAGCCACGCGTTTAGCGGGGAGAGGCTGCTTCGCGCGTTGCCGCCGAATATGATGAGCCGCCCGTTGTACGTCGGCGCCTTGTCGTTGTCTTCGCGCGCTTCCTGAAGATGATCATCATCCTCTGTTTTTACACATCTCCTCCGACCTCTGCACGGCGCTATTAAGGATTCGGTATCCTATTAGGTGACGGCGGGAGCTGATATTCGGCGTGTCGTAGCGGCAGGAAAAGCCTGTCTCAGGCAGGTGGATCCACAACGGAGTAGAGAAGTCGCCCGAGGTTCGGACTTTGGGGATGCGGGGGGGGGGGGGGGGGAAGTCTCTACACAGAATGCTGCTGGTTCATTATCATCTCGACGAATTGCAGCGATAAGCATTAGTCGGCGGCCGGCGATGGCCGACCCTCATGAAACATGAAACTACGTTGTAGCGGAAACGGGCCAAACCTGAAGAAGAAACATCGAGCTCGTCACCTTCTAATGATAATAATAATAATAATAATAATAATCTCTCGTGCCGTGTAACATACCCTGCCGCCAGCCTGCAGCACTCGATAATGTGCTGATGGAGATCATCCTGATCCGCTGGCCGCTCCCTCAACGCGCATCCGATTCTGTTGTTCAACTGAGTTGATTTTGCACTAGAACAGTGGTATTGGACAGAACGAGAAGAGATAAACGTGCCCGGGGAGCATTTCGCGACACCCTGTAGCCTCAAGGGATACAGGAGTATGAAGCGAGCATCAGTATTAAGTCGGACGTAATCCTGTCGAGTTTGTGGAGCGGTATGACGCGAGCGACAGAATGACCTTTGCTCCGGTTGAAGAGAACGATTTGAAAAAGGATTTCGCAAACAACGATAAGACAATGAACGAATTTTAATGATTTAATTTTACTTAATTTTACTGAGAAATCGTAATCGTCTAAGAACAGCGTGCAGACAAAAGAAGTACTCAACGGGTTCACATAAACTCCATCGGACATTTTTTTATACAGTCGATATAAATTAATGTAACCTTATCAAATTTAGTAACTGTCAACTCTTGTCCGTTGACTCAACTCATATACTGTTCTAGTGAAGTCGATACTAACATTAATTAGAATTGATAGTTCAGACGATATTGAGGCAAGTGGCGGTAGTTCAATAGCACATTAAGATAGTAGCGACCATTTGCAAACGCCACAGGATCGGAAAACCCGGAAACTAGTGGCTACTACGTACGGCTCGAGCAGTAGGAAAATATGGACGTTTTGAATCAAGTAACTATTTTAGTTCAATAGTACGTATTGTAATATTGTACCGTCCATCTGAGTAAAGTATACAGGTGATTTTGCTGGATAGAGATTTACCCACCAGACGTTGTGGTTCCTTCGGGGCTGTCGGATATTATCTTTCTGGATTACGGCAAGATGCTACTAATGAACTGTAGCTGCTGCATTGCAAAGAATAGTTATGTGGCACCGTTCGCTGACGATCGAATGTTGGTCCCGCCAAAATCCCACAACCGACTAAACGTATCTTGCACCATAGGCTTCTGGCCTGACCTTCTGCCCAGAAGCTTCATTTAACAGTACAACAGGCTCTGCTGTATCTGTTGTGTGAACTATCTCGAACTACCTGCCGGCAACGTCAAGGAGGTTTTTCGAGCATCTACTTCCCCAGCTGGTTAATCCGATAATAATAATAATACGATTAATCTGATATTGTACTAAAAGTTATAGAAATAATTTGAAGTAAAGAGAACACGGAAATTGCTGATATTATATTGTAATCGAAAGGTATATAAAGATCACATAGCCTGTTCACTTAGATATCTTTTAGATCAACGAACGTGGCGTTGGTTTGGCATCGGTCAGACCGAGGTTGTATCTTAGCGGAGGGTACAGCTGTGTTTTTATTCCATTTGAGCAAAAAGGTCATAATTCATCCGTAGTAAGCTCTCGATATTATCGTGATTATACTCTGCTGGTCATGAGGCAGCCAGCTAATTCACTATGGCAAATTTCAGACATATCGATCAGTATATACGAGTATCATCAGCAGTCAATCCGCGGTAATTTCACCACATGGAAAGCCAGCCACATGGGCATTCGCGATGCAGAGCAAAGATCTCTAATTCGCTCTCTTCTTTGTTTCCTACCTGAATATATAGCTGAATGGCTGATTTGGCTGGCAAGCTCTAAGTTAGCTGCGCGTTCGTCTTCAGTCAGTACACAGCATACGCGTACTACTATATATATATATATATATATATAATGTAGAGTTATAATCCTTACTCGCTGTTCGCGCATACGCTGAGAGCAATGTCCAATGGGTCCGTTTTTGTAACGAGCTTAAAAATGCTCACCATCGTCTTCTTAGAAGGCGAGACACGTGAATAAGGTTGGTTGGTTGTTGTTTCCGCTGTACTGCAGCGAGCTGCAGCAGTTGAGAATAAGGCTTTACAGGTAATTTTTGCAGGCAATGGTTCGGGTCATAGGGCGATCGGTGCTCGATGTGCGCTGTTGCGCGACGATCAACGGCGCCAAGAAGCAGTGCTGTGCTCTTCGTTTTAAGCGCGGATCTCCCCGACGACTGGATCGTGCTGCGTATGACCGAGATATATAGAGAGAGAGAGAGAAAAAAAAAGAAATTGGTGTGACATTTGGAAACTCTCATTTCGGGTCGAGTCAGAGATGGGCAACACTGCAGACACTGGCGCAATGATGGGTGCAAGAAGCAATCGGGAAATTCTCCAAAGCAACGCGAACTTCACTCCAACTTGGACCCTTGGACGGATGTATGTTGGTAGAGATGATGATTCGACGAATGAACGAGTTGTTGACAATAAACCCCATCAAATAAAGCTAGAAATAAGACGAATACGAAATATCCCATCGTTCTGAGAAAATGAAGACTGCTTATGTACTGATCAGGTTCGTCTTCCCTAGTGATCCCTATATGAAACCACAGCGCTATCGAAAAGCTGGTAGAGCTGTAGTCAGTTTAACTTCCATAGAGCCAATGAAGTTAAACCTCCACCTGAATATTTAAATAGCCCAGTGAGCTTGAGGAGTGAAAAACGACAAACATATAGGGAGAAGGCCTTTTTGTGATGAGAACACAGAGTGGCCTTGTGTTTTTGTTATAAAAGCACGCATCTCACTAAGTCTATTTAGACTTGATTGATGGTTAGCATTGAGGATCCCATCGATCCAACAGAGTCATCTTTGAAGGCATGCCTAGATTCGAAAGAAATTGATGTATCGTTGTTTAAATTCGCAGTAGCAAGTTCGCACGAATGGCAAAAGAGTTGTTTATAACCAAGCTGTAATGTGGAATATAGACTTTGTTGGTTATCCTGTGTGTACAGGGTATGACCTTAAAACTGTACCAAAAAAATTCACACCAAAATGTGTAATGGCCTATCGAATACATGAGAGTCCCGATGGTAATTGCACGACCTTTGTAAAACATGGTTATAATCTAAACTATATATATACATATTTCTTATGTCACCTGTCGTGCCAGCTGGCTAATTGATCCTGATTGTCTACATTCTCCTGCGTGATACTTGGGACATTGTTTATCACAGAATTTACATACGCAATTGGTCTCTGGTTTTCATGGAAACTTCATTTACAGTTGCTAACACGAGAAACAGGTATTTATAGTCGCCGATTCATGTAGCACAACTAACTGATACCTATTGGGCTCGTGTCTTCTTATTGTATGAACATGGAGTCATGAAGGCAACAATATCGAGTAGAATGCTCGCATCGCGCCAAGGCAGAGTAAAGAAGAGGTCCGCAATTAAAAACAACAGTCACCGCATCACGTTCGGGATAAGGAGAAAATGTCGATGGACTGTACGAGGAGGCCAATAACGGAAGGCCAAGCAAGAAGGGAGAGAACAGTGTTCGCCATTAGCCAAGTTCTGTGTAAAGGAAAAACACGCATTGTTTTACTCTAACTGACGATGAGGAGCACTCGTTTGGTGAAGGAGTGGGGGTGGTGGGCGGTGGGGGGGCGGGGGGTGTATCCGGGGGATCCGTTGTAAAACCAGGCCTAGGAGGCCAACCGCTAAGCGGCCGGAAAACGCTTTGTCGAAGTGGCTATGGTGTCTGCTAGAAACGATACCCGCGAACATCGAAGGGATTTCATCCTAAGCTCTCGCGATTTATCAGGATATCCCAAAGTGATTTTTTGAACGTCCATACGGATCAGTGCTAGAAACAGCGGCGTTCTCGGAACGCCAAAAAATGAGCTTGCTGGATGAAGCTTCGATTGAACAACAACAACGACAGGAACAACTGAGCTGGACGTTAGTACAATAAATGGTGGCCGGGTGAGATCTTTGAGAAACACAAAGATACAGAAGTATATTCGATGTGCGAAACTGAAAATAGCGGTAGCCGGTTTCATGCGTTGAAACATGAATACCAAGGAAATTGATGTCTTGATTTTTGAATAGACACAATTTAGCCCTGCCTTGCCGTTACCTGTATCGATAATTAGAAAGCCTAAGCATACTGATATCGCTTATTTGATCGATACTTATATAATAGTGTCCTACGATGGCTAAGTTTCATTCTCGTTCGTCATAAGAATCAGCACACGTATTGCGATAACGATTTTAAGCTGCTAACAGCAAATCCGAAGTCATTATCTATTAGAGACTTCTGTGGTTCACTTAACTGGGTCATATTCAATGCCCACCGTTGCATATTTGCATTCAACGGGATCTATCTTATGAAGCAATGCCGAAAGCAGTTGTACCATGAACGTCGCCTTAGTCAACTGATACAGAATGCCTTCCCGGCCGCCGACTCTCGGTGGTCACCGATTTGAGCCCAGTGCCGTAAGCCATACACACAGCTTGTGTCGAAAACGGCGTATTATGATTACCTGCTTCTCAATAGCGTGCGCTACCGAAATTTAAAGGTAAAAATTGTTCCATCGCTAAAGGTTCTCGAGTACGTCATCTTGCATTGCACCGGAATCTTACGCAGCGCATATACACAGCAGACAGAGGAGGTAGGCTAGGGACGATTTGCCGATCGAAGGTACACCCTGCCTGTGAGCGGCGAGCCATCACTAACGTCTGACTTGCTTGTTCGCCGGCGCTCCTCAGTTCATCAGCTTGTCTTCGATTCTTGCCAAAACACAAAGCGAGAACTCCAGGCACGATTTCACACATTCATTCGACGACGATGGATCGCTGATGCGCCGCCTCCGAAGATCCATGATACGGCTACCGACCATTTCTCATTTATTTCGTTCACCCGGGTAGAGTGAACGTAAGCGCCACGGAATAATGATCGAACTATCAGCGGAAAAAGTGAGGTCCTAATTTCGTTTTTAAACGACCAGTCACAACAGCCGTTCGAACACAAGGCTGAACGAGAGAGCGGAGTCGTCTCAGTGCGGGGTTATTCTAACATGAGACGCTGTGGACCGGTTTAATAGCGAGTGTACTGAGTTTGGAGTTTCTTCCATTCTTTGCGATTCAAGGAGAATTCGCAGTTCGATTAAATGGGTACGCTTTAGTGACTGTTCTCGAATATTTGTCTGTAGTATTTGTACATAAATATATATATATATATATATATATATATATATATATATATATATATTATAATTTGTCACGACACGGGAATGGCACCACTGGGGTGAACCTGTTTCGTACAAGTTGTTAACTTGTACGAACTCTTCCGGAGCCCCAAACCACCTACAAGCACATATTCATATTTTTCCTTTCACCGTTTGAAAATATTACGCTTAAGATCTCGCTGAACTGAACTATTACTCTATATGATACATGTCAATACTATGCAATATGCAATAATCCGGAGGCGCAACTGCCTGGTGCGTGGAACGAACAAAGGCAGCTCAGATTCATAAGGTGATAGATTCAAAACGGCTTCACCGCCATCACAATCGCAACTCCTATGTCTTGCTGCTATCCAATAATTTCCCCCTCTCTTCCCGTTGCAAGTGAACGGCGTTTCGTCGGCGTTCATGGTTCGCACTGAACTCTAGAACGATGAGGTCATTCATGTTAGGTTGACAAACACTACGCATAATCAGCGTGTGCGTGGACGTTAAAAACTAAACACCAACAGCATTCGAGCATCTCGTTGATTATTGCCGAGGTTGTTGTCGTGAGTCGTCACTTCCTCTCTCTATCTCTCCTCTCGGTGTGGACGTATGATGGCCCCATGTGATGGAACTCGCAGCCCTGTATGACCTCAATCACTGTCGTGAGATGACCAGAACGCCGGGAAGATCCCCAAGAGCGACGGAAAAGCTGGCCACGAAGCAAAACAGACAGTGGTGGTCTTGAGCCGTCTGTGGGTGATGCACCCGGTGCTGCCTTTAACGAATGTGCACGGCTGTGCGCTGTCTCTCGCCGTATTGTGTGCTTCCTCTGCGTGTGTTTTCGTGCGGCCTTGATGGATGTAGTGGGGTAGCAAGGCTTCATTTGTCCTCACCGCACCGATTACTCACTGGGCGGCGACAACCCCCTAAGCCGGCGGCCTGAGCGGTCCCACCTCGACGGGGTGGGGTTAAACGTAAGGCCGGCAGGTCGTCCCTACAGCGGTTCAGGCCGCACGGTGGAGGTGGTGAACCACCTCTACAGGATATAAGGTTAGGGATGCGGAGTGGTTTGCGTGTAGAGAACGAAGTAAACGAAACGTTTTTACGTGCCATAAGATCTGCTGCTGCTAATTGTACCACGGTATCATTACGGCCATCCTCCTGCCCTGCCATCAGACAGCCGTTGGAGTTCACTGCGCCCCCGTTCTCTCTGGCTGATTCCATACCGCGGAGTGGTGTCTATGCTCCCGGCATTCACTCATTGCAGGCCTACAACGAGTCGTATATCAGATGTTCGCTTGGCCTATGAATGCTTATCTAATGTGTAGCGTTTCGATACGAATTGATGCGCCCTGAAACGATACAATCGCACTGTGCTAAGCTGACGCAAGCGTCCACTTCGGCCTGGCGAGATGATCCGAGGGCAGATCCGAAATCGATATGTATTTCAATTAAGTCGTTCGTAGCAAGTACACACATCAGTGGATCAACATTGAATAATGCACATTTTTCAGAAGTCACGTAGCCTCGTCGTTACGCCTTTCCAAAAGGTTTGAACTCTTCTGCATAATAGTAATAGTAATTACTGTGATTATTATTAACATGGCTGTCTGTACCATACACGATAGCGAGCCGAATATCAAAATCGTCGTTCTGCCAACAATCTCAAACTCGACCTAAAACCAAAATATCGTCTCTCTAACAAAAGAGCATTGCTTCATCAGGGCAGCAGCACCACCATTAAATCCACATCAGATCGTACGCTGATTGTGCCCAGAATAGTCGCATACTTCGATCAAGTAGTTTGAATACGATGAACCCTACTACAAAATGTCAAATAACATGTCTTGTTGATGCAATTAAGTCGAGGGCGAGGATGTCCATCGTGGACATGGCAAAACTAGAAATTCAGAGAATATTTCGTACGTCCCATCTGGTGATTGTGTCCGTTGGCTAGCTGGCCTATATGGTAAGTATGCTTATTCTATATACCCGACGACGCAATGCTGAAGAGAAGACAAATGCTAGCAAACTAATCGCATGGCGTATGCGCACATACACACACACTACAATGCGCAAACACACAAAATCTACCCGGTCATCGTACCCACGAAATGTGCGCAACCTGCCCTTGAGACTTCGCTCACGAAGGATTGCGCGGGCCGTCCGTACCCGGTGGATAAATTAAATTCTCCACCTTCGCACATATAAGTTGGCCTTACCTGTTAAGCAATCCACTTCGCGGCAGCAGACAGCCGCAAGAGCAGGGCTGGCGACTTGACTTATATCGTCTAATGTGTTACTGAGATTGTTTTCGCTGACGCAACGGCTTTAGATGTGGAGGAAACGGCTTAGGCTACTAAAATGAACACAAGATTTGTGTGAGAAACGACACGATATTAAGAACGAGATTTCTACTTTACACGAGGCTTAATACCGTGCCCCGACCTATCTATTTGTCTATCTGGTTTAATAAAACGCCCTTATCCAAGTCTTCTTGTCGAATATGTTTCATAAATGACAAGAGAATTGCAACGCGGAACCAGCTGGCCTTGTCAGTCCGCCATCGGTCTAGACCGATGTCTTTTGATAAATGAATGTCGCAAATTGAAGAAAATACACTTTTCTTACTCTTGGCTCGTTGTCTCTTCTCCTTTGTTCGATACAGGACTACTACAAAACGTTTATCATCTTCGTTCAATCTTCCTTTATTGCATTCTCTCTAAATGCTGCCCGTTGGACACGTTCGGCCCTTGAGAGTCCTCATGTCATTGTGACTTGTGTTCACCATCAACCGTAATATAATAATGGGTGCGGCGCAAAGTACATCCCAACGATATCTTTCGCTGCCGGCTAAACACGCGTCTGCGCTGGTCGGCGGTACAATCTAAATGATACGATCGCTGAGCACTTTCCAACTTTTCTTTGCATAGGCTTTTAAACGTACAGGAATATAGATATAATGTTGTGATTTGTAAAAACGTTGCGTTTTTAGTTCAGCAAATCTCTCAAAATGTTTACATATATATACTTGAGCATATCGCGTGGGAGCAGTGTGTCAGATGAGACGTTTACTATGTTCAACAAAATTTGTTCTATTCTGTATGTGATAAGTGCTGTACACGTTACAGTCTTCAGCGTGTCAGTATAAGTCTCCAAAGCTCGTGGTATAGCGATGAAATCGTATCTTCTAGAAGAAGCGTAGCTTCGCAAAAAAATCTATGTTTTTCACCTATCTCTATGGAACGGGACTGTCCTCTGAGGTTTTTAATGGAGCACATTGTGTTTCCATATATAAAGACAAATCGCTCTTAGCAAAGCTCCTCAACGGATGTATCAAACAACACAACAAATACAGCTCGACGACGTTTCCTTTTCCCAGAAAACGACGAGTTCGGCTATCGCCGAAGACGCTGCTCATAGCCCTGTTGTTGTTGTTGTTGTCAATCTTTACCTGGATGTGGCCAAAGCATTGGATTGTATCTCACATGTCATTTGATCAAGTTCTTAGGAGCCCTCGAATTTGACAAATGCGCAGCCATTTCGTTCAGTTCCTCCCTGCTCAAGAGGGAAATATACGTCCGGGTGGGCAAAGTCCTCCCATGGTATAAAGGTAATCAATGCCAGGCAATTTCCGATCCCCGAGGGCGATGGGAATTCAGGAGTTTAGCGAGTCTCACACTTGACATACGCTCACTATTGGCTGAGTGGCGCACATGCATCATGCACTGCCGAAACCACTCATAACAAAATATGTAGGCAATCTCAGTTCCTGGAGGCGACTCGTTGATCTTGGATCGTTTAGATCTCTACGTCTAGATGATATACCTGAATTCATTGTTAACTGTTACGGAAACAAAATGCTCAAGAATGAAAGCCGTGGACTATGAACGCTATTCGTTATCTGAGTAATAAGCAATATCCTCTTTTCTCGATTGCATTTTTCAATAATTTATAAATTGCACACACTGTGTCTTAAACATTTCCATTAAGATAAAATAAAAAATAAAAAACTAGGTGCGTCTTCT
The DNA here is from genome assembly GCA_019614645.1 of Stratiolaelaps scimitus. Taxonomy (NCBI): domain Eukaryota; kingdom Metazoa; phylum Arthropoda; class Arachnida; order Mesostigmata; family Laelapidae; genus Stratiolaelaps; species Stratiolaelaps scimitus. Next base: position 6,596,686 of record JABWDB010000013.1, on the reverse strand, counting down.
TCAAAACTTCACACTGTCGTATTGGTCTGCCTAAAGGTTGCGGGCGTATGAGCAATGAAGTTATATACTCTCCCAACTCATTTCAATGACTTGGCAACACTTGTTCGGATGACACGAAGTGGAAGGAGCATCTTAAGGTATCGACTTAATATACGATGCCACTATTGATGCTTTTGTGAAGCTAGAACGATCGGGACTAACAACGGAACTTTTCTGGAGATCCATCTACCAAGTATCGCTTATATCACTAAACCCTCGTATTGTCTGATTAACGTTAAAGCTAGTCCGAGCCCTGATGCAGCATATAATCTAGAACACGATCGAACTCTGCCAAATGATAATAACTTACTGAGACCCGGGTTTTTTGGGCTGAGTTTCAGCTAACGTTTAACTTCCACGGTACAACTGCTTTTTAGCATTGCTTCGTAAAACGGACCCCTAAATGCGAAAATGTTCACCGGCGAAGATCGAACCCGTGCACCTACGTGTCTCTCCTCCGATCACGAGGCGCACACGAATGCACCAAGCCACAGGGCTCAACAACTTGTCTAACTCCAACAGAGCCCGACTGTCCAATTCGTAGACACGTAGAACACTGTCCTCAATAGCATGAACAATTATGTGTCTATAAACCAATTCAAACATAAACATAAGACATCTGTAATTGGGCAGTACATCGAATTTGTAGCTGAGTTGAGATGACACAGTGTCAATGTACTGCGAAATGTGATTGTGAAAGTCAATGAGCAGTTCGTGTCCCCATAGTGAAGAATAAGGCGATTGGTATTCTCTAATACTGTTGACCCTCAACTTCTATAGAGGGTCTAACGCAGGACATACACTGTGTACATTCGACGTCTGTGATATGAATAACGTATATATAATAACGTATCAAGAACGCTTATTGAATACAATGTCACAAGGCTCGCTTCGCACACCCGTGAATGTCAAATAATGCGACTATCCACAGCGAAAATGCGTTTCGTGTTTGTATCAAACACTCTAATTTCGAATCATCCAGTGCTTGAAAAGCTGCATAGCAGTGCAGGATTGGCCATTCTGTGAGATTCGCAAAGGCAACACGCCTGTCCGGGGAAACTGCAGCTTGCGATCACCCCACTATAATAGTTCAATGATGGAATCGCTCCTTTTTATATTTACTCGATCGATTACGCGGCTGGCGGTTTCGGTTGATAGCACAAACCTATATATAAGCAACCGTGGAACGAAGTGTTCCCGCAACGCTGAGGTGGTATCTGTTGCCGTCTGAGGTTATGTTATACCTCATCTGCAATTCTCTGTAAATGCGATAAGTATTTAAGTGCTACCTCACGTATATGTCGCTATTCATTCTCGTGTGCACTCTCACCATAGGTTCGGTTGATTGAATTCTCGTTTGATTTACTGATGCTGTGAATCACCAGCGACACAGGGGGTGCCGCAACCTCTAATTGTGTCTGTCGATGAGCCCCAAAGCGTAATTCTTTTATTTGTTTTCGCTCTCTCTCTCTCTCTCTCTCTCTCGCCACTTCTCTCTCTCTCTTTTTCTCCCTGACTCCGATGAGACAACGCATCCTCATTCGAAAGGTTCTCGTCGATCTGCTGCGTCGGAAGCGCCAGCCAGCGAACGAGACAACCAACAATTCGATCCCGTGTGACGTTCTGCTCTTAGTTTGCCGTGTCGAGTGTAGCGCGACGATGTATTAAGTGGCGATCATTGAATCTAGTCGAATGGAGTGGGTGAGTGGGTGGGTGGCCAGGAGCGAGCGTTCGCATCCGCCAACCACCGTATGCCGCCGCGCCTGCTTTTGAATCAAGTAAAAAGGAGGACGCAGATTCTGCCAGCTACTTCGGCACGATCCGAGCTATTGCGGCGCGTTTCGAGGCAGCGCAGAGCGATTCGATTGAGAGACAGAGAGCTGCCAGTTAGAGATCGCCGGCGCCGTCCAGCTCGTGACGACCAACAAATCAGCAGCCTGCCAGCTGCTGTCTCGACGTAATAGTGGGTCAACAATCGCTACGCCGCCACCTCGCCATCGCTGGGTAGGCGAAATATTGGCAAGTGTGCAAGCATCGTAAAGACGGATAATTGATGGAAGAGCAGCCACCGCTCAGAGTTATTGAATAACTCACTCACTGGGCGTTTGGCGTTCGCGTCCGATAGCCATTGTGTTATTATTATTATTACTAATAATAGCAATAATAATAATAATAATAACAATAATAATAAAGCTGGGAAAAATTACGACCAACGTGTTCTGCTTTGAGACACCGACGTAGGTTGCCTTGCGACCTAACCCTGACCATTAAACATATGAATGAAGATTATATGTTTACGTATACCAAAATGAGGAACGTATTTCAATGTAAGTGTCACATTAGCCATTCGGTTTACGTCAACCTAAGAATATGATTTTGAGCGCTCAAAAGTAATATGTTCCAACACACCAATGAAATCGCACAGGGTGCGAGGGATCCCGCTGTGAATCCCGAGAAAACGCCTGGCTACTGTCTGCCGCCGAGCCCGGGATAGTTACTATGTATTACCGACGGGCTGATCTACATATTTACGGTGTCCCGTCAGTTGAGACGCGTGGTACACTTGATGCGTGCCCAAAATGTATCAGGGTGCGAACTTTCAGATCAGTTTCTCAAATGAAAAAATATCCTAGATGTGCTTCCCATAGGAGCTGCTATGCTCGCGTCTCGTTGATAGCCTCCTTCTAGAAATCGGTATGTAAATTTTACTTCTCTGTGTATACGTGAAAACAAATGCCGAAAATGAATTCACTACTCACTCAGATATATTGTAGCAATCAGTGATTATTATCGACAATATATTGTGTACAGTAATCGAATTTCCCATCGGGCTGGGCCCGAAGCGCTCCCTGTTCCAGCGCTGGCCGCCGAGCAGAAAGAGAATGTAAGTTTTGTTCTAGGCGCTCTCGCAGCATACTAATTGTATTTTTGTTCATAGACCAAAATTTAAATCAGATATAATAATATATGGTAGCAAGTACACAGAATATTACTGATACGAGCAGACTCTGTGCTGGATCGTATGATGCACTTCTGGTTTTCCAAACCCTGTATACGATGCCGTCAAATTTGCATTTCACAGAAAATTTACTCTGCTAGAAATTCTTCCAGGCGATGTCTGTCTGCTTCACATATCCACAAACAGGCAAATTCGCAGTTATACTATTATATAATCAGATAACATAACCTTTATTTTTCTACCCGATCAGATTATTATACAATTCAAGCTGGTAGGTATCCTCGTAGTACGCTCAATTCTGTCGACTCCGAGACCCCATTATGCACCGAACACAATACTGCCCCCTCGACTGTCGTGCCGGCTAATGCCAACGTATGTAGCTTTGGAAACAGGAAGAACCCAATGAAAGAGAGGTAAACCCAGAAAGCAGAATCGTTCGCCACCACAATGTCCTATAGCCCTCTAACAGAGACATCACAGTGTTCTCTCCGACAAACAAACGCACTCTCTCGTATACATGTTCATAGAGGTCCACAGCGGGCGAAAAGCTAGATAGATAGAACATGCTTCTCCGCCGTTGCCCCATTTCCCACAAAGGCGCCCAACATCCACCGTTCCCCTCCGCAGTTCCCGTGGCTAGCCACAGCACAAGGTCCGTTTAACTCGTACACTCTCGGCGAGCACGGGACAGGGGCCTCGTATGAGCCGGCCGATTCGTTGCTGTCGGACGACTTTCGTCGTTTTGTTCTTGCGGGCCGGAACAAGCGCCAGCAGAGCCGCCACCACCGCCGCCGCCGACGTCGAGCGGGAGCGAGGCCTTGCTGAAGAAGCGAACATTGTGGTTGGAAACCCCCAAAACCATGACACGCCACGATCCGCCACCATGCCGCTAACCCTGTCCTGCTTAGCTATCCCCCCCTCTACGCGCAGGCCTCCCCGCTGGAGACAGCCGTCACTCTGAACGTCGGGGCCGGCGTTTGTGCAGCCGCGATGTCCAGGGCGGCAGCGGTCGCTGTTGTCCTCGTTCGTTTCGTAACGCGAAGAGGAGGAAAATCGTTAGAACTCAGTCAGCAGGCCGAGGCTGGTTCCTGCTGTATGCCTGCTACGCTTCCGCGTGGCCCGTTCTGTCAGGCCGTACGGGCTGGTTTGCTGCCATCCGCCCGATAGGTACCAGCAGCAGCGGCAAGTTTCGCTGCAACCGCTTCAACTGCCAACAACTATGCGCCTCTGCTGCTACTAGGCTGTTTCTGCTATTTGACGCTGCCGGCCTGCCACAGGGGCTTGGAGGCAAATCCGATTTTTATTGCTTCGTTTCGGTGCCTGCTTGGCCTGCGTGCCAGGCGGTTCGTTGGCTGGCGGCGCCTGCAACGAGAGCGACAGACGGTGAGCGACCGAAGCGCTTCTGCTAACTGGGGCACCCACTACGAGGATTAGTACCTTGTGTTCGGCAGGGTTTGCTGAGGGGAATAGGGGCACAGCCGTGCCGACCGGACTGCCACCGCCGGCGCCGCCGCTGCTGCTGCTGCTGCTACTGGTTTTAGCTGCTCCTCAGACATATAGCCCATATTGCTGGCTATGCCGATTGGGGTTTATGTATGTGTCAGGGCGAAGCGGCGAGCTCATGGCACTACGTGCACCGCCACCAAGCCTGTCGACCTCAGCGAGCCCCCTCCAACGCGAGTGACAACTACATTTTCAAATGAAACAGAGCGAGCGCGACCGACGCTCACTGACGACACCGAGCGTCGGCAACCAGTTCCTCCCGTGGTGCGTTCGCACGGCTCCGCTCCTACGTTTGTATGCCGGATACGAAAATAAAAAAACCCTAAGCTTAGTTCAGCCAACATCTGTTACGTCGAGCCAGTCGTTGCGTACTCAGCCGCGTAGCCTCGTAGCGTAACAGCGGACGGGTCGACGTGATCAGGACAATGGACGGAAAACGGGCGTGGATTTGAAATATCGTCCCTGGGAAGATCACCTCTAACTTCGCGTGCGTTCATTCAGCGACAAACAAACAGATGCGAAAAAGGGATGTTCTACAATAGCCAAGCGTAGCTCACCTGACGTGATAGCTAATGATCGACGAGCGAGGTTCAAGCAGGCCAGATGAAGACAGAGAATACGGTGTTTGACACAGCAAATGACAAATCATACGACCATTGCAAAGGCACGAGAGTAAGGCTAGTTTTTGATATTTAGGATGGGTAAGGGAACAAGTAGTTAATAGTTTATTGTATGTACAGTTTGAATGACTTCTGCTTCAACCGTAAACCTACTTTCTCCCGTACCATAAGATGTCCTATCTAACTGTCAACGTGTGTTTCGCTTTTTCCGTCGCCCTGTACACGAAAAAGTACTCAATATTATAGTATTATCGGTTCGTTTCAGCGTTTCGAGACATAGCGCAGAGCTGAATAACCACGTTTTTACACTTCAACGAAGAACGGTTGCTTTCGCCTACACTCGGTTATTTATTGCTTCTGTTTGTACAAACATTTCTATATGCAGCCCTAGAGACTATTCTATTATAATTCCTATTTTTGGCTCTTCGGCAAAGCAACGCTGGTAACCATACGAACAAGTCTCATGCCGATAGATTCGACCGTACAAGATAAAAATTAATGGAAACATCCAGAAAAACGTATCATCTCTAGCGTATTTATGTATTCAATACCTGACATAAGGTGACAATAAAATAGAGGCTAACATTTTGAAAACGAAAGCAGAGCATATTAAATGAATCGTCTCTCAGCTTCAATGCGACTGACTAGACGTTGTTATTTATCTACAGCGTCCTTCTCTCGTTCTACATCCTTTACCGTCTATACGTAACCCGCGCAGATGAGAGATCCCATCCCATGTGGTAACTAATGGTATTAGCAATACGAAATGCTATCGGGTCGAGCGCCTGCTGCTCTGCTGTTGTTACAACTGTTGCAGCATGGACCCCTCGAGACGGTCGCGGATGATGGTGGCCGCCCATAAGAGCCAAGTACTCTGGACTATGTTCCACGGTTATCGAACGGGAAGGGACCGTCTTTGTTGCATTGGCTCCCCCCGCCCGCCTCAGCCATCTCGTCCTCCATCAACAAACAGAGCCTTCGGACTCGACAAAGCGACATGTCTCGGAATAAATTTATTACGACATTGTCGATAGAGCCGTTATAAATCTATTCGGGCGATCTGCCTCGGACGCCACGTACGGACAAGCCGCCGTCTTGCAACCCGGCAATAACGGCCGGCCGGCCGGGTGGCCGAACGAACGCAACAACGTTGTCCTGCTCGACGCAAGGCCTCCGCTGAACCCCCCCCCGTCCGCCCCGCCTCGTCGAACTCTATAAACTGGTCATCGGGCAGTCGGCAGAGGAATAAAAATTTCCGGCGAGGGCTGAGACCCACCAGCTCCAGCTAGGCCAGCCGTCAAGCCATCGTTGTTATATGCTGCGAGAGACAGAGAAAGGAGGCGATTCTCCTATGACATTCGTCATAGGTCGACGTGGCAAGTGCACGAGAACGAGGTCGGGGTGAGAGGGACCAACATGACTGACGACTGGTCGATCGTTGATTTATTCAGAGCAGACGGATGTGATGTTCTTCAACACGAGACGGCCGGGCGACACCGATGCGCGGCGGGCAAGCCGGACGTATGGCAGCAACGGTGAGATAGAAACGAACAACGAAAGCCAAGGGCACTTACTCAAATTAAATTTCCTCCGATTGTGAAGGAACAGACAGGGGAACACAATATGTGAGGAGGAGGAGGAGGACACACATTGTATGACCGGGTGGTGTCGTTTGCCGTTGTTTGGCCACGCGGAACAGCGAAGAAAACGAGTAATGTATAATATAATAGAATGCGAGACCGTTGAATAAAAAACTGAACTTTCGCACACGTATATATATATATATATATATATATATAATATATATATATCATTCAAATTGTATCGGGTCATATAGATGGATTCTGTAGGATCCGGCCTCTTCATGGCAACGGCCCGACGATGTGCAATCAATGACTTAACCTGTTCGAGGAAGAGAGGTGGGCGTCGCGCGTTCTACAGTCAAAGTATGCTAAATACATAGTCATTGTACAGGCTACGTGCCATAATGCAGAGCACTCAAACACGGAGTGTCTGACGGGGCCTGAGAGTTTCGCTAGACGCGTCCAAGAAGACCTTGGCGTGCGCAAAGCATATAAACATAGAAACATTTAACAAAATTGCATTCAGGAGTCTGTTCCCCTGATCCCGGATTTCGTTGTCGCGAGGCAATCTTGGTTTATAAACTAGCTGTACAAGTGGATGCATCGCACCACAGCTCGATCATGACCGGGGGAGATTCAGAGCAAGAAAGTGCCGATATCTGTTACAATCTAGACGACCTAATGGTGATCAAGAATTGTAAACTTCAAACGTCGCTGTTAAACAGTGATTACGGGCACGAAAATCACTAGAGAAGCAGGTGTTTCGTATGTTAGTGACGATTAACCTGCTACATTCGGAACTGCAACAGGTTACATTTGCTGGACATTTATTGTAAATGTATTTTTGTTTTTTCCGGCTGACCCTCAGCTGTTCCCCTATGCGACAGGCCTCAGCTCTTAACCTTTTAGGTATTACTATGAGCCTGTCGGGGCCACCTTTGCTTATTCTCTTCCTTACTCGTACCTGGCAAGAATCTTCATTGTAAATGTATTACCAAACGTATTGTTTATATAATATAACATGATGCATCTGAATCACATTATTCGGGCTAAGCCGAGCGTTTACCGCGCTTCGTGCACAAAGTGTTCCACACTTGAACGAGTCGTGCTGGGCATCCGGCGGATACCTTGAAGTACATCGGTGGATTCCATTGGTATACTGCTGAAAATAGCAAATAACTTGAGCGCCGTCTGAGATAGCCGCATATATTTACCACACACCCAGTTAATGACGAAGAGACCGCCTCCTTGGGATATGCAAATTGTGAAGAACTTTGGCTAAACTTGAGTCTCCCTTCCGAGTTTCTCGCTAGTAGGCTGGATAAACGATTGTAAACTGGCCAAGTCAGCTTGCACATATCTCGCATCATCCAGCGAACGCGTTCGTTTCGCATTCAGATATATGAACGCAGTAGAGTTTCATGCCATAGGTTCAAGCGCTGTCTAGGCATATGTCACTTCAATTGCGTGTGTCACTTCAGTGTATTTGGCTAGTTTTCATAGCAAGTTCCGTAGACTCTGCATATAAACGCCCTCACGTCGAACAAATTGATTTCGTTTATTGGCCTCTATCACTATCCCTCAAGGCAAAGTGGTGAAAGATAGAGTTTCGCTTCTCGAGTTCAACCAAGTTTCGGCAAGAGCTAGGATCTCAAGCGGTTTATTGCTCGTGACGCCGCGGGCGATTGTCACGCCATGTACAACTGTTGTGCCTTTGCTTAGATCCAGCACGATCATGATTCGTTGGTGTGCATCTGTCGTTCGGGCAAAACGGATTGATGAATGACGTCACGTCTATGCCTGGTTAATGTTGTTATTAGTTACGTGTGCCCCATTAACGTGTTCATGTGGAGATTATTAAGGTCCAGCTATAATATATATATATATATATATATATATATATATAAAGACTGAATGACGATGCGGGGAGGAACATCGACGAACGAAAGGTAGAGAGATAGGTAGAGCCGCAGCTTCGCAGCTGATGGACAGCAATCGTGGCGATGCGGATGCCGCCGCCGCCAGCGTTTCAGTTTGTTTGCAGACGCCCAAGCTTAATCGACTGTATAATTACATGATTAAGTGAGTCTGAAACTATCGATTGAAACAAGATGGCAGCGTACGGGCGCTTGCAGAACGCTCGCGAGCCCACCGCATCTCCTCTGTAACGGACTCGACGCAAATCGTTCGCTGTGTGCTTTGCACATCGCCTACCACTGTGTACAATCCACTGACCCCGCGTTGGTGGAAAATCCAGTATATGCGGGAAGGGGAGGCAACGCGGCGACGGGGCGAATCGCGCAGGGAAATCACCGGGAAACTACCGCTGTTTCAAGCCGCGGGAGTTCTTCGTTGGACACTCAACGGATCTTGGTCGGATCCGGTCGGGCACAGTACGCTACGGAAGACCATGGGGGAAAGGACTTCGATTTAGGGGGGTTTACAAGGTGGGGGGGGGGGGGGTGCCGGGGTGTAACTTAATAATGAAATCGCCACACGAAAACTGTATACATAAGGACGCTTCTTCGTCCTGTCGTTACACACAACGTTGCACAGAGGAAAAGCGATAGACGGACGGATAGTGGCTGCTAAACCTCAAGCGATAAAGAGTTCCTCCTGGGGGAGACAGCATTGTTGCGTGGTAACGGCGCCACCGCCACCAGAATTGAGTTAGCGTTTGTCGAACGGCGACAAGATACATATCCGCAAGTGTACTGTTATTAGGTTATTATTAACAACTTGTTTGATACTTCATAGGCATTTGTTGGAGGCAACGCCGCTGGGTGACCGCGATGTCACGCATCCTGCACAGTAGAGTGATGTGCGTTTCAATGGATTGAGAATAGGTTAGACAGAAGGCCGATGCCCCACTGACATTGAACGTGTAGTGTGATTCGTATGGAGCGTTCGGAGAGTTACGCAACAAGTTAGTTACAACCCAACGGGACACTGAGCAATGTTTGATAGCTTCGATGGTAAACCTCCGTGCGTTTTTATTCATTACTATTTCTGTAGACACAAATTTATTTAGCAACGAGTAATTCACAATGAAAAAAGACAGAAATAAATAATCCAGACAAAAATCTTAGAGGACGAAAAAAACTTTACTCAAAAGCCCATCAGAGCTCAAAGATTTTTTTCAACACGTTTTGACGCCCTCTGGGATAACTTCTATAGGATGATTTCTCCTTTTCTGATTCTCGTTTCAGCATACATGGTCGTATCTAAACGTATGTTGATAAAAACAGGAAGACCAAATGCAGTGAAGCTTACCTTCGAAACCGTGTTACGTTGATTAGTCTCCTATAACGTCGTGCACCTTTCATAACATCCTGGTTGAATGGGCACCAGTTGCCGAGTGCCCTATTGCTTTCTGCACGGGCTTACATTGCAAGTGGTTATAATAACAATTACACGAAGAAATCTTAGAAACGCTTAACTTTCGTTAGTCGTTCTCCCATGGGATTATGTTTCCTACCAAACGTTTTATATATATATATATATATATATATATTTAGCCCGCCTATTTGTACAGCAATAACATACAGTTCAACTACGATGTGATAAACCGCAGTCAAGAATGTGTTCTACATCTGACGGCATTTATCTAACAGACACAGTAGATATGTTAATATTTGAACTACATTTCCCTGTCCATGTGTAGTGTTCTCTGTCAGCAAACGCGTGCACTCCTGAGGCGAACTTTGAGATTATTCTCTCGTCTCACTCAGCGATCGGAGACTTTAATACCCTCCCCGCTTGTAATTAACCGACCCTGATTAAGTAGGTCGTTCCCATCTGAAAGATGAAAATGACACTAGCGAACAATTTCACGCACCAACTGACTGCTGCATCCAGTTGCCGGTCACTTGTTTATGGGACGATCCGTCGTAGTGGGTTCCCCGTGTTCGCGCCCTCAGTTTAGTAACCTGATGAGAGGGATCACCTGAGCGTTCGTTTTCGTTCACCGCACCCGTGACCCGGTCGCCTCAGAGGCCTTCGCGCTGCATGACTGCCGAACACTATATGAAGTGGTAGCAATGTCTAAAGTGGTCAGGTTTCATCATCCTGTTTCGCAAACGGCGTTCACCTACTAACGGCGGCTACGCAGGTCTTCTTTCACCGAAATATGATATTTTATCTGAGTGTGGGCCGATCCGCAGATCTCTGAATCAATCTGAACTGCATACACATAGGAGCGTGCAAATATATATATATATATATATATACATATGTATTATGTCATATCAAATTATGTACAGGCCACGTATGAACTGAGTGCGTTAGTAGAGCGAGCGTCTATCTGGACACCCTATAAATACAATACTACAAGCCATAGGATACATTTATCTCCATACCTACACCGGCATGACCATGTGAGGCATTGCAGCAGTAGTCTCCAACGATGGCGCTTTCGGTTGGCAGCGGCCAGCGCAATGAGACGGAGTCTGTCTAGCGTAATTTGGTTTGAGTTCGTCATACGTCAAGGCTTTCTCCGCCTCTTTCCTCCCCCGTGAAGGTAGGGAATCCGAGTCGCCCGGAGGCAACAACTCAACGAGCCGCGCAGACACTTCGACGCGAGCCGTGAGGAAATCCAGATCAAGGCTGGCTACCGGCGGGCTGACTTGGCGTGCAGTCAGTCGGCTGACTCTTGTCGGGCGCATGTGCGCTCCAGAGCGAGGGAACTAGAGCGCCGCCTTAAAGTGAAGCGATAAACGACAGACGGCTCGAACGAGGGAAGAAACTGACTTCTCAGGTTTTATCATTTTATAGCGAAGCGGCGGCGGCGGCGGCCACAGTAGCGGCTGTGTGCACTTTTCTTGTTTCTAGCTTTGTTCGTCGTCTATACGCCGCAAGTGCTCCACCGCTGCTGCTGCTGCCGCCGCCGCCGCCTTCTCGCATCTCAGGAGACGTACACCGAGCGCCAGATCGCAAACGGCTCTGCGTTGTGGTCGCTATCAGACAGCCGCCAGTGGACCTTCCACCTCGAGCCACTTTGAGACTGACCAGTGTTGCAGTACCTCGCCCGTCTCCTCGTACAGCCGAGACTTTTCGTACTCGGAGACTCTGTGGCCTGTGCGAAGAAGACGCCAAACAAGGCCCCGCCGACAGCGAGCGGCAAGATCATGTTCTGTGCCAGCAAAGGATTTAGAGATACAGCACTGGATACAGTCCAGGCAGACAGCGGTGAGGGGTATTCCCATCCACTCACGTCCCGCTGCCTTCATATGACCTCCACACGCGCATATGCGAATCACGAATGCCAAAAGGTGAGCTGAAAGCTGCGAGCACAGTAAACAATTGTACCATAACGAGGCGGGAAGATTCAAAACTGTTTTTCCAAGTCATATATATCTATATATATATATATGTGTGTGGGTGTGTGTGGACCTGAGGCGCAATTTCGGTTTAACGAAGACCTTATTTATCTTAATGCCAAGTGAAGTGCCATGCCTTAAAAGTTGAGAACCCTCAAAATAATTGCTGGTTTTACTTTATTTGTGAAATATTAGGGCATTCGATCTGTCGGCCTTTTAAATGCCAATTACTTTTGACCCAAATGAGTTAGAACAAAGATCTTTTTGTATGAGTTAGAGGTACGCTTAGAGGTCCAGCTTTATTTACACACCAGCGCTCTGGGAGTTTTGAGATAGCCAAATATTTACCATTCGCATTTCCATTTAGAATTTGCTTATCAATTGCTATTGTGAGTAAGTCGACGTTTGCATATGGAACCCCACCTATTACCATTTTAATGCATGGAATAATACCATAATCACATGGGCTTAAATCAGGAGAATATGAGGGTTGAAGCCATCGCTCAATATTGTTCCCCTCCATCCAGGCCGTAATTTCAGCAGTGCGGTGAGGTCTTGCATTGTCGTCGAGTAACCACACTCGGTGCTGTCGATCCCTGTAACCACACTCGGTTGTTTTTCTATTGCGGCTAATATTTCTTTATAGCAAACGCCCTTGATATCCAGCGCGAGTATCATCATCATCGTTCGTCCGAATCTATCTGGCGTTACCACAAACTTTGCCGCTTCACCTTGTCGGAGCCACTGTTTTGCTTGATCCTTCTCAGGAGGTCTATGCAGGCTAACCCATGTCTCGTCTATCGACACCATGTGTTCTAAGCGACTGGTTTGTTGCGTATATGTCTTCAAATTAGATATCGAACACTCCACACGCATTTTCATCTGGTCATCACTCAGTTTATGGGGAACCCATTTTGGACTAATTTTCTTCAGCCTCAGCATATTGGTGATAATTCTATGACACGTCACCTGAGGAACCCTAGTTTCAGTCGACGAAGACTTCATGGATCAAGCTCTAGTTCGCTCAAAAGCTGCCTTGATTCTGTCAATTCGTTCGTCCCTTGTCTCACCTGATTTATGGTCCTGCCTCGGTGATCATCGGTATCCAAATTTTCACTGTTAAACCGCTCGCACCAACGTTGCACCGTTCACTGGCATAAGGCAGACCTCCCGTACGCGTTCACTAATTGTCGATGGATTTCAGCTGGAGGGTGTCCTTGGAGAAAGAAAAACATAATGATTTCCCGTTGATTTTTCGGGGAATTTGCACTTTTTGCTGCAGTGTCCATCTTACTGATCATATCGAAACCACTAAATGGTCGAAAGGAAGGTTTCCGGCGCGCGCGCGCTTCAAGTTTGAACGCATTGTGCCACGTAGTTCGGACTGTGCGCCATTCGAAAGGCGCGACAATTCAATGAAATTCCCTAATAACTTAGTCGTCAGCGCGGTGGCTTGAGCGGCTCGTCTCTGACTGTAAAAAGCCGGACGACACAGGCTCGAGTGCCGCCACGTGACATATACAGTTCCACTAATAAACCAATGAAACCTTTAAACCTTCTCTACGCAGTTATTGCCATGGTTCGTCCCCTTAAGGATCTCGGCATCCTGACTGAGGGCTTGCTGAGACTATACAACGCCTTAAGGATCCGAAGTATTAACTGCATAAATGTGTAAACCTGGTTACAGAAGGCAGATAAAACCAGGGATTCATTCCTGTAGGAAAAATTGCCTATTATGTAGTTGCTGCCTTAACAGTATTATTATGTTATCAATTGATTTGACCTGGGCCTATCGCAGCCTGTGCTAGCTAACAAAGTTGAAAAGATGGACTCGATTGAATTCGAGCTGCGAATCGCCAGGGAGATAGCAACGTGAAACGAATGCAGGTGTTGTTAGGTGAGGAACGTATCCTAGGTTTGCGCCTACCAAGAGTCGGATGCAATCAAGAAATAAACAACGTTTCGAAATACGTTTACACGGTGTTTATTACAACTCATTCATTCGCGACATTTGGCAAAGTAAGAGATGACATGAATAAATGCGGTTATACAAAGATAATACATATGCGTTGTTGTGTCGCTGATTGCTGGAAATCTGTGCCACCGACCTGTGCTTATCCACGATGTGGACTCTCATAGAGTCTATTTCCTCAGGGAAATTACATCAAATCACCGTCTGCACCGGTGTACTATCATTGCCCAGACGTACGACAACTCAGCAGCAGCAGAAGCTGCATTCAATTATCGAATGATGACAAGGCCGAGTTCCCGCTGCTTATAATGACCAACAATATCAAATTTGAACGACCACTTCAATCTCGATTCGCCGATGTCAGCTTCGGGACCGTCTGCTAGTGACAATTGTAACCAAGTTGGCTGGAAGAAGAAAAATCTCGACGAGGTGCTGGCAAGCGTCGGCGTTCTACGGGCTGGACCAGTCCACCGTAGGAAGAGCCGATTTTCGAAGGCGTTACGAAACGGCCACACAGAGCAGATGGCTACCGAACCAATGCCGCTGCCCTTGCTGCGGATGCTAGAGCCGCCGTTCACGGCGGCCGGCCGGCCGGCCGCCCAGCCACTGAGTGTTGGTTGATCAGATTGGGTGAAAAGCGACCGACGTGCATGGCATTCGATTGAGTGAACGATGGAACCAGCCGAAGATAGATAGATATATAGAGAGATACGTCCGAAGTAGAGAACACACATTAAAGGCATCGCTGGACTGCTGCTACTCGTTGTGCCACTGCACGGCAAGGGCCCATCGACAGCGGAGGCTGTCCAGCCATCGTCTTCCATGCTACAGCTTGCGGTTGAGGCAAGCACAAAAACGCAAATAGGCGGATGTAGCCGCTCGCGACATCTCGCTCTATCCCACAGCCCCTTGTGTAGAGCGCCCGTCAACGAAGTTGGATCCCTCTCACGTTCGAATGCCGAAACGCTGAACGCGACGCCCATCTGCGCGGTTCGCGGGGATTCGCGCGCAGCAGCGAGCTCGAAGGCCGCCGCGAGCCTATTCGGACGAACATCATTCGGCCTTTTTTTGGACGGCATTCGCGCCCCGCGCGAGAGATCATTGCCATTGATTGAAATCGAATATGTTTTTTGCTGATAGATCAGCGGAGAAATAGTTTACCTTTGAGGCGCATTCTATGAGCAATACATCGCTCCGAGACGATGCAGTTTCTGTTAGCAAATGATGTATTATGTATAGCTGGCTGATGATAGTACGGTGATAGTTGTCCTCACGTCATTGCGATGCGGCAATTTTTCTCGCATTGTTTTGCCTCCGTAGCATGACACGATTAAATCAGCCTGATTGATCAGCAGAGTCCGTGGCTCGAGAATTCGTGGTTTCTTGTTTGTTGTTAGCCATTGTATATATACAATGTTATTATATACATATATAATAACAATGCTGTTGGATAATACACATGCACGACTAGGGGTTACGAAGAACCGGTCGGTCTAATCCAACGTCAATTTTTAAGCCTGTTTAATTAATATTGTACACGGTCTAAAAAATCAATTTCACCACGTAGAGCTTCGTCATCAGCGCAATTTCGCAGCGATGCAGCCAAATGAAGAGGGCCCCACTGTTCCACATTTGCATTTAAAAGGGGTCCGTCTTATGAAGCATTGCCGAAAGCTGTACCTGTGGGTCAGCCCGGAAAATTTAAATGAAGAGAGCGAAAATGCAATAGGTCCGTTTACTAAACAAAACATCTCACGCGTGCTCCGTGTGAAGGCCCTGTATCGGAAGGCTCTATATATATAATGAAAGCGATTTTTACTCACAGCGTCTTAACCTGCTTTTGAGCACATGTTAAGGTGTGGGCGGCCCAAGTAGCTATTCAGAGTGGCTCGTTCGCTTCGTATGCTTCTCGTTATAATTGTCATATCGACTCCTGCTCTCATGTTTCGCAGTTGCCCTGGGCTGAGATCTCACAACCGTGAATGACGGTTGATATATGGCGTTTACGCTTGTGTGGATGTAATACCCGCTTCTGCGGCCGTGTATTAACAACGCGCTGGCGGCAGGAATGTAGAAGGAAAAAATGTTAGCCGTTTTTCTGGCTCGCTCTTTGGGCTCTGGTAGATCGCTTGGTATCGCGTTTGGCGTTCAGAGATGTCCAAGCAGAGCAGGCCAGGCAGCTTGTCGGTGTTTCTAAAGGCACCACACCGGCTGTCTGTGTATGCGACGGGCTCTGCCAGCATCCCATCCTACCCCCGACAGTTCCCATTTCAGGGATTCCTGGCAATAGGAAGTGGGATTTTTGGGCGATTTTTCTCCTGTGTATTCTCTGTTCATTCTGTTGTGTCAGGGCTCGCCGTGGGGGGATTCTGTTCTCGGCTGTGGGCTGTTGTCACCACTCCTGCGGCAGCCAGTCAGCCAGCCAGCCGGCGGGCAAGCCCAGATGACATCCAAGCAAAAGGCACCAACACAGCGTCAGCCTCTATTTCCCATGGTTGCCAGCGGCTGGGAGGGAAACTCGGCAGGACGACACCCTACCAACCGCACCCTTGTTGGCGGTGCCAATGCCTCGCTCTTCTCCTGCGCTTACTTCTATATGACGCTACACGCACACAGTATTCCAGCTTTGAACCATGGTTAGCCAGAGAGCCTTGCCAGGCTCCTTGTTTCGCTATGCCCTTGTAACCCCTTGCACAGCCCAGTCAAGTACAGCAGCTTTCGAACAACACACGCCGCCGGTCGCTGCAGGCCTTATAACCTCGTTAGCCATGTCTCCTAGGATCCGTGAGCAGGCTTGGAGATGAAGGGGCTGACAGAGGGGACCTTGCAGAAAGGCTCTTGGGTGAGGCGTTCCGGAGGGCTGCAGGCGGATATCCATTGTCTCTGTTCTTCTTACGGGCTGCGTCCTTACTGGAGCATAGGAAAGGCAGGCCGCAGGCCGTACTCAGGCCGCTTCTTCTCCTCATTGCGGGACGTTAGTGATCTCCACTGTTTATGACCGGCTGGGCCTAGATCGTGTGGCTGGCGTCTAATTGTTCCTTTTCATTTCATTGTGAGCCCCTGCTCTGATTCTCGCGAGACTCTAAACGCTCTCTTAGAGCAATGCCTTGCCGTCGCCAGCGAATTAATTTTGCCCATTTCAGACATGTCGGGTGTTCAGAAGAACTTGCCTTTCGCGAAGGCGTGATCTCTATAGTATATCTATCTTACGCCTTCTCAGGCATGCATATGTCCTTGTCTCTGATATGTTTCCCTCATCGTATTCGTGGGGACATTTCTCCGACGACGTCGACGACAACTCCAGCGACAAAAATAGGCAGCCTCCTTCGCTGACAATGTGAACTTCAGACTCAATTTCATACCTTGGCACCACAGCATAGTACTCACTAGAAGGCTGTGGCGAAGCCATGCATTAGGTATACGTATACATCAACATATGTATTATTGCAGCCCACGTGGCGTTTCGATATGCCTTAGGGCATCTCAATAGCACATATCGAGAACCACACAATCGTAAGCTATCGTGGACTAGGACGGTTTTCTATGCGATAATGGAAACCATCACTACGAGATTCGTTCATTGAGGACCCATTGAGCTCTAGGTAGGTGTTTGAGTGAGGCATGCGTCAGTGTTACGGGGCCTCTATTCAGGCTGGTCCTCTGTTGCCGAATTCTGCGGAGAAGATTAATTCCCCTTTGTAGTTAGACGCGCGTATATGCACACACAGCAGTGCGAATATCGTTGCGGGCTTTCAGAGATAGCTAAGACCCGAAGCCAAGTGCCTGCGGCGTCCGTGGACAGTTTTGTGCTTTGATCGGCAACTCAAAAGACGGAGGCAAGCGAGAGATGGACGATGAAAATTTCTCGGGCTAATTCAATCGGCCCGCCACGAGCGTTCACCGTGGTTTGGCACTCACTCGCTCTTCTCGTTTAGGGAGCGGACCTAAACGGGAGCACTCAATTGTTAATTTGCCTTGCGCTGTCTTTAGCACAACGACTACATTTCTCTCTCATCTCCATCTAAGCTGTAAGATGAGAAGGAGATTAGAGGGAAATCTTTCTGTGGGCATGCCCTTGGTCAACGAGTAGCATTTTTAGAGCGCGTCTCGGTGAATGAGCTAAGCAACGGCTCGGCAACCAACAGCAATATACTCTAAACGGTCAAGCCAATCAAGGAAATGTTTATGCCAAGAAGACATATTGAAAAAGTTGCTTCCGCAAGACGAAAAGCGAGTCCAGCTGAAAAATCACTCGGTCATCATATATCACATGTGCAGGGCTGAATTTTGAGCGAATTATTGTTAAGACTCTAGTCTACTCTGCTCGGCGAAGTGGTAGTCCTTCTTATTTGTTTTAGTTATTCTGTGGAGCGAAATAAGGCGCCAGTGGGAGGGTGTACTCTCGAACAGTGTTTCCGACTAGCCTCTCCCTGAGCGGCACTCACCTCGATATCAAGGTCAATATTTTGTCGGCGGCTAGATCATGATTCAGACCCAAGAATCCGTCAGAACTGAGCGAAGGCGAACAATTCTTGCACAAAAAATTGCCGGCCGTGGTAATGCTGTGCCAAGAACAATTATTCTGCTATTACCCTCGCTTTCACCTTCTTACATTATTTCAACTCCTATCGCCAATATCGCCTGCTTAATCAAAACCACATTCCGCCTCTAATACTCTCTGGCGCAAGCATACCCCATATTGCTTACAGTTGAGCTTCTAATTGTTTGTACTGTTACCCTATGTTATTCCTTAATTGGAAGTGTTGTTTTCCTAACACCAAATTACGTATCATAATAATGTAATAATAGCACCCCTTTCCCCTTATAAATATATATTTATATATATATTATGCAAAAGATAAGTATTGAACTAACGGGATTTGTTGGACTCCCGAATCCCTTTGCTGTCTTCTTCGATGCGTTGAATCTACTATATTAACATGTCACTAGGTTAAATGTATGTCTGCGTGCAACACGTTGAGCATCATGGCTCATTTCATGGCCACGTGTCGACTTTGTATACTTTCATTTGTTCTTAACTATAAATCTACTCCTTTGATCCGCCCAAGCAGGGCTAACGCCTGAGCGTTTTTTGGGATGTTTTATGTACACTCGAGTTTAGGTACATCAACGGGCGCTATGAAAAGAACGCATCTACAAACCACAATCATTGCTTAATCGAAATCATATTATATATACATTTTATTTTAAAAAAAAATATATTTTTTTTTCCTTCCATTTTTAACTGTTTTATTACGAATTTCCCTGTTTCAGCGTCACATAGCTAATCCTCTAGGTTGGTCGTACTCGCTTATTTCCTTGCGCCGAACTTGAGCAGAGCGCAAGTTGTGTACGAATTTTAGCAGCAGCTGTAGTTTAAGTATCACATGTAATCAGTTCAACATCGGTTTGGTGCGGTAAGACCGATCCTGCCTTGGCCTCAGAGAGGTGTGGATTTCTCGTATAATGCTGCCATTCGGATAGGTGCCGGGATATGCCTGATGGAAACAGTGCTGGAGGCCAGCCGGTAAAGAGAAGTGAGACCGATCGAAGATCGAACGCCTAAGTTCTATCGTGGTTCCTCTCTCACACTCCCACTGGCAGAGAAGACCATCTTGGCCGAACCAGACTTTCGGATTGGGTATTCCGCCCCCACCGGCGGCCCGGTCGCCTGCTCCAATTCATTCGGTCACTCACCCATTCATGGCTTGTGGTCGGTCTTCGTTCGTACAGCTCAATTGGGTGCCCGGACAGATCTAGTTACAACAGTGGGATATACTCTCTCTCTCTCTTTTCTCTCCATTTCTCCAAGTGGTTTTCCTCCTTGCCTAACAACCATACTCTGGCGGTCCGGTTGTATAGCCGGGCTGCGTGTGGGCTGCACGCTGCGAGAGACTCGACTTCCATTTACTTATTAGACTTTGTAATATGGACCTTACGATAATAGGGTCTAGTTTAGCTTTTAGGGACAACAGCCGCGTACATATATATATATATATATATATATAACATGCGCGTTTACATTTGAAGATCAGGAAACATCATACGCACGTGACCAGTGGTAATCGGTGGCACGGTATATAATAATGGAACATAAGAATAAGAATAATAGTAATAATAATAATAAATATTAAGGGGCAAAATAGCCGTTTCTGTGAATGCGACATAGGCTATACGTGGCGAGTGGAAGAACAATTGTCGTAGGTTGGTCCAGCCGTAAGCATTTTTTAAACGGTTGACTACCTCACCAGAGCAGAATACGACTCAATAACCATGAAGTATTTCGTTGCGTCAAGCGTATGGGCGTAGATTTGACTGTATCCAGCCATGTTTGCATGTTGGGACACCCATTTAAATACGAAACAGTAAGCAAAGCGGCGATGCATACATTGAACGAATTTCGTCAAAAAGCACTGGGCACTACAATTGAAAATAGCGCGGCCACAAGACGAACATTAGCCGCTTTGGGTGACATGGGACACTCCACTGCATTGGCTGGTACAGCAATGCTTCCACTACTCAATGTTGCCAGCACGTAACTGCTTTTACATTATTTCAGCCCGTATGTAAGTATCTGCAGCAAGTTTGGGCGATGGCACCAGCATGAAACAGTTGACTCGTTTTTTTTTTATTCGAGAATAACCGTCCCACATGAGGGCTCGGGGTGGCAACTTGACCCGTCGATAGCTACGGGTAGCTGATCAGGAATTTTGGCCACGGAGCCACCTGGCATGAAGTAAATTCACTTGTGTAAATCTGGGCATAGATCCCATGGTAGATCCCAATGCGTGCACGTTGGTTTGTTTGATATAACACAATTTCCTTCCTTGCTGGACACATGATTTTCAGGTGCTGTCGACCTCTTTACAACGCAGTGTACGATTAATTCCACCGCCTATTGCAAAACGGGTCGGGCCGCTCGAGAAGAAAGCTCGAACTCCTTTTAACGATCAGACTTCCGGCTAAAATCCAGTGCCATTAGTGCGTCACGCTAAGCCGGAGCTTACTGGGAGTCTATCTTGAAGGTTAGGTCGGGGAGTCCCTTCTTGAGTTCGTAGTCATTAAGGCTACTTATTATCGCCTGCTGTCGGACGGCTGGAAGTGAGACAATGGACAAGGCAAGGTAGCCTCGCGACAACCTTTAAAGTAAGAACTGGCAAATGGGCCGTATGCCAATCTATGGTACGCTCAGATTGGCGCAATGATGGACACAAACATTGCACAGAATATACGAGTACGGTTGGAACTCGATTATACAGCATCCGTTCATGGTCGTTAGTTTACCACGAAAGGCACGAACACATCTGAACTGCTCCGTTTTATAGGGTCCTAACTAGTAATGTCCAAGTCATGCCATCCTTAAGCGGTGAGCGCACACGACGCGGTGTCTGCCATCGTGTGGCGGCGGTCCACTGAATGCGAAATTTCGCTTTTGAACATTATAACTGAGCGACGGCTTCTCTCGGCCGTTTGGGTTGAAACGATCATTGCAAACTGGCTTGGCCGTGTTATGACCCTATGGGAGAAGTCTGCTAGCCAAAACAGCATGGGCTTGATAACTTGTTCGAATTCTCGCGAATACAAACGACATATAATAAATATCTCGGGAAGTCCGTTACGGTCTTGCCGAGAGAAAGTAGCTTTCAGGTTCAGCGTGGAAGCCTTTTTTCTTTTCAACATAAACCAGTCCTCATTCAACGCTTGGGTGGATGTATCCTGCGAGCATACCCGATGCCGTCCTACACGCTGCACTATTACGAAACATCAATCTGAGTAACTCACTAGGGTGCATAACGGCATCCGTATTGATCAATGTTATACTGCTGTTTGCCTGTAATTCAATGTCTCAATCCATCTACGATTGCGTTATAACGCATGCGACGCCACTGAGTGAAGCCCTTGTAGTGCAGTTGAAGTGAACTGGAATCAAGTTCAGCTAAGACACCAAGCTATCTCCGTTCTCTACCCAAACTTCTATTATAGCTGAGGGTCAGCTAAAAAAAAAAAAAAAAAGTCAGTCGCAAACGTTTAGTGGTCCAATTATTGAGTTCACGGAACGCGTGAGCAATGCAAATATTTAGCCTCGTCTGCATTTTATGAGTTTGAACTACTAAGATACGGACGAGGCTAAACTAGAGTCTATGGTCGCTATTGCGTCGCATTCCTGCAAGCGCAGGATTTTTTCTTGCTAGGTATATTATTAAACGCGATCGAATTGAGCCCATACAGGCCCTCCATTCGAATCAGCGAATGACACTCGATAACTGCCGGATCCTCAAACTAATAAAACACCTAACTTTTATACATCCATCATTACAGCACGTTGGTCTACACTACATTGTGCCCCGTTGTCCCCATAGGTGAGGTCGAAGTTTCTCTGTCAGAAAGAGGCGAGTGATGTAATTGGCCGCTGCGATGCGCATATCCTGTGCCCTCCTTCGCCAGCCGTGTAAGTTGTTCGCGCCGAACAAAATGCATTATCCTTTATTGTAGGGAAAACAGCTGGCAAAGGTGGGACGGCAATAACCGTAAAATATGCGTTGTACGTGAGGGGTGCGTCGTCGAATATACACTTCTACAACTACAACTACTACCACCGCCGCTTCTATATGCGGTGAACACCGGAGGCATTTTCTTGTTTCTCCTCCTCGGCCTCCTTTTTCCTGCCTCATAACCTGCAATCCATGCAAGCACCTGCAAATCACTTGTGCTTTGCTCCACTTTTCAATTTCCTTTCTGCCATGTTCGCCTCTGTCCTCTACCCCGGTGTCGTTTGGCGGACGGTGTCTGTGGGGACGATGCGACTCATTGACGCAGCAGCCTTCTATTCCATTGACGCACCTTTCGTAGCACGATGGCAATGACCGACCCCCGAGCCGCGCCATTGGGCACAACGCCCATCATGGGGGCGTTCGCCGAGGGAGGTCGGGTGATGGAGAGATAGGGTGGATTATATGCTATCTATTGCGCATATACATAGATGTATCCGTGAGCTGCCGGCCGGCCGGCCATCTTTTCTACCTACCGACCGATCTGGCCAATAGGAACGCGAGCCCATAACGACCTCCGTCTAGACGGTGACAAGGGTGCCCTGCCTAACCTGCTCACTGCTGCTGCTGCTCATGCTGCTTTCGTGCCGCGTTTCACCAGAACGTGAGCGGTACGGCCCGTGGCCTGGCCGCTGGCGGAGTGAACGGCGTCAGCGGCATGAGCCCCTCGACATGAGCGATGGCCCTGTCGTTCATCTTGATTCGGCTGTGCCGGACCGGCTGGAGCGGACGGCGGACTCAACAGGGTGGATCTCGCGTGGCACACGGGGGGGGAGGGAGTTCGGGATTCAGGCTTCTGCCGGGGTCTAGTTGTCGTGCAGTCTTTTCAGGTATAGAGACGAGATGCTCCTATAGATTGCCTTATTCGCTAGCTGCTTCGGAACCGCAGGCAGCAGAAGCGGTCCCTGCGCTTCGTCGGAGCAGCCAGGAAGAAGCATACCATGGTGGTCCGTCACGATATGCCAAAGTGCCAACGGAACTCAGAGAACATAGGGTTTGTCGAGTACAACGACCATGATTTCTCGTAGGATCGTGTCGGCCAAAAAAGGAGGTCTCGCAGGCCGGCCGGGAGTCTCGCAATGACAAAGGACGCCACTATGTCGATTTCCTTTTCGCCTATTCTCATTGCTGCCATCGATGGAAATATGCAATTGAACGTGCTTGAGCATGACAGGCACATGTACACCTGCTTAGTCGAACGAACCTGTGGGCTATGCTTGTTTATCTGCTCACCGAGTGAGAGCAGCACAAACGATCAGGCCTTTAGCGAGATTGGCAAATGTGCAAAAGTGATATTATGCACCACATAATACGATGCATGTTTCATTATTTGAGGCTATGCACGCTACAGTACAATGATACGCAGTTGACAGGACGTTTCGGTACGTCTATTAAAAGAATAATAATAATAACAACGAAAATTAAAGTAACTTAAGAAATAAAACACATTATGCCTCTTGAAATCATTAGCGTTCTCTTTCACGAATTGAATAGTGAGGTAGTTCCTTCGCGATGTGGCTCACCGATCTTCCTGGCTCGCGTTGATATACTTTTCTACGTTGGTGAATATTATTATATACTAAAGTATCAGCTATAAAGTGGACCCGCGCTGATTGCGCAGCCTACATCGACTGAACCAACTTAATACAACCCACGCTGCTTGTCAACCCCTCAGGTATTCCCCACACGCGACCGGTAACACTGATAAGCGAGAAACGCTATTCGCAACATGTGTGTATCAAGTCTGCTGCGTTCTGTTGGTGGGGTTGAACACTTGCCAAGTGCGCTGTATCAGTTCATCAGCTCGTCAGCCGCTCGTTCAATACGCCAGTCGGCGGCCGAAGGTGACCGTAATGTCAGCTGAAAAGGTATTTCATGTCAACGACGCACCAGCTACAATTCGAGCTGCTCGTTGTTACAATTGTTAAATGCAGATGCAGAACGATGGCGAAGCGCTAGCGTCAGGAAGCTTGGTCGCGTGGGTTAAGGTGCGGACGTAGCTAGACGATGGACGATCGATTTAACGCAACTCGCCTCACTGCACGCGCCTGCCTTGCGGAGGAAGCCAAGTCCCCTCTGGATCACAGCGTAAGTAATGAGTATGCATAATAATTGACATTAACATTCCTGTTTCCTGTGCTCCGCACGCGAACGGTGCAGCCAGCACCGGCGGAAACACGGGTCGAGGGCAAAGAGTAGCGGTGTTGTACGGCCCGCTGATGGGCCGACGAGCCAATTTGATGTCTGCCGGGCTCGTCTGCAGATGGTATCACTATCGGATGCTGGAAAGGCGCTGCCGAAGAGGCAGCCAAATCCGAGTGTTGTTGCCGAGCTATTTGCAATATTGAATTTATTGAGAAGGCGGCTCGAGGGACAATGTGCGAGAGAAAAGGTTAATGAGTGACTACCCGACTACTGTGGCACTAATCGTCTCGCCGGGGCGCGGCGTGCTTCGGATGCGCTGCTTTCCGCGGTTGCCTTCAGAGGAATCAGGTTCCGCTGCCGCCGCTGACACATTAGCGGCTTCAAGTTGAGCACGAAACATTCAAAGCAGGCGACTTGCCAAAGTTTAACTGTCGGCATCGCGATGAGCTCTGCTGCGTACGGGTGTGCTCGCGTCAGTGAAAGCAGAGCTGGGTAACGGGACTCGGCTTATGTATATGGTCGTGTGACGACTCCACACCGAGAGCACCCTGGCTCCTGAGCGGAGGCAGGAAGGGCTGACGGATTTGCTGGTTGCCAGGGGTTGTTAATTGAGCAGTTGAAATGGAGCCTAACGTCTGATTTTGAAGATAACTGTACGGTCATCAGCTGCGGTGCCAGGAAACATATCACTTCTGTCTTGAGTGAGATTCAATGAACAGGTGAGGATTTGATTGATAAATCGGTATTGACGAAATACAGCGGACATGTATTGAACATACTGCAGCAGATCAAAACAAAACCTGTCTGTGTTCGCCTTTGCTGTACACTAAGAACTCAGGCTTCAATGGACAGACGGCTTTCAACGGGTTGTAGAAAAGTTTGTCGCATTTCGCCGAAGAGTCCTACAGTTTTTTAATCGTTACGCATTCGGAGTGTGCCCTGTACGAAAGGTCAGGATAAACCAAAGTTTATCCTCAATGAAGCAGTCCTTCGAAAGGAGACCGAAACCTGCACAGACATTTGTTTGGCTGGCCGCCATCCCTTATTCCATCAAGCAATTCCTTTTACTTATCCATATAACGATATCATTGCGATGAACGTCGGAATGAAAATCCACTCCTTCCTGAGGATACGGGAGGACTCGAACCTACTAAATGGGTCATATCCCACTAGCAGCCTATTTATCCAAGCTGGGTCCTTGGGCCTGCGACGCTGCTGGCACTCACCGTTGTCGAGCGAGGCGAAGAGGGAAGACAACACGGATTAGACTTGCAGAGCAGATGAAGCGCGGGTTAGCACCGGGCTATCAAATAGTCGAACTATCGTTGTCAAGGCATTCACCAACATAGATACATCATTAACAGACATTATACACATGTGTTGATGATGAAGTACACGTGCTATACGCGTCACATTCAGATCAAAGTATCAAGCATGCAATCAGCCTGAAACGCGGTTTAGACCGTGCTACGTATTGTATAATATATAATAATACAATTCTTTCGTGCCTAATCTTTAAACAGATTCAAATTTAATTCTACCTGTCGTCCTCATCAAAGTGACCTTTCGACTTGGAATCTGTGTATCCTCACTGACTACTACAACGGAATAGAGCGAACAAGGAACACACTTCTTTAGTTATAAACGGGGAAAACAATTATATCTACATTTTAATCCTGTAGTCCTCTACGTATGTATTTGTTTCGACGCGCAAGCTTCCAGACGTTGTATAATAGAATACACGCTGATAATTACCTGTGATCATATTTGTTTTCGTAGGACATTCACGCCTTGACGTCAGCAGCAACAGCAGCGTGCATCGTGCCAGCCTATCTCTCCTCTTGCGCCTTTCCCATCCACACTCACACCTCATCGCTACGTGTGGAACACAGAAGGTACACGGGCGTGCGGCGACGGTGGTGTTGGTGGCGGGAGCGGTGGCGGTTGAGATATGATAAAATCTCAAAAAACTGGCTGCCATGTTTTGATAACTCTTCAAGCTACTATGGCTCCGCCACCACTTCTACACCAGTGGCTGTCGTCCGGGGCAGACCGTAGTACCACGTAGGTAGGTGGTTGCGGGTGAATGTGGAGGGTGAGGGGTGGGGCGAAACATCGGTAGCGAGACTGTGGCAGACGATGTGGGGACCTCGAGCGGGGCGCGAGCAACGAAAAAGGAGCCTCTTCCTCCAGTACCAGCTTCGAAGCAGCAGCAGCAGTAGCAATAGCAGAGCTGCTGGGGACGTGTTTTTAGTTTCGCCCTGTTCGCATGAGGATCTAACAGGATAGGGCCGGTGAGAGGAGCCCGCGGACCGGACGGACGCCGTCTAAAAAACGCAAAACTTCGCCTCGTCCGTCGAAGCGGCAGCAGCCGCAGCAGCAGCTTCCGTATCGCAGCGGTTCTCTCTCTTGCCCTCTCCCCCTCTCTTTCTCTCTATCGCAGATTCGCTTGAGGCCTGAAGCAGCTTCTGCCGCAGCCATCGAGGCTTCGTCCATCCCGTCCGTTCATGCTCATATTCTCCGGGAAGAAGGCAGAAAAGGAGCTGTCGGCAGGAGATGACGGGGTAGCAGCCAGCGTAACATCGCTAGCAGGCAACGAGCTAGGCGAGGGAGGCAGGCAGGACTGGCCGCTGCCGGGAACTCTCTAATGGCACGGCAAGGTGTTACCTCCTTCTCCTGTTGAGGGATCACCACTAGCGCCACCCGCTACGCATGTGTACGCAGTAGCGTCTCTCATCGCCGCAGCCTGCTAGCCGGCCTGCGGGTCGGCCGACTACCACAGCACGCTACCAGTCCCACGCCTCTTTCCGCCGCGTCCGCCGTCCTCCCGTTTTCCATACAGCCACGACTACTGCTGCTGCTGCTGCTGCGACTACTACTACGCGCCTACGCGATACCCCTTACGTACTACGTTGCTCGTGCCGAAGCCCCCTCTCGCAGCTCCTACCCCCTTCTAAGCATCAGAAGCAGAAGGCTCCCGGGCTGAGCGAGAGTCTTCCAAGCGTGGCCCACTTTTTCCATCGCGCCCGTTGCTGCTGCTGCTGCTGCAGCCGCCGCACTATTTGGCTACTCAGTCCTGCCGCCACTAGTGCTTCTGCTGCAAGATCTACCGGTACGGACGCAATGGTCAGGCCCTCGGTTTCGTTGCTTTACCACCGTTTCTTGTGACGGCTCGCAGTCCCTCTCCTTCCCAACCTCTCGTTACTTACATACATATTATACATATAAGGCCCATAGAGAAGCAGAGGGTCTCCTTCAATTTGCTCTTCTGCCATCGATACTTTCCGCCACAATCTGTCGAATCTTCCTCTGTATAATGGTAGTCTACGAGAGATCCCCTCTCCATGATCACCTCACTATTTCAGTTCACGACCAGTTTAGCTCGGTTCAGTCGACTGAGCCGAATATGTTCATACGTACTTACGTCGTGCTTCTTTAATTGCACACGTGCACAATCAGCGGAATTTGCTGCTGAATATCTAGAAGCTGCCGGCATCGATCGCCAGACGATTCGTATGCAAGTTATGAACGTGCTTTTTGATGTCTTGCCGTCGGTTCGAGGTCAGCCGGCGTCCTTGCATCTATCGGATCATCGTTTATATCATTAACGATTCAGTGTTGCCTCTGCATTCACTGCTTACCTCTCCTTTTCAACCCACTTTATTCTTTCATCGCTTTCTAGCCTTGCACGTTTCCCTCGCTGCAGTCTTCCCTGTGAAGCCTGGCTGCTACATTCACGGGTAAGTTTTTTTCTCACCATCTCCTGGCCCAATTCTTCCGCCTCTCGACCCTTTCCACCTGCTTCAACAATGTGCAGCAGGTGCTGGCCGGTGCGTTTTGCTGCTCAGAACGTCGTTAGCGCTATTAGTCTCAGAAGCGATGGCAACAAGATCAAATTTGCCTAAAAAAAAAATGATGCTTTCTTTTTACCGTTCAGCTGCCCAGTCAGTTTCAGGGTTAGCTCGCTGGTCCGGGCTATTACTGATCTGCTCGGGTGGAATGCTATGCGCCTGGCTTCATCGAGCTATTGTTCTTGTATTAGTGGGCGCTGTACGTCAGATTTATCAGAAAACGTAAGGCCCTCATTGTTGCATTCGGTTCTCCGGTCCAGGGACGATGCTTCTTTATAGCTTGAATCACTCATGGTCTGTGTGAATCCAATGCGTTAGTAGGTTATGTGATATTGGCAGGCGGTGAGATCCGAGTTCCACAAGAAACACTGAGCTCTCGGGCGGCGTGGACTGATGTGATCCAAAGGGATGAATACGACACCTTGTTAACAACAGCAACTAATGTAGTGGACACAGCCCGAATCCGTGCAGTGGTGCTGGAGCCTGGCGACATACCATTCCATCATCCTAATTAGCCACTGCTTCGGATAAGGCCAGGCTTCGCGCATCTGTGTAGGCTTGCGGATTGGGTTTATCCTTGGTGTCACCTCACACCTACAGTGTATCTCGCGAACAGGTTACACCTTCAGATCGCGGCGGGTTGTCGTGCATCTCGAGGGCCGGACGTCACCCCGACATGATTAACGATACATTCACTCGTGTCCTTCGTTCGACTTTGATTCCCAGCACACTGCAATCGATGGGCTTGTATCGTAACAATGGTCGTTAACCATCTCTCAGTCACGGAGCCCCGTAGCCAGGGCACGCTTCGAGAACAGCAATGCAACGAAGCTCTGGAAGCACGCTGATCTCCAGGGCCCCTGCCTATTCTGCCGGTTGACCTTTGGGACGTTAGGTTGTCCAGGAAACGTGCTGCAAATATGCTTGAGCATGTCTGTGACAAACTGATCAAAGCTGGGGGTGGGGGGCGGATCAACGAATAAGTAACTTCTTTATGCAGATCCACCTATCCACCTATCCACCTATCTCTCGATATTCAACGTGATATTGCGACCCCTGTATTAGCAACCCTAACTCGCTGACGCCGGATTAACTGGAGCCATTTCCGTAGACCTCGAGCAAAAGAGAATACAGACGTTCGCCCACGAATTATAAATGGCTTTATTAATGTTAGACTGGATATAAAAATTTCCTGGCTTCGCAAAGAAATTATCTCTTCAGAGAGCCTTATATTGCATATTTACATCTCAAGGTCCATGTATATAATGCGGAGTTTACATTGTTAACCTATAAACCGATAGCTAAAAAAAACCTATAATTGGCCCGGAGTGAAGTAAAATAGATTATATCGTACCAGTTAAATATCGAAATAGATACTGGTTAGTAATTATTCATTCCTAAATGACGCAGGTATGGGTCTGTAGCCCTGATTTTAATTTTCCAGCATTAAACGGTGAATATCTCCCAAGACGAACTGAGAGTCGCTCTTCACCTCACGGTGCAACAATGCAATATAGATACCACTTTATTTCCAGCCGAGGTAGGACCACTTTAGGCTTGGGGTATATATTATATATATGTTAGTAATGGATTTTCGATTATCTTTATAATTATTTTATAATTACGATTAAATATCCTTCCAATTGCTGTTATTAATCATTTTTATTATTAAGGTCTGTAGTTTTTCGATATATATATATTTTTTTTTCGTCTGTGAGATGTTATTAACGCGCTTAGCTAGCGCAATCTCAATGACACTGCTGTTCTGGCCCTAAGTACGTTTGGTATTTAAAGAGATTATAAACGTTCGAAAATCCGTGCAGTCCGCTTATCGGCGTTAATATAATGGGCTCCCTGGAAACAACACATCTGTACAAGTCCCACAAACAACTTTGTTCTACCGTAGGTTCGAGCCCTGCTGTGTGCCATATAAGAGAGCTTAAGCATTGTAAAATTGCAGCTCCTTTAATAAATCAATAAAACCTTTACTTTTACCGAAGTGCATCAGCGTATTTTTTTAACGCATGGTCAATGCGAAAACAATATAGAAGCTTGATACAACTAGACTATTGTACGTTGTGACGTAGAAATCTACTTTCTTACCAACGAGACAACGGAAAATACAGTTAAAATTAAAATGTATCGACGATATTACCTCGGTCTGCCATCACGCAGTGGGCAGAGTCCAAGCGCGTGATATTATTCGTTCCATTTCATTTTGGCTACCGTCGTTATATCGACCGTTCTTTAAGTTGACACTTACATATCAAATTTTTTTAGTCAATTTTGCGGGCGCACCCTCCCCTTTTGTTGAAGCCTCCCCTCCTTTCACTGGAGTTCCTTAAGGTCCATGAGCGACGACCTTTTTCTTCCTATTCCGAGTGTTGTTCCCCTTTATCGTCTTCCTCCTCTTTCATAACTCCACGTCTCTCTCTTTCTCTCTTTCATAGCATGACTCCACTAGTCGACGTCTAACATCTAAGTCTCATCGTTGTGTTCCTGGAAATAGGGCCAGCGGGATAGCGGAGGTGCCGTGGGTCGTCTCAATAAAAACCTGGCCGAGCGCCCGACACAGGGCCGTTGCCCCCAACATCGTCGTGTCGGTGGTCGACGCGGTCGTCGTCCGGTCTTCTTTCTACTGTCTTTTCTCCTCTGCTCCCCGGTTCCTGTTCTTCCTCGTGCTTCAGCCCGACCCCCCTCTCAACCTTCGCGCCGTTTTCCTTAACTTTTTCCTGGCGCAGCCAGTTCCCGGACCCCCTCATTCTTTTTCCACATCTTTCTGCTGGCAAGGGAGCACTCATCCTGCTTGCCTGTCTGCTTCTCAGGCACACCGCCTATCCCACTTGGCCCTGATGTTGTGCCTTCCCTCCTCTGAGATTCTCCGCCGCGTTGAGGAGAAGGCACCTGCCTCACTAGAGCCGACGACACACACACACACGTACTGGGTTAACTGCCACTCTGGAGGGTGCTCCTGGGCCGGCTCCATCTAAGCACCCTTCTCCTGGCAGCGAGCCTCGGCTGTTCTGGCCATTTCCGTATTTACCTCACCGATAATTACCTCTCACCCGACGAACAACAGCGACGAACCACCAAGCCTCCTCGAGCTCGCTGCTTGTTGTTTTCCGAAGGAAACGCGCTGCGACTACTTCTGAAGAACAAAGGGGGCGAGAGACCCGTTATCTGGTTGGACACCATACAGACGTTGCGGATGTTGTGAAAAGCGGGTGCTGAGGGAACGTGTTTTGTCAGATTTTGGTACGAAATTTATAAACTTGACGGGGACGAGTCCCTGATGCATTGCTCGATCTTCTAAATATTCACATCCTACCAATTCGAGGCGTTCTCGGGGATGGTATACTGAAGTGTGGCTATCTATCGTGCTCGAATCTATGAGTTGTCTAAAATAATGAAGACCCTCGAGGAAGGTCTTATCATTCCCTAGTAGTAGCCGAAGGGCCTCACCTGAACGAGGTGACAAACTTGAGAAATCGAACAGTCCCGAACGAGGACTGTGTTCTAAAACAGCTCTGCTCTGCGCTAAGTATTATAGTTGTATTTATATATGTCAATACCACACATAACACTGAAATGCTCGGTAAGTGATCGGCAAGCTCAAAAAACAGCAAAGGAAGAAGACCCAGCGACATGGATAAGGTGAGGCATGCGAGTGGAACCATTTTCTAGTTGTTATTGGAACCCAAAGAAAAATGAAACAGCTACAGCTGCCTCACGTCAGTCACCCTTCACCTACCAACAGTTCAGTTAAGGCCACACCAACTATAGGCTGTGCTAAAGATGTAATAATAATAATACATCTCACTGTAGCGATTCTGCGTTCACGAAATGCAAACCACATTATTTAGTTCTTCCTCGCCGGTTCCCCTGGTCGGTGGACGGTATTCAGAGGCGTGACGTTTGAAAGGATTCCCCCGTGACATGCACTCGTCCCGTCGTATCTACTCATTATATTCCAGTGACGAGTCAAAATCATTTGTTCAATTAGGTTACTCACTGCGTCGCTTCGTTGGGAGCCTTTGAGGTGCCTTCGTTTTTCTGCGTTTCTCCAGCGTTCGTCTCTCGTTTATTGGCCCTCGCACTTTGGTATCCTCCGCGTTGACCTCTGCTCCAACCCCAAAGGTAGCTCTGTTGGAGTGAGATGTCCGTTTGACTAACTTTAACTAGCGCGAACCGAGGAGCTCGGTGTCTGCGCGGACAGAGGAACGTCTGACGTTCTCCGTGGCCTGACGCACGAGGCAGGGTCGCTAGTCCAGCGACCAGAACACTAAGCTGTGAGATCGTAAAGGGAGGCACAAGTGACGCTCCAGTAGCGGCCAGGAGGGAGGAGCGTCCGAACGCACCCGACAAACAAACTCGACAGCAGCAGCAGCAGGAGCAAACTGACTACGGACTAAATCCGATTTTTATTGCCGTCACGGAAAAAGCGGATTTCCATTTGCTGAAGATCTGAACGAGGCTCGCAGCCCGCAGCAGATGGCGGCGTGAGGGGAGAATCTGGGAGAGGGATACGAATGTGGCTGGTGGAGGTCAGTGCCAGGGATTTATGGCGTCTAGGCGAGCGAACTGACAGCGGCTTAAGTTGCTGTTCAACAGACTGCAACTCGAGCTATTACGCGGAAGAAGCGCTACGAACGTGTGTAGTAAGCTCGTGACATTTGACTGCAAGGTGTTGCTTTAACGCTCGTGCATAGCCTAAATTGAACAAGGACTCATTGGATTTCGCCGTACACTATCTGTTGTGTGTAGGGGTGACGGGGGAGGGTTCGGTTCACGAAGAGAGTTCTAATGCGGTGGATGAAATGTCTGCGGATGATTCTACGCAAAGAGACAGACTGGGCTACCATCTCTTCCTTCCCTACCAGGTGTAAGTAGCACGTTTGACGAACTCGACACGCAACCTAGACCAGATATGGCCGGGGCAACCGGAGGGTGTTAGGACACGTTTGAGGGAATGCTGGCCAGACCAAAAGTTCGCACTTCAACGCTGGTGTGAATATAAAGTGACGCCTTTTTGATGTAACGTTCTGAGAGTTGCCGTGGTAAGAAAACTTACATTAGTCCTCTTTCTCAAATATGAAATTTTGTTTATACATTTGCTTCTGTTATGTAAATGTTTTTATGTGAGCGTTTAGGGGAATGTTTTCAACACTATTACGGAAATGATTATTGTGAGAAGAAATAAAATGAATGAATATTGCTTCTCGAAAAAATGTATATTTTGTATTATCATTTAGTGGATGACCGCGTCGACGTTCCACATCAGGAAAGTCTAATTTATCGAAACGCGAAGTAAAAATTTCCATTGCTTGCACGGGTATTAGAGGACGTGGTCTGAAAATCACCGCGGGACCCCGCTTTAAGTCTGTATTATAAATGTCCTCTGAGACTAGCATCAAATGGCGTTGTCCCTAGAAGATGCGCTTGAAAGGCAGATTCATTCAATATTCAAACCAACTCCTCTCATACAATGTGTCAACTCGCCCCAAACTAGCCGTACACAATATTACCCGGAATACCTTAATCAGTGCAGGGCCAGCTTTGAAAATGCATTGTTCACGAATCCAACGAGAAAGCATCGTTTCTTTCTTAATGGCACTACGATGTGGTCTCCTCGTAACTGTTATACCTGTACCTGAAATCTTGGGAGTGCAACTATTGCATGCTATTATTTTAATGATAGATAAATGCGCATTGCATGAATAGCTGTCTCGGTCACGCTGTCGATGAGATGCGCAAAACTTCCCAATTTCATCACTAACGCGACGACTTACGCGGCCGGACAGCACTTATCTCGCTGGCAAGGAG
Organism: Stratiolaelaps scimitus; assembly: GCA_019614645.1. Lineage (NCBI taxonomy): Eukaryota > Metazoa > Arthropoda > Arachnida > Mesostigmata > Laelapidae > Stratiolaelaps > Stratiolaelaps scimitus. The sequence goes on along the minus strand of JABWDB010000013.1, from coordinate 6,562,324 downwards.
AGAAATTTCGTGGTCGAATTCTTCAGGTGCCCAGGTGGTGAGGGGACCGCAGGTCCCGTGAGAGCTGCCGATGAGTTTGTTCACGACAAAGTTTCTAAACCAATTATCCTTTTTCTTTTTTCACTTTACCCGGCCTAGGCTGGCATGGACCGACCCTAGGTCGCTCTGTCTCTGTCGAGTTCGTTGAGCAAACGTGTGCGGTCGGCAAATTCAACCAAAGTCTCCTGCACACCGCTGCCACGGTGCCACGGTCGGGGGAGACCAGAACAGGCTGGCAAGCGGACAGCCGTTTCTCGCCGGCGTATGTACTTTGCTAGATGTGTACGCTAGTTCTCATCGTCGCAAGTGCTTACATCCGACGAACACCGAACCACAAGGCCTGTCTACTTTGGGACCGTTAGTCTAGATCTACCCAGGCTAGCCTGACCCTAAGTCCAGCCGCTCGCGTGTTCTATTGAGCTTCTCGAGGATAGTGCAGGAGGCTGCTTTGGACAAGTAGATAGAGAGGCCTCGCACTGCCGTTCGGGCTACGAAGCAGCCCCCATCGCCCAAGTGGATATACCCCGCACATATGTAGGTATGTATGTACGATGAACCCCTGACCACCCTGGGTGGAATCCCTAAAGGCATCTAATAGGCAGGTAAGCAGAAAAGGAGGAGTGCGATCTATGGAGAGAACATCTTGCAAGGATAAGACGGAGAAGCAATTCGACTGACCACGGATAACTGCGGCTGGAGAGAGCCCCTCGAGGACTTTAGCAAGTACCACACACCACCGAGAAGTAGAGGACAATAGAGCTTTAGAGCTCTCTGCCCCGCTTCTTCTAAGGCATCCATCGACTCCCATCTGGCAATCCGTTTCACCGCATGTTCCTCGGTCGCGGTCCTCGATGACGAACCTCATTCTGTTGGTGGATGTCGCTGCACTATTGGTTGGGCTAATCACATTAGAATGAGCGAGCGCACAGTGCCCATGCGATTGCATACCTTCGGAGCTATGGAGCCCAACGCAGGTAGGTTAGGCAAAAGGCTGCGTGCGTGTCAGTGGGATTGTTGCGTGCGAAGGCTAACACTATTATATGCTGAACAAGATAGCGATTATAAGCTCCAAGTGCAGTTTTGTGTGTGTGTGTGTATGTGCGTATATGGAACATCGTATGCAAATAACTGGCAGCATGGCCGGGAAATCGCGAAGGTATGCCTTCGAACTCGTTGTGTGATATAATTGGGAAGCAAGTTAGTCGCTGTGGTTAATGTGTTTTCCGTAACGAATATTAATATACAGGTGAGAAAAGGTTTCGTTGTTCTATGTGTTCTAGTGATCGCAATCAACCGTGCGCGGAATATTGTCGCAGCCCTTCTTCTGATCCGTTTGTCATTAGCCATGGTCAGTGGAAATTAAATCAGTGTTTCAACTTCGCAACTTGGGACAGGATATGACTCAGTCCCGAATTAGCCAAGTTAATTGTGTCTCATATTCGAGCGAGATAATAAAAATCAAATAATGAATAATGCCTCACTGTTGATCGACAGAATAGTTGAAAATAGCACAACTAATCCGTACTCCCAGGGTTGCTGTTATATATTATAAATAGCAGCGCAGGGGACCTTTATTCAGGGGTGGACATTTGACGGTATTATTATTATTATTATTACTATAATATTATGAGATAAATATTATAATACTGTCTTCGCTGGACGTCCACGTAGGACGAATTGATACAGTGTGTCCTCGAGTGACAAACAGACAAATCCGTCTACGATTCAAAATATCAACCCCTATCGCGTGATGCTTGATATTATCATTATGTTCCAACTCTGTGGCGTGCGTTTTACACTTATGTATACATGTAGTTGCAATTTTCAAGATCCCTTGTAAGCCGAATTGCTGTTTGGGGAATACGTGTATATTGAGTACGTGTATATAATGTATATAGAGAAGTGTAGCTGGGCAGACATGCGTCTGACTAACGAGGAGCGTAGAGCAAAGATCGCCATAAACATTTCTATCAGGTAGATTCTTCTCTCCTTAAAGACGATTATCCGAGTGGTAAATCCGCCGGCACCTATCAAACGGGGGCAAGGTCACGTGAATGTAATGAACTATATCGAACAAAACTGCTATGTTCCCCGATTGTTTTCTAACTGTTCGGCTTTTTATTTTTTGCCAGCGCCGTATCTAAAAATGAACATTTACAAGATCGACTGGTCATTGGGTAACGTTCGCGGCCCGACTGGTCATTGGGTGGTAATGTTCTTCACCCTCTTATGCTACACATTTGCAAATGACAGTTGTGATGACTGGAAATTAACGAATTCCGCTTGCCCTACAAGAAGGATCCCAGGGTAGTTACCTCGGAACGTAGTTGCTACAGTTACTCCAGTTACTCCAGCCAGCAATTACGCTATCGAATTTTCTAAGCAGCAATTTTTCTGACTAATGTAAATGTAGATCGTCCTCCCCTCGTATCCGCCACCTCTTCACGGGGCCCGGGGTCATTTGGGATCCATTGAATCAGCAGCTGTTTCCCGCGGCCATTTGCCAAGTGACAAGGTCGTTACCAATTCCGTTCGCGTGATAGACAAAAACATGAGTGATTTAGAATCACTCTGTGGTGATTTAACGCTGGTGATTAAGTCATTTCGTAGTTTGTTAATGCATCGCGTCTATCGCTCACGCCTGTTTTTGGAGAAGGAAAAATGCTGTTGTTATGCAGTTCATTGGAATGGCACATATCGATACCAATCGGAAAAGGATCAAGTGAAACAGTGGCTACGACCACGTGAACAGGCAATGGCGGTAGCAGTAACAAATAGATTCGACCCTAAAGTAATGGTAGCACTTCAAAAAGGTATGATCTGCTCCGAGAGGCCTTAAATGACGAAGTTATAAATGGTACTAGAAATGGTGCATACTTAGCCGTGAGAAGTTTGTCAGAACCCAGGGACCAGTGTATGGTTAAAAGAGGTGCATATCTCTAATTAATACTAAAAAATATTTTTTTAACGCAGTTAGTTCAGAGAATATTGACATTTATATGTGTCTCATTATTTTTGGGTCTAATATATTGCAACGAGTCTAATGCAACACCAAACACCACACCCCTATGATCACTTTTTATAGCCAATTGCCATTTGCTCGTGCTTGGACTGTCGAAAAAATGCCAAAGCAGGCACCCAGAAGCGTCATTCACTTTCAAAATTGGCGTAGCTTTATTGGTACTTATTTTCCCATTTCTGAGTTTATTTCTATAATATATCTTCCTTCACAGCTGTGTAGCAACTATGCATCAATAACGGCAATCTGCGGAAGTGGAACTAGAGCCAACGCCAGCGGAAATGTCGACTGTTATGATGCAAGCCACAGAGCGTCTATCTCCTTCAGAGCAACGTAACGGTGTTATTCGATTCTACAATGTGCAGAGATATGCCTATCAAATTGCTCCCACCGTGCTTGTCATCTAAGCTTTTTTCCTAACCTTTCCTAACAAATCGCATCTTTGTAATTGTCGATGATCTGTAAATCTATGTATCTCAGCATTTTCAAAATTCAACTACGGCCCAGACAACGGCCAATAGGCAGCCATACTTTTCCCATCACTTTCATATTAGTAGAACTACAACACATAGTATAGCGCACTTCGATATAGCCTACTCGATTTTCTGCTGCTACTCCTCCTGCTGGCGTTATATCTGCCCTCATCGCCCGAAACGGGGTAGTTCGTGCAGTTTCGACCGACGACTGGTGCCTGACGGTACGAAGTTTTCCAGTGGTATCGACCATCAGGAAAGAAATGCAGGTTATCATTATCAGTCGATGCTTACTTCCATGTTTCGCCTTCATTCCCTGGTGGCCCCGTGCCCTCTCGTCAAATCGTCCGTCGCACAACTTCGATTCACTTTTCTCCTCTCAGAGTACACTTCCAGACCTGCTGTACCCGGTATACGCCAACAACGGCCGTCGACAAAACGGCAAGACATGATTTCACCAGCAGACGCCAGTGCGTAGTGTGGCAGGGATATACTGCGGTGGGAGCCTCACTGTGATGTGCTCTGCGCCATAGCTCAGCCCAGTGGAGTGGGTTTCATCTTCATGTAGCAGCAGTGTAGCATGTTGCGGAAGAATCATCTCTACTGTTCTACTCTTCCCGAGCCATTTTGCAACGAGTACTACTGCTACTGCTGTAACTGTAGCTGCATCGGCTCGGCTGGGAATAGGGGCCGGGCAGCTAGCTCGGGGGCACCCGGCAGATCTCGCAGATGTAAGCGCATCTTTCTCAATTCTGGCTCTACCCACCCCATCTCACCCGATGTTGCCGTCTGATCTCGAGCGTTGGAACGTCCAAGCAGCCTGTTTGCTGGTTTCTCCCGCCACCGTGGCCGAACCGTGCGGCACTGCGGTACAGCGTTGCCCTTGTGCGGCCTCTGCAGTCTTGCCTACCGACTGACCGTCAGCCGAAGCTACCCACCAGCCTCTACAGATATTTGCTCCACCGTTGCGATTGCAGGCCAATCAGCTGATGGAAGGTAACGCTACCTGCAGCGAAACCTCCTTCTCTTTGCCTCTTCTACTTTCGATATCTTTCACTCTCTCCCTTCCTTCGCATTAGCTTCTTCCGGTGTTCGTCTGTTATGCGCTCGCCGTATATTGCTTGCCTCACACAGAAGCCGACACAGACTTACCCACCCACACACACACACGTACACTCATGCAGCGCATAGCTCTCTATACACATACATACATTTATTTAAGTAGTACTCGCACAGCGCAGGGCTCTTGTTTCCACGTCCGCGATGGGAGAAGACAACGATGCGGAGACATTGCTCCTCACCGACAAGGAAGCACTGTTGTGTCGGCAAGAGGTTCCGGGTACGCGCTAGGCTGCTCGCTACCCACCTGCTTGCCTGGCCACCTCAGTCAGTTTGTCTGCTGATGGCCGTTCGTTGGTGTGGATGCGTGCTCCTTGCAAAGCAGACGAGAGAATGAACGTGCGAGCTTTGGAGCGAAGCACCACGCAACCTCTTCATGCGAAAACTTGTTGCGTGCCCATATATCAAGTAGAAGATTCAAGAATGACCAGCAAAGGCTGACCGGTCCGGCCACAAGCCGCTTCTGCCACTATCTATCGATCCAGACAGCAAACCCAGCCAACGCCTCGCTCGCTTGCGTTGCAGAGGATCGAGAGGCGCCGCAGAACGCAGAAGCTGGTCTAAGGGGACCGTGCCAGCCGTTGTGTTCCCCGTTGCGACCATCACCACCACCACCGGAGCCTGCCTGGGATGCTCGTGCGTCCCTCCTAAGGCGGACGTTTCCCTTAGTTCAACAACGTGCACGTTTATCAGAAGAGAGAAGGGGTGTGCTGACCACACGCTATACAGGGACAAGCGTTAAGCCTCGGTAGAACTCCATATCGTGCGCCTCACGCTCGTATTTGGCGAACTAGTCTGCCATCAAAAAGTCACTCTCGTAAATCGAGCTCACTCGACAAAGGCAGAGGCGCGTATGAGCGCGAACCAAACAAACAGATGGACAAAGTTGGATAAGTTGAGGTATCATAGAACGGCCAAGGGAGTCCGGTTGGCAAAGAGGAAGTGGCTTGCGTGGACACGCAAGCAACATATAAATATAATAATAGGGGCAGTGTGCAGATGTGAGAACCGGTCAAAGTAGCGAAACTGATCGGAAACACAGGAACGTATATCATAAATGTATTCGGGGTAGTAATACTATAGCATGGTATATTGTATGCAAATAAAAACGGATGGTTGACAGGCGGACAGGCTTACATGAGGCTTGTTTGTCGGTGAGACTACTAGGTCTAGTTCGGGGTTGCCTCTACAAAGCTGAGCGGGTTCGATATAACGAGTTCTTTCTCATTAACCTTTACAGTAATAAACTCGCATTGAAACTGTGAGCAAATGCGTGTTTGCCCCCGTCGCCTCAGGCAGGTGCGACGTAGAGCCCTCTGTGAGTACTTTTACGCATATGAGTTCAACACGCACCTCAGTCCTCGAAATGATATCAAAGATAAGATGCATCAGGTATGTGTTCCCTTCCTCCCTTTCGATAGGTGCAAAAGGTCGATTTCCCTATACGACTTGATTTTATAATCAGTCAGAAGGAGGTATAGACATTGGTTTTGCATCCATCCAGGCGGCAAACGCGGCTACAAAAGGAACGAAACAAATAAAATGAAAAGGCTGGTGTAGATAGCCCGCCCTCTGGCGAATGTAGACGGCCTCAAAAAGGTGCGATAGGATAGATGAACGTTTACATGCATTTTTCATTCAAAAATTCTAGATTCAAATAAACGTTACGCAAATATACAGTGCCCGAGGATCCAGGGGCCGCAGCGGTTCAAACAGCTTCAGTGCCACTGTGCTTTCCGTTCCCTCGGCGTACTACTCACAGTGAATACGTAAACCTCAACTACCCCCTTTTGTGCATAGGACAATGCGTTTATGGCGTTCACCTCGGTGTCCGTTTGGCATTTGCTCACCATTTACTCTCACGAAGTGCATTGCGCTTGTTCTGTATTGGTTGCTGTACTTGCACCAAGCCTGTATATCCTGTCATCGAGGCGCCAGCGGCACAAGCCCTGCGAGTCATCAGGTGCTTTTACCAAAACTATACATGCTATTCTGGGGTGCCAGTTGCGAGAGCTGTGGACAAAGCTCGATCTGTTGTGTTATAGTCTTCGGCCAGCACAGTGTGTTCGATAATGCCTGCTATCAGCTATTTACCTCGCCTGTTAGAGTGTTGTTGGTCTCCTTTTCGGTGGATGATGTTGCTATTGCTGCCGTCTCGGCCGCTAGCGTCGTTTTCGTTGTCATGCTACTGTAGTGCGCTCTCTTCCATACCTTCCACGCCTTGCGTCCTGACTTGCAAGCCTACTTCTCCTATTTGGATGCGTAACCAGTCCCTGGTCATCCTTTCCCTGGCTCTCTCTCTCTCTCTCGTTCTCGGCTCTCAGCCGGCATTGTCCTTGATTAGTGGCCTCGCATATAATTCCATCTGCTGTCAAGGATTCATTGGGGACAATGCGCTAAGCCACTAGTCCTGCAACAGTAGTTGCATTCAGGCCACACACTTGCAGATGTTACAGATGTTTGGGAATGGCTGCCTTGCCGCTGCTGTTGTTTCCACTGATACTTCTGACGATGGTGGTGGTGGTGGAGCTGCCACTGCCGAAGTCGATGCTGATGTTGATGATGACGATGTTAGCCGAAACCACGGAATGAGTTAGCCCGCTCACACTAGTAGACACTCTACTAGCCCTACCGGGTCTCCCAGGTCCTTCTTCGAGCCGTCAGACTTCTACCAGTCCAGTTGCCTTGCAGCTGCTGCTGCTGCTGCTGCCTGGCTGGCTGCTAGAGAAGGCAATACAACAACACAGAAGGGATAGAAGCAAAGAATGCAGGGAGACGGAGAAAGCTGGGGAGGGCACAGTACATGCAACAGAGGCGCTGCACCAACCAAGTCCCGTCACTGAAGCTGCACCAGCATCACCGCCGTCGAGGGAACCCTTTTCGGCCCGACCGCATCGCGGGGTCTGCCCGCTGCGCGCTCTTCCTACAAGGGGGTGAGGCGGGCAGGGAACGATGGTAGCGGTCCTACAGCTCTGTAGACGGTGTGTCTATCTAAGGGATGGCTTAATGCATTCATTTGTCTTGATATGTGTGTGTGTATATGCTCTATGTGTGTGTGAGTGTGTATATGTTCTATGTGTTTATGTGTGGGCCTTCCACGTCCTTCCTATTTATTTTCAATATATATATATATATACACATGGGCCGCTCGCTGTCTGCCACGCGTATTGCTATCCCGATTGGCTCCCGCCTCTTCAACTGCTTTCGGTCGCGTATAACTCCATCTAGTTTGGCGGTACAGTGAATCCTACTCATTTGTGAACGTCCTTGTGTCGGTTAAAGGGGAAGCGGTAACCGCCAAGGCGAACCGAGAAGTGGTTTAGAGGGGTCCAATGGCTGGTGTCGCCGCTAGCCGTGGTGGCTGCCATACCACGACCGGCCCTTCGTGCGCATGGCTAACAAGTCTGGTCGATTTCGCAACGAGTGGCGTCTTCGAGGGACGGCCACGCGGAACGAGAGCAGGCCAAGCCAGCCCAGGGGCAATTGAATCTATTATCCGACTCATCAGACGGGACGGAGTGAGTACAGAACGCGGACAGAATTAGACTCAAATAGAGGTGAAAAATGTCATAGGGTATGGAGGAATAAGACGAGAAGAGAGACTATCTCTTGCACCATAGGACTTGAAATAAACAAGCTATATTTTGAGATGCGTGTTAACCGGCAATTGCTTCATCTCTATACGAATGCGTATCGATTGAATTAAAGGCTCCCAAGGGTCCGTTACTCAGCGGCATTTCGCCGCTTTGACAAACTCCATATTGCCTCGGGATTGGAATCGTCATTTTTGCACCGCCCGCGCGTTTCCATTGAACACCAATGCAAGTAGTAAACGTTAGGTGTGCGACAAGCATCCTGCTAGTATCAGGTGCGTACAACCCAGGATCAAGTAGCGCACCACTTCTGTAGTGGTAAACCAATCATATGGCATGGCGGATATCAAGCTATCACGTGCTGTGTAGAAGATGATCCCTGACGTGGGTAAGTACAGGATTGGTGTGCTAAACTGTAAGGAACTGAGCGCGTCTGTTGACGTCTCACGAGAGAGAGGCTAAGTAGGAGGTTTAGGCTGAGCCCTGAGGTCAAGTGATTTATGAGACGTCGGCGGGGCCGAGAGAAATCGGGCCTGTGGGTGAATTTCTGCGGTGCAGCATGAGTGTTATTAGGGCCTTTGCTATCCGAAGGCATAAGAGGATAGACAGTTGTAGGGGGAGCCTATATACGTAGCCCGGGCGGAGTCAGGTGGGGTGTATGTTGATAGGAGATGTTGACCCCTACAGACAGCCATTTGGGACAGGCCAATCTGGCTGCTGACAATATCCCGACGTGTCGCAGTAGCATGAGGTAGCCACATTCATCTGCGCTAGGTAAGCTCCCGGAGGACACTGGCCAAAAGGCCAATCGAATATATTTAGACATAGAACCTAGCACTAATTGGTGACGACGGCCCGACCTTAATGAGAAAGCTTGCTTTGCCAGTGCACGAATCAGCACCAGGCAGAGGTGTTTTTAGATCTCTTATTAGACGAGTATTTCCTCAATACCATGCCGCATTCTATTTGGTGAAAGTAATAAATATAGGACTATTGAGTTCAGATATAAATAGTCGAAGTTTGTGCGAATTTGTATGCGTCCCTTGCCCCTGGGATACTTCAGACCTCCCGTAGATTTTCCAAAGTTGTTAAAGCTTAATGACTCAACAAAATCAAGGCAAAGTGTGGACCACAAACGTCACAACAATTCAGGCAGAGGAGTTCGTCCTAGACATTGTTGTTATATTATATGGCAGCTCTTATATCTTCAATGCTCGTATTACACAATCAATGGTGTATATAGTATAAATGTACACCTCTGAGTACTGATTGCCACTCTGAATACCAATATACTTACGCTGTAAGTAATGGACCACTCGACTCAACTATCCCGTAAACTGCTCCAATTTGAACAACACCAGCGACCTGGCCGATAGAATTCCTGCGGGAGCTATGCGCAATTTTGAAGTGATCCTATATCTCGACGCGTTTCTGCCGTTTCCAATTACATATTTTGCCAGGCAATCGTGAAGAACAGTGCTTTTGAAAGCAGGCAGAGGGTACTTTCTCTCGATTCGTTGTTGGTGCTCTTTCTATACATCCATTCAAAACTGAAGCGGCGCTTGACTTACCATGGCTTCAACTATCTCCTTCCATCTATTTCTGGCTATAGACCCACCAACCACCACCACAATAACTATAATAAACCATCACAATAACTGCTACTACTACTATTACTCAGGAAGGAAGGTCAGAATCTAGCCTCGAGTTGCTGTCATCCATCTAAACTTCGAATCCACGCCGTGACTCCTGCTAGCCCCCTACCGCTACACGAACTCATGACCCTCAAATCGTCCCTATTCCGTTTCTTCCCCCACCACAGCAGTCTGGCTATACTCACATCCTGGTCATCAGATCTGTAGTCACTTTGAGCTAACATTGTTCGCCCCTTTGGCCTTCTTGGTTGATCCTCCTATACCTGCTACAGTTCCGTTGTCCTTCTTATTCTTCGAACCGTCGCCTTCTGTAGTTTTCGTCCGTTTCGCCCGTACCGTCCCGTTTCATACGTATTAGCCCATACCCTTTCCACATGTCGCTGAAGTCTTAGAACAAACGCAACGGAGCAGGGGGTCAGGGTCTACCACTCCTGCGTTATCATTTCCTTCTCCGTTCGCTCGATGTGAGCTTTGGTAAGGGGGAGATCTCCTTAGCGATGATCGGATCTGCCTCGTCGTTGTTCACTCCCCTCGTCCCCAAGTTCCCTACAGCCAGCAGGAGGGTGGTCCTACACGATCGCTTGCAGGGCTGCTTCCCATACAGCATTTCTCCTATATCTCTTATGGTACGGCCCCCACAATCGGTGGGACTGTATTCCCCTGTGCTCAGCTCCCCTCCGGTCGTTCTCTCAAACCAGCCGTTCCACAAGCAATTCGCCTTTAGCGCGACCAGCCAGCCAGCCAGCCAACCAACCAACCTCGAACCCCGGACTCTGCCCCAATCAGCCCCTTTCCCATTATATCCCCAGACAAGCAGCGACTATCCGACAGAGACGAGAGGGAGACGAGCAGTACCTCGATCGCCACCATACACACAAGCGCCCGAGGCGAGAGCTTCTGGGCCGCGTTCGTATCTGCCTGAACCCTGCGTTCCCCGACCGCCCGCGATGGCCGCTCCTTCACCATCGCCCTCTCTTCCTCCGATCCCACGCGGAAGCCCCCTGTGTTCCGTTACCCTCCACCTACTGATGTGCTCTCACAGTGGTGGCGTCCGTGGTTGCCTTAGCTTACTTCGTTCTCGTTTCACGCTGGCAGGCACGCAGAAAGACGAGACGAGACTGCTCCCGAGGACCGCGGGGCTGCCGGAAGGGCTGCGGTGGCCGGGGGCGAATAGCGAAACGGGAAAAGCTCTCGGCGTCGGGCGCGGCGGCGGTGGTCCGTCCCGCCACCACAACCACCACCCCCGCTCCTTAACAAGGCTTCTGCCTGGGGCAGCCTGGGCGGCCGGCCGGCCGGCGAGGAATGAGACACTACTAGGTAGGTGAAGCCGAGGAGCAGCCGTCAAGCAGCCACCGGGGAATCTTAATTTGTAACTCATTGAGATCCATCCACGTAGCAGCAACAGCGGCAGCCACCGACATCATCTCCATTGCAGCATCGGCGGTGTACGCTCCTGCAATGGAGTGTACACTGCAGTACGGTATACACCTCAGTGCGGCTTCTTCCCGTTAGCTGATCCCACATGGGGCAACAGCGGCCAGGCAGGCGGTGGTACACCACAGCTCGGGGCTAGGACAGCTGCCTTGCAATGGCAAGCCGCGCGAGCTGGTGAGTGATTCAGTTGTTTACACCAACAGACGATGGTTGATGCCACCAATGAAGCAGCAGCAGTGGCACGTCGTTGTGTAGAAGATATACGGGATGGACAGACGGACACCCGACCCGTCGCATAGGTTTATCTGTCTCGATAGCCAAGACGCGGAACCATTGCAGTTGGTCCGTTAGCCATTATTGAAGAAGTCCATGTCGTAGGCAACGGCGTGGCGTCGGCGGCAGCAGCAGCAACAGCAATAAAGTTCGTTCGGTTCGAGCCGCAATCAATTATCGGTGGGCCACAGGGAGACAGGGAGAAGGCACGTGGAATCGGAGGAGAGAGAAAGGACGATGGAGCGAACCTCAGCTCCAGGACCGAGCAAGGCCAGTAACACAAGTGCCTAGGGCAACTATAAATATGGATATATATGGAAGCTACTTCTGGCAGACCCAGTCCTATGCCAGTCAGAGTGATGAAGCCCGTCTGGAGAGTGACAGAACCATGACACAAGGTATGACACAGGGGACGGGTGTGCATGAATTTATTGGAAGATTTTGTTAGGTAAAAATTTGAAGCAGATCTGAAGGACATTTGTAACACTTGGACAACGGCTCACACCTCGAGGCAAACGCACTCGTCCCATTGAACTTCAAATTATGAATTACATGGTCTAGCTTTACGGATTTGTCAAATTTAGAGGGTCTGTCGAATGCGGGAATATATTATTACATATGTATATTAAAATAGATCGATTAATTGTATAAATTTCTTAGAACAATATACTCCACGTGAGGAAATGAAATTCAAGATTGACTAACAGAAAAAATATATATACGGTGTATTTCTCTAGATGTACTGTTTCGAAAAATTCTAAAATGCATACGTTCAGCTTATTTTGTATTCATTTTGAGAACGTTGTGTAAGGCCAAAAACCTTACCTTTACGGAAAAACTGGGAAGTTTAATGGTGACAAACGTATTCGACTGTGAGGAGCACTACTTGATTTGCTAGTAATCTGAATATTCTGGGGTACGCCTTCCGGAGAATGTACAAACTCAAAAAGGTTGAATGGCCCACTTAGAGGACGTATATTAAGTCGGTCGTATAAATCACCTGGCTTCACGGCAAGGGGATAAACTTACACTAACGCTTCCTAAGTTAAAGGGACTAAATCGCTAAACGGAGTGACATGCAGCCGAGGCATCCAGTTTACCGAGACGGCATATTTTCGAACTCACTCAATTTAGCCTACATCACGTTAGGATCAATTACATACGGAAGTACGCCGCTCTCCAAGCAACCCACCTGTTTTCCCCCCTTGCCTTTGAGACCTTGGGCGGGCACGGCCCTCTCACTGCGAACTTCCTCGAGGGGGTCTACCATAGGCTGATCCGCGCCACCGGGGACAAGCGCGCTGGCTCTTTCCTCCTGCAGCGGCTGTCCCTCGCCGTGCAGAGAGGCAATGCCATCGCCTTCCTCGGGACATTGTCGTCCTCACCCCCCCCCCCATAATCCCTAGAACTCCCGACCTACTGTATGTTTGAATAAATCATTCATTGTGCCCCTTAATATATAAAATAAATAATTGATAAGTTTGCCCGAACTCTAATGTAATTATTACATGCAATAAACATGTTCTTACATTACATACAGTAATTAAATGAAGGTTGTACGTGGGAAACATTTTCTAGCAAGCGTGGCCAAGCTCATAATGCATACTGGGCATTCGTTGTTAAAATCGACATCCGAAATATCAGCACTTTCTAGTTCGACCTTCTTCCGACAAACCCAGACAGTGAGGCAAGCAAAAAAGAGAGTGACCCCTGGTGGTCTTGTGGTACCACTTGAATCCGCCCACGAGATCGATGGCTACTCGTGTTAACAGCGTTCGCCGGTGGGCGTACAGCGATGGTCCAGAATAGGCTTCGAAAGTCTCATCAACACGAATCGCTGAGTGTGTGGACAGTCGCAACGCATGTTGGACCACGATGTATGCAGGCCAGGCGATATATGCAGAGTACGTATTCTGCAAGAGCTATTGCTTCCATTAATATAATCCTATTAGTTTATTATAGAGTGTATTGTTACATACAAAAATAGACCATAATGATATCGCTGCCAGGCCATCTATATTTAGCTTACGGTCGGAGCGGCATATCGATCGAACTTCAAACAAATGCGGGCATCGAAGCGGATTGTTATATTATGGTAGTATTGTTAATAGTAGTAGTAGTGGTAGTAGCGATGGTAGCAACGTCGGTATCTCCCATCGAAGGAAGACTACTGAGGGTCAGCTATGACAAAAACCCCTTAGCTTGTTATAAAGAATAATTGCAGCTGGGATAATGATGTGATATGTATAGCATGATGTGTCGAGCAAAGTCTTACAATCTCTCCCGGCTGGATATCTTTGACGTTGTCACAGCTTTGTCAGGCATCACAAGCAGCATCGCAGGCAGCACTTAGTCAGTATGTACCCGTCTCACCTATACGAAATCCCATGGCTGATGAGTATGCACAGAGACACGTAGAAATTCGGTTTCTCAAACTGCTACGAAAACGGTGGAGGCGTCCGCCGTCACGGCCAGGCAGAAACCGACGTTCTTCACGCAGGGAACACGTCACCTGGGGACCAGCGACGGCGGCGACAAAACTTGCAAATTAAAACGAATGCATCTACCGCTATTTCTCGCGGTGGCTTGAGGATGTTACCGGCAGCGCACCGAACAGCCACTTCCCAAGGCAATACACGAGCGATAGTCCAGACTCGCTGCTATCCGAATTCATCCAGCTGCTCATCCGAGAGTGACACATCCACAAACAAAACATGGTCGAAGACAGAGAGAGAGAGAGAGGGAGGGAGAGAGAGAGAGAGAGAGATCCACAGCGCAGTTAAAGATACATGTATTTGGTGAACAGATGGATGGGAGGCCGAATGCAGCTGAACATCGTGCGGCTGGCAAACGAACATGAGCGACGCAAAGAACGAGTACCAAGGGGGAAAGACTTTCGGATGCTGCTGCTGGTCGTGGTGGTGGTGGTGCCACCGCTGTCGTCCGTAGCAGCAGCGCTAGTTGCCGTCAAAGCACCTGCAGCTGCACTTGCACTTTATGACTGCATTGCTGAGGAAAGAATTATGCCCTCGGCACGATTTCGAGTGAACAACTGTTGCTGGGTAAACAGACTCTCAGACGGATGACGGAGAATCCCCGACAGAGATGTACGGCTTGTGAAACGAGAGAGATTACGTTGACGGACGTTTCATTGTTAACCGGCTTGACGCGTCCATCTCAGTGAATAAACTCAGTGTTCACATTCGATGGCATGCCCCA